>JAGSMU010000030.1:5005000-6257500 GCA_029286865.1 Teinopalpus imperialis | reverse complement strand
TCGTTAAAAAAAATCCACCGGCTCCATCCAAATCCATAGGCTGATCGTCGAGTATAATTACTATGTACCGGAAACCGGGTTAGCTTCTGTGATGAATGTAGGTAATTTCTAATATATTTTTTTTATAGAATAGATGGCAAACGAACACGCAGCTCACCTGATGGCAAGTGATTACCGCTGCCCATGGATATCCGCAACGTCAGAGGAGCGCTGTCGGCCTTACACGCTACACGTGTACCGCGCTTTTTTTTTCTCGTCTATTAAATGTTAATACACGATAACGGTCATTCATTAGCTAGCTAAGAATACCAAATTGTCGCAAATAAGTGAATGCATGTATAATTAATTTCTATTTCACTATATAATTACATATCTGCTTGAAATCAAAGAGGACGTAATAACACAGCGTTGTTATTTCCGTAACTTTTATCTATAATTATTTGAAATGTTATCACAATTGTAATTCTTATTATCGTTTGTAATTAATAACGTATTACGATAAGATCAATATTTATTAATTGCACGAGATATTTAACGTCCACTTAATATCTTTTGAACTTTGATGCTGCAGTTAAATGTGGACCATTTGAATGTGGTTAAAATTTCGTATTTCAATGACAAGCAGAAGAGACGCATATTATTTTTTATTAAAGTCTGTATATGTAATTTTTCGAATATGTAATAATTTTGTCAAGTATTCGAGAATTCAAGCAAAGTTTCTCTTGCCTGTGTGGTTTAGTGTTCTACAAAGGTCGATTTTATGTCACACATTATATATATGAAAGTCTCTCTTCTTATATATTTATATCTTTTATTTATCGCAAGGTAGACCATAAAGGTTTCAATGTAAAATTCTAAAATGTTTTCTATATTATTTACCAGAAATATTTAAGTAATTGTCAATAAATTGGAATAAATTGATCGAGTACAAACTGAAGACGAAGCCAGGTTGGGCTGTTGTTACAAGTTTAAATAAATTCTTGAGGATCATACTTCTAATGAAGGTTATCAGACTTTATCTAATTTATCATTTAATACAAAGATATCTAGAACAGGCCTTAAGCACGAATATTTTTATCATTGATATTTTCTAAGCGTAATACGAGCCAGATAATTATAATCAGTTTGCCTAAGCCACTAGTGATCAAGATCTTCGTGGCTGAGCAGAACTATGCGGTTAATCGGGATATGTCTTACAGTCTTGCTAAGTTTCGTAATTGGTCAGAGCAATGGATTGTATGAATTAAACATCATACATTACAATGACTTTCACGCTCAGTAAGTTTTCTTTTATATTGTTATATTAATTCGTTCGTACTGCCGTATTCCACAAATTTCCTTTCATAATAAATCGTCACTACACATTTAATATATATTGTAGTTGAATTGTGACCATATGGTATTATACTGAATTACTATCATGGTTTGAGATTCCGTTTCCATGTTCTTTCCTTATTTCAACTTTTACATCATTAATGGCAATGTTTGTGGGATTGAAGATTGTAGATTTTCATTATTTAATAAATAAACATGAAGCGAATTTTTTTTTAATTTACACTGTTATAAAAATAACCACAAATACAATAAAAATAACACAATATAGTATCGTAAGAATCAATACAATGTTATTTGTCATATTTCAATCGTTGGGCGTGTCGTTTTAAAAAACAGTTACAAATTATGTTATAATGAGCCCAAACCGGAAACGTACGCTAGTATACATTGAAGGGTTTCTTTAATCCAATTCCAGTTCCATCAACCCATTAGCACGTGGGTAACATTATTGCATCGTCAATTAATTAATATATTTTCAAAATATCAAATCTATATTCATACTTACTGAAAATCGTATTAATATTTTTTCTTATGAACGTAGTTGATAAAATGCAGGTAACTCGGGCCATATCTAGTGACAATTTAGGGAGTTATTACATCTTCAACAGTGGACTAAATATAGGCAGATATAGTGATTCAAGTTTAGAAATTTGATAAAAAACCTTACCAATATAAATATGAGGAATATATGAAAAAAACATTCGTGGTGAAAGGTCAATGGTAAGCAAGGTTTTGCATTGAAACCGATTGTCGGTTGGTGGTTTAGTATGGTGTATAGTTAAGGTGATAAATACATATAATTGTAGCTAAAATTTATTTTTAGTTTCGAAGAAATCAGCCCAACAGGTGGGGTATGTAATCCAGAGGTTGCGTGCATCGGTGGATTCGCTCGCCTGTACACGGCTGTCAAGCAAGTGCTACGGGTGGCACCTGATTCGTTGCTTCTCAACGCTGGTGATACATTCCAGGGTACCATCTGGTACAATTTCCTCAGGTGGAACGTTACTCAACACTTCATGAACATGCTTCCGCATGATGCTCACGTTGGTATTTTACAAAATCAGATAATCACTTAAAAATTATGCACAAACTAAATATGGTCATAACCAAAGAAGTAAGAATTATTTATATTGAAATATTGGAAATATCAGATTGCCCACTATACGTTTCCCACCCATACTGTTAAAGTAGTAAAGGCTGTACAAATATGAATAGTTCGACTTTATCAGGAAATACACTCTCACCAGAGAGATATAATTGGTATCTATTATATATCTCTGTGATATAACCATAGAGTAAAATATAACGATATTCCACTTGTATTTTTCAAAATATTCATGTCAATGATGATATTAAAGATAAATAAAATTTGAGCATTTAATCTTACCCGCTCTCTAGAGGCAGCCTTGTTTTTGCTTCTGTTTGAACGAGTTATTGAAAACTTATTAAGAGGAGAATTTTGTGCCAGGTCTAATCATCCTACTATGTTCTAAGTTACCCAGTTTATAATTGAACTATTTATTATGTTATTTTGTCTGTTGTTTATGTTTGTCTAGGAGGACATAATGCCAGCGGATTCGAATAAATTAGTCTTTTTCGTATTCTCTAGTTTTTTTTAAATTAATTGGTCAGATTTTTACATAGAAAATGGGAATTTAAAATAATAGTTATTTGTTCAGGTCCTTGGCAACCACGAATTTGACCACGGCATCGAAGGCTTAGTACCATACCTAGAGAGGTTAAACTCAACGATGCTCGGCGCTAATGTTAACACAACTTTCGAGCCTGAGTTAGGAATCTACGTGAAGAACCATGTGGTGGCGACGCGTCAGGGTAGGAGGATTGGTATCATTGGAGTGTTGTTGCGACAGGTTAGTACGTGTAACACCAACAATTTTTCTTAAACACTGTTATCGATACTTTTAACAACCGCAATTCGAATCAAGTTTAAATGCTTGAGTCAGGGAATGGTTCACGATAATAGTAGAATGAAGGATTTGAACCCACCACGTTAATTTTAGTAAATGACTTAAGCCATTATGCTATTGGGACTTTTACAATGCATGTGTATAAAAAATTGTTAGATATTTAACAGCAGGTGGGCTTCACCACTCGTTACAGTGCTCATCACGAATAATCAGCGTAAAAAGGTAGGATTATAAAATTATTGAAAGACATTGAAACCGTGTTTTATTTGTATTACTCACAACCATGTATTCCATCTCAGTCCATAGAATATGGGTCATTGTAAACATATAACAGATGATTTTTTTTTAAAAGACCGGGATGGGACCATGTCCTCATAGAATATGAGGCTAAACTAGCGGCTCAGATTTGCTTTATGCTGTCATAAAAATTTACTATTAAAACCTTTACATTTTAGTCTAATTAATAATATTCAAGAATTTATAATATGGCCAATAAGTTTAAATTAATAAAGAGCCTTGGTTGCAATTGGATTTAGTTTGTGGGGCCCTGTCTGATACTATATTGAAATCTTCCGATCCAGTTTTTAACGACACACCTCAGAAAGCATAAGACGTAACAATAAGTAGACGCAACGAGAAGAGTTTATTTTTAAACCATGCAGTGATAACGACAATGATCATAGGAATATTCTCATAGAACCGTTGTTATTGTAGTTCTCCGCGCCGATCGGACGAGTGATAATGGAAGATGAGGCCGAGGCCATCAATCGAGAAGCTGCAATACTCACTGCACAGGGTGTTGATATCATCATAGTGCTGTCACACGTCGGCTACACTAGCGACTTGTAAGCCTTAAGGTATCTGCCCACTACACCGGAGCATACCATGACCGTGCTAGGAACGTGTCAGGCAAAAAAATATTCTGCATTAAAACGTATTTGACTATGCCCACTAGACAGTTCTATCACCGACCAATACCGTCGCGTGCCATGCGCGGATTGTCAAGAATTGTCGGCGGGAATATTTTGCCGATGCCGCTACGCTCAGTGCACGGCACGCGACGTTGCAAATTGAAATTGAAATTGTTTACTCGCTTTTTCTGACGCATCTGAATCACCTCACGCGGAAACACAGGTGAACTACTGCAACTGAGAGAACGGAAGCCATATGGATATGATACGCGGATGATACGCGGATCCTATTCAGATGCTACGGACACTAAACTCGTTATGCACGGGTTTGATACGCTATTGATACGTTCTAGTGGGCATAGTATACCGTATCGTATTTCTGTCCGTGCCTGATACGTTCCTAGCACGGTCATGGTATACTCCGGTGTAGTGGGCCCTTTAATGTTATTCTGAGATTGTCACGAATCCTAGTTTTAATTCATATCCGAGGAACAATATTTTTCCCATCACGAACTGATGATTTCCTTGTCTGGACGTTAGTGCGTTTGTGTTTACGCGTGGTGTGTTTACGTGAACATTAACGGCACTATAAAATTTCTTGCGAAGTCGACGGTTTCACGTAACAGAAGTAATCGCCATTGTCTAAATTGCTAGTGAATAGCACATTACTATTACTTACAATATATTTACAGAATACTACGACTGTACTTTAATTACTATGCAGCTGTTCGTATAGTTAAAATATTTACTAATTATTGATTTTCGGATTTGGATGTGTTGTATGTATGTCCCATGTCCATGAAACTGCATGTGATCATGATTTCTCCAATTTTATTGTGCAAATACTCAAGCAAAACTACTTTGTGGAATCACAGGTTGTTAGCGGCGTTTTTAATTGATACGACTTAAGGACCTCATGGAAAAAAAACCTTCTTACAAATCGGCAACTGCTCTGGTGTTGCGAATTGGGCTGTGGTGCTCACTTATGCTCCACTGTCGACAATTGCTGCTTTCTGTTTTCTCGTTTGCCACCTCTTTCTATAAAGCTAGATTTAAGGTATATGTAAATTAGAGACCCTATTTCTTTCAAAGAGGCAATCCTAGTCCTACGATCTTTGGGACAATACTTTTGCGTCATGATTCCTTATCTGGGTGTCCTCGCCCGTAGAGTTTACACTACATCTCAAAAAGAGCATTGTGGCGGTTTCCATGAAAAGGTAAATTTTAAATTAAGACTTATTTAAATATACAAATGCAAAATTTATATAAACCTTAACTGTATCATGTACAGGAATTTAGCACGACGGATATCTCCAACAGTGGACATAATAGTGGGCGGGCACTCCCATTCGTTGCTGTATAACGGTGAATCTCCCGACGGTACCACACCAGTCGGTGACTACCCTACAGTCGTCACTAGAGATGATGGGCATAGAGTAAGTTCTTTCATTTGCGAGATACTCTGTCGTTCATGATATATCATTTGTGCATCATAACGCTGCAAATTCATGTGGTAAGTGTAGGGATCTATCCAATTATAGGTAACGGGGAATTCCATTTCAGCTCTCAGGGGTGGTCAGGTGCCCCAAATTCAAGTATACCATTCCTCAACAAAACGTGGAATACGGAACCCTCTCCTCGAGAGTTAAGCTCGTAATTGACTAATCTTTTTACATTTTTTTCTATTGTCTTATCTTAACACATCATTACTGCGTACGTTCTGTGTAAACCTTATACTACTATATATACAATATATTCTTCAACATTCCTTAATGGTTTTAGATTCTTGTAGTGCAAGCACACTGTTACACGCGATACTTGGGCAACATAAAGCTATATATTAACGAACAAGGGGTAATACAGAAATGGCAAGGACAGCCCATCTTCTTGGGGGCGTCTATTGTGCAAGGTAATTAAAAATATTTCTTGCCATAAAATTAGTTTCATAAACAGTATAAAATGAACAAGAACCCCATGCTGGGAAATGTCTCTCTCATGAGATTTCACCAAATTTACGGCTTAACTGTAGCTACTAAAATATTACAAAAGATAATATAATTTTTGATAATTCTGTGCCCATGAAGTGTATTTCAGTGGTCTGCAATCACACATTAGATGATTTGTGAACCTAACTTAAGTATTCCGTGTCAGATCCTCGAATGCTTCAAGAGTTAGAACCATGGAGAAAAGAGGTGGATGCAGTTGGGAAAGAAGTCCTGGGTAGATCTCTGGTGACGTTGAGTCGGTCATGTTACCGAAGGGAATGCAACCTGGGCAACTGGGTCTGCGATGGATTGCTAGAACAGGTAACATCAGCTAAAAAAAATAACAAGAATCGAAGCTATCAAAGCGCAGATCGCTTGGATGAATCTTTAAATTCAGAGTATCAGATTGGGAGTTAATGTATTTTTTAGATTATTAGAGAATTATATTAAGGTATTAGTGACGGCCAATTTAGCATTTAACATTGTAAAAACACTAATTAGTTTAAACTTTTTATATATTTAATAGCACTCGACCATTGACCACCTAGACTGTACGACTTTAGGTCATAGGTTTCTCAACCAAGGAGGGTCGAGTCTGTTATTAAGGGGGGTCGCAATATATTCAATATATAAGGCTAGTATACAAAAGATTCATTTTTCAAAGGAATGAAGCTTATTAGTTTTTTATTATTAGTTTTATAAAACTAAATATTACTATAAAATAACAACATTAAAAATAAAGTTACAGGTTACTTTGTTTTGTATTAAACCATTAATTAAAACGTTAACATAATTTTAAAGTGAATGTTTTTTCCTTACCTTTTAGGCTTTTTCGTCGACACAATAACGGTTGTGAAAGCTTTAGGTTATTTCTAATTTTATAAAGTCTGAATTACATAGAAATATGTTTAAGGTCATGGAGCGAGCGGAAGGTAATGCTTGGAATGATGCGCACGTCTGCATGGTCAACGCAGGGGGATTGAGAATGCAGATTGACCCCGGAGGTATGGACCGACATTTTACTAACGTAAACTGTCACGTCTTATGTCAATTGAATTGCTTTTATGAATTGTTTTTTTTAAATCTTAATAAAGCTACGATTCGATAAAAATCAAAAGGTTTTTTTATCAACAGAGGTAACAACTGAGGCACTACTAATGTCAATCCCGTTTGAGAACTACGTCCAAGTTTATGATCTGAAGGGCCAATATCTCCTGGAGGCGCTGGAATTCTCAATTGGCGTTGCACAGACCACGCCCGGATCCTTCTACAGCGGTCGAATGGTGCAGATTGGCGGTAAATAGAAATCACATACATCTACTCAAAATCGTAAAGAACAAAATATATATTAGATAACTCAGCAAAATTCCAAATGATTTACTCGGTCATTTGTATGAGACGAATTTATATAAAAATCCTATTTTCGTTGGTTATTGATTAATTTCTATGATTTGATGACTTATTTTTTTTATTACAATTAGAGTGATAACGAGCATGTAATTTACGTTACCTTTGTAACTCCTGAAAGATAAGATCTTTACGTCATTACCAGCTATTTGGTCTTTCTCTTTAGATTTTTGAGTTCAATTTCTTTAAAATGTTTACTGTTGCTCAGGCCTTTCTCAGTCTATGGATCCTGATAAAGTAAAACATTCATAATGTTCTAAAATCTAAAGAGAACGACAAGTCGACTGCGCTTTTGCAACTTCTCTGGTGTTGTAGGATTTTCGTCAACGGCGGTAATAATTTATCATAAAAAGTGTGAATGACTGTGGACAGAAATATTTAAATGTTGCAATGCCTTTACGGGATTCATGATAAAGACGTTATAAATTAGGGACGTAATATTTAGGACTAATTGCTTCCTTTAAAGTTCAGTTGAATAATTCAGGCAATTTTTCTTACATCTCTATCATTTTATTAAAATAGTCGTTAAGTCGCTTTTTGTACTTTACAAAGCATTTAATGTTCTCTAGCGCTTGATCTTTGGAGTAGGTTGATCGTATTTTATCTTTGTTTTATTGCGTTAGGGTGCCTAGAGTGAGGGTTATTTATTCGATTCCGACCCAAGGAATAACATAAAACACAATATCCTGTCCAGTGAATGTTATCTGTTCACATCGGTTGGTTCTCATCAAAACATACCTTTAAGGTCAAAACCGACCAGGAAGACATCACTCACCACAACAGACAAGGAATCCCACCCATTGATTTTTTAATAATTAAATAAATTTATTTCTTCTACGTGTTCGTTTATTCAGGTATGCGCAATATATACAATGCCTCAAAGGAAGCAGGTTCGCGAGTGGTTTCTGCGAGTGTACGTTGCATAGAATGCGACGTGCCAATTTACGAACTCCTGGACGTTAACAAAACTTATCGCGTGCTCACGCAGAACTATATTGGTGATGGCGGTGGCGGCTACACGGTAAGAATATAAGAAAACATGATGAAAAAGCTATGGTAGTCCTGAAACAAGACCCTCGCTTAATTTTCGACAGAAAGAGTTTATTGCCGCGTTCGGGCACCAAAACTGTTGATTCTCTTTTACCAAACACTAGAGGAATCGCTGTCAAAGTGTTTATTTACAGCAACGATACGTTGCTATTTGACACTAGTATCTTGCGAAGTCGTGGTTCTTTCCTTTTTTTACCCGTTCAGTCAGTTTCTACGTCCAAAATACATTGTCTTGAAACAGTAGGAGTCAATGATGTGTGTTACATGCTATATATGCGCATTTTACAGATGTTGGCACAGAACAGAGAAAACGTGGAAAACTTGGAGGTAGACTACGTAATGCTACAGCGTCACATGAGGAAACAGAGAGCCGTCGTTCAAGATCTCGATGGAAGGATACAGATTGAATTTTAAATAAAATAAATATAATTAAAGTGATATTTGTACATAATTTTTTTTTTTTAACTTTCAAATCAGTGCTTGACCACGATCCCACCTCATGTTAAACGGAAATGCAGTCGTTTATGTTAAGGGGCACTAGCTCTGTAAATGCCTATTCACCCTACTCTTGAAAACACCCACATTGTAATCGGAGGGAAAGACAGACGCGGGCAAACTATTCCAGTCCTTTGCTGTACGAATAATTAATGACGAAGCAAAGCGCTTCGTTTGGGTTTGAGGGATGTTCACAACAAAAGGATGAAATCCAGCAGTGCGTCGTGAGGTCCGAATTGGAACGGGGATGGGGGCATTAGATCGTGTAATTCCTGAGCATACTCTCCAAAATGCATTCTATAAAACACTGAAAGGCTAGCCATCTTACGTCTGTGTTCAAGACTGAGCAGATTGGTTTCAGCTGCGTCACTAGCCTCTTAGCCCGTCTTTTCACCGAGTCCAAAGCTGCGAGATGGCATTTAGCGACGCCTACACACGACCTTTGAGCTTTATAGAACGTTAAAAACTGCCCCGCTGAGAAATACCGCTGCTTTTTGACCAGGATCCGAAGTTTTTTTTGCACCTATCTCTGCCTTGGACTCGATGAAATTTCGATTCCCAATAACTGAAGGCGATAAGTGAGTTCCACAGATAGATCTTGGAAGGCAGTAGATCATTAATATGCAGCAGAAACAGAGTGGCAGAGAGAACAGACCCCCGAGGAACTCCAGCATTTATGGCCATTGTCTCAGACGAGCAGCCATCTATGACTACTCCTTCCGCTCCTCCTGCAAGCTGTCCAAGTGATCAAGCCAGGATAAATGCCATACGCTGGAAGTTTGCTGATAAGGCTATCGTGCCTATATAGACCCTGTCAAAGCCTTCGAAACATCAAGTGAGACTACTAGTACTTCACCGTTGTTCTCGAGAGCCTCACCAAAGAGATGAGGGGCGTGCATTAGAAGATCGGTGCCAGTTGACTGGTTTCTACGAAATTCGTACTGTCAGTCCCTAAGGATGTCATTATTTTCTTAATAAATATTATTATTAAATTACTGTTAGAGCTGAGGCTATTCATAGACAGGGATGTGTAGTGGTTAGAGTACCTGATGCATCGATGGTCCTGGGTTAGATTCCCAACCGAGGAGCAATATTGGTACACACCATTTTTTTTCCGGTCTGGGTGTACTGTGTATGTCCCTTGTCATTGTATCTGAACCTTCCTCCGACCTTATCTACGTACATGGATTAAATCCTAACAGACGAGTATGTGCCTGTTTGATGTTCACGTGCTTCCGACGCTATAAAATATTCTGCAATCGTTGACGTCATCTGGTATATATATAACCAGAAGATACGTAGTAGACGTAGTCGAAATCAGCCAGAAGAACATCATTATTCAGTTTCTTTATAAAGTAAAACTTAATGGTAAAAAATATTTCATATGCTCCAAGGACAGGCTTAGTACGTAAAATTTTTTTTCAATGGGTGATGTGCTGACGATGGAGAAAATAAAAAAAAAAACAATCAAATATTACTTTATTTCACCCTACACAATTGGCAATATTTACAGTACCATAATTATAATTTAAATTAACCTAAAACAATAGTAAGTCAGATTTAAGGCTCAAATAAAAAAATATATTTATAATATTTTATTTAACAAAGGTAATTTGTTCACATCAATCAATGCACATGAGAATATTAACTGGGGCCACATTGTACGTAAAAGTAATCAAACACAAACGTCAATTAATATGTTGAAATGTATGTACAAGGGTAGTGAAATGATCTAAGAAAGATTGTTAGGATTTGTCTCAAATTAAGGATTCGGGCAATGATATCATATACTTTTGGATTTTATAATTTCACTTACGTTTCTTTCTTTTAAATACACAAAAACAAATATCAGCATACTAAAGAAATATAGTATAATAGTATAGAATAGTGTATACTAAAACACAATTTTAGACGATTTTTTGTTTGCGTCTATTATTTTTTCCAATGTCACATAAAATTTTCTGATATAATGTAGCTTCGTTATTAATATAAAATATTCATATTATATTCTAGTGTATAAATAGTTTATACATATATGTCCGTTATTAGTTTTTCTTTAATTATCTACTAAATACATTTTAACAAGAAAAAAATATCAAGTTACATATAGTAAAAGTCACTCATTATAAATTTTTACTAACATATATAAAACAATTATTATATAATACATGATAACCCAATGTTCAGAAATAATCATAACTTGTAACAATTTTTATCTTATAATCAACAATGTCATTATCATTTAGAAGTTTTAAATGGTTTTGTTCATACATTAAAGTCTTTCATTACCAAACGATAGTACAGTTTAAATATACTTGTAGAAATATTTAATTAATCATAGCCAATTGATAGAATTTAAGCTGTCTTAAAAACGTCGTTACTCGTTATGTTATTGTTAATTATAATTATTCCATTTCTGTAGCAATGTAATACCTATATATTAAGAAAAAAACAGAAATCTGATCGCAAAATCGTTAAATATTTTATAATATAATATATATATATATACATAATTAGTTATTTCAACATTGTTATTGTTTCGTTATTAACATTGTGCTAATTCAACTTGAGGCACATCTACAAACGTCAATTTTTTTTTAAATTTCTCTATGTCTTTTATAAAGTCTGCGTCATTCTCAGTTGAGTCCCCTACAGGATTATTAGCGTCTAAATAAGTGAGGGCACAGCTCTTCAGTTGCTCATCCGCGGTCAATGTGCTGTTCCCGTCAGCTAAATGACCCATGACCTATAAACGAGACAATATATACAAATTATTATTAATTTTATTACATTGAGAGTAACAAACGTGCACACAGTTCACCTGTTGGTAAGTGATTCCTGCGGCCCGTGACATCTACATTTAACCTTGACAAGGAACCATAATGCAGATGCGTTTTCACGCTCGAGGACTGTGATGGGATGCGCGTACAATTAACTTCGGGTCTGAGTGTGCTGCATATACTCGTATGTCCTTTGACTACGAAACATCCCCCTATATCATTGTACTAGATTGTTACCTTTATCGGTACCACTATCGATGTCTTATATATTTTAAAATACCTGTATAGAAAGTTTCCTGAAGTTCGACTTATTTCCAGTAGAGAAGTGATCTTCGACCCATCCTCTAATGTCAGCAACTTTTATCATTTCTATTGCGTCAGCCTGCAAAAAGAATATTACCAAAATTACTAACAGGTAATATATTAACGAAGGTTATTTATTTATTTAACCTTTATATACAGTATGCCTAAAGGCGGACTTAATGCCTTAGGCAGTCTCTAATAGCCAAACTTTGGGTAATGCAGGTAGGTTTATGCTTAAAATCTTTGTCGCGATTAAAATAATATTGTATTAATTATATTATATAAATAAACGACATATGCGTAATTATAAAATACATATATAACAAATATATATACTTATATGTGATATATATACAAATACATAATTATTTAATATTGAAATGATTCTGCCAACCTGTCGAAGCTTAGACGCTTTTACAGAGTAAATGGTTCGCAGGATAAGTCAGATGGCGGATCTCCTACGTTAAATATCGCAGATCATATAATGTATGGAAAGACAAGTATTATATAATATAATTTGAAATAAATGACGATGTACCCTGCCGGTCAAAAGTTTAAGACCGCACATAAACAACATAATTATCCATCATTTGTAACAAAATCCCATAGGATAAATAAAATAAATGCAATCTGCATATTCTATTGTTAGCATCGAATATTTAAAGAAGTCATCGTTTTGTTTACTTTCAAGTTATTGGACAATAAACATCTATTGTTTTCAAACACCAACTAACGCTGCTCTAGAGTCAGGTGGTAGAGTCGTAATAATATTTTTATAATGTCCTCATTACTTTTCTTTTGTTACGTATTGGTCAATAATTAGGATTATTTAGCTCCTGAAAATACGTGTTACTGTGTCTTATTACCAGAGTTTACTTGAGTTTGTTCACAAACAATCTCAATTAGTCTAAACTTGTGGTTTCTACAGTGAAGACGTCATAAAATGGTAAAAGCTCGAGAAATTAGTTGTGAAGTGCGTTCTGCCATCGTAATAACATAATGAAGGCCAATCCGAATGTGAGATTGCTTCACAACTGAAGTTATCGAAGACTTGTGTTTATGGCACAATAACTCGATACAGGGAGGCAGGCAGACAGGCAAGATCGTCCACGCTCGGAAAGGCCGCAACCACGTCTAGTGAAGATAGTTTCATTGTTGTTACCAGCAAGCGGAATAGACGCTTAACAGCACCAATAATACGCGTTGAAGTAAACAAAACCCGAGTAAAACCTTTATCATTGATTACACCGACAACTTAGTCTGCAGCTTTAGATCGTGCGATCTCCAAACACGATGCGTCAGCCGGCCAAAAGCAGCAGCAGCTTTTGCTATCCTAGATGGAATCTCTGCATCGAGCGTGTTATCTTTCGTGATTTGGCTGCCAAGGTACTTAAAAGAAGACACTTCCGTTAAGGCCTTTCCATCAACAGTTATGTCTGAAGGGTTATGTCTGCTACGCCACCACGAGGTGGTTGCTTAAGCACCTGGGTCTTGGAGATGCTGATAACTAAACCAAATCTACGGCAAGACTGCTGCAGAGCGTCCATATAGGATTGAAGTGCCTCCATACTATCGGCCATCAGACACACGTCATCGGCATAGAGGACCTCCAGTACAGCAAGTTTTTTTACTTTATTCTTCGCATTAAAACGTGATAAGTCGAAAACACATTTATCTGTCCTAACATTGAACTCAATTTGACGACAACACCCACGAAACGCGTCGTCAAGCACAGCGGAGAAGTATAAGGCAAAGAGAGTCGGAGCCACAACACAGCCCTGATTCACACCACTCGTTACCGGAAATTGCCCCGAGAATTCGTTTTCATGACGAACTTTGGCCATCATGTTATCATGGAGCTGCCTGATTAAGTTCACGAATTTTCCAGGACAACCAGCTTTTTGCAGGTAAAGCCACAGAGCTTCGCGTGGTACGCGGTCGAAAGCCTTTTCAAGGTCGACAAAACATATATATAGGGGACGATTCTGCTCTAGGCTCTTTTCCTGGATTTGTTTGACAACAAATATAGCATCTATAGTGCCCCTATGAGGTTCCCGTTCTCAGAGCCCGGATTATAATCCCATTGAAATTTTGTGGGAATAGCTTGATAGGAACGTCCGTAATCGTGGCCCATCCTCGCGAGAAGAAATGTGGAATACTTTATGCGAAATTTGGAACAATATATCACAAGACACCATTAAAAAATTGATTGCCCGTATGCCAAGACTAGTGAAAAAAGTCATAAAATGTAAAGGAGGATTTTCTGATGAAAAATCTGTTTAGCTAACTATAGCCTTTTTTGCATGAACTGTTATTTCTTAACACTTTTAAAGTATATTGTTTATTCTTTTAGATTATTAAACAGGTTAATTATTAACATTTAATATTATATTGGAGTTTTACTTTATTTTCCTACCTTAATTAAGGTGGTCCTAAACTTTTGGCCTGCAGTGTAAGCCTTGATCTGTTTCAACTATAGTGTAATACGAGGTGGTTGCCACACCAGAACTTATCATTCCCATCGGTTATTCTTTTTTATTGCATTAAGAGCAACAAACGAGCACACAGTTCACCTGATGGCAAGTGATTTCTGCGGCCCATGACATCTACATTCATCCTTGACAAGGAATCATAATGCAGATGCGTTGTCACCCTTGAGGACTGAGATAGAATGCATCGTCTGCAGCAATAAAGGTCTCCGAATCTCTGCACTCACCAGACGAAACACAGCAGCATTAAGCTGCAATTTTACGCTGGTATTCTGTGAGGGCGTGGTTCTACCACGGTCGAGCTGACCCATTCATTATGCGGCTAGAAACAAACTGCAGGGTACAAGGTTCTACGACTGTACTATTACCATTACCCATTAATGCCCTTTCGAGCTATAAATCTTATTATGGCAGCAAACACTTACCTCTAAAAACAGCCTCTGAAATTGATACTCTTTGCTCACTATCTCCCGCCAGTTTCTCTCCACCTGTATACAAAGAATATATTACAGACACAAAAATACAACTTTTGATCTGAATTAAGCAAAAACGACACCTTCATTTCTTGGAAGATGATCAAAGCTTACGCGTTAAACTCTAGTTAAGTCAATAGATGTCTACGCCATAAACATATGTTGCATAGGCATGATGATACATTGTTGTGCACCAAATAAGATGTGCAAGTGGAACTGGATCATCTGCATTACGATTCCTTGTCAAGGATGAATATAGATGTGGCGCGCCGCAGGAATCACTTTCCATCAGGTGAACTGTGTGCAAGCTTTGTTACTCTCAATGTAATTATTAACAAAAAAATATCCAAATTTCGGTCATCACTTAAAATTAGCCTTGTGGTCAACTTGACCGGGAAAGGACCGCGCCCTCACGTAATGCAGTGACTCTTTTTTTACATTCTAATGTAAATACGTTTCATTCATACCATATGTGTAGTGTAGGAAAACCTAGATCCAATTGCCGATAATGAAGCATTCTATCTCTTGAGGATTGATAAAAATGGTAATTAGCCAGCAATCACTTACCATCGGGTGAAACCATGCACTCTTAGTTTTTTTAAACAAACCTGACTAAGGAAACCACATCTTCACTGAATATCAACATATCTGATGTTAAACGCTCCTGAGTTTTGAATATTAAGCGAATGCCGGTGACAAATTTATTGGCAATGAGGCTTAATATTCTTTAGTGAGAATTACAATACCTTATTAGGTGGACTTAGTTAATTACGTTTAGATTATACATGTGACACGTGCCTAGTAGAAAGAAAACACGTTTAAATGTCCTGTTATTTATTATAGAACGAATTATTACGAAAAGAAATCAGAAACCAAAAGGATACACACATTTAGATTAACAAAAAAATAATTAGGATGCACCGGCATTGGAAAACATTAAGTACAGATTTACACAAACGACCAGTAGATGTCGAAATGCTATCCGTGTACCAAGATCGTAACTAACAAATATATTAAATATATAAACTCACCTCTTCCTTGAGCTCGAAGTCGATGGTGTGCTTGAGTTGCACCAGAGCAGTGCGTGTCGCCGACAACGTGCGTTCGTTGAGTCGCTTCATGTCCCGTGCGAATTTCTTCAGAAATGCCTCCACGCGTGTGTCTACATGAGACACGCTACACATGGACAAATATTTAAGACAAATGTGAATTAAATGAAATTTGTTTTCGAGCAATATTGTAAAATTTGTATGATAAGTTAAACATAACTCAACCACATATCAATTAGGCTTTGAACGTAATTATAAAAAAAAATAAACAAACTCGGCCATATATCATTTAGGCTTTGATCGTAATTAAAAAAAAAAATTAAACAAACTCGGCCAAATATCATTTAGGCTCTGATCGTAATTTGAAAAAAAAATTAAACAAACTCGGCCACATATCATTTAGGCTTTGATCGTAATTTAAAAAAAAAATTAAACAAACTCAGCCACATATCATTTAGGCTTTGATCGTAATTTTAAAAAAAATTAAACAAACTCGGCCACATATCATTTAGGCTTTGATCGTAATTTAAAAAAAATAAACAAACTCAGCCACATATCATTTAGGCTTTGATCGTAACTTTAAGAAAAAAATAAACAAACTCAGCCACATATCATTTAGGCTTTGATCGTAATTATAAAAAAAAAATTAAACAAACTCGGCCACATATCATTTAGGCTTTGATCGTAAATTAAAAAAAAAAATAAACAAACTCAGCCACATATCATTTAGGCTTTGATTATAATTATAAAAAAAAATTGCATTAATATCTTAGTCGGCATACTCGGTATTAATTTCACGGTACAAGTGCGGTAGAGTACGGTATAGTTCGATCCTAGTTTATTAACTTCTTGCGGTGTACCCCCAATAAGTATATGAAAGTATTCTATTTTAGTCTTCAGGTTCAAACCTAAGACAGACAGATCTCCGTCTGGATATCTCATACAAGGTACCCTCAGGTGTCATGCGCCGCTGGGTTTACCTATCATAAGATTGTTGTTTGTTCGTCTACCTTCAACATTACGTTTTGATTTCGTATTTTAAAATTATTTTTTGAATATAAAAAATCTACTTATAGCTCTCTTCCCATAAATCCTTCGATAATTTAATTACCCCCATCATTAGTATATCATCCCGATACCGAGAATACATTAAACTTGTGTGTACCTGAACTTGTCGACTTGCGTGTTAACAGTTATAGAGAAGCCGAGAACACCGAAGGTGTACCGCATCATGCTGAAGACACTATAACCAAGTTGCTCTTTAGTCCGCAAGGAGTCGAACACTGGCTCTTCCATCAGCATCTGCAATGTGACGAACCTTTATAAAATGTGGCATGACACGGGAATAAATATTACTTTGATTTTAATTTCAGTAGTAAAAATGGCCAACAATACCAGAGTATCTACAAACGCTACGCTAGTTTAATTATTTTTGTACATTTTAGCAGTGAAAGAGTAACTCAGCATTTTGTTTCTAGCTGCAGAATGAATGGGTCAGCCGACCGGGGTAGGAACACGCACTCACAGAATACCAGCGTAAAATAGGAGCATAATGCGCCTGTGTTTCGTCTGGTGAGTGTAGGGATACGGATACCTTTATTACTGATGACGAGGCATTCCATCTCAGCCCTCAAGGGTGACAACGCATCCGAATTAAGATTCCTTGTCGAGGAGGAATGTAGATGTCATGGGCCGCAGGAATCACTTGCTATTAGGTGAACTGTGTGCTCGTATGTTACTCTCAATGATTAACAAAAAACATTCGCGTGGATCTTCATCGAGAAGAAGTGGGAAGCTACATGCCAAAAACAAGGAGCTCCTTCCAGACTTAAGGTGGTCTATGGATTTGATTGAGGTCGTCGAGTGAAAAACCGTAGTGCATAAGCCGGCGGATGTACTTGACAATCCGGTGGATAAGTCTCCATTTATGTTGTTCTTTTTTAAATCCAAAAAAAAAGAGAAAACTAGCAGTGCTACTAAGATCACTAACCGCTCCAACTAAGCTGAAAATGTATGCTAGGAGTTGGTTCATGACGAAACGGTAGGAATGCTCACTTACAACGGAGAACTGTGTGCTTTGTCATTATTATATAAATGGATTTAATATATTAAAAAAAAGCAAGTATATTGTCACCATTAGAACTTCAAGTACGGCGGTGTCCCGCGGCGTGGTGGCTTCACCCTGGTAGTAATTGGTAACGATGCTGTTGGTGGAAGACGGGTTGAGATTCAGCACACGTAGTTTACGTTCACCTAGAGGTAATTGATGTACCCTCAGCTGTATACAGAGAATCGAGAAGTGGAATAGAAATAGTATTATGTAGAAATAGAATAGTATTATATTTTTTAATAATAATAATATTTCTTAATAACAGTATTACAAGAGAAATTTGGCCTATTATCGGATAAAGATTACGATGATACCATTGATATAAACAAAAAACTAGATACACAATTACTAAAAAAAAATAGCGTAAAATAAGTTTGACATTTTTAAACAAAACTATTCGTATTATGTCATGAAATTATTATTGTGACGTCAGTTCTTAAAATATCTGCAAAATTTCTTGAATTATAGGAATAATTAAATTAAAAAAAAACCATTACATAAATTTATATACAGGTGAAGCTAATAAAAGCGTATTAAGAATGGGCGATTGTCGATACAATATAAAAAATATTTATTTATTGACTGAAATTAAATTCAAGCTTAATAACACGTCTTCATATAGTCTAAGCAAAGTTATGAAAAAGAAGAAGGGTTATGCTATATTATATATTAATAATGGGGGCAGTCAGTTATTTTGAGAGTTTTTATTCCTATTTGAGCCGTTGAATGCACTCTCGAGTCTTTGTACATCGATGTATATCATAATACACAACTTACTGTATTTTAGGGCACACAAGACGCACCTTTTTACATAGAAAAATGAACTCAAATTTTTGGTCCGACGAAGGTAACACAAAAGTATTTTTGTTTTTCAATATATCATTTCTAAATTTGAGGTACACACATCTTATAGTGCGAATAATATGGTACGCCACTGTAGGTAGATATGACGCAAGTAATCTCAAGACAAGCGGGGGAATCACTGATTTACCTACACTCTATGTCTAAGATCGTCGATGGCTAGAATGAGGCTTAGCCTGTATTGGATGAGAGAGAAATGAAATTATGGATAGAAAAGATATCGGTAAAAGGTCCAGGTGCATTGTTTAAAATGCCTGCGATGTTAGTGTGGGATACAGAGTTTGAGAGTATGAGCTCTCAGAACAGAATCAATCAAGAATCTTCTACAAGGAATGAATATAGAAACCAGTTTGTACCTGGGCGAAAAATTTATGAGAAGTTGCGAAAGAAGCTGGATGTGTCTTAAGGTCCGAAGGCAACATTAAAATGTTTTGTCAATAAGCCCCAGTGCGTCTTATAGCCCGAAAAATACAGTATATATCGCATTCTAATTTAACATCACATATAATTAACATATATGTAACATATATGCGCCGCTTCACTATACGCCAGCTGTCACTTCATATAAATGTCAATGCCCATAACGAACACCGAGCTTTGGTAGGGCGGCCATCTTGTGAAAGGAGCAGTTTGTTTGGAACCGTAGTAAAGAGCGCATACAACCACGTGCTCAGTGGACGTTACTTCTTAATCTAATTTGATCTTAGCTAACTATAATTATTATGTGAAACTATCAATTATATTATTACGAATTATAAGTGAAGTAATAATTAACTTAGTTATTTTATTAAAATATCGTCTCCCTATCCGCAAAGCTACGTCTACTGGAACATGTCCTATAACCATGATCTTATTCAAACGATTTCATATATAATTGAAATAATTTACACAACTTTAAAAGTAAACATTTGTTGGTCTCACCTCTGGCAGTTCATCCTCGCCTAGTTCTTTCCACTTAATATTTGCTAGAACATTCTCCGATATAGTGATAGCTGCGTGCCAAGGCAGATTACCTTGCACTAGCACCTGTGGATAAAAAAAAATGGTTTTCTAAGTATATTTTAACATATGATGGGAGAGTCCAAAATAACTGAAGAATATCATCATCATGTCTCACAGACTTGGTTCCACATCTCAGCTATCTGGTAAGGATGGTAAAGTTAGTCACAAGAACAGTCAGACAGCCCGCTGATAATGCTGATGCATTAAAGATTCGCAAACTTTCGAGTTAGAAAGTGGTACGAAATCGCGAAGAATATTGTACAATTTCGACTTTTAATGTTGGAGGTCCATCTTGCGTAGTTGAGGTACGGAAGTAAATATTAGTACGCCTACTCCATAATTATATAATTACTTGTGCTGACTGACTGATTCATTAACGCAGAGCCTAAACCGCTGGGGCTACTAACTTGAAATTTTAGCAGTTGATGCCTTTTATGTTTAAAACTGCCAAACAGTGCTACACTGCAGTTTGTTTCTAGCTGCAGAATGAATGGGTCGGCTCGACCGGGGTAGGCCCACGCCCTCACAGAATACCAGCGTAAAATAGCAGCTAAACGCTGCTGTGTTTCGTCTGGTGAGTGCAGGGATCCGGAGACCTTTATTACTGGAGACGAGGCATTCCATCTCAGTCCTCAAGGGTGACAACGCATCTGCATTATGATTTCTTGTCAAGTATGAATGTCATGGGCCGCAGGAATCACTTACCATCAGGTGAACTGTGTGCTCGTTTGTTACTCTTAATGCTATAAAAAAAAAAAAAAAAACACACAACACAACAGTAAGCATCCACTAAGGAGGGATTTATGAAAATTTGAACCCTAAGCGGTTAAAATAGGGAATGAACGGTTGTATGGAAGTCGGTCTTTTTCAACGTAAGAAACACCAAATCTCATATACCTGCTTCTGTTTAGAAATAAATGTATAAGTATATTGGCGTTTTTCAAAATTTTACTCGTAAGGTGGTGAATTCGTAACCTTTGAAGGAAGAAACATGAAATTCAATATGAAAGTTTAAATTTAGGAAAAAATATTATGAATAATTATAACAATAGTAATAAGTAATACATCTAAGCTCGATAGATGGCGATGTGCACTGACTCTGAATCGCGCTATGGTTTCGTTATGCGGCTTCTAGCTTTTTTTACTATTTAAGCTTTGTAGCTAAAAAGTGTATATTAAAATAAGACTCGTGTCTGATTTTAATATACATATATTTAAGCATGCGAAACGCCGGACAACGGCTAGTGGACTAATATTAGTCGACGCCTTTCCTTCGTGTTTTATAAATAGTATAATAAGGTTGTGCACGCGGGTGACAAATGACCACACAGTTCATCTGACGGTGACTGTAACTCATAAACACGTACACCCATCCTCAACTAAGATTCAAAATGAGCACATGTGTTGAGGACTGAGATACCAAATCGGCTTGTTTACCAGAAATTGAGTCTACAGTTCCCTACACTCACAATACGAAAGGAGCGTTATATAACAGGGGTTATAAGGAAATTCTGTATTTGGATATTAAACTTTTTATTATATAATATAAATATTTTTAAATATAAGATCCAGAGGAAAATAGTGAATATAAGGCAAACGCTACCACAATCTTGGAGTCAATGATGAGGTACTTCACACAGGACACAGATTTACACCCTTTGCGAAAATCAGGTCTTGTCGTGTACATGGACCTGCTGCCATATTAGGGCTGATACTGCGAAATAACAACTTGCAGCTTTGGACTAAGTGGACGGGAGTGCCAAAAAGCTAATTAATTATAACAATACTCCTTTGTAACAGACAGATTAAAGTAACAGTGTTACGAGTTCCTCTGTCAGTGTGTTCTGGATTGAACGGGCTGATGGCTGATGATATGCCTGAGGGCTTTTATAGTTTCACCGGGTTGAGTGGTAAACGAGTGCTTGTGGCTTTTGAGACCTCTATTAGTGTGTAATCAGCACAAGGGCTCCCCAGAGGGAGCCTCGGCTTGGATCGTTAACCAGTTTCGCGAGAGCACCTGACTCGAGGGAGCCCGAGAGGGCCGAACCTCGGCCTAATATCGCTATTATTATTAGCTGTCTGTACCACCACTTCGGAATGCGTGGGCGCTGGAGAAGAAGTGGCGCAAGAAACTCCAGCGATGCTTCAATCATTATTGTATGTGAGACATTGCGGTATCGCGAATAACCTTTATTGCGACGCCCTCACTATCGGCGGGGACGGTATGAGGATGCGATGTTGTTGGTCCTTACCATATCCTTGAGATTGCGGCCTTCCTCCATTCTTATTGTACATGCATCGGATTAAGAAAGATGTCTCTATAATTATGTAAATGCTTACCGCACAATAATATTATACTGGGCAGTTAATGTCTTCTGTTATTGATCAAACCAGAGGCTGCCTAGTCGATATTGACCAGGAGAACATCATCATCACCAGTAACAATATTGCATAATATATGATATTTGATATATATTAACTTTTTTATAACACTTACTTGGAGATACAACTTGCTGAGCAGCCGTTTGTTGAAGTCTTTCAATTCGCTCATTTTGATTTCGTGTATAATGGACGCCTTGTCGCGAGGCGATATGTAAGGCTCCAGCAATACATCCATACGTATGTCTCTGGATGACAAAACATTTTTTCTATTATCAAATTTGCATATTTTTATTGAATAGTTCACCATGCTGGAGAAATATGAGTCATGTTGAATGTATATTTTTGACCTAACTATATAGACTTAATTAAACATCCGCGATTCAGAATGAAGATTTGTCAGCTGTAGCCAAAATGGAATCGGCCCTTATGCTGGTGTCCTGTGAGGGTATGGTGAGTCATCATGTTGAATGCATATTTTTAACCTAACTATAGACTTAAATAACATCAGTAATCTAAAATGAAGATTTGTCAGCTGTAGCTAAAATGAAGTCGGCCATTATGCTGGTGTCCTGCGAGGGTATGGTGAGTCATCATGTTGAATGCATATTTTTGACCTAACTATAGACTTAAATAACATCCGTGATCCAAAATGAAGATTTGTCAGCTGTAGCTAAAATGAAGTCGGCCATTACGCTGGTGTCCTGCGAGGGTATGGTGAGTCATCATGTTGAATGCATATTTTTAACCTAACTGTAGACTTAAATAACATCCGTGATCCAGAATGAAGATTTGTCAGCTGTAGCTAAAATGGAATCGGCCCTTACGCTGGTGTCCTGCGAGGGTATGGTGAGTCATTATGTTGAATGCATATTTTTGACCTAACTATAGACTTAAATAACATCCGTGATCCAGAATGAAGATTTGTCAGCTGTAGCTAAAATGGAATCGGCCCTTACGCTGGTGTCCTGCGAGGGTATGGTGAGTCATCATGTTGAATGCATATTTTTGACCTAACTATAGACTTAAATAACATCCGTGATCCAAAATGAAGATTTGTCAGCTGTAGCTAAAATGGAGTCGGCCCTTACGCTGGTGTCCTGCGAGGGTATGGTGAGTCATTATGTTGAATGCATATTTTTGACCTAACTATAGACTTAAATACCATCCGTGATCCAGAATGAAGATTTGTCAGCTGTAGCTAAAATGGAATCGGCCCTTACGCTGGTGTCCTGCGAGGGTATGGTGAGTTATCATGTTGAATGCATATTTTTGACCTAACTATAGACTTAAATAACATCCGTGATCCAAAATGAAGATTTGTCAGCTGTAGCTAAAATGGAATCGGCCCCTATGCTGGTGACCTAGGAGGGTGTGGTCATTTCCCAGTCGCGGCGACCCTATCGAGAATTTAACTAGTAACAAAATGTAAGTTAGAACTTACTTGGATAGCTTGTGCGGTTTGATAAGCACGTTGTGGTAGTTGCGTGCGCGCACCTCGCGCACCGCCTCGAACAACGGCTGCGTGAGCGTATCCGTCGACTTGTGCATCTCCCGTGTTATAAGCTCGACCAGCAACTGTACGATTATTTTATGATATTAGAAACGAGCATACAGTTAAGCTAATGGTGAGTGGTCTTTTGGCCCAGTAATTAGCGTTGCTGTTTCGTCTGGTAAAAGAAAAAAGATATTAATTACTCGCCTTTTAACTTGCCCCTCAATAGTAATAAAGCATCTGTTTTATGATCTCTTTAAGGATAATGTAGGAATCAGGACCATCAGGTGAGCTGTGTCCTCTTTTGTATCATAAAAATGGCTACTATAATGTTTGGTATATGAAAAAAGATACCTAGGTGTGATTTCACATATATTTTGACTTATTATTGAGAAAAGTTTACATTTCTATTTTTTTATTCTTATATTTTATTTCGAACCACCGAATAATTATATGTATTTAATACAATATAAATATGAGCATTAAAATTACTCATAACATACAAATCCACTTACAGGCAGCCACAGTATGCATTTAAAAACAATTTACATATTAAGAAATTATAATAAAATATAATTCCTGTAATGGTGTCCTGGATCACAGTGATTACTTATCATAAGGAAAACTATGCGATTCGTTCGTTGACTTCCTGATTTCATAATATAAATTCATAACTTACATGAAGATTTTGACTGTACCCATTGACTTTCAGAGTAAGTCCTTTATCGGATACGTAAAGCGAATGCGACAGATCCGCCATATTAGCTGGATAAACTTCTTCCTATAATAAATAAAAGAAGTTATTTTAATAATGGACATAATATAAAATAGAATTATTAGATACAAATAAATAAAAATGTTTTATAATGTACAAAGTAAAAATATTTGGCCTTTTTTAGGCTTCCGTATATTTTATGGAAAAACGGAACCCCAATAGAATCACTCGTGTCTGTAACGGTTTATATTATCTGAATAAAGTTGAAATTTGGTACATTTGGTAGATGACCCAATCACGGAAGTGTAGCGTAGATAAATGAATTCCGATTTTGGGGGCAATTTAGAAAGTATATAATATATATAATAAATTTCAAGTACATCAGGTGCTATGAAATTAAAGGGCTCGGAATGAGAAGTAAATGAAAAAGGCATTCTGTATTTAGACACACATATTCGATGATTGAATCTTTCTTTCTTTATTTCAAACTAGCAGACCTGACAGACATTATCCTGAAGATTATCTTTTTTTCTTTATTTCCAATTAGCTGACCCAACAGAACGTCTGTCCAAATTTCAATAATTTTATTTGTGATCGTTTTGTGAAAAAGTGAAAATGATGGTATAAGTAATCATAGTTAGAATATAGAATAAGAACATGGCAACTTTTCTAATTTGTTTTTCTATAATAACATAACAACATATTTTTAAAATGAATAGTTTAAAATTTATTTAAAACAGGTAGTGAGTAATAGGTATAGGGTCTCATTCACAGCTTACGAGAAAACTGAAACAAAATCCAAATCAAAATTCCCATAGAAAACGGAATGGTATAGAACCGTCATCCCTCTCGGGAGCCCTTGTGCTGGTTAACCATATATAGAGGTCTCGACTGGGTGCCATAAGCGCTCGGTAACCTCTCAACGCGGTGAAACTGTAAAAACCCTAGCCCAAGGGCAATCAGCACGAGAGAAAAAAAAAATAGAACCGTCATTATGCGAGCTCGGTTCGCACTTGACCGGTTTTTGAATATGAATTTAACATAATACACACCTTTAGTCCCTGTTGTAAAACATCCGTCCAAAGGTCCAGGAGACAAGATCTAAAAATACAATTGAAAATTATATCTACCGGCCCCAATCTTGAGCATTCACTAGAGTTATTATTTATGTCTGTCTGATCGCGAAATTGAAGTAAAACGTATGAAAACGTATGATCGCGTCAAGTTGTGAATTGTTTTACATAGATTTACGTTTTCTTTAATTCTTCCAGTATTTGATAATTACTCTTAGTGTAGATATTTACATTGATCTTAATTAATTTAACGGTATATTTGTTTCAAGTCTCACTTTCATGGTATACTTTTTCCTATTTAAAAAATAGCGTCTTTTTTATTACATTGAGAGTAACAAACGAGCACACAGTAACCTGATGGTAAGTTATTCCTACGGCCTATGACATCTACATTCATCCTTGATAAGGAATCATAATGCAGATGCGTTGTCACCCTTAAGGACTGAGATGGAATGCCTCGTCACCAGTAATAAAGGTATCCGTATCCCTACACTCACCGGACTAAACACAGCAGCATTATGCTCCTATTTTACGCTGATATTCGGTGAGATTGATTCCAAACTCAAAATAATTGAAAAGTTGAAAAAAAGAAAAGTTTTTAGGTAACAGTATTTATGGCCTAGTTATATACTAGTATATATATATATATATATATTTATATATATGTATTTATATATATATGTATATATATATATATATATATATATCTGTGGTCATTGTGTATGTATTATACCTACCCACGAGCTCAAATAATCTATTTTAACAAATCAAGACTCACTCTCTTGGTGTCTTCAGACTGAGCGGTGTGATGAAGTAGAAATAGAG
The DNA here is from genome assembly GCA_029286865.1 of Teinopalpus imperialis. Taxonomy (NCBI): domain Eukaryota; kingdom Metazoa; phylum Arthropoda; class Insecta; order Lepidoptera; family Papilionidae; genus Teinopalpus; species Teinopalpus imperialis. Next base: position 6,230,835 of record JAGSMU010000030.1, on the reverse strand, counting down.
TAGAGCGGTCGGAAACCGAAACTTGAAGTCCGGCTTGTACCATAACTCCATATGGCGGTTCTTGCGCAGGAGATTGGGTTGGTCCAACCTATTGCAACAAAAAGTTTTATTGAGTTTTAACAATATTTAAAATTATTAAAAAAAATATAAAATAAATAAATCTCTCAATTATTTATAATGTTTGAAGTAAGAAATTAAGACATTATTCTTTATGTCGATATCAATCAAGGCGACATTTTCTTGATATTACCAAACGATGTCTCTTGCAACGAATATATTATGCCAGTGAATTGACCAAAAACACAAAGGACACTGGTTGTCGTCTTTCCTAATCGAAGAAATTTCGGATGCCATACGTAAGAAATATTTTTGTTATATATCAAATATCATGTTTAAACCCAATTTAGTAATAAGGCATTTATGTTTCTCATTTGCTACGCTCATCTCAATTATGTTAACTATACACACACAATATAAAAGTTAAAGCAAAATCTACCTAAAGTGGTTAACGGTAGCGATCAAATCGCAATGCTTCAACACCTTCTGCGTCTTTGGCGCCGCGCTGACTCTTTTATGTATATCTTTGACGGAGCTAGTGTTAAGGTCGACTCCCAAGGCGTCCGCAGCCTCCACATATGCTTGATGCGGCGGTACGAGGTCGAAGTTTGTAGTCAGGTATATATTCTCGTCGGGCATATGGAAGTTACTGTACGGTTTAACGTTCAGCCAGCGTTTAAGCCATTTCGGTGGTATTTCTGAAATAGAGAAATATAATTAACTAGCTGTGCCCGCAACTTTGTTCGCGTAGACTACAGGATGCTTGGTATGTCAAATGTAAAGCAAACGCTTTTTTGTAAAACCTTCAATGGGGAATAATTCCGTCGTACATGATTTTTGCGTAACTTTAACCGTTTACATAGAACACGCAACGGAAGCTCTCAAAAGGAATATTATTTTCCCTTTTTTTTTGCAACATTTTCGGTTTAGGTTTTGACAAGTATCGTTTCCTCTTAGAACACATACACAAACTGCAGTGTTGCCGACTATAAATATAATGACACAATTATTTTACTTAATCTCTCACCTTGGTTTTTGTATTCCGTACCGAACCATTTTTCTTTTGATCGTATTCTATGGGCGTGCTATATTTGTTGGAGAGAATCATTATATTGACGGTGTCCGCGCGCATGCAGTCCAATAACTCCGTTATGCCCTGTGAAATATTAAATATTATTTTTATATACATATCACAACACACTGCATTTGAAACAACGTAGTACATTATAATATATATATATATATATATATATATATTAATATATACAGAGTGTTTGTGCAAATGCTTAAGGAATTACAATGTTCTGTGCATTTTATGTTATTTTCTAACTATGAAATATCGTTGTAGTTAAAATCAACCAGAATTATTTCATATATTACTGAGCTATAGGTTTGTCGACTTATCCGCCTGACCATCATGTTTTATGCCTATATATAATAACGGGAATTTTAAAAAAATTACAAGAGAGTCACGCAGATAATCAACTACGTCCGTGAACATATCAGCACAGAGCTACCAAACGTTTGCTGCCTTTAAGAAATACGCAAGATTTTTCTAACAGACCCATTCTAGCTTTGTGCAAAGTGATAAGTAAAACCGAATATTATTGACAGATGAGTAACAAAATTACACACAGTTCACCTGATCGTCACCATTGAAGACTGAAAAAGAATGCCTCGTCATCAGTAATAAAGGTATCCGGATCCCCGCACGCACCAGACGAAACACGTAATATTACATTGCCATTTTACACTAGTATTGTGATGGCGTGTTCCTACCCCGGTCGAACTGACCCATCCATTCTGCAGCTAGAAACAAATTGCAGTGTAGCTCTACCACTGTTGAAGTATGAGGTATGATATAGAGTCTCACAAGTTCAGTTCAGTTCAGTTTTATTGCTTTATTTTCTATGAAATGTAATAGTCTTATGACAACCTTTGGATCGTATTTGTAGTACAGTCTATCCCCAGTGATATAATGCTCCGGTGGGAAGAAATGCATGTTTTCTGCAAGCGTTTCTACGTAGTCAGCGGGTTGGGATTCTTCCTCGAAACGGAAGCTGGTCTCTTCTATTGTCTGCAAGAAAAAAAAAATCTTTCTATTACATCGCGGGTAATGGGATTTGTTTCACACATACTAGGACATACAAACTTTTCCATATACGACATCTCCACCGAACCTAAATCCGATATTATTACAAATGGCTTAAATTGAATATGAGAAAGAAATTGCAATATGGTATAGATTTATTATAGAACGTTTTACGCCGACATTTTAAAAACTCGTATCTTTTTTTTGTGTAATAAAATTTTAAGGGTTTCTATAATCATCATATGTTTTTAGAGGTTTAAATCGCGGGTCCCCCTTAATCCTGTCTCCAAGAACAATTTTTTTTGTATTATAAATGTATTTTTAATATAACATACCCTAATCTCGTTGTATATTCGTTCCGAGGGTCCAATTTTCTTCAGCATATTTATATATGAAAATATTGCTTCTAAAACCTGAAAGTATTAATGAACTATATAAAATGTTTCTCCAACTACATATTGAAATATAAATAAAAATCTTAATAAAATTGCATATAATATAAATTCCCATTTAATGCCGTGCGACTTTAATTTTTCAGTCTTTGATGTTAATGTATCGTACCTGCAAATTGTACAGAATGCACTAAAATGGAAGATAGCACATCCTGTTGGAATATGTGCGGAACGAAGTGGAAAGACAACAATATATAAATGGATTTAATATTAATTTATATTAAGCTGGTCTATATAATGATAGGCAAAATGGGTATTTTATATTATATTAAGGCGGTTACTTAGATGATTTTATATGGTAAGACAGAGGTTCCCAGACATTTTTTCTCATAAACCACTTTCAAAATTTAGTTTCGGTGGACCCACTGCAGCTACATTTCTACCATATTCCTAAAACTCGTCAAAAAATGTGAAGATTAGATCTTACTATGGAAAATTGCGTTGCGGCTGAGTTCCAACCACGAATTAATAGTTTTGGAAAAAAAAGTGAGACATTGATTGGTTAATTAATTAATTGATTGATTGATGCAAGTTTTTACACGTATTAGTCGCTGAGCTTCTTAAAATATTATCTGCCTACATTGATAGGTGAAGTCAAGCCAACATTTTAATTCTTCACTATCGAAAGCAAATAATTTTTTGTGAACCCCCATTTTTTTGTCTCGGCGACGTAAACCCCCGTCGAGTCTCCCGTGGACCCCTGCGGTTCCACCTGGACCACTAAGGTTGTAAGATAACCAATGAGGGTGATACGATCATTCATTGGCTATAAAACATTGAAACATTTGTTTAATTCATTATAAACGAATTAATTAAACAAATGTTTCATATCCAGTTTATCCATATTATTGCTTTTCGTACCTCTTTCATTACTGGTAATTGAACTAACTTAATTAAACTTACGTATGAATTATATTTATTACACATTCAATATTGTCCGTTTTATACAAGTAGTAATTTTATTGTTTAACATTTGGATACTTGTTATGTTAGATAACTGAACTAAGAAGAAAAACAAACTTGGCCCTATTTTTTCTTAAACATTGTTACATCAAATCACAAACGCAACGCAATTCAGCCACTCTAATCGTCCCGACAACAACTTTATTTATTTATTTAACTTTTATGTACACAAATCATTTATGTAAGGGACGTAATATAGGAAAGGTATATACAAGGCTCAGCTTATTTTACAATTAAAATCTCTTCCAACAGACCTGGTGTTGGATATATTATCGGAGAAAATAAAAACATAGTGTACTCACAAAAATTAAAAAAAATAAAGAAATATAGAGAAAATAATAATTATTATAATGAAATAAAAATAAAATTAAAAATACATAACTATATTTAATTACAAACATGCATATATTTATTAATTAAAACATAAATAATAAATATATATATTTACCATCCAATAAAGCTATTTCATTATATATTCAACTGGAAGAAGATAAGTAGTGTTCTTTCACTAGTCTTGTACAGAATGCACTAAAATGGAAGATAGCACATCCTGTTGGAATATGTGCGGAACGAAGTGGAAAGACAACAATATATAAATGGATTTAATATTAATTTATATTAAGCTGGTCTATATAATGATAGGCAAAATGGGTATTTTATATTATATTAAGGCGGTTACTTAGATGATTTTATATGGTAAGACAGAGGTTCCCAGACATTTTTTCTCATAAACCACTTTCAAAATTTAGTTTCGGTGGACCCACTGCAGCTACATTTCTACCATATTCCTAAAACTCGTCAAAAAATGTGAAGATTAGATCTTACTATTGAAAATTGCGTTGCGGCTGAGTTCCAACCACGAATTAAAAGTTTTGGAAAAAAAAGTGAGACATTGATTGGTTAATTAATTAATTGATTGATTGATGCAAGTTTTTACACGTATTAGTCGCTGAGCTTCTTAAAATATTATCTGCCTACATTGATAGGTGAAGTCAAGCCAACATTTTAATTCTTCACTATCGAAAGCAAATAATTTTTTGTGAACCCCCATTTTTTTGTCTCGGCGACGTAAACCCCCGTCGAGTCTCCCGTGGACCCCTGCGGTTCCACCTGGACCACTAAGGTTGTAAGATAACCAATGAGGGTGATACGATCATTAATTGGCTATAAAACATTGAAACATTTGTTTAATTAATTATAAACGAATTAATTAAACAAATGTTTCATATCCAGTTTATCCATATTATTGCTTTTCGTACCTCTTTCATTACTGGTAATTGAACTAACTTAATTAAACTTACGTATGAATTATATTTATTACACATTCAATATTGTCCGTTTTATACAAGTAGTAATTTTATTGTTTAACATTTGGCTACTTGTTATGTTAGATAACTGAACTAAGAAGAAAAACAAACTTGGCCCTATTTTTTCTTAAGCATTGTTACATCAAATAACAAACGCAACGCAATTCAGCCACTCTAATCGTCCCGACAACAACTTTATTTATATATTTAACTTTTATGTACACAAATCATTTATGCAAGGGACGTAATATAAGAAAGGTATATACAAGGCTCAGCTTATTTTACAATTAAAATCTCTTCCAACAGACCTGGTGTTGGATATATTATCGGAGAAAATAAAAACATAGTGTACTCACAAAAATTAAAAAAAATAAAGAAATATAGAGAAAATAATAATAATAAAATAAAAATAAAATTAAAAATACAGAACTATATTTAATTACAAACATGCATATATTTATTAATTAAAACATAAATAATAAATATATATATTTACCATCCAATAAAGCTATCTCATTATATATTCAACTGGAAGAAGATAAGTAGTGCTCTTTCACTAGTCTTTTAAACAATCTTTTATAAGATTATTGATTAAGAGTTTAGGTGTCTATCAGGTTTTTTGTATATCAACGTTACGAATAAATCAACCATGATTTGTTTATTTTAACTTTATAATAAATGTATGTATATATTTGTATGCATGTGTATGTATATATATATATATATATATACATATATATATACATATATATATATATTAAGTTTTAAGATATATATATTTTTTTTATTATTAACAATGTAGGCACTACGCCTACCACAATGTCTCTCCACGCCACGGTTTGACTGGCAGAGAATGCCTTACGTCATTAAGTCAGCCTTTTGTATCCCTTTTTGTAACATATGAACAATAAAGTTTAAAATAATAACAAATAAATAAACTTACATCGTCTATATGATCGAGTCCCTCTTTCGTGAGGACCACCTGCGTTGAGAATAAACTGTACATAGAAGTGTAATCTATACCGCTTTCCGAATTGCCAGTATAAATGCCAAGCGCCCACACTCTAAGGAAGAAAAAGATATTTTAATTGAAGTACTATTCTGCCTCTAAGATCCTGTGGTCAACTTCAACGACAGCGTAACTATTGATCAATTACGCAAAAAAATATTATAATTACGTGTATACGATAAAATTATTAAACGGTGAAGATGCAGTAGCAAGACCCAAAAACCAATAAATTTTGTTTATTCGTAAGAAAGTAACATTTAAACGGCTATAGATGAAGCAATGGAAAAATATAGTGCGGCCGATTAAATTAAATCTGTCTGCATTCCTCATTTATTTAAAATTTCAACTGTTATGTACACATTCCTAATAAAGAATCAAAATTTGTCTACCGTATAAGGCTATATCAATCAAAGGGTAAATAAACTTACTTTTTTCTAAGGTATGAGAGTAAACTGCCTTTGCCTTCGTGTCCCAATAGGTAAGAGATGTACTGATGCGGTTTCGACTCGTACTCCGTAAGCAGGGACCGCATGCACCAAGTTAAGTGTATCTGGAAATAATATTTTTTTTTACATATTTCGTTATATACCTAAATACCACCTAAAATTCATCCTCAGCGAGCGTCACGAAGACTAACCTTGAAAACTTTATAAGATATCCTATATATAATTAATATATTATATAATTAAGACATGGTTAACATCTAAGCTTTAAAATCCCGCAGTCATTGAGGATATTTATTTTTTTATTACATTCCCCATCTAAAGTCTCTGGTCATTTCGATCATGCAACATATTTTGGTCATGTTAATTGCGCAAACTTAATGGGGTTTAGATTAGCAATCATAGTATTTCACCTTTTTATTATTATTATTACATTGAGAGGAACAAACGAGCACACAGTTCACCTGATGGTAAGTGATTCCTGCGGCCCATGGCATCTACATTCTTCCTTGACAAAGAATCATAATACAGAAGCGTTGTCACCCTTGACGACTGAGATGGAATGCCTCGTCATCAGTAATAAAGGTCTTCCGGATCCCTACACTCACCAGACGAAACAACAGGTATTCTGTAAGGGCGTGGAGACCTACCCCGGTCTAGCGGACCTATTCATTCTGCAGCTAGAAACTGCAGCGTTGCTCTACCACTGTAAAAATATTTTAAGTCTGGCATATACAAAATGCTTATCACGATGTGGTGAGAGCCAGAAGTTTATTCTGGTATGACCCATTCGATCGTCAGACCCTCCTTACCAGACAAGAACTCGAAGGACCATCGGACGGACCGTCCCTTACGTAACATTAAAACAATACGTGACGGTCACACATACAAACATATTTACCTCAGTGGTGTCGCTGATAGGTTTAACGTAGTACATGCTTCGGAATTCGGGCGTCACGGCGTCGGGTTTGAACGCGTGCTCCGTGAAGTTATCGGGCGGGAGTCCATTATTAGCGACTTGACCGAATGTGTTTATAACGTACTGCTCTAATGCGGATAGATCCATCCGAGCCTGCAAACAAACTGTCGTGTTAAAAAATTAAAATAACAGTATCTTAAATAGATCCCACAAATGAACAAAAAATGTAAAAAGGTGACATGACTCTAGAGAGGCTATGCCGCTCCACTGTGAATTGGGGAAGAACTATTTTTAGTAATGTCTTAGACACGCAGGTTTCCTCGCAATCTTTTCCTTCATTGTCGAGTCTGTGATCAAAATATCAGCCAACAAATAGATCTCACAACCTCATGTTTAGAGATTTGAAGAGAATCCGCTACGCGATTCCACTGCAGTGGTAGAGCTATATTGCACTTTAATTATAGCTGCATAATGAATGGGTCAGCTCGACCGGGGTAGGAACCACGCCCTCATAGAATACCACCGTAAAATGGCAGTATAATATTGGTACATCCTATATTACTGGTACATCTGCATTATGATTCCTTATCAAATATGAATGTAGATGTCATGGGCCGCAGGAATCACTTACGATCAGGTGAATTGTGTGCTCGTTTGTTACTCTCAATTTAATAAAATAAAAGTAATAATAAAACAGCTGGCTTCACGTGTCCTCGTAATATTTTTTTTAATTTATTTCGTAGACTTGCAGGTCTTAACGAAATGTTTCATTACCGTCGAACACGTGTATAGTGTAATGGTATGTAGTGGTATGGTTCTCCTAGTAACTTAAAGATATCGAAGATCGTACCTAAATAAGACTTATTGAAAAAGACATGAAATCTTTTATTTCTACATTTGAAATTATTTATTTTTAATCTGGTTCTTATCAGTATAATGAAGACATTCCTTATCAGTGATAGTTAAAAATATGACGTTAAGAAAATTATATAAATAGTTCTATACTAACCTGAACAGCAACAGTCATCCGATGCGCACTATAATGTCGCCTCCTAAATTCATGGGCAGCGTAGTGAAGTTTCTCATCATCCTGCAGATCGTTCCTCAAGCTGCGCAGGTTGCCCCACGTGAAGGTCCGCGCGGGATGGCCCTCGGGGAACAAGCTCGATAGCAGCTGATCTTTCCGGTTTGAATCCGATGGGGCCGCGATTGCGAATTCTGTCAGAGTACGTTAAGTTTTTTTAATTAGTTAAAATGTGTGTACTAACTAAGATAAAAAGGAACGTGAACTAAGAAGGATGTTTGAAAATATTTATATAGTAATTTATAACTGCCGATATATATTGTTAATACAAAATCACCTCACTTTTGTACCTAACTACTTATCCTAAGCATTACAAATACACAACGTGTCGGCCGGCAATGCAAGTAACATGCTCCATTAACCGTATTGAGTATGTAAACATGTTATCTTTCTTACCTAACTGCTACAAGGCATAGTCCTAAGCATATACTGGGCATATCGTCCCCAAGGAGTCGTCCTACATGCCCTGCTTGTCGCCGAAAGGATAAATGTACGAAAGCGAGACGTGGTGTTTTTCAAATGACAATTGTTTTTAGTACTTAGTAATTCTAAGATCGTTTTGATATATATACAACTTGTTGTCTGACCGAGGCTCGAGAAGAATCAAGTAATAGAACTAGATTGGTAACCTTTTTATGATTCTATTTTTACACAACAGATCAGAGGTTCCCAGTCTTTTTTTCTCCTAATCACTTTCAAAAGTTAGCTGGTTCCGAGGTCCCAAAATTAGGCAATAAACGTGCAAATTAGATCTTATGGAAGTGATAATTGATTGATGCAAGTTTTTACAATTAACAGTCGTTGAGCTTCTCAAAATATTATCTGCCTACATTGATGGGTGAAGTCAAGTCAACATTTCAGCTATCGAAAGCAACACCCCCTCCCCCCACCACGCTTATGAATTGGCATCCTCCATTTTTTTGTCCCGGCAACGTAGATCCCAGTCGAGTCTTCCGTGGATCCCTGGGGGTCCACTTGGGAACTATGGATCTAGTACTTACATAATAGTTAATATAAGTTAAAAGCACTGAATATATATGCTATGGAGTATGGGATTGTCAAATTGATAAAATAACGAGCATCAGCCAAGGCTTTTCAGAAATAATATCAGAATATCATAGAAACATCTACAGAAGAATATATTAATTGCAAGTCATAGCAAAATCACCACTTAGCTATCAGCATAACAACATCCGGCCACACAGCTACTTTATTGTTTCGATACGGTCTGTGCATTTGACTAAACACCGTATGCAACACGAGGTTTACCTTCGGTGTATAAAAGCCAACTCACGTTGATATGAAATTACTAGCATTTGTGTCATACGTAATTTGTAATTAAGGTAAATAGTAAGTGGTAGAGCCACGCTGCAGCTATTAACTATAATAGTTATAGCGCAAATATGTCGACTCGATTGGGAATGAACCAATCTTATATACAGAATAATAGCGTAAAATATTAGCTTAGCACTGCTGTTTAGTTTGGTGGTACCTTGTTAATTTGTGATGCAGCATTTTATTTCCTCAGGGGGACCATATTGCATTATGCTTTTTTATAGGGCATAAATGTGGGTGAAATGGACCACAGGAATCACTTATTTATTTTTTTATTTAACTTAATTTGCACAAGTAAAACAATCATTGTACAAAAAGGAGGACATAATGCCAAAAGGGAATACCTTTACAGATTCGCTCTCGCACCTTTGTCTCCTCAAATATAATATATATATATATATATATATATATATATATAGAAAGTATTATTGTCGTGGTGTGAATGTGATTCCGTATAGTGCTGCTTTACTTTTTGTTAATGCATATTATAGTAGGAATTGTGTTTACACATTAAAAAATTCGTCATCATAATTCAGCTCAAGGTAAGGATAAGATCGACTAGTAGCCATTTACTATCCTGAGGTAGACTACTTTTAGTAAGGTGGAATATGACTTAATACTAATATTTAGTCAAGGCAACCTTTTATTTTTTGTTGAGAATGTGGCTGATAATATAATATAGTACAGTGATCACATACCGTGTTAATTCATTCCGTTTCTTAAAGGATACTCACCAGATTCGATAGCCTCCCGTTCCCTCTGCATGGCTTCTTTCATCATGAGCGGGCTGACGAAAAACTGGCTGAATATGTCCATGGCTTGTGGGAGATATTTCTCTTGGATCTCAAAGTAGAACGTCGTCACCTCGCAGTCTGTGGACGCATTGTCTGAACCGCCTTTTTTCTAGTTTTGAATAAACAGGTTAAAGTAATAGGTGTAATCGAATCCACTGGGACATGACCACGCTCTTCCCAGTGCTAGCGTAAATAACACTTACCCGACTGCTTATAAAGCTAAACTATTAATTAATATTGTCCTTTTAAACTGGACATGAGAACGGCATGTCGATTGCAATGTAGGAAACTTGGATCTAATTATTGGAATGGAGGTAGTTATGTCCTCGTGGATTTGGATCGGAGGATGATTCAGATGCAGCATTCAGATCCTTATCACACACACACAGTACATACATTCTATCATAGCTACAAAAGATCAGTGAACTGAAGTGGAAATAGGCCGGCCATATAGCTCGTAGAACCGATAACCGATGAGGAAGAAAGATTCTCGAGTATTGGTCATCGCAACTGAACACGATCCTACACTAGATGAAGTGACAACCTACGCAAGTCTTCCGGAAGTCGATGGATGCTGCTAGCCTGATGGGCTGAAACGATGATGATCAGAAAAAGGAGAAAATAAGGGGTTGTAAATTTGTGAAGACTCAAGCACAATTCGTATTGCACGCGATTGGTGGGACAATTGGATTCACATCAACGCCACGGTGATTTCAGCATCAAAGTTTTCTAAAGCCTTGGAATTACCTTAATGAAAGAGTCGAATTCGTTCTCCTTAGGATACTTCTCGCTGCCCATAAACACCATGTGCTCGACGAAGTGCGCCAGGCCCTGTATATCTGATGGGTCACTGTAACTGCCAACGCCCACGCATAATGCGCACGCCGCCTGTGAACAAACAAGTATTATATATATATATATATATATATAAATGTATATATATATACATACTCTATAATAATATCCTTTATACCCCCCGAACTTAATTCCTTAAAATGACTATAATTTACCGAGTGACCGCTACTGTCGGTAAATTGTAATGTGTAATAATGTGTGTAATGGAATGTTTTAAACACCAGTGACGAGTTGCACAAATAAGCGATCGGCTTACTCGAGCATAATATGTCTATGGGTTAGGACAACTCTTTAACATAATGCCAGGGAATACTAGGTAAACGCTTTTTTATGATTTGTACGGTGAATAAAGAAACCAGTGTCTGGTGACGAGGCTTTCCATCTTAGTCAACAGCGTCTATACCTATATTATGATAGTTTATTGAGGATCAATGTGGGTGTCCTGGGCCACACGAGTGATATAACATCAAGTAAACCGAGTCGTTTGTTGACCCTAAGATATTAAAAAATGTGGACTACTCATCATTTTTACTGTCAGGTACGCTGATGACGATCCAGATCATGGTGCATTGATCCCTAAGGGCTATTATATATGCTTGCTTGACTAATAATTCCAGGTTCTCTCACTCATTACGAGAAACACAGAAGGTATATCGTAGATATTTTTTAAAAATAATATTAGTATACTAACTACTAATATTCCAGTTAACCGCTCGCAAAAATGCTTGTGCTAGGATATGGTTCACGACAATATTGTAATGGTGGATTCAAACCTACGACCTTAAGTTTTGTAGACCGTACCCTAAACCTTTAGACTGTTGACGCTTCAACAGCTAGGGAGCTTCTGTTGCATGTAGGCATTTCATTCAAGTCCTCAGGGGTGACGCGTCTTGAATTATTTGGAGAGTAGACTTGGAAAGTGTTTACGAGTGGCAATCATCTCTAACCCTTAGTGAAACGTTTGTTGGTTTTTCATTTTTCATTACAAAATGAGTCTTACATAGGAGTTTATTTTCTGTTACTGGCCGCTTGGACGCCTAATTAGAAACATTTTAAATAAGCATCCATAGCTCGTTCTTTTTTTAAATTGGAGAATAACATATCTTTCTTGGCTTTTTCTATTATTTTGGCGGCAATTCAAAATTCTGAATTTTATTTTTGTTGAGAATGTGGCTGATAATATAATATAGTACAGTGATCACATACCGTGTTAATTCATTCCGTTTCATAAAGAGATACTCACCAGATTCGATAGCCTCCCGTTCCCTCTGCATGGCTTCTTTCATCATGAGCGGGCTGACGAAAAACTGGCTGAATATGTCCATGGCTTGAGGGAGATATTTCTCTTGGATCTCAAAGTAGAACGTCGTCACCTCGCAGTCTGTGGACGCATTGTCTGAACCGCCTTTTTTCTAGTTTTGAATAAACAGGTTAAAGTAATAGGTGTAATCGAATCCACTGGGACATGACCACGCTCTTCCCAGATCTAGCGTAAATAACACTTACCCGACTGCTTATAAAGCTAAACTATTAATTAATATTGTCCTTCCAAACTGGACATGGGAACGGCATGTCGAATGCAATGTAGGAAACTTGGATCTAATTATTGGAATGGAGGTAGTTATGTCCTCGTGGATTTGGATCGGAGGATGATTCAGATGCAGCATTCAGATCCTTATCACACACACACAGTACATACATTCTATCATAGCTACAAAAGATCAGTGAACTGAAGTGGAAATAGGCCGGCCATATAGCTCGTAGAACCGATAACCGATGAGGAAGAAAGATTCTCGAGTATTGGTCATCGCAACTGAACACGATCCTACACTAGATGAAGTGACAACCTACGCAAGTCTTCCGGAAGTCGATGGATGCTGCTAGCCTGATGGGCTGAAACGATGATGATCAGAAAAAGGAGAAAATAAGGGGTTGTAAATTTGTGAAGACTCAAGCACAATTCGTATTGCACGCGATTGGTGGGACAATTGGATTCACATCAACGCCACGGTGATTTCAGCATCAAAGTTTTCTAAAGCCTTGGAATTACCTTAATGAAAGAGTCGAATTCGTTCTCCTTAGGATACTTCTCGCTGCCCATAAACACCATGTGCTCGACGAAGTGCGCCAGGCCCTGTATATCTGATGGGTCACTGTAACTGCCAACGCCCACGCATAATGCGCACGCCGCCTGTGAACAAACAAGTATTATATATATATATATATAAATGTATATATATATACAGACTTAATTTAAAATAATAAAGAAAACAACAACATTTGCTTGAACAGAAAACAAATAAACAGAAACAAAAAATAAATAGTAAAAAGAGTATGTTAAGCTACAGTATCAAACCAATTTCTAGTCAATGTTTTTTTTATAGTGGTGATTTTTGAGTTAAAGATATCAAAGTCATGTTGTTCTATGTATTTGTTAATTAAATTTGAAGCACGACAGAAAAATGAATTTTTTCTATATTTTGTCGCGTGAAAGGGTATGTAGAAACCAGTGTCTGGTGACGAGGCTTTCCATCTTAGTCAACAGCGTCTATACCTATATTATGATAGTTTATTGAGGATCAATGTGGGTGTCCTGGGCCACACGAGTGATATAACATCAAGTAAACCGAGTCGTTTTTGACCCTAAGATATTAAAAATGTGGACTACTCATCATTTTACTGTCAGGTACGCTGATGACGATCCAGATCATGGTGCATTGATCCCTAAGGGCTATTATATATGCTTGCTTGACTAATAATTCTAGGTTCTCTCACTCATTACGAGAAACACAGAAGGTATATCGTAGATATTTTTTAAAAATAATATTAGTATACTAACTACTAATATTCCAGTTAACCACTCGCAAAAATGCTTGTGCTAGGATATGGTTCACGACAATATTGTAATGGTGGATTCAAACCTACGACCTTAAGTTTTGTAGACCGTACCCTAAACCTTTAGACTGTTGACGCTTCAACAGCTAGGGAGCTTCTGTTGCATGTAGGCATTTCATTCAAGTCCTCAGGGGGTGACGCGTCTTGAATTATTTGGAGAGTAGACTTGGAAAGTGTTTACGAGTGGCAATCATCTCTAACCCTTAGTGAAACGTTTGTTGGTTTTTCATTTTTCATTACAAAATGAGTCTTACACAGGAGTTTATTTTCTGTTACTGGCCGCTTGGACGCCTAATTAGAAACATTTTAAATAAGCTCGTTCTTTTTTTAAATTGGAGAATAACATATCTTTCTTGGCTTTTTCTATTATTTTGGCGGCAATTCAAAATTCTGAATTTTATTTTGTTCAATATAGGCAAATATAAAAGTTATGACGCGTCAACTTGGCAAATAGAAAGTTTTTAATGCAATTGATCATTATAAAACACATGGAATTGTTGAAAATGTTTTTAGAAAGGCTCGGCCAAGAAAAACCTCTCCCAAAGAAAATACGCTAATCGTTCGTGTTGCTAAAAAAGACCCAAGTAAAGTCTCCAACCAGATTAAAAATGAAGTTTTTTCGCCCGAGAAACATCTCGTCAAGACTGATACGCCGAAGATTAGTGGAAGCTAAATTGTTTGGAAGAATTTTCCAAAGGTACTGTTTCTTACCAAGCAACACCGAGACAAGCGATTATTATTCCCTAAAAAATATGTTAATTGGACGGTACGAGAATGGAAAGCGCTTTGTTAGACGTCCTGTAAGCAATGCTTTTAATTATAAATACACAAGGAGAATAGTCAAGCACGGTGGCGGTAACATTAAAGTTTGGGGGTGTTTTTCCGGATGTGGAGTTGGACCCGTCAATACAAAAATATCTTAGAGGACACAATGATTCCGTTCCCTTCCCCCTACTCATCGATCATTTGCATGTTGCCTGGATCTTTCAGCATGACAATGACCCTAAACAATAGCGGCCAATAGCGTCAAATGTTTCCTTAGCGAACAACGTATATCCGTTTTAGACTGGCCAGCACATAGTCCGGATTTAAACACGATAGAAAATATCTGGTATATTGTTAAAAAGAAAGTCTCAAAAAAACGTAACACCAGTCAAAACGAACTATATGAAGCATTTGTTGAAGCATGGAATTCAATCCCCCTAGAAAAATGTATGAAATTGATTGAATCAATGCCACGTTGTTGCAGTGCTGTTATTAAAAAAAAAAGGGATACGCCACTAAATATTAATTATAACTATTGGTAGGCTGTGGATAGTAGCTATTTCGTAAATAACAATACTAATTAGGAATACTTAAAAAAATATTGTTTTTTATATTTTTTTGTTGTTGTTTCTAATTAGTTGACCATTATTTATCATACCTTAAAACTGATTTAAATGTTTGTCCGTAATTTAATATTGAAACTGCACTTGTGTAATGGGATTTATATTTTTTTTCTAATAAATGATAAATCGTTGAACATATTGTTGTCCTATTTATTGTTTAATTTCAAAATAAAAACTATTGCGGTGAAGTATCTTACATAGCCATCAGTTGGTGATCGGGGTGTCATTCGATAATCAAATTACTGTTTGTGCATGAGAAAGAAAATCTCTATACTAATATTATAAAGTTGAAGAGTCTGCTCGGTTAAACGCGCTAATCTCAGGAGCTACTGGTTCGAATTGAAAAATTCTTTTTGTGTTGGATAGTCTATTTATTGAGGAAAGCTATAGACTACTTAACATCATGCTACGACCAATAGGTGCGGAGCATTAATGAAAATGTTGCAAAACTTGAAAAATTATTCCTTTTGAGAGCTTCCGTTGGGTGCGCTGCGTAAAATGCTGTTAAAGTTCCGCAAAAATCATACATGATTTTTAACCGTTTCTTAAGGAATTGTTCCCCTTAACAAGTTTAAAAAAAAGCGTTGTTTTACATGTGACATACAAAGCATCTTGTAGTCTACGCGTACATAGTTGTGGGCACAGCTAGTATTCAATAAAAATACAAGTAAATGAAAACAGTCTAGACATTGTTGTCATTGCTGGGTGAAGACCCACTTTCTGAAGAAGATATAACGTGAGGCGCCAGTATGAGGTCAGCTGCACACCGCCAGTTAACTCAAAAATAGGCACGGAGTGGAGACACGGGTTCGGTTGATGTTCACTGGGATAGAGCATATTCGCGTAACGGGCTGAAATAATATGACACGAATACTGTCCATGTATTTGGAACTTTAAGTGTTTGTTTACAAAAATGAATTGTTAACCAATTTTGAATATAAAAAGCGAATAAATACTGAGGATAAATGTAGATTTTTCAGTAACGAATATTGCCATACACTACCCACTGATGGTAGGTTCAGTGGGACAGAGTATATTCTAGTAACGCGCTGGAATAATACGACTAAAATGACACGAATATTTTCGATGTATTTGGAACTTTAAGTGTTTGTTTACAAAAGTGAGTTGTTAACCAATTTTGAATATAAAAAGCGATTAAATACTGAGAAGAAATGTAGATATTTCAGCAACGGATATTGCCTTACACTACCATCAGTGAGGTTCAGTGGGACAGAGTATATTCGCGTAACGGGCTGAAATAATATGACTATTATGACACGGATACTATCGATGTATTTGGAACTTTAAGTATTTGTTTACAAAAATGAATTGTTAACCAATTTTGAATATAAAAAGCGAATAGATACTGAGAAGAATTGTAGATTTTTCAGTAAAGAATATTGCCTTTCACTACCATCAGTAGCATTCGTACGTAATTAAAGTATCATATCATCTTCAAGATGATTTGATAAAGATAATCTACATGAAGGTCATTATTGATTTCGATAGCGGCAATATCTTCCGGTTTTTATTTAATAACACCACTTGTGCGGTATATATTACAGTGCATTTGCGCAAACAGTGGCATGTTTTTGTCGTCACCTTCTCTTGTGCGATGTATTGAATATACAATAAAATCTGAACGGTTAGAATGAAGTGACAGACATACATACACATAAAAACGCACCCAGATCCGAAACTAACACTTTGATGAACAGTTGTTCCCCGGTAGGGAATCGAACCCAGAACCGAACCCCGAGGCAACGGCCAGGTACTTTGAAGAGCCCACCGATATATAATATAATATGTGTGTATGTGAAAAGAAATGCTTTTTTATAATAATAATAACACTGTAACCTAACAAAACTTCCAAAATAAAATAAAGATTATAATTTTACTTGTGTTATTGCACCGTATTGTTGAAATAGGCAAATTGTATTTTGTGAAATTATGAACAAGGCCGCAGTGATTGCGTACAATAACTAAACTCTTTGTAAAGAAGTTCGAATTGGAAAATCAGATCAGGGTCCAATAAACTTTGTATTAAACCTTTGTCACATAACCTTTAATAAATATGAGTATTTAACTATATATCTAGATCTCAAGGCTATCATATAATCATGTGGCAAGTATGACATGAACGGCAGAGTTATTAAAACAAAATGCGACCAAATTGTACAATTGCTCAATACTTCATTTCTCGTATTCCCAATTATTGAAACTTTATTTCTTTCCTCATATTATTCTAAATTTTATACGACATTATATTGAAATAATTTCTGTTACATTTGTCGAGTAAGTGATATACAATAGTCCGCCAAGCGGCTACACTTCTGTTTACGTTCTTTACCGTGTTCGATTCTTTACCGTGGTCGGCCTGATAATCACTTTTAAATCGAGGTCATTGAGCACTTAGGGAGACGTTCAGCTGAGACATTTATTAGTGGATAACCAGCCCAAGGTTTCCCAAGAGGGAACCTCGGCTTTAACCGTTAACCTAGTGTGTTCGTTTTTTTTCAGACGTGCACGTCTGATTAGTAAATTTTATATTTACGATAACGTATAATTATATATGTTACCTTTGTTTTACCAACAAGCACTGGGTTAATAAATATTTAAAATGAGAATCGAATATGGTTGTTCCCGTAACATGAACCCCGAATCTATATATTCATTTATAAAATAATTTAGCAAGGTCTTATTTGACAAGTAAATAATGATATTTATTTATTAATACAATAATATGACGAAATATGTAAATCACTACAACAAACTCGAGTAATCAAGTCAAATACATAAATGATACATCAGTTGACCAACGAATATATAATGAGCTAGAAACTAATCAAAATAAAAACTTTATTATTTAATGAGGTTGATAATAATCTATAGAAATCCATCTTGTTTTGATCTTAACCATGTGACTATAATACAGGACGCTAAGTCATACCGTGTCAAGTGAAAGTTGGCTAAAAAATATCTTGCATCGCTTTTTACATATTCTCTCGTACGTGTCCTTCATGAATTTTACTAATCTGCGTCGATAGCGAACCTGTAGAAAGTATGCAATATCTTAGATCATGGACTATGGTAAGTAACTATATCGTTTTACGGATTTCACCAGCATGACGATGCATATAATCTAGCTGTCATTCTCAAATCATATGGTATGGTTACGAGTACTGCATAAGAAAATATGAAGTAAGTTAATTCAAACTAGTATTCTAATTATGCGAGCATCTCCTAGCAATAAATAATGGCACGGAAAGAAACAAGTTCTGAGTATAACTTTCACCTTCTCAAAGAAATATGAATACGTTCGAACTCAATTCGACGCACGAACACAAACATAAATAGAATGGACTAGATCGTAGATACTTATTTGCCCAGGTTTACCTAATAAAATATATAATATATGAAAAGGTATTTAAACGTTATTAATAAAATTTTATATTTACGATAACGTATAATTATATATGTTACCTTTGTTTTACCAACAAGCACTGGGTTAATAAATATTTAAAATGAGAATCGAATATGGTTGTTCCCGTAACATGAACCCCGAATCTATATATTCATTTATAAAATAATTTAGCAAGGTCTTATTTGACAAGTAAATAATGATATTTATTTATTAATACAATAATATGACGAAATATGTAAATCACTACAACAAACTCGAGTAATCAAGTCAAATACATAAATGATACATCAGTTGACCAACGAATATATAATGAGCTAGAAACTAATCAAAATAAAAACTTTATTATTTAATGAGGTTGATAATAATCTATGGAAATCCATCTTGTTTTGATCTTAACCATGTGACTATAATACAGGACGCTAAGTCATACCGTGTCAAGTGAAAGTTGGCTAAAAAATATCTTGCATCGCTTTTTACATATTCTCTCGTACGTGTCCTTCATGAATTTTACTAATCTGCGTCGATAGCGAACCTGTAGAAAGTATGCAATATCTTAGATCATGGACTATGGTAAGTAAGTATATCGTTTTACGGATTTCACCAGCATGACGATGCATATAATCTAGCTGTCATTCTCAAATCATATGGTATGGTTACGAGTACTGCATAAGAAAATATGAAGTAAGTTAATTCAAACTAGTATTCTAATTATGCGAGCATCTCCTAGCAATAAATAATGGCACGGAAAGAAACAAGTTCTGAGTATAACTTTCACCTTCTCAAAGAAATATGAATACGTTCGAACTCAATTCGACGCACGAACACAAACATAAATAGAATGGACTAGATCGTAGATACTTATTTGCCCAGGTTTACCTAATAAAATATATAATATATGAAAAAGGTATTTAAACGTTATTAATAAAATTCTTATATTTTAAGGGTTTAAATGTGGGCTGTGGGAGGGCAATTCGTCGTGTCTATTAAAGTTGATTCCATGGGCGATAGTTTTGCGTGCAGCATGCAAACCGCTGAATCTTGTTGGAATACCCAGTGTCGACTTTCGAACATTGTATAAGGTATACACGAGAAAATGTAAAAGTTTAAAAATTCGTTATCTGAACAATTTTTAGAAACTAAACCAATGTGTTTTTTTCTTATTCAATTTTAAAATATCTTTGCACTGTGTATAGTAGTGTATACTTAAATGTAGAATTCTAATCTTATTGAGTATTATTTATCAACAGATGTTATGAGTGGTGAACAAAAAATCTCAAGAAAAGATGATAAATTTATAGGACAAACTCAAGAGCTCCTGCTACCGAATAAAAAGACTTTAGAACTCTCATTCATTGAAATCGGTTAATAGGATAAACCCAGTTGTTTTCTCCCAGTGCGGGTAGACAGACTGACAGTTTATATGCTCTATTCATATTTTCCTTAGAGCTTAAATATACGTAATACTAAGACTCAAGATCGTACTCTTGGGAACGCTCATGTTCAATGGTGAACCTGTAATGAGCTGAAGAGATGGTGATGTTAACCATCTTTTATTCATTATCTTATATTCAGATTATTTGTTTTTACGAATAATAAACAGTACATCAATAAAAATGACTAAGTGGACGCTCACAGCTCTAAAGAAGCCTCGCAACTTATTCTAAACGTTCAATGTGGTCAACGTCCTGAAACAATCACGGCTTCGTGAGGCGTGTCAACTACTAAGGAGTCACAAAGCTTAATTTTTGTGACAATGGAGTAGAGAGTAGCACTGATTTTAGTCTAAGCTTAATAAAAAATAAATAGGTGAAAATACTTTTTGGGACATAGTCTTTTGTTGTTATTCATGTCCGATCAATACAGATAGAAGCGTCGCTGGAGTTTCTGGCACCGCTTCTTCTCCAGCGCCCACGCATTCCGAAGTGGTAGTACAAATAGCTAATAATAATAACGATATTAATTGAGATATAGATAATCCTTAGTCAGAAGCAACTGACCGGCCCTCTCGGACACCCTCGAGTTAGACGCTCTTCCGAAACAGGGTAACGATCCAAGCAGAGGCTACCTATCGGGAGCCCTCGTACTGATTACCCACTACACCTCGACTGAGCGCCATAAGCGCTCGGTCACCTCTCAACCCAGTGATTATATAATATATTCCTTTAATTCCTTATTTAGGTATTATCATGGATTATAAGGAAACCTGACCCTTTTGATGTATTTTTATACTAAATAATCATAAATGTGACTTAAGATAGATTGACTGTAGAATACAGAGATATAGTTCAAAATAAATAAAACATTACGCACTGCATGCTAATGAGATAAATACAACAAACAGAATCATGTTTGTTGCATAGTATAGAGGAAGAAATACCATTTCTGGAGCAATTTACAAATGGAGATAAAAAATTTCCAGGCAACTCCAGCAATAAAGTCATACAAATATTTATATTATATAATAATATCTCATTCACAATTTATTTCATAACAAGAATACATATACAACATTTCTATGTCCTTTATGTTACTGTTTTAACTATTGAGAGTCCACAGGAAATTCTTGTATTCTTTTAAAAGTAACTAGTAAAGTAAAGTAATAAGTACTTCTGTGAATAGAATAAATGTCTTAATTTGTAAACAATGAAAATATTCTTATCTATAAATAGAATAGAAATACATAAAATTGTTAGTATTTTTTTCTTTTGTAAAATGTTGAAATAAAAGATTGTTACATACCACATTGTATTGGTATTATTTAGGTTGAAAGATGAAGAAATAAATATTATATTATAGAAGTTTGTAAAGGCATGCACTTTCTAATTTATATTTTCAGATGCACAATGGTCAAGTGTGTTTTAGTAAGAAGTAAACTGAATGTATTTCTTGTTGCTAAGACCATATAACAATCAAATTTTAATCAATTTTGGGTCAAATAAGTAGACTCATTACAATACTCATTATATTATTAGTATGCATTGTCAATTACACTGACATTCACTTAAATATAAGATATTTGTGTTATACTAATATTTAGGAAGGAATAAATATATACACTTTATAAAAAATTAATGTGACTAATAAAATTTTAATAAAGTGAAGTGAGATATGATATCATCCTAGTTTTACCACCAGTAATATTTTACATTTGTTACTAAATTTACCAATTAATACAGTATATAACTGTGCAAAATACATTATAATGTCATAAGCATTGCAGAACTCGAGGTATTCTTTGTCTCCTTTCCTAAGTCTACATAAAGCATTTGCATGAGATACGAGGAGGGTTATAATATCCCATATATAAGATTACCTTACAACAAATATTTTTAATTTTAACTAATATGTTAATCTTTTCACATCTTGTCAGAGATACCACAAATTGTTATGGGTATTACTAGTTCTCAATTTGAATTGCATAATTTTTATCACCCAACAGTTTATAGGCTATTGTTTTATAAGGACAAACACTAGTACAGTGAAACAGCAGTATACCAGTTTTCAAAAATGCTAATGCTTTATAGAATGAAAGTGTGTAACACAGATATTGAATAGACTCGAGATAAAACACTAGGGGTGTGCAAAATTATTTTCCTAGCATATATTTTAATATGTTCGTACAAAAAATATATAACTTACCAGTTTTTCTTCATCAAATTCACTACGCCTCTGAGTCCCATGATGATCACTGCTACCAGATTGAGTAGATTTGCTACCATCAGTCTCAGAACCACTTTCCTCTGTAGTAGTAATATCCTCCTCGCTAGAGCTGTGATCTTCTTTTTCAGTAGGTCTGCTTGGGTCTGAGATGAGTAAGGCTGTTAATCCATTTTCTAACCTAATAGTCCTGAATTAAGAATGTTTATTACCATTAAAGAAATTATAAATCACATATTTATTACATAAGGAATGTATTCTCTATTTTAAAAAATATATTTTAGTTGTGTAACAGTTCAGTTAAAAAAAATACCAAAATTTACAACTAATTTAGTTTCTATATATAATGATGAAAGTACAGATTCCTTGTATTTTAGATTTATGGCAAGATATGGTTTAAATTTATAACCATACCTTGATTCAATTCAATCCAAATAATAATTTAAAAACTTACTTGTAAAGCTTTTTATCAGACACAGATTTTGTAGGTTCAGGTAAAACTTCAACTTTCTCCTTACGGTTGAATGTACTTGCTAAATATCCTGGCCGATTCTTAACGACTCTTACTTCAGGCCTAAATCTTGGGGTCTTATGAAAACTATTTCTTTTAGACATTGCTGCTAATATGTGTTTTGTGTGCTGATGACCAGATGTTTTTTGAATAATTATTGACAAAAAATTTGACATTTATCTAAAGATCAAGTGTTGCCTTAATTTAAAAAGTGCCTACTAAAATATTATTTTACAAGTGTTCCAAGACAGAAAATAAATATTGTAGCTAAAATGTATTTTTAATTTATTATATAATTATTTTGTTTATTACTGAACGACAATATTGGAACTTAACATTAGAAATGTATATTGCGAGTATATATAAATGATTAACTTTTTCATTTTATCAAATCAAAAAAACCGCTCATATATTTTTAACAGTGCTTCATTAGCTCTACTCGTACTCGTAGCATTACTCGTCCAAGAAAGGACAAAATCCTCACAAAGTACCAGCTTGCTAGAGCAATATAATTATGTGTAAGGATCCGAGGATCAACGAGTGAGAACTTATGTGCATCCTGAAACTGATAAATTGAATGTAGATGTTATGGGCCGCAGGCATCACTTGCCCCATAAATTATAAAAATATGGCAGTGACACATGAATCATTTATAATATACCCGGATTCCGTCGGACTAGAAAGGACTGCTTTATAAAATTAAAATGCATTTTACAACATCCAAGGAAAATTGCAAACTATTGAGTCTATAAGTTCATATTAAGGAAAGTCATATTACTACATTTATTTCTTTAGAAAACTATCTATTTAAAAAAACAATAATTTTTCGAAATTATAACTACGCCATTAGGTGAAGAAAAATAAATTAAGAGTTGTTTTATATTCACTTCATTTCGTGCGCATTTCCTTCCTGCATTGAACATTTTCGTGCAATGATTAATAAGTAGATTTAAAAGAAAGTAAGTCTCATTATAAATTACTCAAAACAAAATAGGGCCCACCATGTTTTATAAATGAATTTTACAAATTCTTTTTCTTTTTTCAGTTTTTATGATTAGGAATGAATAAATTAAGAACTAATAATTAATGAACATTAACAAGAGTCAGTTTTGCCAATTTTATGGAATTTGGTCAAAATTTATAGTTTTTAGGAAAGTTTACGGAAATTATTGATTTAAGTAAAGTTTGATTTTGATTTTTATTAATGACTAAATCAATGAGTTTGATGGTGCACAATAACGAATAGGTCCTCCTCTGTTTCGTATGCAATCTCTGAATCTATCTGGGACACTTTCAATCAACACAATTTTAGGGAGTTTATGAGCTCTTATGGATTAGTCACATGACTGAAGTTCGATTTGAGGCTTCTTTTCTATTGGTCCCATAAATGTTCAATGGGGTTAAGATCGGGACTCATGGCCGGCCACGGTAAAATCGTAATATTGGCTTCAGAGAGAGCTCTCTGGGTTGTTCGCGCTGTATGTGGGCGAGCATTGTCTTGCATAAAGATGAAGTTTTCACCCACTCTTTGTAAAAATGGGATGACATGGGGCCGAATTATTCGATCGACATACCGGGAGGCAGTTATGGAGCTCTTGTCAATTTTAGACGAATAACACGAGATCTGGAACGTTGTCCGTCTTCATGGAACCGATTTTGAATGGTTTGATCACTAATTCGTGTGCCAGTCGATTGCCGCAGTCCATTTTGTAAGACGCGGACGGGAATCGTACGCTCTCTACGTGCAGTCAATCTGATATACCGGTCTTCCTGGACGATTGTAGCTCGCGCTGTTCCTAATCCTGATCTCCTTGCGACACTACCTGTCTCTAGAAAGCGTTCTCACGCGTTTCGAATAGCTCGTCGCGACACACCAAGACGTCTTGCCACTGATCTCTCTGAGATTCTCCGTCCTGAAGAATAAACACTGCTCTTGTTGCTGTTTCCACATCCATATTACGCCGAGAACCAGGCATAATGATCGCGAGTAACACCGAAATCAAGTCAAAATGAAAAAAGTAGATGTGCGACTGTAACATTCAGAATGTGACTGAGGGTACAAGTGAATTTGATTAATAAACATTTTTAAGACTACTTCACTTTTTTTGTCTACTCACCATTGAATTCCTGACTTGAAACATTGATAACGTTAGATAAACATGTCAACAATATTTCGAAATGTTTAACTTCACTATTTACTACCCAACCATTTTTTTAGACAAAATTGGAGATTAACTTCGAGTGGGCCCTATTTGTTTTGAGTAGTTTATATTATTATCGGCGTTTGGGTCGGTTTCGCCAATTTAAAGATGGATTTTCTTCTTTGAAAGATGATTACAGCCATGGAGTCACGTTACGAAAATATTAGCAGAATTTGGTCATACAACTAGTAGTTTTTTTTTATTCTGGTCACACTCTACAGTACAGTGTACAGATGTCAAAGAGTTCGTTCAACTTCGTTTTGAATTGAAAACTGATAAATAATGATTTAAGAACTTTGTTACTTAAATATTTGAATATTGATATAAATATGGATCAATCATACTCTGAAAGTGATCTTTCTATGTCGCCGTCGCAAATACTAGAACGTCTTCAAATCCTTCGCCAGTTACAGTTATTGCAGCGCGGGAAACTCCAAAAACAACAATCTTTATATCAAGATTCTCCTGAAATGTCTTCGAATGTAACTGAAATTGTGAGTCATTTTAGCAATTGCACTAGTTATAACACATTCCGAAGCTTGTTGCAAACACATCAAGATTCGGCCAATGAAACATCCCCTAGATTGACCGTAAATAACTCGTCGAAAAAACTATTAGAACGCGATTTCATAGATGGAGTATCTGTTCTAAATGTTTCTCAAGAATCAGAATTCTTTCTGAATTCACCTAATTCCATGAGAAGTAAGATTGACTTTGAATCTGAATCTGTTCATAAAAATTCATCCTCAAACTATAGTGCTGAAACATCATTTTCTAATAAACAGATTTCAGTAGATGAAATGCCTATTTTAACCCCAAAGAAAAATTTCGAAGCTTTGATAGTCGAAAAACTTCAAAAAGAAAAATGTGAAAAGGAAAATAAATGTAAACTCAAAAAAAATATTTCGTCGGGAAAAATTATTAAACCTTTTCTTAAAAAGGGTGAAGGAATGTCACGCTTCGGCTTACAAAAGTCTGATCTAATTATTCAACATACCAAAGCTTTGCCTTGGCATAGAAAAAAAACAGGATCAAAATCTGCAAATACTCCAGTAAAAAAAAAAGTGGAAAGATCAAACACCCATTTAGAGAAAGTTGATGTTCAAATTATAGTCTCTAAACCATCTCCAAATATAAAAAAACATACTAATAATAATTTAAAATTAACAGAAAAGTCAATAAAATCTCAGGAAGAATGTGATAAAGAAACAACAATTCAGTCAAATAAATCTAGTGCTTTTAAAGTACATCCAGAAAAGCCAGAACAAAATGTTATCAATTTACCTACAGATAAACATCCACTTCAAGTAAATAAAGGGAAAACATGGGCGGCAGTGCTCACTAAAGAACAAGATGATTTTTTAAGACAACTAAAACAAAGTGATTATTACAAAAACTTTAGCTCACCTTGCAAGAGCATTTTATCTGATTTAAGCTATGACAACAATATGATTAAAATACAGCAGGATAAAGAAACTGTAGAACAAAAGATTTTCGATTTGCTTGAACAAAAGGTAACCCATGAAAATTTTAATATAGAAAACTCTTTTATTAACCGCTTTTTGCAAAAAAATAAGTTGGAATGTTCTGGGGAAAGCACTCCTCTAGTTATGCAAAGATGTCTGTCTAAAAACCCTGAGTTAATGCATATTAATTCCGAATTAACACAAGAACCAGCCCAAAATTTTGAATGTGATGGAGAAACATGTCAAAGTGATTGCACACAATGTGTAGAAACATGTTCTTCCATATCAAGCTGCTGTTCATGCATTACAGTTGAAAGAGTTAATTCTAGTTGTGTATGTTACAAAGAAGGTAAATCAAATAAGAATGGTAATAGAATTGTAGTAGAAGTTAACAGCAATAAAAAGAAGAGGATAACTCAGAAATTGTAACTGGTGGGCAAAATACTAAAGAGAAGCAATGTCTTAATGTCAGCACCACTAATGACACTGACACAATGAAAGCAAATATGGCAGAAATGAATGCTAAACTAATTGCAACAAGTGAGTTGCTTAAAGAAAGACTTGGTGAATTGGAAGATGAAATAGAAACATTTAGAAAAGAAAATGCAAATTTAACAAAAATGCGTGAAGAAATTGATTTAGAACGACAAAAATTCTTTGAGGAAAAAGCTGCCTTTGAACAGAAATTCAATGAAGAGAAAATTTTGTCTGAATATTATATTGCTGAAGAAAAGGAGAAACTCACGAAACAGAAACAACTTTATGAAAGATATGTTAGAGATATGAGAGGGCGATTAAATAAAAAAGACAAAGATGAAGTTGTAAATCTAAAAAAAGAAATAAATGACCTTAAAGAAGAAATACGGATAAAAGATGCAAAGTCTACATCAACTATAGCAAGACTCCGCAATCAACTAAAAATAATGGAAAAGGAAAAAAATAACTTTAAAGAAGAAGTGGAAAAACTAAAAAAAGAAAACAGACGAATACAACATAGCAATGATGTAACAAGGAGATTAACAAATTTAAAGTACCTTGAACAAATTAATAAGAAACTTACAAATATGACTACTAAAGATTCTCAATCTGATGTTTATTTAGACCCTAATATGAAATACAAAGCCTTTGAAATTGAAAGACAAAGCAGAAGTAAAAAAGTACCATCCTTGAATAAAGGTATAAGGACTAGAGCTAAAAGTGTTCCTAATTTAAATGTCACTTCTAGATATGCTAAATATTTTAGTCAAAAAGATTCTTTAAGTGAAATAGAGAAAAATAAAACCTGTGTTGATGGTTTATGCAGTTCACCAACATATATGGCAGATGATGATAAAATTAAAGATCTAGAAGAGTCCAACTCAAACTCTGATAAAAGCTCTATAGACAGTGAAAATGAGAACAATTTAGAAAAAATATATGTTGAAAGATTTCAGACCACTTCCCCTAAAAGTAAAAGATCTACATTATATAATACTAGTCAGAATAACAATTTCAATGAGGATACCAGCAATTATTTTATACATAATTCAAATTCTAGCCAGGATTTATCTGGTCATAAAACAAACTATAATGACACAAACTTTTTAATGTCTAAAGATCACACCACTACCATAACCCATAAATCTTTAAGAAATTCACCAACAAGCTGTTTAAAAGGTTCATATGAATCTGAAGAATATGTGTTAAATTACTCAAACGACATTGCAGGTAATTCATATACTTTACCCAAGTCCCCAATCCCAATAAGAAGTAATCACTCTTCAAGTCAAAAATTACCTACAGTTATTAACAATAACCAATATCAAGATTCAAGAATGATTGTGACTCCAGAACCCTCCACAAGCAAGAATAGTTTGACGAAAACGAATTTAAACCCTACCGAAATAAGAAAGCCTGATGGATCAAAAGAGCTCAGATTTCCAAATGGCAATGTCAAATATATTGCAGCAGATGGCAAATATAGCAAGTTTGTTTATTATAATGGTGATGTTAAAGAAAATTTTTACAGTGAAGGCAGAATTAAATACTTTTATGCAGAAACAAAAACATTTCACACTACCCATGCAGATGGATTAGAAGTTTTGGAATTTACTGAGTAAGCGCTCTATGCAATTTCTCTATAAAATTATTAAATAATAAGCAATTATTAAAATACACAATTAAATGTTTTAAGTTTTAGATAATAATATATAGACAATAATATAAATAATAAATATTAAGCATAAAATAAAGTAGTTCTTTAAGCAATTATTAAAATACACAATTAAATGTTTTAAGTTTAAAATAATAATATATAGATAATAATCTATATAATAAATATTAAGGATAAAACAAAGTATTTCTTAAAGTTAGGCTTTGTGTTTTTTATACTGTGAAAGGGAAGTGTTAGACTGCCCCAGATAATTTTATCAGATTAGGTTTACAAAATAATATTTCTTAGGCTGCTCTTATACAATATAAATCACCTAGCAATATGGAGTAATGTAATAGTAATTATATTAAAATTAATTTAGGGGCCAGTTTTCCAATAAGCACCTAAATGTCAGGATTATTGATGGCGAAATGATAACTTGTACTCATTATATTGTATGGGATATTTAATTATTTCACAGTGGTCAAGTAGAAAAACGGTACAAGGATGGCTCATCAGAGATACGCCTGCCTAATGGTAGTGTGCGTTACTTTGACCCAAAGAATGATCATGTCCGTGAGGAATGGCGCTTCCCAGATGGCGCTGCACTTACGGTCGCTGCAAATGGTGAACAACGCGTCGTGTTTAATAATGGACAAGTGGAAGTACATACCAAGGATCATAAGGTAATAAGAAAGCCCTAAATGTGGTAGGTGCAAAATTGTTGCTTTATGAATAACTCCAAAAACAACTTACAGAACACCAAGGTGCAGTTGCTGGTGGAAGTTTTGGAAGCATTATCAATTATATATATTATACCTTAGATCTTCACTTAATGTTGCATGTTTGTAGGTGTTTAAAATTTTACAGTGATTGCTTAGACAGATAGACTGGCCTGTCACAATTAAAAAAACTTCTTGGTGATTGTCTGCACAAAACCAGTCTTAAATTTGCAAAGGCTTTGACATTACATTTGGCAAGTACTTGTGCTTTTTTCAGGATTATAATGCTTTTTGCATAAGGTATATGTGTACTTAATATTTACAGCGTCGTGAATTTCCCGATGGCACAGTTAAGTTGGTTTACAAGGATGGTACTGCAGAAACGCGGTATGCTTCGGGCAGAGTACGCATCAAGGACAAACATGGCAACCTTATAATGGACTCTGTACATAGTTGATAAATAATTTATTGATTGTTATATTGTGATAATAAAGTGACTTCTTGTTGACATTTTTCCCATTATAGATAATTTATGAATGTGTTAAATGACTTTAAAATGAATTAAGTGATAATGTGTAAATGTTGATCTTAAACTATTACAATTTTTATGGATTTTAGTATAACATTTTTATTAGTGTAATGTATATTATGTGAAAAAGAAAATATATTGATTTAATTAAAAATTCTTTTTATTAGTACATTATTTACTTTATGACTAAGGTATAAATTTAAACTGCAGATATTTGTTTATGCCTGTGTGGGATAGACTTGGGTATCCCTTGGAGTTTAAAGTTGATTGGGGCCATGCTATCTTCTGTACCAAAAAACTTTTTGAGTGCCTCCAATGCAGCCATTTCTTTAGCACATGCAATAGTTTCGCCGAATCCTGGAAATTAAAATCACAAAATATACAAATAGATTTCTCTTCTCATTCGCTCTACCATGGCTCTTCTTTGGGACTGTACTTGGTCCTTGATGGAATTAGCACCTAACTGGTAACTCCCTACAACTGTGCTGTCATCTGCATACTCAAAAATACCGGGTTTCAGCAGATAATTAATATGCAGCAGAAACAGAGTGGCATAGAGAACCCTGAGGAACTCCCGCGTTTATGGCCATTGTCTTAGACGAGCAGCCATCTATGACAACTCTCAGAGACCGCTCCTTCAGGAAGTCAGCTGTCTGTCCAGGTGAACAAGCCAGGATAGATGCTATATGCTGGAAGCTAGGTGATAAGGCTATCGTGCCAGACCCTGTCAAAGGCCTTCGAAACATCAAGTGAGATAGCTAGTGCTTCACCGTTGTTCTCGAGAGCCTAACCAAAGAGATGAGTGGCGTGTACTAGATGATCGCCAGTTGACCGGTTTCGACGAAACCAGTACGGGTTTCGTCGAAACGGTCGCTAAGGATGTCATTATATTCTAGGTATGCCACAAGGCGTTTATTGCATATACGCTCCATTATCTTACAAATATAATGTTTGTGTTAGAGGGTTATTTGTTGTTGTTATTATATTCATAACAAGATGCGTAAAAACGTAAAAACCAAGAAGGCGTCAAAATATCGGGCACGCGTAATGCAAGTCGAGTGCACAATCTTCGAGAAGATTGGTGCAAACATAATTGAAGAACGTGGTTTCAATCCAACTTTTAAATTATTTTTTTATTCTGCGACACACTTGAATGAGGATTTTTTAAAAATATTTAAGAGTATCTACTTAAAAGAGTATCCGAGGACATAACAGTCCTGTCTAGTAACATCGGTTTTTTTAACTATCTCTGGGTATCATAATCCCCGCTTGAAGAGAAATATTCTAATGCAGTAGCGCTGCTGCAGGCACCTCTTACAGTTGCTATTTTACGAAGGGTCCCTTCAGAAACCGATCAGGGTGCCTTCTTGGTTTTTACTGTGGGGGCCATTTTAAGGGAAGATGTACTTGCAAGCTGCGTTTTTGTCAGACATCATTGTTTGGAGTGTTTTCCAGGAGTGGGCAAAACCTGATACTCTGGGAGCCAAAAGGTAGATCTCTTCCTGGACATCGTCTACGTCCAGGTCTAGCGTGGGGACACCTCCGAAAATCCATCTTACTAAGATGAACCGTTTTACACTAGTTGGTGGATTTTCGGAGGTGTGCGGTTGGTGGGTGGGCGATATTTTGCTAATTCTTTGTTTCTGTTGCGGGTAATCGCCAGAGTCACCTATAGTGGAGCACGACGGATCGCTCTAGAGCGGAAACGGGCCGAAAAGCGATTATTTTTTTACAGTTCGTGGATTAGGTTAGGTTGTTTTCACGTTGACTTTTACGGACGGCTGTACGCGTGAGGGAGGGAAACAGTCATTAAACTGAAACATTCCGCAACCTTATACGAGCGATTTACCTTGCGTTTATAAGCGGGTCGAGTCGCCGCTACGGGGAGTTTCGATTGAGACGGGAAGAGGTTCACATTGAAGACAATTAAAAGCGACTAATGAGATATTCTTTCTATTCTTGTGAAAAATACTCGTGAAAACTATTTAAATCCAAATTATTAAAGGATTTTATGTTTTATACTTAATAATTTAAACTTGGTTATAAATACCTGAAGATAACATTTTCTTGTCTACATATAACCCAACTCGGTAGCAAGCCAATAATGTGTTCTTCCCAACCTCTCCAATCAGCCTTGGTTCTAATTTAATTCCTTCATTTTCTAAAATCCCAACAAGCATTGCCCAAGGGTCTTCTATTTTCCAAAAATCATTTACATCCTTTCCTGAAATTTGACCAAATTTACCATGATTTACTTATGCATGCAATTGCAATAGGTGGTAATAAGAAAATAAATGTATTCATATAAAAGTATTTCTTGATATTTGTGCTTAAAGCTTATTTAATATTTTATCCAACACATTTTTTATAAATTTTGCACTTATTACAAATTTTGTCAAAATAAAATGTACCATAACATAGTTAATAGCATATAATACCTTGTAATTGAGTAATAACAAAATCCCTAACAAAGTGTGCAGCCCTTTCTTCACCAGACGATCTTAGAAGTGCCCCAACTATGGCTCTAAATGTATTTGCTAAAATAAAAATATCAACAGGGTATTCCTGTAACAAAATATTATGGGTTGTTATTTAGAGCTCTTTTGTTTATTGTATTATATAATAATTGAAAATTTCTTACAGATGCCAAGATAATGTCTTTAGTGCCGAGGTGTAGAGAAATGTTTGCTATTGTCTCCTCACTTATTAGATGTGCCTTAACTCTTGTAATACCTTCCAATGGGAATTTTGGTAGAACTGTTTCAAGGTACAATTGAATGTAATGGTCGATAAACTTTTCACCTAAAAAATATATAATTATGAAATCAATATGAAAGTATATTTTTGTAGACTAGACTAGAATGTGATAAGGTAGAATATATATATGGCATTTAAATATTACTAGAAGGTAATAAAATACAATTTATGTAGATTAGACATGTAAGAATGGAGGATTACAAACTGTTAATAAACGGTCAAGACAGCTCTGAGACATGATTGGTCCTTTAACTTTTCCATGGCTAAAAGCAATATCGAACTATGTGTTTTACAAATATTATAAGCAATATAGTTTGCGCTAGGTCAAGAAAATTCAAACAAAGACACAACAGACAATAATGTTAGATTTGTTAGAGATATTCTCAAGGTATTCACAAGACATTAACACTAAATATCTGCTGTTAGTCCTTTAGCATTAAAAAGGACAACCTTGGAATGAGAGATAATACGCTGAGTTTTCGTAAATACATTAATTTTGGCGTAAACAGCATTGAGACAAGCTTGCATTTGCATTGTATGAGCCATTACACTGGCAACAAGCTATTAAATGAATATGTTAAAAATATGTAAAATGTTTTTAAATACAATGTAAAAATAACTGATAACTAATACAAACAATTTAAAATTCAAGGTAGTATTCACAGATATTCACGGTGACCTTACAGCACGTACGGCTGAGCGTTGCGCGCTCACTAGCCTCTATCGCAATAAACGGTTGAGCACATGAAAAAATGTTTCAAATATAATGTGTTGCAAATTTTATATTAGATGTTAACATTGTTATAGATACAGAGATAATTGAGAATAACTGTTTTTTAAATTGAATAACTTACGACGCAGACACGAGATTTTATGAGACTTTTGTGACAACTTTTAGAACGCTAAAATGAAGGTGTATACGGAAATTCAGCTTATCTCTCATTCCGAGGTTTATTGCTAACTTGACTGGACTCTGTAGAATCTTGCCGTTATATATAACCCAAGATGATTAATCGATAACACCATAGCAGACACTGTAATGAGGATATTGAGACAATCAGACACAATGCATTGGTGACACACACAAGCAAATAGTTAGATCTTGACAATTAACTGGGTGATTACAGACACTTTTATTGGCATACTAGCAACATATAATATACATAGAAGAGTAGGAGGTGTAATCAGAAATCGAAAGAAGCACAATTAATTTAGCTCTATATTTAAATATTTAAAATTATTTTGTAAGGAGAAATGTAGCATTTTTCATAGGGTATGTTATTAACGATTTTATATATAAGTTTAGTTAGTTAATTAGTCTAAAAGACAAAATTTTAATTAAAAATATAAATTAAAAAGTTAAATATAAAAAGGATTGCAATCATAAACTAGATTTTTCCAAAAATGGTTTAATGAGACATCAAAAACTCAAACAATATAGCACATATTGCTTCCTTAGCGGCAATCACAGTCTGTATTTGATCTGGCATGCTTTGCAGTATGTTTTACATCAACTTGAGGAATTTGTCATCCCTAGCTGTCTTTAAAATGGACGTGCTGAGCACACAGAATGGCTGGAGGGTTGGGCTGTATTCTGACATTTCTCAATTATGTCCCAGTTGTACCCATGTTCTATTATATATAATAAATAAAATAATCTTCTTATTATCTTTCCTTAGCTCAGTGTTCCATTTATTTAAGTTTATCAAAAATCTCTTATGTCATCTAGGCTGTTTTGTTCACTTTGTAATCTATTGGTAAAGTTTTGACACTTTTGAAACATTGTGTTTATGTAATTTTCATTTCTGCAGCCATACTTGAACTAAGAAGCAGGGTAATTCTATTTACTAACACTGGCCTGTGGTTATAAGTCAATGTAGTCCAATCAAAGCCTCAGTTAGAAATATAAAAATTGTATTTCTTACTGAGGCCACAACCTAACAGAGTACCCATTGGTATATTTGGTGGCCAAAATGCTCTTGATGTAGATATGAAGGTCAGTCAATGGATTTTTTCAGAAATCTCCAGATAAGTCCTTGATCTCCAGACCATGCCCCATAATTTAATATTGGGTAGGATCCAGTATAGGATTCACAATTTAGGTCCCCATATCTTCAACATGCATTGCAACACATTCTACAGATCATCATCATGGCTTTGTTAATTGTCACTTATGTGGACCATTACAATTTTACTTTTAGTGAGTATTTTCCAATACCGGAAGTTCTTTTTCCTTGTATAGATTATCATCTATAATTTGAATGGGTTAATTAATAGATAGACTGTGTCTTCAGTTCACCTCGCAGCAATATTAGATAGGTTAAAATTAGTTGTTCATGCATTTGTAGGAAATAGTGATATAAGACTGCTCCATTGATTGATGATTGATCCAAATCATATGTTCTTGGTGAAAATTATAATCTTGTAACTTATTGGTATCCCTCAAGCTCCATCCTTTGGACACATGAATAACATTTTGCAGCCTGTCATCTTATTGTGAACTGGCTTACGATAGCACCTTGTATACTTTGAAGCCACTGTTAATCTCAAATATGGTGAGAAGATTCTGAGCATGGAGAAGTGTATCTTACTCTGCCACTTCAAGGTTGTTCTGTGATCAAAGCAGTCTCAGTTCATCTTGAGAGCAAACATTCAGGCGGTTTGAGTTTGTCATTATATTTACATTACACAAGTACATCTGAGATCTTCCAATTCAATACAAAATAATTTTAAACAAAAGTTTTGCATCCAAAAATTAAAAAACATATTTAAACTTACCTTGCTGGTTGACATTAGGATAAGTTGCACACTGTATTTTTAACAAAGATCAAACATAATTTACCTACATAAACAAACACCATTGACATTGATGGGTCACATTTTTTTCTAGTGAGTATATTACGATTTAAAAATGATTACTACACTAAAAACAAATGATAATATAGATGATGGAACTTTCTCATAAAAGTTTAATATTTTTCTCCTGATAAAAAAATAACTACAATTATATATAATGGGTATAAATAAATTTTAATACATGCACTCCAGTAAAATTATCAAAATAATATAACTGTCTATATTACCTTCTTCAGCTAATTCCTTATTATCTTTCATTTTAATAGTAAATTCAATTTCCTTTTGTTTCATTTCCTCTTTTATTACATATGATCTATCGGTAAAGGCTTGCAACAATAAATCAGAGTCAAACTCTTCATTTAACCGCTTCCCAAAAGCAAACAATTCTGCCTCCAAGTTCCATTCTAGAAATGTATTTCTTGGGTTAATTTTTTTTCCTCCTAACTTATCTTCGCGTCTCTTTAATTCCATTAACGTAGGTGCCACCCATCGATGAATTTGATGTGCTGAAATAATGGCAAGTTTGCAAGAAATATATTAATAGCTAAAAAATAATATTAACGAAATTTAATGAAATTACCTTGAGTTTTTACAGGAAAAAATTTCACGGCATATCTAAAAAATGGCACAGATTTTCTTATTAGAGACATTTTATTTTTTCTTATTATAACATATCTCATACAATAAAAGCAAAACAAAATAAAACGTCAAAAAATAGATATGAGGTTATGGAATTTCTACATGGTTTCACCATAGACATTTTATTCTTTTGAAGAAAGGTACCGGCCATTCAGCCATCTCTCCATCGATGTATAAAACGATTGCTTTTGCTATTTATTCTTGCTTCTTATATTTATTGATTCTTTTCTTCGTCTGTTTTATATGGAATTATTTCCTTTTAATGTTTTCTTTTATATTTTTCTTATAGACGTCATCAATTTTCACATCTTAGTATTGTTATTTTAGTAAGTCTTTCTATGAATAATTTGGTGCTACTGGGAATCGCGGCTGCGTAGTAATATATAAAATTCTCTAGGAATATGTTCATTCAAAAAACTTTATTACATAAAAAACCACAACTAACACCTACCTAGTAAAACCTAACTTAAGATAATGTAAATTCTTGAATGGTATTACTTATTGAATTAATAACTGATGAAGTTACAGGTATACTAAAAAGAAAGGTTACGATCGCAGCCAACAACATATATGACATTATATTTTAAACATGTTTCCTGAAAGCCGGACTCTGCTTACTTCTCTTTCTTGAGGGTTCTGGGGCATGAAGTTGGAGAAATAAAATAATCGTGTTGAAAAATATTTTTTGATTATTTTACTAAGTCATTTTATTCCATTATGTTAGCTGGGAGCGTTTTATTTTTTAATTTAATGAAATGTATATTAATAATTTTTCACACTAAAGTGAAAACTTATTATTAAGTGATAAGTGATTATAGTATTTTTGTTCAGGATCACTAGACCCCTAGTGTAAAATAGCAATAGAAGATAGAATATATTTAACATACACTACATAATTATAGATGAAATTATATTATATAACTGACCCCTAGTACCTAAGTATAATAAGATCGAATGTAAATCGGATCGCCCTGTGACTTACAGTAACACTCGTACGCATACACGCCTTACGCTCCGACATCTACACAGACACGCCATCCGCACCACACTAGTCATACAAAATGTTATACACCAATCACAGGGCCTCCTTTAAAGTAGACACTGCGATTCGCGGAACCCTCGCCGCCGACCGACCGGCGGGACGGACACGGGGCATGCAGCCCCTCGACGACCCAAACACGTGTCTTCGTCCCGCTAGTTGAACACCCGAACCTCGGGGATAAAACGGACGCATTTCGACGTATTGTCACTGACCGCCGGGACTCTACGAGAAGAACATCAACAAGAAGAATATGTGCAAGCAAGAACAAAGGAAGCAAGAACAAAGAAGCAAGAACAATAGGAAGCAAGAACAAAGAGTCCCCGGCCTAGTGAATAGTTTTATTGCCAAAGTTTAACGTAGAGTCAGTTTTTATTTTGTACCTTTAAACAAATGTAGAATCATTTAAAAAGCATTAAATAGTGTTGACAAAAGGGTTTTTTCTTCGCAATCCAGCAATAACTATACCAAATCTCATACTCTTCCGTGCGCGGTATATTCTTAAAAAGGGGTGGGGTACAAACCTTTTTTTCACGTATTTATATATAAATTGTAATAATGGTATTAATCGCCCAGCTTTCTTGTTCGCGATGCTTCGTATCCAGTGGATGCCATGAAAGCTCGTTCGTAGTGGAACAATTTCTTAAGCGGTCAAACCTTGTCAAGTCGTACACCCATCGCAAAATCTTGGTTTCGTTAATTTGATATAGCATATTCATCAAGTCTAGTTAATTTGTTACAGCCGACTCTCAATATCGCATTATTGCATACGACAAGACTAGTTTATATATGATGATGATGAATGATCTAATAAAGAATCCGAGGAGGGCCGTTTTTGTGTGGGCGCTCTATGGTGAGCCCAGAGAGGTGGCAGCAGGTTTTCAGGTTAAATACCTGCTTCCCTGCCTCGGACCTTTCGAGGGCCACAATTACCATGTTGAATGGCTTTTTATTATACCCACTGTACATCCTGTGCACAGATAGGACGGGGAGATTCTGGGCCTGAAGGTCCTCTTTGATCAGATTTTTGATAACTACTATGAGTTGGCGCTCTTCCGCCAAGGTGCAGGTGTGGAAGAAGACACCTTTGTCTTGCAAGAAGCGGGTTACCGCTCTATGGTCGTCCGTAGTTTCTAGCTGCAGTTTAATACCTACAACGGTGGGGATCGCTTGATATTTGTAGCGATTGGATAGGGCCGATGCCACAATGGGCCACTTGTCTTGTGCCTGAATGAAGACAGGCGGCGGGCGTTTCGATGGCTGTGAGACAGCCGAAGGTTGCTGTGAGCCAGCAAGGGCAAGGTGCAGCAGCGACTCAAACGAAGAGTCGTCCATTGTGCACTGTATTTTTTTTCCTACGTTTTTCGTGGGAAGTGTGGCCACCGGTGGGATGCCGGGGTGAATAGCCTACTTCCCTCCCCGCCGGGTATAGGCAGGGAGGATGCGTGCCTAGTTGTGTAGCCCTGGTGCGTCCAAGCGCCATTCTTATTTGTGCACTTGGGTGTGTGCTTAGAGCTAAATAAAACTACGTGTGGGACTATTATAAGTCCAGCGGGTTGGTTAACCTTGGCTAGGGTACTACCTAAGGCCAAGTTTGTGTCGACTCCTTCCGGTTTCTCGCGTGTCCCAGAAGGGGAACCGCGGGCGTACGGGGTTAGCCCTACACTAGCTTAGTTAACACCGCAAGGTAACCACCCAGGTGGCTTTACAATAATCTTTCTGGGAAATTAAATTCCGATTACAATAGTACCAGAAATAAAAATTGCTCGGTGTATTGTTCTCGGAACCATGGGCGCAGGTGGCACGCTCGAGGGAAGGTAGCTCGGGAGGGTCGTGGCGAGGCGCCGGGAGACCGTTCTCGGCGACTGCCGAGCGTCGAATGCAGAAACTCGATTAATCAGCTATCTACTATGAGTTATCATGGCTAGCAGACCCTTTCGTATAAATACAAGCCTGTCGCAATTATTGATAGATCAATAGCAGTTTGCAACACAAAGTCGTCCTCTAACCCTAGTAATGAAATTGGACAATGGATATGCCTCTAAAACAAAGGAAATAAAACACAAAATCATCAAGGTAAAGCTCAAAATGTTTTTTCAAATTGATAACTAAATATACAATTATTAAAACATTTTTAATAACAAAAAGACGAATTCAATGTAAAATACAATTAACAAACCCCATAAAACTTTAAATTTAACCATACTGTTAACTCGTGTCAATGGTAAGTAAATCCATTATTAACCAAACTGTACTGTAATTGTAAATGATACACAAATTATACCAGTTTTCGTCAATAAATTCATTCTTTAATTTCATATATGTTGAACAGTCATAGAGGTATTATAGAGGGAGTGGGTGAATGACAAAGCTTTGGTTAAGCGGAAGATTTTTGAGCTCCGAATATCTGAAATATCATCATTATTTCTGAAAATGATGCGTACAAAATAATAAAACTAATCAAACGGCATCGTTGTGATTCGTTAAACTAGAGTCATAGCTATTTTGGCCCGCTTGTTTACTCTCCCTATAAAGCATCTACGAAGAATTATACGTTAGTGCTAAATAGTTTTCATATTCATAAAAATACGAAACAAGTTCACTAAACACCTTTTAAATTTGTCTAACAGTCAACTTCTGCGACTTGTAAGGAAACCCCGCACTGAGCTTAAAAAGCCTCTTTTAATTTTGTTCACAGGTACAATTGTGTGGTTACTATAAAATGAAGCCGATGTATCGTACATGGAGGATGTCACTTCTATTGCCTAAAACAAAAATGAATATATTATTATTTTAAACTTATCTATAAAATAAAGATATTTATAATTATTGTTATTATGAAGTATAAACCGAAGGGCCCATGCTAATAGATATATAAGAATTGACATAAAAAAGTAAGATAAGTTCAGATTTCCTAATTTATTTATTGTGTCTTCAATCTTAATTAAATAACTTAAAGTTGTTTTGTTAACGAAATAAGGCAAAATTAAATTTTTATTATTAAACTGAGCACAAGAATCCATTTTGTGCGTTATTTATTAACGGGCGTGTTCGACTTGCGGAATGCGTATTGGGTCGTCGCTCCATTACCAGAGAGCATTCTTCGTTACGTTGCGGGCAGCTTTACACCTAGCATAACTTTGACGCAAGGTCTTATATAATTATTTAGTTTTTTACATTGTGACCTAAACTATCGAATTTCAAAAACATCATAACAATCAGTCGAGTAAATTTTCGAATCAATAGATAATAACAGTCTAATAGATGAAAAAAAAACTTAAATCACAAATTCTAAATAGTCACACGCACTCTTGGTTTTTCAAAAACATCAGGAGTTTCATAACAGATGACAATAAATTCCTTAGTTAGAGTTTTATTACACTATATAGAAAAAACGCTACACTTACTCCAAGTGACGAACTTATATAGTACGAATCAATAGAACTATTGACGCCGGAAACTTTGGTGGTCAATCCACATGGAAGCTTAACGTTTGACGCCCTCGCCGAATGCATGACCAAACAGGACATGAGTCTCCTAAGAAGCGGCCTCTTCTGTTTTGAATCCCGCGTTGCAAGTAAATACTTGAGAGATTGCGCGGATCCAGTCGCTTCGGAGTAAAGAGAATACTCGGACGGGCCAAGGTTTGGACTTGCAGTTTTCTTTTGCCCTGGAACAAAACATTTGTTCATTACTAGAGTTTATTAATTATTTGTCAAATTTGATGGTGTGCTATCAACATGAATTGGATCGGCGTCAAAAATTTTAAGTACCACGTCTGATAACTATTAAAAAAATATATAAATGAAGTCCACAAATACGCTGTGGCACCACGTTGTGGATTATGGTTATGTTTAAAAATACTGGCGAATTAAGAAGGTAGAAAATTATATTAATCGTCTATAAAATATAATACTACAAATTAATAGGAGTCGTGTGCTTTAAAGTGGTGGCGTTGTAAGAAGATAAAATGTGTCAGAGACATACATGTTAAGTGATGCCTAAGAGATCCATGTGAACAGTGGCATTTTGTTAATATGCTCGCAATAGGTTCGCACTTGATGACTTAGAAAATCGTGTTGCTAATAGTAATTATATTTCTTACTTACATTTAAGCAAAGAATGCAAGGAGGTACTCTCCTCTTGGTTCGAATACAATGATTCCGTAGCAACTTGATTTATATTTGTTGACGAAAACTTAACACGCTTGAATGCAACGTTTGCATATCGTATTTCCAGAGACGAGATGGCTTGTCTTGGTATATTTTCTTTAGATGTCTTGGTAATTTCCAGCATATCTCGTTTGTTAAATAACATGTAAGTATTGCAGCCCCTTTTTCTCTCTAATGCACTGCACATGCTGGTAGTTTGTACTTCTACACAAAGACACGAATCTTGTATCGGCTCTTTACTTTTATCTCTTGACATCTTTTTTCGACCTTTTTTATCATCATTGTATGTCTGCTGCTTTTCTTTATATCCTTTGCTACCTTTAAGGCCGTTATCTTCTGAACTTCTTAACTTTTTTGGAGCTTTCTTCACTTGCCCCTCTGATACCATACTGTACGTCTTGTAAACATTTTTTTTGCCTTTGTCTTGTTTTGGGCATTTTAACTTTACAGTGCGCTGTATCGTTTTTTTTAATTTATCGTATTGTTTCCGTGTCAACATGATTGGTTTTTGTTTAGTGAATTGCTCTATTTGGAGGTATACTTGTATATTTCGATTTAATATTAACTGTTGTTTATCGTCAGGTGGCATGTCAGGAGGGGCCCGAGCAGTAGAATTTGTGGAAGGCGATTTCATATCATACTGAGTATATGTAGTTTTAGTTTTCACTAATTTGCACGTTGTGTTTTTGGCGGTTATTTTCCCTTCATCGCAGCATTTGCAATTTGTTCCTTTAGACATACACGGTGCTACAGATTTTTTGCAACATTTTGAATCGCTGGAAATTAAATTAAGTTGTTACAGTAGTAATTATTTATAAGTGGTAGAGCTACACTGCAGTTTGTTTTTAGCTGCAGAATGAATGGATCAGCTCGACCGGGGTAGGACCACGCCCACACAGAATACCAGCGTAAAAGCACCATAATGTTGCTGTGTTTCTTCTGGTGAGTGCAGGGATCCGGAGACCTTTATTACTGGTGACGAGGCATTCTATCTCAATCCTCAGGGGTGACAACGCTTCTGGATTATGATTCCTTTTCATGGATGAATGTAGATTTCATGGGCCGCAGAAATCACTTACCATCAGGTGAACTGTGTGCTCGTTTGTTACTCTTCATGCTATATAAAAATATAAAAATGAGTATCCATCTAAATAAAATAGAAGATCACCTCCTTCTACATCGATGCGGTGTCTCGCGGTAGAATAGCCCAGAGTAATAGTCCTGAAACACAGAAATATTGATTATTACC
This sequence comes from Teinopalpus imperialis, assembly GCA_029286865.1. Lineage (NCBI taxonomy): Eukaryota > Metazoa > Arthropoda > Insecta > Lepidoptera > Papilionidae > Teinopalpus > Teinopalpus imperialis. The sequence continues at coordinate 6,187,889 of JAGSMU010000030.1, read as the reverse complement.
AGTATGTTCTTGCAATACATCTGTTTGCTCCAATTAGTGTAATGAGGAGGAAATTTTTATGTTATAGGTTTGTACGAAAAAATAAATATAAAACTAACATGAATTAAGGCAATCCCCATTACCACTGATAAATCAGTACTATGTGATTTTGAATATTAATGAAAAAATCCGCCAAAGAAATAATGTATGTGTATCGGCAACATAGCGTTTCGAGAGCAAAGAAAAATAGCAAGGTTTGATTGCACTCGTCGCTGAAGTGGCCACCAATATGGGTCCCTCTTTCGCCCAGAGCAGTGCAATAATCTGCACAAAATGGCTCAAAGCATCTGGTTAATGACGAAGGTTGGGCTAAGTATCATCTTACCCACTTTCGTACCTAGACTATATAGGAATCGATAGGATTCACATTTTCAGAGAAAATATGATTTACCGGTAGTACAGCTTCAGACTGATAACGATGAGAGCAATTACTTCGAAATCTGTATAATACAATGTTTGATGGAATCGAATACCTTACTAAATGTTAAATTGGATTACTGCTATGATATTCTCCGACACACATCGAATCTGAAATAGTTATCTTCCATCAGGGGTTTTTCTTCCATTCACCCATCGGGGGTGTGCATGTTAAGCCTAGTTGAAGAAGTTTGTTCGAGACAACCCATAAGTTTAGCAATAGTTAAAGACGTTATGATTAGTAAATTTCTTCTTGCTTTCCTTTCTTCTCTGATAACGTTTTTAAAATAGATTGCAAGCAAATTTAAAAAATAAAACTAAAATGTGAAAAGCATTTTTTGAAGGTTCGCGAAATACCTGAACGATCCGGATACTAAAAAAGGGCGAATAATGCGTCCCTTACTGACACTTTCTAACAGTCTATTCACTTACTTGCGTGACAGGTTTGGGAATAGCGTGACGTGATTGGAGGCCCAGGAGTTCCCGGATCTCCTTATCTCTTTCAAATGGATCAGTGATTTCGCAGTTGTCCCCGTGGTAGTGCTTGATAGGTGCTAGAATAAACGTATTTCACAATTATGTCTATGCGATCTATGGCTCAAGCAAGTGGATTCTTAGAAAATTATATTCAGTAACATTTTTTGAAGAAAAAGGGACGATAATGATTTTATGTTAAAGTCGTTATCCTCGATATTAAAAGTATTTTTCTCTGCATAAATCCATTTCTCCAATCTGTAATGTACTCTATTGATCTTAAACTTTTGTCTTCAGATTACATGCAGTACTAACTGAAAATAATAATTCTACTTTCTAATGTTGCCGCGTCCGTTGCACTACATACTTCATATATTTTTTTATACATTTACAAATTAGTAATATATTTAATTAGCTTGGAGCTAAAAGACAAACTGATTTTTTGCACTACGCAGGTAACCAATTAACGTTAATAAGCTAACTTATTTAAGTAAAGTAAGTAAGTAACATCATTCGACAAGCTGATCAGACCTTTTTTGGACGATTTGCTCATAAACACTACGCTGAGCAGGTTGTTTTGTAAGCGCTATTTGAATAAATCGATAGTTTGAATTTGTTGTGTGTTATCAGTCGATTGTCAGAGCCTGTCTGGCAATCTCACCCTCACATACTGTCCGTTGTGATGTAGGGATTTACTTAAATACGAAAGCTATTTATGATAAATGATTTGAAATCTTACCAAAAAAGTTGGTGTCACTTTGTGAATCATATAATTTATTATAGCTGCAACTGGTTTGGGTGAATTTCAAGCAGGGTTCCTGCTCATCGTCACTGCTAAAGATAAGTGTAATTGTAAATGTATTTTCTTCTAATAATTACTTTAGTAGCCAGAAAAAGTATAGCAATTATTTATGATGGACTTAGGATTAAATAAAGTATATTAAATTCAGTGAATCCAATAATTCACTACCAAGAAATGTTGCTTTAAGAAATATATTACTCGTACTGTTTAGCTTTCCCACAAAACAGAAGTCAAGGGCACGATGAAAATTTCATTCAATACTACTTGCATGGCTATTTGCATATATAGCCTCAATATAGTGCAAAATATATTAATACTCATTTGCTTGATACCTACATAGAATAATATATAATTAGACAAAATTCTAAACTATATAATATCTTTCAAGACGAATTCTCCTCCCGAATTCCAAGAGCAAAGACAGTTCAGGGAAAAATAAAATAAGGCTCGCGTTCGCCCTGGAGAATACCCCATCATATTCTTGTGGCTTTTTCCCAGCCATCATTCGTTATTCCAGAAGACAAAGGTTCTTACTCCATGGTCTCATACAAGGGTCAAAGAAATCTCGTATTGTACTATCAAAATTATGCAGTTTGAGGAATATCTTCAATATTTTCGTGTATAGGAGACTATGAAGGCTTGTTCCTACCGAATTACCTCTGGACAAGGATTTTTTGTAGTCGATAGCTTAATTAGTTAGTTTTAGTTAGAAGTGCTGTAGCCCGTCGTGTCTGCGGACTTTACAGTTCGGTGCTCTAAGAAACACTGCAAATAAGTCGCCCGTTGTAATAATAGAGTCCAGTGGAGCAATGTGAGCGCACGCGTTTTGTCAGAACTACCGCCTAAAACCAAGCGCAATCTCTAACATCAGGTAGGGCCACTGGAGTCGGCCTGTCAAACCGGAGTCCCATAACCTCTACTTAAACTAATTGTTCCACTGCATCCACAATATCGATAGAACTGCGATGCCAGCAATAGATGGGAAATCCGATTAAGGATAAGCATCGTCATCGCACGTCTTAGTCATGAGAATTCAATATCATCGAATATTTTTGTTTACAAAATTTCTACCGAGCTAGGTAGACAAGATTTAGATCAGTAAAGGTCAGTAATGGCGGATGTAGAAGCAGCAGTAATGGAAGAAGTGATACGTAGCAAAACGTACCGTATTCGCTCTTTAGCACGGCTGCAATACGTTTTTGTTATTCTGTTGAATTCTATACCTTGTGGTATACGCCACGGTAGTTTAACTTATTAAATTATATATCTCTCTCAGGGTCTTTGAGCATAATCCGCCCTGTGTTATTTCCGTTCATAACAAAATTAAACCAAAATAAATTATCTCATTAAAACATAAGCAAATATAAAAAATAAGAAAAAAAATTAAAAACAAAATTCTACCTGTCACTGTTACCTACAGCGTCTGTGATTGTGTGTTGCGATGTTCCATAAAATGTTGTACCGTTAGTTGACTGCTGAAATTTAAAAAAAAACCGTACTGACATGATCTTTACGACATATTTTCATTTTTTCAAAGGATCGTAGAATCAATAACGAATGGTTGGTGCAGTTGGTAATTATACATAGCGAATGTATAATTATAATTGGAATAATATAAATACCAATGTATACGTACAGATAAATGAAGATCAATACAAATTGTATAGAAATGATTGACAGAGTGGACAAGGACGGTCTGGATGAATTCGATTCGAAAAGGCCTAAGAAAGTACAACACGTTCTATGTTAAGAGTACCTGTAAGTACCAACCAGGTCGGATCAAATAGACGTTTTCTGAGCCCCCCATGTGTGCGATCGATTTAAGTCAACAGGAATATGAGTTATTATGATCATGCCATAGAAAACCGTAACAAAAATACAGGTAAATGGATTACTAAAAATGATTTACGTGCGGCGTCGGTGTGTAGCAGGGGCCAAGACAAGTTTGAGGTGTTGTTGTCGATTGGAAGTTGGAAGGAAGCCATCCTTATATCAAGACAGCCTGCCGCCGACCCAAATTGACCACACATCTCAGATATGCGCGCCTTAATTTGCTCGGGAGCACCTCAATTAGAGTTTAGCAACGGCAGTCTAACCTGTTCACTGACGAGTACGGACATGCATGGCAGTAACAGTTTTACAGGCTTATTTCGGCGGATGGCCGCTGTTAGCCCGAGGGCTTTTACAGTTCTACCGGGTTGACCGAACGCTTATGTAACCCTCAGCTTGGACCAGTGCCCTGTTTCGCGAGAGCGTCTGACTCGAGGGTGCCCGAGTGGGCCGAACCTCTCGGCTCGGTCAGTTGCTTCTTACTAAGAATTATCTACATTAATATCACTTTTAATAGCATTGGCTATATGTACCACTACTTCGCAATTCGTGGGCGCTGGAGAAGAAGTGGCGCAAGAAACTCCATCGATCGAATCTGTATTGACTGGAGAGAACTGGCTTGTGACATGATGGTATCACGAATAACCTTGTTTGCGACGCCGTCGGCGGGGGCGGTATTAGGGTGCAACGAATGTTTGTAGTATTTTATGAAGGCCTTGGGCCCTGGTGATCGCGACGTCGGGGTCGTTGAGGGCGTACCTCGGTCTCCTCAGTATGGGATTGTAAATGCCGCCACTTACAATCAGCGGGTTTGGGCGTGTGACGGTAAAGTCGAAATATCTGCGAGAAGCCTGCTTCAGGTACTGATCTGTGGTTGGCAACTCAAGATCTATGTGTACCTTTTCGTAACGCAAGAACCACCTTTGCGCATGAAACGACTTTGTATTACCTGAAATCAGTGAATATGACGCGAGGAGGTATGCGCAAAGACGAGGTTTGCGATGTCATTATGGGTCGGATGCGCGTTTTGTATAGTGTTATTTTATTACACAGGGACATCTTGCTATTTTTATTGAGTAAGTTTTTAAAGAGAAAATGACCAAAGGAGAACGCTGTTCGATTCCGAATGCGGTTAATATGCACACCGAAGGTAAAAGTCGTTAATCTAATGGTAAAATACTTAGTAAAAGACTTTCCCAGGAGATTGGACTATCAAATAGCTCTATGGTTGGGAGATACGGCGTTTTGTTGCGCCGAGGGAAGTACATTGCTGGACTTTTGGTGGGGTTAACCTCGATCCTTCATTTCCGAAACTATTTCCCTAAGGTGTTGGCTTTTTACAGGCTCATTTTCTTAGTGCTGAAACCGTCTACTAAATTGGAGGCTCCCGTATGATGTGGGCTGATTTTCCTAGAGGTTAAAACCTAGATTGTTTCCATGTTTGAGGGAGGATGGAGAGGTGGTTCATACTTGGTGTCACACTGTGCCGCCAAAAAAAGGCCATGGTTCTTATTCATAACAGAACCTTGTTCATACAAGGTTCTGTCCTATTTTGCAAGAAATAAATGGATACAAATGTCTCTGAATTATGCTTTGTAGTAATCTATGTAGGGGGCATTTTGGGGTGGATGTATGATGAGCTGTAATTATGACAGTTTAGTCGTTATTTGTAACAACAGTTTTTATTATAAAACATTGAAGCTTATTCAAGCCTTCTCTTTGTGCGAATTTAACAATCTGATAAACCAATTAATAATTTCTACAATTTCCTCTATGGAATGGTAAACATGATTATGCTCTATTTTTGGAAAAATACTTATGGCACTATTTTTTGTCCTGCGCATGTGCAAACAATTAAAGATTAACTAGCTCATAAATGAGACGTACGCGAATGAACACGTTTATAAAGTATAAATACTTACGGAATAGCAAAGTGTATGTGATAGTGATTGCTTATTATCTCTGTTGTCATCTGACAACATCAGATAATTTTCCATCGATCCATAATCATCGCTAGATTTATGCGATTCTTGATTTCTTATTACTTTTCGTGTTCTCGAGTCACTATTTAATTTGTGTCGATTCCACACAACATCGTAGCGTTGTTTTTCGCCGTCAACGTTACCTTTTACCACAGAAGAATCATTTTTTGAATGTAACGAAGCGTTTCCAGTTTTTTTTTTATTTAGTATGGACGTTTTAGTGGTATTATCAACGATATTTTTCTTCTTTATTGAGCGCATATTTGTTTCTTTTGAATCTCGCAATCCAAAAGTTACTGGAAACTTTTTAAAAAAATCTGTTTTGGTTTTTACTGTACTGTTGCTTACTACGGGAGATGAATCTTTCTTTTGATTATTGCATGATGTTGAACGATAATTAAAATTTCTTTTTTTAGTATTAGTGCTAAAAAATCTAGTGTCAACAATTCGGTTAAGAGGATTATCTTTTGTATAATTTCTATTTTTAGGTGATGGAGAACGACTACGGGGAAAATTTGTATCTGTTTTATTTATGTTATATCTATTAGTCTGTTGAGCATTTGGTTCAGTCATTTGCTTAAGTCCTCTCTGATGTTGGTTTATCAATGTGTGGCTGCTGCTTACGTCTTCAACTGTATTTTGCTTTGGATATACTGATATTATTACCAGAGGGTTACTAATATCTTTGATTGTACTATTTTTAGTGACAGTGTCAGTTGTACTGCTTAGTGCGTCGGTCACATTACTACAATTGCAGTAGCATTGTATTGTCTGATCTCTACTTGAATATCTTTTTATTTTTTCTGGCGGTAAAGAATCCAAATCTACTTGAGTACCTTGTGATTCTTGTCTGGAAAGTAGATTGTTTTTAAATTGTGTGTAATAAAAATAATAAATTAACTAGTGGTAGAAATTTACCTGACTTCACGATTATTCGAAAAGCGCGATAATATGTCGTTGGCTCTAGAAGATTAGCTTGAACATTAGAATCTCGTTGAGTTCTAATTACAATTATCAAATTATTATTGAAACTTATGAAAAACTTATGTTTAAGAATTTATCACACAAAGACACGAAAACTCACCGAAAGTATTTTTTATTATCGTAGATGACATTACTTGTACTACAACTCGACGTGCAATTTGAAAATTCTCTGAAATTTCATCAGTACAAAATGAAAATCAAATCAATATTTAACTATTCGTAAATAATGAATATCAAAACAAATATAATAGTACTTACGGTGGAATACGTTTTGAGTCATCACTAGACACTAGCTTCTGTTCTACATGAGTGAATTTCGGAACGTCTAAAAGTGTATGGTATTATTTGGTAGATAAGTTTTGTAATATAAACGTAAAAATATACATTTCTTATTATAGATTATATATACCGATATACTGACTTGGTCTATCATCTATGGTAGCAGCATAGTTTATTACATATTTAGCATCGTTTGTTAGTCCAAGCTGGCCGATGATTCTCACTCGACTTCGACGAGGTTTGATATTATTCAAAATTTCCTTTCTTTTTGCATTGGGACATATACACTCCTGTAATTTTAGGCCGACACTGTCGAAAATTTCATTTACAAGTGATGATCTTGAATCATTTTGTTTTGGTAAATTTACCTTCTTTTTTTTATCTTTTTTTTTCTTTTTATCCATATTTAAAGATTCGATTAACTGTTTGTAATTACTTAATTTTCTGAAAGGTATATCTTCATACTTCGATCGACTTGATGATTGATTACTGGATAAATTTTCACTTTCCGTTGTTCGAATCTCATATATCTTATCGGCGTTACGTCCCGTTACTACTAAATATATATTTTTTGAATGGATAGAGCTTTCCTGATTTGAAATTGTACTTTGGATTCTTTTTACAATTGGTCTTCTTTTATTAAACACTCGCGAAGTTTGAGTATCCACTGCCTTAGGAATTACAGTCACTTTTATAAGTGGGATTTCGTTGGGCGTGTCGTCTTTATAGATTTTCTCCGTATTCAACTTTCTTTTGGAAACCTGTAAATCATAGATTACAATATAAAATAAAACTGCATCAGCCACTGCTGATTCGGAGATGATTAACTTGACGTTTGCAAATTGTTTAGTTAATTAATGAATGAATTTACCTTCGCAATAGCCTTTTTTATAATCACAGATGTTGAAGACGCACAATCTGTAGGTTCTGTCGAATTGTGTTTCGTTCTACATAATTTTCTTATTAAATGAATATCAGGTTGTCTGTTAAAGTTTGGAGAGTATCTTTTTTCTTTACTTGTAATTTTGTGTGTCTTTTTAACTGGGGGTATTAAAAAATCTAAAGAATCTTAAAAAAAAATGGAAATGATAATGAAAAAGAAAAATAACAAACCAAATCAAAGAATTTTACAACTGACCAAGAATATCAGATTCGACACTGTGATAGTCCATTTTGGTAATTTCACTGGTAATATGGGAAAAATCTTGAGTAACAACCACATGAATTGTGATTATGAGGTTTAATTTTGACAATGTATGTAATCCTTTATTACAAAAATAATATTTTCCTATTCATAATGTCAGTTGACAAGTTCGTTATTTATTTTTAGAGTTTGTCAGGTTGACAATATAATGTGCCGGTCTTAAAAGTTTTTTTTCATGGTTGTAATATAAACTACGTATAACAGAGATGTTTTAGGCAGAACAGGAAGGCAGTCTTCATACTTACGATAAAGCGAACACTAACATTGTGGTATATGTACTATGATTGTTCTTATAATAACCATATTTAAACGGTAACCGTATTTAGAGTTATTAAATTGTATATTACTTCTTTGTTAGTCATATCACATAAATTTTTCAATGTTCATATAATTTTATATACAGTTTCTTTCAAGTTCCAGCCTGCGAGAGCGTCTGACTCGAGGGTGCCTGAGGGCCGAACCTCTCGGCTCGGTCAGTTGCTTCTTACTAAGAATTATCTACATTAATATCACTTTTAATAGCATTGGCTATATGTACCACTACTTCGCAATTCGTGGGCGCTAGAGAAGAAGTGGCGCAAGAAACTCCATCGATCGAATCTGTATTGACTGGAGAGAACTGGCTTGTGACATGATGGTATCACGAATAACCTTGTTTGCGACGCCGTCGGCGGGGGCGGTATTAGGGTGCAACGAACGTTTGTAGTATTTTATGAAGGCCTTGGGCCCTGGTGATCGCGACGTCGGGGTCGTTGAGGGCGTACCTCGGTCTCCTCAGTATGGGATTGTAAATGCCGCCACTTATAATCAGCGGGTTTGGGCGTGTGACGGTAAAGTCGAAATATCTGCGAGAAGCCTGCTTCAGGTACTGATCTGTGGTTGGCAACTCAAGATCTATGTGTACCTTTTCGTAACGCAAGAACCACCTTTGCGCATGAAACGACTTTGTATTACCTGAAATCAGTGAATATGACGCGAGGAGGTATGCGCAAAGACGAGGCTTGTCGATGTCATTATGGGTCGGATGCGCGTTTTGTATAGTGTTATTTTATTACACAAGGACATCTTGCTATTTTTATTGAGTAAGTTTTTAAAGAGAAAATGACCAAAGGAGAACGCTGTTCGATTCCGAATGCGGTTGATATGCACACCGAAGGTAAAAATCGTTAATCTAATGGTAAAATACTTAGTAAAAGACTTTCCCAGGAGATTGGAATATCAAATAGCTCTATGGTTGGGAGATACCGTGTTTTGTTGCGCCGAGGGAAGTACATTGCTGGACTTTTGGTGGGGTTAACCTCGATCCTTCATTTCCGAAACTGTTTCCCTAAGGTGTTGGCTTTTTACAGGCTCATTTTCTTAGTGCTATCACGCTGAAACCGTCTACTAAATTGGAGGCTCCCGTATGATGTGGGCTGATTTTCCTAGAGGTTAAAACCTAGATTGTTTCCATGTTTGAGGGAGGATGGAGAGGTGGTTCATACATAGTGTCACACTGTGCCGCCAAAAATAGGACATGGTTCTTATTCATAACAGAAACTTGTTCCATACAAGGTTCTGTCCTATTTTGCAAGAAATAAATGGAGACAAATGTCTCTGAATTATGCTTTGTAGTAATCTATGTAGGGGGCGTACATTTTGGGGTGGATGTATGATGAGCTGTAATTATGACAGTTTAGTCGTTATTTGTAACAACAGTTTTTATTATAAAACATTGAAGCTTATTCAAGCCTTCCCTTTGTGCGAATTTACCAATCTGATAAACCAATTCCCTCCCTTTTAATTTAGTTATTTTGATCATATTGTTAATAATTTCTACAATTTCCTCTATGGAATGGTAAACATGATTATGCTCAATTTTTGGAAAAATACTTATGGCACTATTTTTTGTCCTGCGCATGTGCAAACAATTAAAGATTAACTAGCTCATAAATGAGACGTACGCGAATGAACACGTTTATAAAGTATAAATACTTACGGAATAGCAAAGTGTATGTGATAGTGATTGCTTATTATCTCTGTTGTCATCTGACAACATCAGATAATTTTCCATCGATCCATAATCATCGCTAGATTTATGCGATTCTTGATTTCTTATTACTTTTCGTGTTCTCGAGTCACTATTTAATTTGTGTCGATTCCACACAACATCGTAGCGTTGTTTTTCGCCGTCAACGTTACCTTTGACCACAGAAGAATCATTTTTTGAATGTAACGAAGCGTTTCCAGTTTTTTTTTTATTTAGTATGGACGTTTTAGTGGTATTATCAACGATATTTTTCTTCTTTATTGAGCGCATATTTGTTTCTTTGAATCTCGCAATCCAAAAGTTACTGGAAACTTTTTAAAAAAATCTGTTTTGGTTTTTACTGTACTGTTGCTTACTACGGGAGATGAATCTTTCTTTTGATTATTGCATGATGTTGAACGATAATTAAAATTTCTTTTTTTAGTATTAGTGCTAAAAAATCTAGTGTCAACAATTCGGTTAAGAGGATTATCTTTTGTATAATTTCTATTTTTAGGTGATGGAGAACGACTACGGGGAAAATTTGTATCTGTTTTATTTATGTTATATCTATTAGTCTGTTGAGCATTTGGTTCAGTCATTTGCTTAAGTCCTCTCTGATGTTGGTTTATCAATGTGTGGCTGCTGCTTACGTCTTCAACTGTATTTTGCTTTGGATATACTGATATTATTACCAGAGGGTTACTAATATCTTTGATTGTACTATTTTTAGTGACAATGTCAGTTGTACTGCTTAGTGCGTCGGTCACATTACTACAATTACAGTAGCATTGTATTGTCTGATCTCTACTTGAATATCTTTTTATTTTTTCTGGCGGTAAAGAATCCAAATCTACTTGAGTACCTTGTGATTCTTGTCTGGAAAGTAGATTGTTTTTAAATTGTGTGTAATAAAAATAATAAATTAACTAGTGGTAGAAATTTACCTGACTTCACGATTATTCGAAAAAGCGCGATAATATGTCGTTGGCTCTAGAAGATTAGCTTGAACATTAGAATCTCGTTGAGTTCTAATTACAATTATCAAATTATTATTGAAACTTATGAAAAACTTATGTTTAAGAATTTATCACACAAAGACACGAAAACTCACCGAAAGTATTTTTTATTATCGTAGATGACATTACTTGTACTACAACTCGACGTGCAATTTGAAAATTCTCTGAAATTTCATCAGTACAAAATGAAAATCAAATCAATATTTAACTATTCGTAAATAATGAATATCAAAACAAATATAATAGTACTTACGGTGGAATACGTTTTGAGTCATCACTAGACACTAGCTTCTGTTCTACATGAGTGAATTTCGAACGTCTAAAAGTGTATGGTATTATTTGGTAGATAAGTTTTGTAATATAAACGTAAAAATATACATTTCTTATTATAGATTATATATACCGATATACTGACTTGGTCTATCATCTATGGTAGCAGCATAGTTTATTACATATTTAGCATCGTTTGTTAGTCCAAGCTGGCCGATGATTCTCACTCGACTTCGACGAGGTTTGATATTATTCAAAATTTCCTTTCTTTTTGCATTGGGACAAATACACTCCTGTAATGTTAGGCCGGCACTGTCGAAAATTTCATTTACAAGTGATGATCTTGAATCATTTTGTTTTGGTAAATTTACCTTCTTTTTTTTATCTTTTTTTTTCTTTTTATCCATATTTAAAGATCTGATTAACTGTTTGTAATTACTTAATTTTCTGAAAGGTATATCTTCATACTTCGATCGACTTGATGATTGATTACTGGATAAATTTTCACTTTCCGTTGTTCGAATCTCATATATCTTATCGGCGTTACGTCCCGTTACTACTAAATATATATTTTTGAATGGATAGAGCTCTGATTTGAAATTGTACTTTGGATTCTTTTACAATTGGTCTTCTTTTATTAAACACTCGCGAAGTTTGAGTATCCACTGCCTTAGGAATTACAGTCACTTTTATAAGTGGGATTTCGTTGGGCGTGTCGTCTTTATAGATTTTCTCCGTATTCAACTTTCTTTGGAAACCTGTAAATCATAGATTACAATATAAAATAAAACTGCATCAGCCACTGCTGATTCGGAGATGATTAACTTGACGTTTGCAAATTGTTTAGTTAATTAATGAATGAATTTACCTTCGCAATAGCCTTTTTTATAATCACAGATGTTGAAGACGCACAATCTGTAGGTTCTGTCGAATTGTGTTTCGTTCTACATAATTTTCTTATTAAATGAATATCAGGTTGTCTGTTAAAGTTTGAGAGTATCTTTTTTTCTTTACTTGTAATTTTGTGTGTCTTTTTAACTGGGGTATTAAAAATCTAAAGAATCTTAAAAAAAAATGGAAATGATAATGAAAAAGAAAAATAACAAACCAAATCAAAGAATTTTACAACTGACCAAGAATATCAGATTCGACACTGTGATAGTCCATTTTGGTAATTTCACTGGTAATATGGGAAAAATCTTGAGTAACAACCACATGAATTGTGATTATGAGGTTTAATTTTGACAATGTATGTAATCCTTTATTACAAAAATAATATTTTCCTATTCATAATGTCAGTTGACAAGTTCGTTATTTATTTTTAGAGTTTGTCAGGTTGACAATATAATGTGCCGGTCTTAAAAGTTTTTTTTCATGGTTGTAATATAAACTACGTATAACAGAGATGTTTTAGGCAGAACAGGAAGGCAGTCTTCATACTTACGATAAAGCGAACACTAACATTGTGGTATATGTACTATGATTGTTCTTATAATAACCATATTTAAACGGTAACCGTATTTAGAGTTATTAAATTGTATATTACTTCTTTGTTAGTCATATCACATAAATTTTTCAATGTTCATATAATTTTATATACAGTTTCTTTCAAGTTCCAGTTCTGTAGTTGCCCTTTTAGAAAGGAACACGAGACTTACATATAACAGCCATTACAAGCGCCGTGGTAGCTCCGTGTAGGAATGGACGCTTCTCATTGTACTTGAGCAATCAGAGTTTGATCCCAATATGCAGCAATAAATCGCCATGGCGTGTGGCGGACCATGCAATACCTGGGTATACGCTTTAAAAAGGTATTGAGCTTTATCTAGATCCTATTCTGGAAATAGAATCTAGATATAGGCCATTATTTTATTTCACATTCACATCGCATTTTTTTCAGCAGCGCACGTCCTGGAAGTATATAAAAACGTATAACAAGAAAGAAGAAATATTATCCGACAGATATAAAAATTGCATTTGAAACAATAAAAATGAGATAAAATCCAATATTAAATGTAGCTGGCACAAATGGAAGTAACATGGTAGGCAACGCTTCAGCTATAACCTTGATATAGCATCAATAAGTAAAATAGGAATTAAGCTCTGCTGTGAATTGTCTTGTAAGTGAAATAAGTTGAAGACCCTGGTACTGTTCTTGTCTTTATGTCAATTTATTCAATACCGATTATTTGTTTAATACCTTCATGTTACACTTTTGAAAATATCAAACATTACTTAAATATAATTTTACGTATACTTGGTCAGTATTTTTTATAATCAAAATCATAATTATTATACAAAGATTAAAGGAATCACATTTACATGTCTTCTAATTTGGTATCTATCAATGAAATCTCGCAGCATGAAGTCATTCCTTTTATTATAGATAATGAAAAGTAAATACGGTTAAAAAAAAAGCCAAAAACGTATTACGTTATATTGTTTGACATTTAGTCAATTGTCACAGATTATTAAATAAAACCACTAAATTCCAACATCCAATGGAACAAATTAGGTATTGTATAAAAATTATAAAATGCCAGAACACCGTTTGACCACACAGATGGTCGTACCCGTCTCAAAAGAAACCTATTTCAACACTAAACAATCGACAAAAACTGGACAGCTTTGTGCCTATGATATGTTGTATCATCCTCCTGACTATAACCCAAAATCAGCAAGATCTGATCGTCAGGAACCAGAAACAATTAGAAAGAACATTTGGAACCAAGTACTGTTTATTTCCATATCTGTATTATTTATAATTCTTTTCCAATGGACCTTGTTATAAATAATTCTATAGGATTCAAACTACACTTATTAATTAATATTTTTGTAGTTTATTATTTACAGAGTATACAATCATTAATATCACAAATTAATATATGGAGAATATATCCATCACATATCTCATAATAAAGACTCTTTTGAGCGAGATAGCTGAAAAGCGAGCAGCCTCATCCTCTACCCTGAGACCATTATTATAATGAACTCATAAAGCATATCTGACCCACAAGCTGCGAGTATAAAATGTGTGGGTGGCCCTGCATTTTATATAGTTTGTTTAAATGTTTGTTTATTGTATCAAAATATGAACTTTATAAATTTGATGATAACTTAGTTTTCGTTGCCAGTTTGCTTCAGATTATATATCAAATGATACCAGATCCATCGCCTTGGACATGTCAAAGAACAGGGGTATACAGGGGTCCCGGACTATATGCTTTAGAGAATACACTACAGTTTCTATTGATTGTTCAAATCGGAAACTATGAATTTTGTATGACGAGTGAAATAAATCGAAAACGAAGTTCACAACACACACACCATGGAGCGAGATTATCAAACCACTTTGATTTTATCGCTTGCCGTCTCGCCAAAAATGCCACCACCGCTTTGCGAAAACTAAATGTCGTCCGAATATTGTGGAATTATTTTATTCAATTTAGTTTTAGTACAAATATAACAATACAAGCAATATAAGTAAATAAACTTGATATGTCGCTTACGAGATGCGGCACCGCCATATCTTTTTAGGAGTTTGTTTTAACGAAATTGGTGTCGTGTTGTCGTCGTTTGGAACAGTCTCGGCCTTAGAGCTAATGACAACTGACTAATTGCGAAAAATATATATAATGTAGCTTTATACTCGACCCCGTTTTCTTAGAACCGCGAAAAAAAAACCAAATTGAGTTGCTCTGAAAAGTGGATATTTTACTAAACAATGCTTTACATATTTCTCTTTTAGATTATGTCAGTTTGATGCAACTTATTACAAATCTTACCTGAAAAGAGCCTATACAACATTTAAAGCTATAAATTCACAAATTTCATTACTTATAATTGTATCATTGTAGTGAGTGTACTATCAGTAACTGTATCTGACAACAGTTTACATATATTTAAGTTTGCTGAACTTAAGCACAACTCACTGGTTATGGGGAGCAGCATCACTTATGCGAGGGCAGCAGCACTGTATCAGCGTCATTTTCGCAGGAATTCTATAAAGGGGTAGCTTCAACAACTCATTTTCAACTCGGCCGGCCGAAATGGATGCCATTTGATTTACCTACAAAGGAATATGTGAGAGTTCAAGGTATTGTATACACGTTTCACATTTACTTTATAATATACAGAATTGTAGATATATTGATTGATGTATTTTATACTTTTATCCAGTGCGGCGTAGTGGTTAGAATACCTGGACGCTGTGTCAAATCGTATCAAGAGAACAGGGAGTTGTGACACACAAAATATTGACATTTAAATCAATATTTTGTATTCAACAATTATTTTTTCCTCGGCTGGGAATCGACCTTAAGTCTCGTGACCGGTGTCTCTGACACTATGACACGTAATAAAAGTCTTATTCGCCTAGTGTTCACATCAAGATCGTTATTCCGCCCCGATGTGTGCTCTGATATAGCTGAAATCATTTTGTATTGGAGTATGTCAGGCCACACCAGCAGAAGATTCCAATAATAAATTACTTATTATAAATTATTAATAGTATTACATATTTAATTTCAGCAAAAAATGAAAACCCGCATATGCGGATTTACAATATTTTGGAATGGGCCATTCTCGTGAATGAAGGGAAACCAAGTCTGTGTGATTAGAATTATCAATACTAATCTAAAACAATGAAATTCACTTTAATCGAGATAATCCACTATAAGATAAACGTAAAATTTCTTTTACCCTTTCTTATTCTTTTGCATAAAAGTTTACGTTATATAAAAATAGTTTTACTACTACATGACATTTTTTTTACCACATAAAAACTTGTTTCCGTTGAAATATATCACCGCATAAGTTGATAAGGAGAGGAGAGGGGTGTCTTTACAGAAAATGCCAGAATAAACTTATAACTTACTAGAAACGGAAGCTTAAAATGTCATCAATATGTTAAATAAATATCCAGCTTCATTAAGAAACACCGCCTGGTATCAGAAGTCTTATTTTACGATACCTTGTTGCAAATTAATAACATTCATTGCTTGCGGACGATAGCACACTATATAATACACTGGCCGCGCCAATATTTCTCGGGAACATATCAACGAGTGTCCGAACAAATTTGTGTCTGAGGTCGAGACTTTGTTATGCAGTCTCAGATTGGGACTGAGAAAATCTAATCCAATTTAACCCTACGAAGACACAAGTTTACGTTTAAGTAAAGCGTTTACCGCTTAAAAGAGTAGCATTTAGCATTGCTACTTCAGCTAGTATCGGAATCCTTGGAGTTGACATATCGAGCGACGTTCAGTTCCGCGTAGGCAAGGCCAAATTGGCTTCTAAAAACTTTGCGTGCTTAATAGAGCAAGACAGTATTTCATGCCGGCCAACGGCGCAAGTTCGGCCTCACATGGAATACTGTTATACTACTCATCTCTAGGCCGGAGCACCGCAGTACGTTCCATTTTACCGCAATCGACGAAGAGCTGCTCGAGTCGTTGATGACCTTCCGATCGGCTTGATTCACTGTCATTGCGAAGAGATATTGCATCTCTATGTATTTTTTGTAGCTCACACCTTCTTAAAAGCTGGCCAGCGCATCTGCGACTATTCTGGTGATGCACGTGTTCATGGGCAGCGGTGATCAATTACAATCGGATGGGCTGCCTATCCAACATCACAACAAAAGAGCTTGTTTTGTATTACCCACAGGAATAGTACGATAGTTTTAAAACACTTTAAAACTTATTAAGATGTAAGTTTTTAGTAAGTATTTCACATTTACTGATTTTATACATATAAAAATGTATTTTCAACGCTTCTGTGTCTGGTGAAAGAAAAATCAGAGACCCTATTACTAGTAATAAGGTAGTTCAACTTTGATATTCCTCAGGGTGACAGCGTTTCTGTAATATTATAACTAATTGACACCACATGGATCAATTAACATCATTTGAGCTATATATTGGTCTGTTAGCCGTAATATCATAAAGAACTATTTAATTAACTCTCTTCTAAATGAAAATTTTAAATAACCAATTGAACGGTAATTATCATATCATAGTCATTAATCCGCTTCTGTCTAATACAAAGCGAAGTAATTATATCACAAAAAGGCGGAAATGCGTTCGCAATTTATATTACAATATTCAAATTAGATCGTAAAAACTGTGTCGGAAGCCATTTGGATTCTGTAAGCAACTAGAATTGTCAGTAATTACTGACACTAAAATGAAAGTTAAGTTCGACACTAACCGCACATTTATCTTCTTGTAATTTCGTTTAGTGCCATTTTTTATTCATGCTTGCTTTTATTTTTACGCCTTACTGTGTACGATTATACAAATAGGTGGACTACAATATTTGTAATAAAAAAATTCGAACACATGCCCTCGTTCCCTTACGGAGTATGCTGATGATAATGAACACCGAAACCCTGGAAGTCCAATACTAACTTTCCACTTGAGCTGATACATTTGTACTGTAGCAAGAAACGGTTTACAACGTGGCTTTAACGATATTTTTTTGTTATGTTTATTAAATCTATTCTCAATAAACTATTATCGATAATAATTTCCAGAGAGATCATACATTACATGAATGAATATAATTATATAAACTCTATCCCAATCTAATATCTTGATTCTAACCTATAATTGAGCCACCACAATGAGGCATGTTGGCAGGGACTACACAATCTGACCTCTTTTCTTGGGCACTGCGTCGAACGAAAATTCTACGTTTTGTACCGAATAGTTCAAACTTGGATTCATTTTTTAAAATATTCTTCAGTCCAATCTCGATGGCAGCAGCCTACTGCATCCATTTTTTATTGTTTTGCGGCCTTGGCAGAGGTTTTCGAACGGCAACGCGACCATACAACTTCGCATCTCTCAGTTGCCGTTTTACTGTAGTCAATGATAAAGGTTTAACTAGGTTTTGTTTACTTCAACGCGGATTTCTGGTGCTGTTAAACGTCTATTTTGCTGAAATTATCTTCACCAGACATGGTAGCTCTTGGCCTTCCCGACCGTGGACGATCTTGAAATCCGCCTGTCTCCCTGTATCGAGTTATTGTGCCATGAACACAAGTCTTCGATAACTTCAGTTGTGAAGCAATCTCATGTTCGGATTTGCCTTCATTATGTAAAACAACGATGGCAGAGCGCACTTCACTGCTAATTTCTCGAGCTTTTCCCATTTTATGACGTCTTTACTGTAGAAACTACAAGTTTAAACTAATTGAGATTGCTTGTGAACAAACACGTGTTTCGTTACCCAAGTTCCCAAGTTAACTTGTGTAATAATAGGTCAGAAACACGTGTTTTCAGGAGCTAAATAATCCTAATTATTGACCAATACGTAACAAAAGCAAAGTAATTAGTAATGAGGACATTATAAAAATATTATTACGACTCTACCACCTGGCTCTAACGCAGCGTTTGTCGGTGTTTGAAAACATTAGATGTTTATTGTCCAATAACTTGAAAGTAAACAAAAGAATAACTTCTTAAAATATTCGTTACTAACAATAGAATATGCAGATGTGCATTCCTTTTATTTATCCTATGGGATTTTATTACAAATGATGGATAATTATGTTGTTTATGTGCCGTCTTAAACTTTTGGCCGGCAGGGTATATGTTATATACAACCGTTATATGCTACCGGTATAAAGGTTACGAGATAATCTATGTGTACTATATGTGCTATACTCGCTATATGAGAGAACGATATAACATAAATTGCAAGGTCTGTTTTGGATGCAGCTCATATATCGATAAAAACGGTGAAAGTTTTTAATGTCAACTTATGTGCAAAAGTCCTATAGAATATTGTTTTTCTTATTTCCTATAGAGTATTGTTCTCCTGGTCGATTTCGACCTGTGAGATTGAACTGTCCAGAATGCCTCACGTATTCCGATGCAATGTCGGGGACACGGCACATATATTCAACACACCCGCACACGAAATTGACACAATATGATACACAAATATTGTTCCTCGGTTGAGAATCTAGCCCTGGACCTACGACGCAACAGTCGGTTACTAATCACTACATCACGCGGCCGCCAAATACTAGCAGTTATTACACAGCGAGTTCAATAACACACTATAAATAGTGAGAATTCCTAGATGTTATAATCACAGATGCACACACACAGAGAAACAATCACAACTACTTAATTGTTTGTTAACCGTTCTGGTTTACAAACAACACGTTTCGATATGAAACGAAACACCTTTTCAAAATTCTTTTATGATAAATTTAATAAAAATGTCACAATTAACTGATCATATTTTATAACTATCAATAAATATTTAATTTTTCTCCCTTGGATATTTTATAAAGATCAAAAATTTTATGTATATTTAATTAATGTGTAAATATAATTTTAATGGTGTCGTTAAATTGATTTATGATTGAAGGGTAACCCGTAAATGTGTCGTTTTATAAATGATGATGATTTATGATGATGTTCTCCAGGTCGTTTTTGACAATGGCAAATAACTAATAACTGATTGCTACAAAAGCTCAACTGCCGGTATACCTATATCATAGTGCAGTATGGTGTAGGCATACACTTTTATTTATACATTTAGGGTAACGATGACCCATATTAATTATTTTATAAATAAACTACGGTATTAACTAAGCTATAATATGTACTAAACAATATAATAAACCTAACTAACTAAAGGATTGTAAATATACGCCCTATGAATTGCGGTATTGTATGAAATCGTTACATCGTAGTTCTAATTAAGTGCATCTAGTAGAATATATATAGAGTTTTCACCGGAAATTAACGTTAAGACAAGCCCTGACGTGTCATTCATTTAAAAATAAATAAAGTAAGTACCTCAAGTTAACTTAATATTTAAGGATAATCCTTATAGTTTATTCTGTCCTGTGCTCACGGGGAGCAAGGGAATATGTACATAGACTTTCTGATCTGCTCAACTTAGGGTATGAAAAACGTAGGGGAATTTCTAAAAATCGCTTTAGATCTATCTAGATCTAGATCTATTTCATTTATTAAATATTAGTTTTTAAGTAACCTATTGAACATAAGAAATAATTATACGAAACTTCTTTCGGAAATGTTCAACATATTAATAAAGTCGACATACTACAATTAAATCTAATGTTTAAAGTTCAACGAGCTTAGAAAAACAGAGGTAGCCTAGTCGCCAGGATGTCGCTTCTACCAATGAATGTCCGTTTCTCAGACTTTGACTTACAAAAAGGAGCCAAGGAAGCTCAGTGCCTGGACCGTTGTTTCAATTAGGCGACCTAAATTTGATCCCCGGTGCCGACACTAATGAAATTTGTAGTTAAAATATTTAGTGGGTAAGAAATAATTTGAAAAGGAAATTCGTGTCGTGTGAAGTCCACCAATCCATAGTGAAATAACGTACTATGCTTCACTACTCAATAATTCAACACAGAGAAAGGGACTACGCCCAGCAGATATACATATAAAAAAACATTGTCTAACATTTGTGTACACTGCATAATACCAGTGTGAAAAACACAACTAAAAACTAACTATAGCGTAACTCTATAACTGTCTAAAGTGTAAATCATAGATTTATAGAGACCCCCTGTGGTCAACTTCGACTTATAAGACGACAATATCAGTGAAAAAAAAAATTGTTGACATATTTATGATATGCAACTCGATGAGAATCAACCTAATTTATGTATCTAACGAGTATAATACCTAATTCTGGTGGTGCAACAATACCACTGTTGGACATCTTCACCACAGGTCCCTTAGAAGTAGCAGCAGCAGTACCGTCTACTACTGTCAATGAGACATTCGAAGTTGACACGTTAATGTATTAATAATAAAAATAGGGAGACAAGAAGGGAAAAATATCGTCACGGGGATTAAAAAAGAAAAAATAATTAAACCTCTGGGCTAAACAGATAAAAACACGATTTTTTTAAGACTAACATTTCGTAAAGTTAGAAAAGCCCGATTGCTTTATTTGAAGTGAACGTGTTATAATCTTTGAATAATGAATCTAAGGAAAAAATTAAGCGTAAAACATAAATACTGCAGTTTTAGTCGTGCCGCTAATTTAAGATTGTTTTAGCTTTAATGGGTCGCCTTGTTTAGAGGTCGTTATCATTCGAAACCAGAATATGCTGATGTATCGACGAGATTGGGTAAAAAAGGACTAACAACCAAATCACGAGATGAAGCCGATAATGAAACGATCTTATTGTGAGTGTTTTTTGGTTTAGCATTTTTGAAATGTTTTTGTTTTTGAATATTTATTTTTCGTGTAATTTAACTCTCCAATCTTACTCGCTCATGTGATGTAAACCCGAATGGACAGGATTTATAACTGGTCGACAGTGGCGCGACAAAGCAATTGCAAATGGAATCCTTATCAAAGATCGATATCAATGAGGTGTTAATGGGCTACAAGGATCATACTTCCATTCCGTTTCACCTGCTGATGAAATATGTGCTCATTTTTCACTATAATTTGAAGTAAAGTGAAATAAATGCATAGCGTACAATATTTACCCATTAATAAGCTTATAATTGTGACTTTACCAAATGTGGTTCTAAAATTTTGTCTAAGATTATTTGATTTATTATATTATTTTATTTAATTACAGTCATCAGCTATCGTCATTATAGTGTCTGTGTATAAGCTCTGCTAAAAATTCACGTACGACTTCTTTTCGTCATACATTTCTAACTTATTAAAGAAATGCATATCTAACTTATTAAATCGCTCATATCTAACCTAAAATCGTCAATTATCGTCGATAAACGACGCAACGAATCACATCCGTGGATAACAATTTGAATTTTATTTGAAACTAGTTATTGTTAAAAAAACACAGAAAAGTGTAATTGCCCCAAAAATTTACTAAATAATTAACTTTTTAAATCTGCTCTGATCTGTTTTCTCATCGTTCGTGTCATTTGGTGTCTGGACTATTTTAGTCATAAGACATTTCTCGTACGACAGGAACTAATTTTTCCGAATCCGATCTGATAATATTAGGTCCTTTGCATACGATATTAGCGTATTAAATGGAAAAAGTAACTACTTTTTTATGTAATTACATATTTAATTAATCGAAGTCTGTGCTATTATTATCTATGCACTTTTACCATTGAATTGAATTTTTTTCCTTGCAAGAAATTGTCCTGTTGTCAAGTGAATTAAAATTGTTTTGTCACTCATACCGAAGCCGGCAGTGTGTAACACTGACGTGATTGGCGATGGATCCGCTTCCACGATCACCTTTAATTCTCCATTGTCAACTTGGGTCGCCGTTCGCGTGGTTTGTATTGGAGGTCAAAATCTCCAGAACGAAAACTTTGAAACGAAAAACGTACCATGCTTTCTTTTACAGTAGCTTCTTCATACACATCATTAATCCTTTGAACTGTTTTTGCAGCGCTGGTGCTACGATTGAACTCACATTCGTAAATAACCTGATATTTCAAGTTTTCCATTTTGTTAGCAGAAGGATGTCAAAGAAGAAAGAAATGGCGCGAATAAACATGAATTACTAAATTCGAAACACAAATAGACAAGCCTAAATTTGAAATACATTTGAATTTGGAATTCCTGACCAAACGCCAGATTATTTGGGATCAAAGTGGCCAGTTCGAATAAACGCCAATTTCATATGTAATGACCTAATAGTTAATAGTTGTTAATTCTAAGTTTTTTATTGCATTTGCGTTTTCTTAATAGCGCTTGATGACCCCTATTTTTGAAACTAAAATTAAGGGAAATGTTATTGTAATTTTTCATCCCTCGTTATATGGATATATTGTTTTAAGATATTCTGTATAGAATCAAACATAAAATTGTTATCAATGTGTCGATTAAAGAGAATAAATCAATGAAAAACTTTACCGTGACTCGAATTGTGTATTTGTTTGTCACGCCATTGAGAAGTATTTTAATACGATATAGGCCATAGGAGGCTTTATGACACCGATCCATTGGCCCTGCTCGTTTACTATGGCTTTAATATGGCTTCAACCAGATAGCCATAATTTATGTTGCTCAAACATTGACATCGATTGGGACTACTAAGTAATAATTATCTGTGGGCGGTCTACAATGCATCCAAACTCTAAACACAACACGGAGCTTATTATGTACATAAATTAATGATCTTTTGCCAAAACAGCATTAAAAAAGAATTCTAAAATATTTTTTCCTTTTTAATTTAATTGTATACAACGAATCTGACGTCGACCCTCAATACCCCGAAGTAAGTACCAATGAAATTATTAATTGCAGCTTTAGTTTGCCAAGCGCCACTTGATACCCGATATCCTTTTAGGGAAGAGGGCTTTCTATGTGTATGTCCTGCACCGACTGTATGTATTTAGAAGGTGTAGAAAAGGATCGTGCAAAATAGCCTATAACCTATATTTATTACTCTCGTGGATTACAGAGGAATTTACACCTGTTGGTAGGTGACTTTTATGGTCTATGATTACAATATTTATCGTTATAATCCGGCTACAGCGTGGCTATATCCCTGTGGAACTGCTAGTTTATGGCTGCAGCGTAGTTGTACCATATTTTTTTCTCCGAATGTATGTAAGTATAAAGTTTTTGTTTACGTTTATTGAACCTTCTCGATTTGCAGTAACCTTTAATTAAATTAATCGTATAATATTGCCTTCACTTTACCTTTTACATATAATTATTCGCGTTTTAAATTATTTTGTATTTATAGAATCGAATTTTAGAGCTTGTCGTTATTTTGATTCACTTCACGATTATTTTTACTTATTATATTTATACTTTATATCTTACGACGATAAAGTGAACCATGGTGTTCCTTTTCGCATGGTAATTAAAAATACTATAATATATACCCTTGTTTCCATTTTCACCGCCCTTTCTTTTCATCCCTAAAAAACCTTTTATTTTACGTGACAATAGAATCACGGAATTAGCATAAAAAAACCTAGTACAGGTTTTGCGAATTTAGAGTCTCCGATGCTGCGTCAATCACTCGGAATATCTCGGTTCATTACTCGAGAGTACGGTGATGAAATTGATTGTACTGCGAATGGATTAATGCAGACTGGCTGAAGTATAGGCATGTCGTTGAAACTCAAGGGCAACATTTATAAAAATGTAATTCAACCGGTAATGCCGTACGGCGTGGAATGCTAGACAGCAAAGGTGTCGGATCAACTCAAATGAAATATTGAGACGGATATTAGATTATTAGAATGAGTAAGACGAAGGATTAATACGTAATAGGAAATTTAATAAAATTAATAAAAGAAAATATTTTTAAAAGACCAGGCAGTGAGTATTACATTATTAATTTGTTTATATTATCTTATTATATATTTAAGGTCTTATAATTTTTTTTATATATCTATATTGGTTAGTATTTTACATATAATTTGTTAATATTTAGTATGTTATGTTATGTATGTTATTGGCACCTACAGTCAATAATTCAAGTTAATTAAGTAATTTAAATTAATTAAGTAAAAGTAAATGAAATAATTAATTAATTGATTAATTAAATTTAATTTGAAAGTTGAACACAAATGGTCTTAGTTGAGAAGCCACAGACACAAAGAATCCATATTGGCCATAAACATACTGGAAGAGTAATAGAAATGATTGAGACGAAATGCAATGAGAGAGGAAAACCAAGGAAATAATGAACGGATTATGTGGAAATTATACGAAACTACTACTCTGGGTATGTAATCAAAAGAAGATCAAAAAAGGACCTTACTGCCTGGACTTAAATAAGGGTAATGATGAAAAAAATCACTCAATTGACAATTTAATTGATGTAAAGTTCAATCGCTGCTTAAAAAAAGGACAAAAGAATACACAAAGAAGTCCTATTTATCCAATGCAAATTTGGACCGTAATTATTAGTTAAAAAATATGTTCTTGATATTGAATCTTTTTTGAGACTTAATTGGTTTGTTAGATCAATAACGTTCCTTTGCCGCGTGATTTATTTTATTTTATTTTATTTTTTAATGGCTGCTACGTTATCATCTGGATAGCGAGAAATGCGGGTGAACAAAAAAAGAAAATCGTAATTCTGATTTATTGGTAACACGGAACATCCTTTTTCAAAGTATTATTTAAATTGATTAGGCAATAAATATCAAAGATAAAACTTGTGCCGATTGTCTTATGCTTTGTGGTTGTATACAAATAATAAAATATTAAGGTGACTTGACTTGATTAAATGATTCAATACAAAATAAATTTAGTTTAAAATGCATGGGGGAAAAAACTTTAATCAGTACAAAATACACTATCATTGTTGAAACAATTTTAAGGAACAAAGCCTTAAACCTATATTGCAATGAAAATACTTACAATTAGATCAAATACATGATCATCATCTCCTCAGCCTATCTATAAATCCAGCCCACATCTGAATGTAGATTTCACCCACAGGCAGCTACGAAACATAATCCTGAACTACCAATACCCGTCGAGGTCCGATATACTTGGATACATGGTAACCATGCAACACATTAGACAGCTTACGTCCTATTAGAAACGTCCATTTATTGTAAGATTTAAACAAAAATATGTAAACAAAGTGATGAAAGCCGCGTTCTCTTCCAGCCAGCTCAGAGTGTGGAGAAGTGCTTTGTACATACTTTAATTTACAACAACAAAGAAAAGAAAAAAATACACAAAAATTTGTTCAAATACACACATGTAGACAATAAATGTCTGTTTACATATACATATATGCATAACAAACATACAAATATAACAATACATATAAATAATATTAAATCATTTCGTGAAAGGATAACATATTCATATTAAATTCATATCATTTTCATATCAGAGACATGTAAGACAAATAATGGTTGAACTTAAAAGAATACGGAAGACGATAATTTTATGGATAAAGCGTGTCTTTCTTATGCAGAACTCAATAATATCGAAATGCATTCTTTAACAAAAAAACTCAATGATGTGTTTTATACGGTTAATAAATTCAAATATTTAATTGCAAACTACAATTTGCAATAAAATATTTGAAATTGATTAGTAATATAAAACATTTATTTTCAAACTATTTTGTTTAGAAAATAGTCTTAAAATAAAACGTTGTATCTTAAGACTTAACCACTACATGGGTTTCTCAATATAGTATATTTTTAATACCACAAAATATGTTACTAAAAATTAACAATATAATAAAATTAAAAAAGTTATAGAAAAAAAATTATATGAAAAATCAATAAATATTTTACTTAATAATACTAAATAAATTATTAGTCATTTGATGAGACATCAATGAAATTTTTTTTTACTATTACAAAAACAAAATCTCATTGATTTATTTATACAATTTACCTACATATTTTAATTAACCATTTTTTCATATATTAAGGTATAACATGATCACATGAAATGTGTTCTCTTTTGTCAATCGAATTACTGTAATTTAAATTCAAATGACATAATAATTTAATACAATAGATAATAAGATAGTTTATAAATCCATTACCAAAAAAAGTGAATCAAATTATTACGCTAACTTTCGCATAAAACAGAAAATTTTGTGTGACTTACCAAATAGCTAATAGCTGCAAAGTACCATAATACCAGGAATATTTCACAAAGAGGCCACTAATGACCGCGTGATTGGCCGTCGTAGGGTATATGCACGCACGAAGACGCCTCGTTTACAGGTGAAACAAACGTGTGTCGCGTTTTTGTGATGCGTGTTACCCGGCATTGATGCAGTGCTTGGTAATGTTTTCTTATTTTTACGCGACGTCTAGAAACATGATTTGTTTTACCTATCATCTCCATATTATATAAAAGAATAATGACATGTTTGTAAATTAAAGGAATTTTATACTTCAGACGTAGTGCTCGTTGTTGTTTCTGTTTATCATTATCAAATCATTATAATAATAATAATAATAATAATCTTTATTTATTTACTATGACATAATTACAAGTTTGTGGTAACTCTGTAGCTAGTGCTAGTGTAAACTGTGTTACAAGCTTCAGTGTCTTCCCAATTAATGTCACTAGTTACATAGTATATATCTTTCAGTAACATAATTAATTTAAAAAGAGGAATAGAGAAAAAACTAAATAAAATAATTATTCAATCAACCTTTTTCTCAGGACTCTTTATTACTTTGTTATCCATTTTTCCAAAAACCGTATTTAATGCGCTATAGCACTTACGCCAATGTTTATATATTGGACCATAAAGCGTCTATGGTCAAGGCTAGATTACATTTTACTAAAAAGTTTTACTACCTTTCTAAGATATTCTAGGTACATGAAGTGTTGCAACTGTACTCGATGCCGCATGTCTGGCGTCGAGTACAGTTGCAGTACGAATGGGTCAGGTCTAGAACAGGAAAGAGTCAGGTACGCGCAGAATACCAACGTGAAATAGCAGAATAACCTGCTGTATTATATTTGAAGTTTCTTACATATAATGAACCGCTTCCCTTTAAAATGTTTGTGTCTGTGACAATGCTTACATGCCACCGAAGATTTAGTCTATCTGAGTATTCTCCAGAGTGATGAATGGGTCTTACTGTACTTCGAATGATAAATTTAGGGATTCAGAGAACCGGTTAGTTTCGAATCCACCATCAGACTATTCTCGTGCACCATATTCTAGCCACTTGCATTTTCAGCTTAGTGGGAGTGGTTAACCGGAATATTAGTAATGTTATAGCGTTGATAATATTCTTATATACTTTAAAAAAAACAATCAGGATGGATGTGTTTTTGGTGTGAAAGTAGATTTATGGGCCGCAATAATCGTCTACGTTTGGGTGAACTAAAGGAGCTAATCGAAATCCATACTTCTTCAATATTAATCAATAATAAAATTTTATGGGATAAAAAACCTTTGAAATTACATATAACAATAACTTTAAAATAACATTTGCCAATGAATAAAGCCGAGCACTGCTTGACTAAGAGTTCTAAAACCCAAAAATGCATTCATTATCTCTGTCATTTATAAGAATCCCTTTACCTCCTCATTTAAACTTATCGTAAAAAGTTTTGTTGTTGTTTAAAATGAACGGCAATAAAGTTAACTAATAGTAGTAAAGGGTTATTTGAGGGAATGAAACGAGGCCATTCGATATATTCGCACTCTGGTATTCTGATATTTGCGATCGTATTTAGAAAATAAAATCACAAAATTTTATTTATGTACATTATATTTATTTGATTTTGCAAAATATAAGGACTTATCTTTGTTTTTCAAAGATTGAGATCTTTTATACAAGAATATAAAAGATTTTAACACCGTAATAAAACGCCTGCAATAAAACGTTTCTTTTTTTTATTTTCTAACTAAAGCTTAATAATTACCATTAAAAGAAGAAATATCTAGTAAAGTGCTATCGCTGCAGCTAGAAACTGGTTATAGCATGTATCAGTTAGATAAATTAGCAAAGGACTACGATCGCGTACAATACAATGGAAATACTGTGGTTTGTATCGCGAGTGAGAAAATTCTAAGATCAGATATATATTAACTCTTCTCGGGTTTTCAGACGGTATATATATATATATATATATATATATATATATATATATATATATATATATATATATATATATATATAAAGGAACCCTCACTTCACAGCATAACGCTGCTGTGTTGGAATATAAGTAGTAATGTTTTGGACTGAATTATTATCAGATGATATATATACTTTCATAAAAAACAGTGGTAGAGCTACACTGCACTTTGTTTCTAGCTGCAGAATGAATGGGTCAGCTCGACCAGAATAGGACCTCACCCTTACAGAATACCTGCGTTAAATATCAATATAATGCTGTTGTGTTTCGTCTGGTGAGTGTAGGGATCCGGAGACCTTTATTACTGGTGACTGGGCATTCCATCTCAGTCCTTAAGGGTGACAACCCATCTGCATTATAATTCCTTGGCAAGGAAGTAGATGTCATGGCCCGCAGGAATCGCTTACTATCAGGTGAACTGTGTGCTCGTTTGTTACTCTCAAATTAATAAATATATATATTGTCAAAATATACTGAATTGTTTCACTAAATTATATAAAATGAAATCTAACCCCAAGAATAGGCGGGGTGGACTGCTTGTTGTTATAAATGGTACAGTCAGGGTAAAGTTATAAAATGGCTGTAGCACAAACAAGTCGCTTTGATCAGGGTAGGACCATGCTATTACAATACAAGTGTAAAATTATACATAAGCACTGCCGTGTTTTGTCCGGTTAAAGATGAGTCACTTCATCTCAGTCTTCAAGGGTGACGACGCGGGTATACAAATTATGATTACTTATCAAGTATGAATGTGGGTGTCATAGGCTGCAGGTATCAATAAGTATCAGATGAACTGTGAGCGTAGGATTGGCAAACGCATCGTAAAAAATTGTATTAAATTAATCGTTTCCATAAATTGATTACAATTTTGTGGGTGATATAAGATAAGATAGCTACGGGCATGTCGGTTATAAAATCTTTGATATATGTCAGTTGTCGATTCTCTTGAAATTCTGACCTTCATTATGAAATTAAAACACTGATTTTCACATGTTGATTACACCGGTCCTTATTTTTTTTATTATCAGAGGAAGAGTCATACAGAACACAGTGTGGTTATGTACAATATTTCAATTAGCATCGAATCCTGGACCAAAAGTAGCACAGGTATTCTCCCACGTCTCGTCGTCAACGTAGTCACCTAGTCGTTACGTGATGGTATTAGCCTTAGGAACTCTACAGCTGTAATAAAGGTCTGATAATGAAAATGGACCACTCGCACTTGCCTGGTCCATCGTTGTCAGCCCCTACGCAGATCACTGCCCTATCAACCTTCTTCGTAGCATTTTTTATTATGCCATTATTATGCCCTACTTACAAATATTGTTTGGGTTTCTGAATAAATTTACTTTAAAACCGAGTTAAAATCAGTCGGTAGTATGAGATAGTGGTAATATAATAAACGTAATCTAATTTGAAAAAAATATTTGTTAAGTAATTAACAAAAATCTCTTCATATAACAGTGTCGTAGTTGTGTCTGTTCTCTGTTCTGTTAAAAACTACTGAACGGTTTCGTTTCAAGTTTTAACCTGTAGTTACTTTAAAAAGGTTAGTATTATATAATTATAAAATATAAATTTGTTGTATATTCCTATTGTTGTATATGTCTACTATTTGTTGCAAATATCTTTATAATTTATGAATTATAAAGACATTTTAAACCAAACCCAACTAGTGTCCTACATATGTACCTATCGGAATATGGACTGATTCTTAGGAGTTGTGCACGGTACTTGCTGTGGCTATATATCTTGTGTATATGTATTTCTGTCCCTTTCTGGTGCCACCTATCCCTTTCAGGAGATACCAGCAAATGTATCTAATTAATAATTAATGTAATTATTAAGACCTCAAGGTTTTATATTACTGTGGGTAATAAATAAGTTCACAGTTCACCTGATGATGTGATTCACATTTTGAGTTCTGATCGAGAAGATTTTCGACGGATACCTTTCCTTTCCTAATAGGTAGAGGCTATGTGCGATTTTAAGGCATTAAAAACCCCTTGGTTCCTTTTCAATGCGTCGTTAGAGAGTAGCAAAATGTCCCTGCGTAATAAAACTACACTATACAAAGCGTGCATCCGACCCATAATTACGTAGGTAAGCCTCGTCTTTGCGCATGCCTCCCCGCGTCACATTCACAGACTTCGGGTAATACAAAATCGTTTCATGCGCAAGGCCACCGGTGCACCGTGGTTCTTGCGTAACGAAAATCTACACATAGATCTTGAGCTGCCGACCATAGCTCAGTACTTGAAGCAGACTTTCCGCCGATATTTCGACACTGCCGTCACACACTCTAACCCCTTGATTGTAAGTGCCGCCAATTACAATCCCATCGCGAATCACAGATTCACCCGCGTCCGAAAGAGACTGAGGCACGCCCTCGACGACCTTGACGATGCAACCACCAGGGCCCAATTAACCGGAGACCTTACTACTAGTGATAATGTATTCCATCTTAGACTACAGATAACGTTTTATACATCGCAACTAGGAGGATGTGTGCGATGTGAGCTGCAAGATTCTTGCTGATAACTGGTACTGGTAACTGCTGGCTTTTAAATCCTAAAAAATATCCATTATCTTTTCTTTAAGGAATAATAAGTCGTTAGTGAGTCTAGGAACTCATACCGAACGGTGGCGCTCCGTTACACTTAGCCTGAGCACACTGTACAAGTTCGCTTCATTCACCAACCAATGCCTTTACTTAGACCGTTCGCAAACGCGAAGCTTCCTTTTGATGTCCTTATACGATGTGTAGTGGATCCTTCAGCCCTACTCTATAAACCCTAGAATACAGGACTGTCTCCAACCGAGCCTGCTTATTCTTGCTACAGCTAGTGTACAGCTTCAGCGTGGCTGTTATAAAGATAAAGGAAGTTCAATAAATCGATCACATGAGATTAGAAATATATCAATTTCCTACACAAATTATGTTAACAACAGAGAACTCCAGGTGACGCCGGATCGCACAGACAGTGTCATAAAAAATACTGTATCCATCTTTTCAATAAAAATTTATTGATAATAAAACTTTATAAGGATAATGTTGATGATATACATATATTTTGATAATTGCTTTTTCAATAGTGATCGAGTTGTAATAAAACCCATTCGATGTGCGAAATTCGATCCATTTACTTCATTAAATTTATTATTTGCACCCTATAGAATATCACATGAAAAGGACTAACCGTCACAGAATGCGATATGAATTTATTGGCCTTAACACATCTATTTCAGATGATTTATACAGTGTCGCGAAGACATCTTTTTTGATGGCTGTATAAGCCGATACGAGAGCGGCATCCCTTACCGCAGGACTGACAGGGAGAGGCAGTAGCAAGTGGGTTTATGTTGTTAATATTATGGTGTCTCCTGTATCTCCTGACAGTCAGTATACCGAACCAGTTTTAATCACAGACTTTGCGACCGTCCATAACACGTTTTATCCAAACTGAGCGATTTTCAGCAAGTCCCTCCCATTCTTGGTGATTGATGTTAAATGCAGCCATATCCCGCTTGGCACTGTCCTCGAAACGCAGGATTGGTCTCCAAACGTTTCTTTTGGTGTCTGCTATTGTACCAAGCAATACACAGCGTGGTAGTCTCGGATGTGATTTATGATATCCATAACCATATGATCAATTTCGACAAACGCGATATCCCACGTACTGATTGGAGTTAACCTCCCTTATTCCGGCGAAACATGCAGTAATATCGAATGATCCAATGCAATGTCAAAAAACAATAATTTACAATTAGGAAACTATAACCTGGCTTTACCACTATTATGATCGTCATCTTTCATTCATCTTTCTTTTCCTTTAGCTATCAAATGTTTAGTGGATTTTTTCTGTTATAGCTTGTCAAAATTGCACAACAATTATTTCCATCGAAATTTTTAATTTAGACAACAACTGTAATCCGGTGCAGTGAGAGAACACAAATCTTACCATTAGGCATAACCTTACACTTGTGGACTTGAATGGAAAAAACTCTCGCTTGAATCCAACAGAACACAGTTACGCTACTTCTAAAATATATATTCCCTTCACTCACCATAAGCAATATAGCAGCGTTACGCTACTATCTCACACAGGTCGAGTGGTTTTTGGGTGTTTGCACGTCGAGGTGACCCATTCTGACTCTATCACTGTTAAAATCAGCTACTAAAATTGTAATTAACAATTTCATTGGTGCATCAGGGATCGAACTCAGGTACCGTGAAATTAAAAGCGAACAGCACATGGCTAGCGTGACTCCACTTGTTTAACAATGGGTACAAAAACAGTGCAAAGCATAGATTATTTTGTATAAGCTACGTTTTTATAAGTTGTAATGGTAAAGTATGCAGCAGTGTTTGCAAAACGTGTTTATTTAAAAAAAAAAGTGAAATCAAAACATATTTATTAAGTATTAATTAAAGACAAAATATCGCAGTATGGCAATTATTATTTGGCAATTCATAGAACATCTAACTAAACTCAATATGTTTAGTTATAAATTATTTTATTCGACTTTTTATTATAATCAAACTGATAATTTAATGATAAATACATTCTCGTAATTGAAAATAAATCATTTTTAGAATACTAAAGGTCTGAGCGGGATCACAGCTAAACGTTGAATTGAAAATGTGTTACATTTTTTTTATGTTACCATATTATATTACTCCTAAGGATAATATAATTTAAATAATTTATATATAAAACATGCACAAACGTATAACCTATTCCAAATGTAAACAATAAAACGCGCGGACTACCAGTTTCTTGTAAAGACGAAATACTTTTTATTTTTAATTATACAATCTTTACAAGCCAGTTACATCTTGTAACGCTTCACCGTTACCACGGTTTTACCTCAAAGATCCGTGATTTTAAAGTTTCACTTTAGTGTAGATAATTAGCTGTTTTTAATCAAAAAATGTAAACAAACAATGTAAGAGACTGTTTCAAATATTTTATTATCTATATGTTGTATACATATTGATATTTTTTGTTATTAGTGTTGTTAAAACAAAATATATAAATTAGTAAATTATAACGAAGTGCAGTAGCAATGATAAATAGTGTATACTTTTTAAGAACAAAGTGAATTCAATTTATTTTATTGTGCAACAAAAAAGCTTTGCCCATGGCATATCTACGAATGGTGTAGTTATACGCTTTACTAATAGAAAAAAAAGTAAGCATAAATTATATTTTTTGTCTATGAACTTTAAATAAGCAGGGAATGAATTACTAAAATAAATATAAGTACGTTTATAAGTATAATTAACGTTAAAAAAGCTAATAATTAAAATTACTTTATTATTAGATTTAGTAATAATTATTTAATTCGCAAGAAGGAAAAGCTTTCATATATATTTTTTAGTTTTTTTTAACACTGCCGTTTAGGATTCATAAACAGTCCATTAGTATTATTACTTGATTTATTATTATTGATGAAATATTTGCTATTTATTAAATTAAGGTGTCCCTTTTTTTATAATTATAATACAACTTAAATAATAAAATGCAACTTATTCGTATTATATAAAATTGTATATCGGAAAACAACTTGTTCGTAATATCGAGGGTTAATTATTTGTATACGATCATTCACATAGTTAAATTTTCTTTGATTAGTACAAGAATATTATCAAATTTCGTAGGCTGCTTGCTCGTTTGCCACCTTTTCTACATAAAAAAAATAGAACTTCACTTTTTCATAAAATTCTACAAATCTGTAAAATCATGGTCATTATTTTCAACTGTCACATTGATGACAATTTTATATTTGTTTCTATACAAAATAATAACTTAATATAATACAATACTTTACTACTTATTAATAGCATTATTTTAAATCAAACATTACATACAGAGACTGTGTGTGAACTGATCCATCCCAAGAATTTCTGTCATAAGATCATGGTGAAAATCATCAATATCCGATATACAACTTTTTGCCTTGGTTGGGAATTGAACCCAGGTCCCGCGACGCAGTATCCACATACTTTAACCAGTACGCCACGTTTCCGTCTTGAATATAATCTGCTATGTGAGTATAATAACCCTTGAGACATAGTTAACGTTGAATCGTAGCATTAAATTTATTGAAACTTAACTTCTGAATGTCGTTCGGGCCTTCATTGTATAATCGCAGATACTGGCATTTAAATTCTTTATTTATTTATAGAGCATGTAACTGGAACTACAAGTTTATATTTATTAAGAGGATTGGCATTATATACGTAATTTTTTTTATATATTATTGAATATTATTATATACTATACAAATTAAGTTTTCATTAATATGTCGATATGTCACTACATCAGTTCATTTTCAGAATGTGTGTATAAAGAGTCATAGATTAGCATTCTCTTATTCAGTACGTACAAAGATAATTTAAATGGCAAAAGCATTTCCTTCACAATTGGATACTAGAAGACTACTCTTTTTCCTGGTTAAAAGTTTGTGGATAGCCTCAATTAAGAATTTATTTTATAAAAATAATGAGTTAATATATATTAGATTTTTTTAATCGAATATTAATTAAATGCTATTGCAACGATAAATCTATAATTATATATCTTAGCCAATAAATCCAACGTGGATTCGATGGGTACAACGAGTCGTGATCTCGGGCGCTTTTAAAATTGTCCTGTCCACCCTTTTCGATAGCGGTTAGAAAGTAACTGCAGCATGGCTCTACCACGGTTAAAAATAAAACATATTATTTTAAAGCTTTTTTTCTCAGAATTTAGCAACTTCTGCCGAGTTGAAAAATCAAAAATTTAAATTTAAAGGCTAACTGGTTTTGCGGATGTCCATAGGCGCCGCTAATTACTTACCATCCGATGAGCTGCATGCTCGTTTCCCCCCTATTCTGTAAAAAAAAATAACGAAAAATAAACGTACGACGTATCTGTCAGATGAATTGTCTATATCCCAAGGGGGACAACGAATGCAAGGACCAAGTTCTTTGTCGAGGAAGTGTCATCACTTACCAACAAGTGAACTGTGCGACAGTTTGCAGCTCCTAGTTTTTTTTAATTGTCATAGTTTAATGGCATCTTAACGACAGTGTCATAGTACATATAAATTCTCTTACACTTTCAGTTAAATTCAAAACAAGTTTTTACATTATGCGTAAATAATAGAAATTAAAGGAGACATGAAATTAAATATTTCGGATCAAAAACCTTAAAGTTTTGTAATGTTAACATTTACGTATATAATGTCTTAACAATCTTATGGAATTACCTACGAATAAAAATAAAAATAAAGAAAATTATCAGTAATCAGATATTCGCATCTAACTAAATAAATTAAACTATATTAACTTAAGTTAATAATTAAATAGTTTCCAATTATAATAATAGTTGATTGTTAAACTAAAGTATTTATCGACCAGAAAATTATACCTTAAACATTTTTTTTCCCTACACAAAGCATCTGCTTCTCATCTCACTGCGACCTTTTATAAAGATATTTGTTCTAATTATTCTACATTTTATGATCACTATTTAAAAGAAGTAAAAAATATATATAAAGAGATAAAGACTTATCTAAACGATCGGACTAAAGATTCGAATAAAATGAGCCTTAATCAGTTATATATATTTTTTTATATTTGCCATAATATAATGCTTGCCGTGTTACTGGCAAAAACATTAAAAAATCATAAGTGTAAAAAAAAATGTAGGTATAAAATGATATCCCAAAATCTCAATCAAATGCACATAAACTACTAACTAGATTTAGATTTAGTTGTTTGTCTATGTGTGTATTTCATGGTCGTGTCTGAGTGAATACTATTGCCATTGACATTAAATTAACCATAAATTGAGATATCATTTGTCCACGGCTACTTGTGATGAAGTTTATTTATTTTTAATTTCTACATACGTTGTCACCCGTAACTACCAGTCGCTACACCTCTAGATTATATTAACCTCACCAAAACACTCAGCAAAACTATCCTGTTATTTTACTCTAATATTCGATGAGCGCATGGTCCTTCCCCATTCGAGCCGACCCTACTCTAGCCGACGTTGCTAAAACTGCAGTGTGACCTAGACTTAGCAAAAATCTTAGTTCTAAAACTTTAAGTATAAATCTGTTTGTGTGCTTCAGCTTTGTTTTCTAAGAATAACAACTTGCTTTAAAGATAAAAATTATATAATATTTTTTTCGTTTTTAATCGCATCAGTTATTTTCTTAGTATGTGGCCATATTGTAGTCCGTAGTTTTACTTCCTGGTACTGTAACCCAATAAATTAACTTTGTGCATTGTCAAAGGCACTCTCTCCTTGTTCCCACCTTAATGCGAGATAATGTAAAAACGATAAGAACTAACCTTTGGATGCAGTACCAATGAAATGATACAAACCCACCTAGATCAGAAAAGCGATAAGTTGTGCTGGACATATTGATATGGGCTTGAATCGAACCCAGGATACATCAACTAGCATACATACATAACCTCGTGTGGTCGCTCAATCGATTTTGATTGTTTTTAACACGTTATTCTATACATCTTTCTAGTCTAGAATAGCCCAAATATTAAGATATTCGCAATCAAAATACATCCGTGACCTAAAAATTAATAGATTATTACACAATTCCTTGTTTCGAAAGGCTGTTATTAGCAATGGGTTGTAAATCAAGTGGCCGCTAAATTTCATTGAAATGGCATTGACGGTATGAAATGCATTTGTTTCTTTGTTTTTATTACGTTTACACTCATTTTTCGCTTATTTATAGTTTTTTTTCATTCTTGAAAATAATTAATACCCAGCAACACCTTCATTGCACAAACGTATTGTGTGTAGGTATGTTTTGTATATTTCCCTTCCGCCTATTTTTATTTTGTTCTGTTTAATTTATACTTTTATTGCTTTTTGTTAATACAGAAAGGACGATCATGTTATCACACAGTCCAATAATTTTATATAATAAATACTCTTTGTAAACTCTCAATGTAATAAAAGAAAGTCCTGATTTACTCAACTTTAGTAGTTTATTAAAATATATTTTTGTATATTTAATATTAGGGTAGAGTAGTAGCAACAAACGAGCACTCAGTTCACCGGACGGTAAGCAAAGACAGCGTTCATGACTTCTATAACCATCTTCAACAAATATTCAAGATAGACATATGCTATCACCCCTGAGGCTAAGGTGAAATGCTTCGTCACGCGTTATTAGATTCTTGAATCCCTACACTCACAATACCAAACGCGGCAACTTTTTGCTGCTATTTCATGCTGGTATTCTGTGAGATATGATACATAAAAAGTCTATCAAGCCAGACACTCAACAAGCCCCAAGTATTTATATTTTTTGACATTACAATAATAATAAATAAGAAGAAATATTGAACAATCAATGAAATAGATTAAAACTTTGTTTTCAGTAAGCTTTTCATTTCTTTCTTCTAGACGATATTATGTCGTAATAGATGTCTTAAAATGCCTTCTATGTACTATGTGACGATCTCTATGATTTCTTAGCCTTAGCTAGCTTAAACAAGTCTTAACTTATATTTGCGTCAGACACAAAAAAATAGGCTTGTTCGGTGCAGGCGTTCACTTTTAATTTCAATTTACGCAAGTAGTCATTGTTCAATCTCCGATGCCGCCAACATTGGAATTGTTAATTGTCATTTTGAGTGCAATTCGGAGGGTAAATAAAATTGTTGCTCATATGGAAAATAAAATAGTTACATATTGCATCGTACTCTTCAAGAGTGCAATGTAAAGAACTATAAAAAATTGGAGATGGTTTTAATCATGTACAGTAGTAATTTTGAATATGACTTATATTTTACTAGGATTTCAACACACCCGTAAATAATCCTACAGAGATAGATAAACACATCTCTTATTACAAATCAAAGGTTTACTTCAACTTATTATTTTTATAAATTTATTAAACACGTCATTTTGTTTAAACTTTGTTTATAATTATCGGTGTTTCAATCAATTAAAATTTTGTAAGGCATCATTATATTAAATTACAAATTACAACAGTAATAAAGTATCACGTAAGAATATCATATAAGTTTTTCAAAAAGAATAATGACATTATTGTAAACATAACTAGGTATTTACAATAGCTACCAAAATATTTTTTAATATCACTAATAAAAAACAGTAGCACTTCATCGTTTAATTAAGGTTGAAAACGTTTCTGTATTTAGGAATTTACATGTTTTATTATTATTATTAAAGAAGGGCTTTCTTGATCCTCCATGAGAACAACAAAAAATTACTCCAGTGTTGCAAAGTTATTAATACGAGTTGATTTTAAATCTCAACAAAATAATTTAAGAAAGCCACTACATCTGATTATTTAAGGGTAGACACTTTAACAGGTATTTCAGAAAATATTTTATAATGATATGCTTCTTTAAACCTCTCCTTAAAATAACTAATTTTATTAGAATCCGTTTAATACCTGCCTTCCAAAATAGAAGACTTTAGACTGAATGTTAATAAGCCAGTTGCCTAACTTTTATAATCAAACTATCGTCGTATCATAAAACAACAACAATTATTGCACAAACCATATAAATGCAAATTATATTATCCTATTAGACAAAATGTTTACGATTACGTATATCTTTATACAATATTTACGTGAATATTTCACCTTCATACATAAACTTGTAATGTGATGATTATTAATTTATAAATTTCAAGTGTGTTTGAATCACGCTATAACTTATGTATTAAATTAATTCTATAAATTATGTATAGTTTAATATATTTAAGCGCAAGTTCGACCTCACATGGAATACTGTCCTTTTCTCTGGGTCTGGGCACCCCAGTACCGGTTTCTTGAGACCGGCTCGAATCGTTAATGACCAGGTACTTTCCGATCGGCTTGATTCACTGGCGTTGAGAAGAGATGTTGCATCTGTTTGCATTTTTTACCGAACTTACCATGGGGAGTGTTCTGAGGTGTTGTTCGGATTAATTCCAGCCGCTGAGTTTAAACATCGTACATCACGACAGAATTTAAAATTTCATCCTCATCATCGCCATGGTAGGTAACCCACCACTGTGCGCTTTATGCGAAATTTCCTACAATGCACAACTACTCTGTGGAATCAGCTGTCGCCAGCGGTATATCCAAACCGGATAGGACCATGCAGAAAAAAGCCTACACCTTTCCTCTCTGGTGTTGCCGATGTTCATGGGCGGCGGTTATCACTTACCATCGGGTGAGCTGCTTGCTCGTTTGCCAGCTATGCTATATAAAAAAAATGTACGTCATGAGTGTAAACAAATGTTGGTAAACCTAATAAATAAATAAATAAACGAATTATCCGAGTGCTCGATCACCATTTTATATAAAACCTATGTAGTGTCCGTATGGTACGTTACAGTAACTGGACACTATTCCTGGAAAAGACGCATTCCATCTTGGTCCTTCGAATTGATAACATCTACTTTTTGATTTCTTATCTTCTACAGGAGTGCTAGGATCTCAAGGGCTTCATTGATAGTGTACCAAAAGGTATACTGTTGTTTGTCATGCTGATCTCATAAAATTTAATAGATTACTTCAACTAAAAATGGTAAAGCTACGCTGCAGTTTGTTCCTAATTGCAGAATGACTGATTCAGCTCGACTGGGATAGGACCACGCCCTCACCGAATACACCACCGTGAAATAGCAGAATAATGTTGTTGTGTTTCGTCTGGCGTAGGGATCCGGAGACCTTTATTACTGGTGTCGAGGCATTCCATCTCAGTCCTCAAGAGTGACAACGCATCTGCTTTATGATTCCTTGCCAAGGATAAATGTGGATATTATGGGCCGCAGGAATCACTTACCATCAGATGAACTGTGTGCTCGTTTGTTCCTCTCAATTTAATAAAATAAAACTAATCACAAAAATTAATTAATACTATTTTTGAACATGTGGCTCATATGAAATTATTCAAACGAAAAAGAAAGAGATAGCAAGTGCTATATACTTATTAAGCCTCTACAGTCAGATATAGATGATAGATAGATACATCGGAAACAAATTTTAAAGAGCGATTATTGTGCGTTATAGAATTGAAAAGTCTGCAACATATAAACACGAGGCAGCTGAGGTTCGAACTTACGACTGCTAAATAGTAAATGAGTGCAATAACAGTCGCTGTTTTTGTACCGTTCTATGCCTTTGAAGACTTGGATTAATATATGTACATTGAATTGATTAATTCAATGTATATTAATTCAAAATCGCTTTATCGAACTGCATTCAATAAAAATAATAAAATCAAATGTCGACAGACTAGATTCGGTTGTAACTTGACCGATTTGCAAATTTTAGTGTCGATGACATTATCTTTTGTAAATTTAATGTAACTTAATTCGAAAGTTCTTTCGCGACATTCGTTACTAACTCATTTTAGCTGTCTATCTACTTTTTTTTAATTCATTGGAAAAACAACGACAGCAAATATAAAAACATATTTTTTAGAGGTATATCACATTTCCTTCTTAGCTGTTTGTCATTAAAAAAGTGCCAACAACAATTATAGGTGACACTTACTTTAAACATAGTTGCGGAACCAATTGCTGTGACAAGATAAGCCATTTTAGAGTATATTATTATATTTAAAGGCCTTTTAATATTGAGTATATAATATTGGTTTTTTTCAAAATAGTCTTAGTAGTTTTAATTAAAATAAAGAAAAATAAATTGTTATAATTATTTAAAACCATCAAAATGATATGTACTGTTACAATTACGTTAAAGTACTGTGAGATATGCTGTGCCCCGTCTCAACGTCGTCAGTCACAATGTAGACGGGAGGTTCCTAGACTTTTTTTCTCATAGACCCCTTTCAAAATTTTGCTGGATCCTGTGAACCCCCTTCAACTACATTTCTACCATATTCTCAAACTCGACAAAAAATGTGAAGATTAGATCTTACTATGGAAATTTGCGTTGCGGCTGAGTTCCAACCTTGAATTAATAGTTTTCGGCGGCGCTTTGCATGTCTTGACACGTTGTACTGAATATGGAATATGCAAGTTTTTACCACAAGTACCATTCGCTAAGCTTCTTAAAATATTATCTGCCTATATTGATTAGGTGAAGCCTAAATTTTAGTTCTTCACTATGGCAAATAGCAAATAAACGAATTGTGATCCCCCATTTTTTTGTCACGCCAAGGTTGACCTCCGTCGAGTCTCCCGTGGACCCCCTGATCACCTGGACCACTTTGGAAACTAATGATGTAGACCCACGGTGGTATACAGGCTGAGTGTTGGATATGTTCTGATAAGGGGGGATGGTTCAAATAACAATTAACGGATTGTCGTATAATAGTAACTTTTATTGTTCATTTAAACTTCTTCAGATTATAAGTTTTAATTAAGTTACAGTGGTAGAGCTACACTGCACTTAGTTTCTAGCTACAGAATGAATTGTCCAGCTCGACGGGGGCAAGACCACGCCCTCAGAGAATACCAGCGTAAAATAGCAGCATAATGTTGCTGTGTTTCGTCTGGTGAGTAGTGCAGGGATCCGGAGACCTTTATTACTGGTGACGAGGCATTTCATCTCAGCCCTCAAGGGTGTCAACGCATCTGCGGTATGATTCCTTGACAAGGATGAATGTAGATGTCATGGGCCGCACACTTACCATTAGGTGAACCGTATGCTCGTTTGTTACTATCAATATAAAAAATATATCAAAATAATAATAATATAAAAACTCTAAAAGAGTCGTTTCAGTACTATAGATAGAGCAACTTAAAAAAAAGTGATCAAGATATTATATTATAAATCAAAAGTACCACCTCTGTTCGTTATTTTTAACGACGGAGCTTGCGACTGACAGTTGTGCGTAAGTATTATTTTGAATTTTAAAAAGGAAGATTTACAAATATACAAAGTTTGATTCCGTTCATTTCCCGGGAGTTCTGCAACGAGGTTTGTAGGCAATTGAAGTGAGACCTTGTTATACATATATGTTATACCAAGATTTTTTTTCATTTTCATAAAATGTAACATTAAATTAGCAAAAATAAAAACACAAAACTCAATGCACAAGTGCTGGTGAATTGGTAATTTTTTTTAGTATAGTGGGTTATCATGGAATACCATCTCCAGTAATTAAATATCTGATACTTCTAAATTATCAGACTTCAAAATTTTGTGTTGTTGATGTTAAAATGTATATTTAGAATTAACCTAATATATTGCACCATTCGTAGAAGGTTAGTTACTTATTTTATTTAAAGTTCAACATTTCAACAAGCAATACATCATGTTAAAGGGGCCGTTATGGTTAGAACTGTATTTTTTTTATTCATAATGTAAGGAAGGATTCTGTATCGTATAAAAACACCTGACAGCAGCAAAAGTAACTTAATATAATAATATATTTATCATGCCACACTTAACATAGTTTTTTTCTTAATTTTAATATCTCACATAATCACATCACAATTAAAAGACCTAAGCACTTATAGACATTAAGTTAAAGTTACAAAATAAATTATAATTGTACAGCCAGTAAAAAATAATCCTGCAATGATACTAAACTGGTTGACGTCTAATAGCCTTCTAAATTGCATTCATACCTTGATTCTCTTATTTCTTTGAATGCAAATCAAAGCAATATTCAGTTAAAGAAACTCATATTTCACAATAAAAAAGACTCAAAGCAATTATTAAAAGACATCAATGGCAATAAATACGTGAGACATATCGCCGATTCTGACTCAAATTATTTTCTAATTAAATTGTAAGAGTAAGTAATATCTGTGGCTAACGCCTCAATAATCGTGCGATTATAATCATATATTATCTTAAAGAAA
The DNA here is from genome assembly GCA_029286865.1 of Teinopalpus imperialis. Classification (NCBI taxonomy): domain Eukaryota; kingdom Metazoa; phylum Arthropoda; class Insecta; order Lepidoptera; family Papilionidae; genus Teinopalpus; species Teinopalpus imperialis. Next base: position 6,144,191 of record JAGSMU010000030.1, on the reverse strand, counting down.
ACTTAATTCGATCTTAAATAACTATTAAGTGTTTTATAGGTTATAAACGAAACATGGTATCGAAAGCCATAAAAGTTTTATAGGGTTTCTAAGAAACTGATGTCACAACACTTAATATTTTCAAATATAATACGATCTTTATGTATTGCTTAAGATTTTATATAGAAGTGATTGCTAGCTTCTTGATTATTCCGTCACTTGTTTTCGAGATTATTTTGTAAAAGCAATAAGTCTTATACTAGTCCCGTAATGTCTACTATTACTATTATTTTAAGTCCGTACATTCAATATTCAAAAAAAAAGAAAGAAAAAAAAGGTAAGAAATGTTTCAAAGAACAAAAAAAATTCTTAAGGATGGTATAATCTTACATGATGTGCGCTATGCTGTTTAAGACGAACAAAACTCTGAAAGCGATTGACGTCGGGAACTCTGTTTTCTAGACATGCAACTACCAAATATCTTTAAGACTATCGACAAGGTATTTCTTCAAGACATTTTAGCATGTTTTAGTAAATAAAAGTAAAACGGTACTTTGGGCTGTATCGTGTCCCACTGTCCAAGATTTAAACCACCCTTCATAATATCAGCCACTTTAACTTAAGTTAACAGTTAACTGTCTCCTACCATTTTCTGACATTTTCTGTCATGTTCGGTAAAGTTGTGTTGAAAAGACACTTCGACGGTGTTCGTGAATATATTGAACATTCCCTTGAAGTAAAAAGCCTATTATTGACTTCATGGTCGGCCATGATTATTCCCCATTAGATTTTTTTAGATTCGATTTGTTATAATATTGGCGGTAATAGTGATCACTTCCTATCAAGAGACTGATTGTTTGCGAGCCTCTCTTTAATAAAAATATATATCATGTAGAATATCCTGGTCGATTTAGACCACGGCAATTTCTTCAATTGTTAACAGATTGTGCTAAATTGCGCTGGATATATTTGCTGTAAGCATTTGAACACAAAGGCATTCACACGTAGTCCCCTGCCCTAGTCCGATGTAATGCACGTGCAGTATCTTCTTAGGAAGTTTCAGAAGCAGTTTCAAAGACATGCGGCACATCAACACGGCCATACAGGTAAGCAACAATTTCTCTTTCACAAATATCGTTTCGCGACTTACAATTGAACTTAGGACCCGCGACGGAACCAGGTGCTCTAACCACTTTGCTACGCGGCTGTCCATCTTAAACCTCAAGAGCGACAACATACCTAATTATTTATCTTAATATTAGGTCGAGTGTAGGTTGCGTTAAGCCGCTGCGATCACAAACGTTTTGTGTCAACCTCTTTTCTAACCTTTTCTGGTATAAAAAAAGTTTTAAAAGAAGATGTAACATGATAAAATATATAATTATGATATCATCTTGAAGATTTTATGTAGTTGTTATTTTCGAAAAATTTATACACTTACCTGACCTCATCGCTTTTACTGACTACGCGTTTATACTGACTAAGGTCATGGACACACTCGGATCGTTATCACAAAGTGCAAACACTACATTAGATTTTAAATACACAATGTGTAAAGATATTATCTTTGATACAGTTTAATAGGAAATATAATTTTAAAATATTTCTGCATATGAAATAGAGTATACACATATATTTTTTTATTGAATTGATTTCATTCTGTTATTTGGCTTTGTTTATTTTATTGTAATTAATTATGTTAATTCAGTGTAAGATTTATATGAAACTCGACTACAAATGTGTAAATTAAAACTGTGGAATTTGAGCCTCTGTTTTAAATCGGCAAAGCGTTGTTTTATATTATTTAATTTAAGTTTACGTTTTTATATTTTAAATTATTTTCTTGTTGTTAAATATTTAGTATAATATACTACTGGAAGATATATCGCAGTCTTTTGTTTGGCTCCTGGGAATTTTTTTGTTTTAGAATAATAGCAAGGCGCCTACCCTAGCAGGCGAGGCCTGCCTCAGAACATGCTTACGCTCAGTGCAGATTTTGGTGTGTTTCGTAGGAGATCCCCGAGAATCCCAATGCTCAATACTTGGTTGGCCACCAAAAGGAGTTTTAGTGGGTACAAATCTCACATAACACTGTCCTACCCCCAGAAGGCAGGGATTAGTTCGAGGATTCTCCCCCCCCCACCCCCACCCCACCCGACAAAAAAAAAGGGAGGGTGACAGCTAATGTATCTTGAATCTTTGCTGAGGATGGATGTTTGAAATATATTTATGGGCCGCAGTCATCACTTACCTTCCGATGAACCTTATGCTCGTTTGTTTTCGATAACTACATAAAAAAATCAGGAGTTGCTTTCAAAATCATTGATTGATTGCTCTTTTTCAATTACAAATCGTACCCTCCAGACACCCAAATCTATCCTCGATAGGATAACAAGCCACAGATGGGTCGTCACGTCTGAGGACATACTGAACGTTGCCAGATGTTAGGTCATCAGTTACCTTGTCTCACTGCAGGAATTCATCACGAAGTACCAGTTTAAAATAGTAATTTAGCGCTTCTATATTTTGTCTAGTGATTGAAAGAAATCAGACAAGATATATTACCAGATATTATTTCGTCTAAGTCCACATATGTTACAATACATCTGCATTACGATTAAATATTTACAATGAATGAAGAAATCAAAGAGAATTATGAACTAATTTGTCAAAACACAATGCCATAGACAATGCAGCAGCTGCTATGTAAAGCTCGTGAAAGATTGGTCCTTCCACGATCGATCCGACCCATTAGTAATATAGCTATGTCTTACCTGGAGCTTCGTTCTACGTCTTTTAATATGTAAACGTAAAGTTTTTTTTTCGGGTTTATGGGCATTGCTAGCCCGAGGGCTTTTACAGCTTCACCGGGTTGAAAGGCCACCGATCGCTTAGGGCGCCCAGCCGAGATACTTAAAGTTGTACCCTGCCCATGGTTGGTTGTTACGATATTTTATGTCTTTAGTGTTGTATTGCTTTGCCGTATATCATAACATTATACCAATAAAAGTAAATATAAACCAAGGAAATAACCAATATGCAGATCTCATTACATTCCTTATCATAACATTCCTTATCATTACATAATATATCACGGTGCCGCTTTGCTTTGCGTATCCATGAGGAATTTCACCAACTTCAACTCTCCTATATTTCTTTGATATGTATTGTACATTTTTTTATTTATTCTCAGGTATACATATATACCTATATATAGTCCTTTGCCGCATAGCACGTCTTTTTAAATTCGATTCACATTTTTTTTATTACAATGAGAGTAACAAATGAGCACACAGTTCACCTGATGATAAGTGATACCTGCGACCCATAATCACAATGATGATGCGTTGTCACTCTTGAGAACTAAGATGGAATGCCTCGTCACCAGTAATAAAGGTCTCCGTATCCTTACACTCATCAAACCAAATATAGCAGCATTATGCATATGCATTATTTTTTCCGTCTCCCAAATCCACAATCAAAATGTTTTTCTATGGTAAAGACGCACTGTAGCTAAAAGTACCTACGAAGTACGCAGTACGAAAGTGTCAGAAGTAATTATCTTCCCGATTATGTGTGAAAGTAAAAATAATAAAACTGTTAAAAGAAAACAAAATATGACGGCATTGCGATCATGATGGTGACGAATTAAGGTCATCGCGTATTAACTGAAATGACACCCCGATTGAAATCATGACTATTACTAGTTTTTATTAGTATTTTCGACAATATACAGACGTCTCAAATACACACACACATATATAGGTATCAACTTTACTCTAGCACGCATTGCTTTTTTATAATATTTAGCGTTATAAACTGTTCGTAGTTTTATATAAATTATAGGAATCAATAATTGGCTATATTTTAGATAACAAATCGTAACAATATTGTCTTATTACGTATTTGCCGTTGTCGAATTCCTTAAATAAATAAATAAATAAAAATTGAGATAAAAACTAATCCACTCAGCTGAAAAATCTTAAGACGGATTTGTAAAGTTACTAAAATTGTCAAGTTTAGGAATGACAGGAATGACAAAATGGAATAAATACATAAGAATTTGCACCTATAACGAACAGTCTGTGAAATTATAGGCGGGCGAGCGATGAGGGAGTAGATAAAGGAATTGTGTGTCGAGTAATATGAAAATTGCAAAAAAAAGAGAAATGGAAAGACATGCTATAGAGCCACCTCTGTTAGTAATGGATCTAGTAAGGCTAATGATGACGTTATAAAAATACATTAGCACATAAGGGATTTCGATCATTTGAGATCAAATTCCAGCATTATAACACAAGGAAATAAAATAAGTCCAATAAGAAATAAAATCAGTACACGATACCTCATCACGTATTATAATTTATTAATGCAATATATGTATAATCTTTACAAATTTAAAATATCAGGAAAGAAAGATGAGGCCTACTCAAAGTTTCTTTAAAATACAACGCAAAATACAAACGTACACACAAAACAAAATTGAATGACAAAGAGACTCGAATTAATATTAATCTCATCACAGAACATTTTACTATATAATCCAATGCACGGACACATAAGAATATACTTCCTATGAACCTAAATTATTAGTGACTTCGTAATTCAAGGTACAGATAACAAAGTACTCCGAAGTTTAATTTGAGACAAATATTATCGAAATATTAAAATCCCTCCAGAAGTTTTAGAGTTTATATGTCTACAAAGAACACAGACATAAATTTTAAAATAGTGGATTCAGGTTTAGTGACCTTAATAAATTCATAATTCTCAGTTATTCCATAATAAATCGAATGAACAAAATGAACAGGACAATTACAAGTAACTTGGTTAATATTTTTAAAATAATGAAGGACTTCCTGTTTTCATTATGTAAATCTTGTAAGACTTTTAATTACGTTTGAAGTCACACTGTAGTGAAGTAAGGTATACATAATAAAGTTGTAATAATAAACGAAACGTTAATTACTCGATAGATAAACATACTAGGAAATAGTAGGAAATAAAACAGTTTATTTGTTGTGCATTTTGCAAAATGTCTACTGTTTTCGTAATAGAGAATTTATAGTTATTCTCTAACACGAAAAATGGAAGAGGTTTCTAATTTGGATTTTTTTATGTTTATGCAATATCTTAGCCGATTGTGATTATTTATTATTCTATTTTTAATTTGAAATATTTAACATACTTCTTTCTCTTTTTAACTGACTTCAAAACGGAGCAGGGCTTCAATTCGGGTATTTTTTATCTGTTGCCTCTTAACGGAGCTGTATCTTTTGAGAAGCACGTTAAGAAGACCTGCCCTTGTCTAATAAAATCTAAGAGACCTATTTATCATTAAAAATTGAAAAGTAAATCGACTGTCGAAAGTAATTAGAGTCAATGAAAGGAATGGAAATGAGCAAAACACGTACAACGTTGAGCAGGTGATGTTTTTCTAAGTTGGAATACGAAAGTAAATGTATTCGTATAAAGTAGAGGGACTCGAAGTCATGACTACAAGATCGCGAGTCTGTGTTCCCAATCGCTAGACATTTACTGTTACATCATCATCTCAGCAATATCAATAATCCTCTGCGAAACATAAGCACGCGATGGTACTGTGTTACCCACATTATTTTCTCACGAATTATAAGATTCACAATTAAATTATTTTGTTATGTTTTATTTTGGTGAATTAACAATTAGTTTAAGTTCTTTTTTTATCATTTTAATACCTTTGTAATAATTTAAATGTGATAAGTGTGTTTTTACACCATTTTCAGAATACACTCATAACCACACAAAAAAGAATAATTCTGCAAATGTAATTTTCTTCATAAATATACTTATTGTGAAGCTGTGAATAAACGGCTTCCCGAGACGGCGTAACGTCTGATATAAATAAAAAAAACTGACTCACCGACACCGACACCTGCGCAGCGTATTGGTGTTGGCGAGCAATTCATTGGAATTTTTTCCAAAAAGTGCTTATTTTTTCTGGTATTTTCTTGAAAGATAATCCTCTAAAATGGAGACGAAATGTTAAGGATTTGTAGATTTTCTGGTTAATTGTCGTATTTGGGTACAGTTTTAATTGACGAACCCGTAGCGTAGTATTCAGAATAATTGGCTTCTGGATGGCAAAACAAATTATTGATTTTCGGGTCTGGGTTTGTATATATGTATATGTCATGTACTGCTGATAACTGCCTTTCTACGGTCTTATTGCACATGCATTATATCTAAGGAAAGGGGCGACGGGTGCATTTGCGCAGCCAATGTCAATTGATAATAAGTAATATCGCCGTAGTTTTAATCATTATCATTACAATCGTAAATTGTATTCATAACAAATTTTAAAGATATGTTTATCTAGAGCAGCTATTATAACTGATATGTATTCAAAATCATAATGTTCAATATAACTGGCTATAGTGGTAATTTATTTGTAATAGTCAGGCACCTTTTTATATGATAGATAAAGATATTCAATACTTATCTTATTACCGTTCCGCAAAATTATTTTTATTCATGAAAAAATGGCATGTTAATAAAACGTATGTGTTTTACATTCATGGTATGGTTAAATAAAAATTTTGAATAATCCAGATATAGTATGTAATGCATTAACCTACGTAACAATACAACAGTTTTATTTCAATTAATACATAAAAAAAAATTGTTGATCGTCTCTAGAATAAATGAAAATCGTTATTGATGCCATCCATATATATTGACCCTTATAATTTCAGCATTTAGCTAAGGTTTTAACCTATACTATGATGTAAAGATGCATAAATCATAAGAATCGTTTAATGTTTAAATATCAATTCGTATTTCGCAAATATCGGTAAAAGTCTTGCTGAAAAAATCAACCAAAATCCTTTATTTCATTCATGCCCTCTTATCCATTCAAATTCCTTTGTGTTATTGGAAACAGATCAAGCGGAAGTTGAACGCTTAATAATACTGCTTAAAAACAGTTGTGCAGTTGGTTGGGATGGCATTTCTAATGCGTTTCTTAAAAAGCACAAAGATGTCGTTGTACCACCTATAACATATATTTTTAATTTAAGCATTGTTTCAGGGAAGTTTCCAAACGTTTTCAAAAAAGCACTTGTATGTCCTATTTTTAAATCTGGAGACAGAAGCTGTACAGAAAATTACAGACCAATTTCTATACTACCAGCCCTGTCTAAAATCTTCGAAAAAATTATTAACAAGAGGTTGGTTTCCTATTTGGAGACATATAATTTATTATCCCGTAACCAGTTTGGCTTCCGGACGAGTTTGTCAACAACAGATGCTGTACACAACTTAGTCGACCATATAGTACAAAACCTAGACCAAGGTCAAAAGTGCATTGGTATGTTCCTGGATTTAACCAAGGCCTTCGACACAGTTTCTATTCCGATATTACTGGGAAAATTGGAGGCAATAGGAATAAGAGGTAATCAATTATCGCTATTTCATAGCTACCTAACAGATAGAACGCAAAGTGTGAAGATCGATTCGTATACTAGTTCTGAGTTGTCTGTTAGTTACGGCGTTCCACAGGGAAGCGTGCTGGGTCCCAGTCTTTTTCTGGTGTACATGAATGATCTCTGCGATCTCAATCTTCAAAATGGCGCATTATTCTCATATGCTGATGATACAGCTATAGTTTATAGTTCACGTACATGGTCAGAGACTTACCAGTGTGCTCAAATTGGCTTTGATTCGGTTTGTCGTTGGCTGCATGGTAATTTATTGACTCTTAATATTAGTAAAAGTAAAATCGTCAACTTTGCTATACGTGACTCAATAAACCAAATGGACGTCAACCATCAAATTGTCGTGAAACCGTTAAACGTAAATTTAAATGACACATTAAGTGCTTTGAATGAGAATGTACCTCACATTGAAACGACCACTTCTACGGTTTATCTCGGAGTTGTCATTGACAGAAATCTTAATTTTAAAAAACACATAGTATATTTATCAAACAAGGTGCGTAAACTTATCTACATTTTTAAAATACTTCGCTATTCAGCAAATGCTGACATATTAAAAATGGTTTATCTCTCTCTGTGCCAATCAATTCTTAAATATTGTATATCTACGTGGGGTGGAGTTGCTAAGTCAAATCTTATACAAATTGAAAGAGCACAAAGAGCATTGCTTAAGGTTTGTTTCTCCAAACCTCGGCTTTATCCTACAGATGCGCTTTATAAAGACTGTCGCTTGTTTACGGTCAGGCAGCTTTTTGTAGAGGACACAATTCTCAATCAGCATAGGTTAATGCATTACTCAAATGTCTTATTGACCCGAAGTAAAGTTGTTGCTAGAACTGTAAAACTAAGAACTTGTTTTAGTCATAGCTTCTTTATATTTTTAGGTCCTTACTTATACAGCAAACTTAATAAGAAATTGTCATTGTATGCTTTAAACAAGTTCAACTTAAAACGTGTTCTTCGCGAATGGCTGCTTGAACAAACTTACATTGACGTTGAGAAATTCCTAGAAGTGATCTCTTAATAGTTTTAATAATTTTATGTTAAAGTATATATTATATCACAAACATGAGACACTATTACACTCGCAAACACATATGTACGCTTCAATACGTGAGCGAGTATTTCAAAACACAACAAGTGTTTGGGCGCTCTTTTTTAAATTAAGTTAATTAGATTGTTAATTATTTAATATATTTTAATTATGTATATTTTAGATTTATTAAAAATTTTCACATATTTTAATAAGGTAATAAGCCTATTTATCATAAGTCTTATAACTAGTTATTGCTTCCTAATGTTAATTGATTGTTTATTTTACTTTTAATTTAATTTTCATGGAATATTTGGCAAACTTTACTGAACTCTTTGTATACGTAAGTTCTGCGGAATGGTGACCTGATGTCCTGTGATTTACAGGTTTTTTAATACCTACTGCAGGCATCAGTGAGCCACGACTATGTACTAATGTTTTTATTAAGGAGAACATGTTTCTATTATGTAAAAATTATTCTAAGTATTTTAGTTGTGGTGAAAATAAATAAATAAATAAATAAATAATAATAATAATAATGACTAGCAAACTTAGAAAATAATTTAGCTCTTATCAGGTATGAATCTTTCTCTTACTCAAATATAATATCTGATGTTAGATGATTTAAAAGTCAGAAATTAGAAACATTACTCAGGCAGCGAAGTTCTTCGGGCTTATTAGTGCTTGATAATTAATAACTGATAAGTAACCGATTCCCTACCAAAATACTATACTGTTTGATTGTTTTACTATTTTTCCTAATGATGAAGGCGTGATTGAAACCTATAATATTAACAGAAATAAAACATCATACATTATACGGATAAATGTTTGTGCATCCAAACAGGATATAAGTATGTGTTACTGTATTTTCCTGTTATCCGTGATGACGTTCTTCTACAGCTAAGGATTACGTTGAAATTAAATTGCTTAAACTGAAATTATCTATATTACATAAATTAAATTGTCAGAGATCCGCAAATTTATTCGCGTTAACTTTACTGTATATATATATATATATATATATATATATATATATATATATATATATATATATATATATATATATCGATTTTTTCGAATCGAAATTTTTTCGAAAATCGATCCTAATTTAAAAAAAACATATTTTTAAAACGTTTTATTATTATTATTTACGCTCCATCGTGTTAGTACAGATAAATAAAACAGAAAATCAAAAATAGCTGATGCTCGAATGTGCTGACATATGTATATATATACAAATATTTCTGCATTAGCAGATGTCACGTCTCCGAATATTTGTTTCGTAATCCATAGTGATATTTTCATATTATTTATTTTCATATGAAATCTGCTATCGATATTTATTAGTAATCCAGTAATAAACATGTAAAACTATATCCTTATCTATGGTTCAATAAAAGATATGCAGCTTAATTGTTTTACGTTCAGAAATAAAGAATAAATTATTGATTCTGGCAAGTACTATATTGTTGAAAGATTTTGTTGAGGTACATAATTATATACTCAGAAAACTATTAAATAATCAATCAATCAGAAATCACAGACAGTCAGTTCAATTTTAATTATTTAAATGGGTTTTGTTTCATTAGCGTTTAGCGTTACCATCACTTTAAACGCTTCTTGGTTCGCTGAAATACATCATTTAGAAAACTTGTACTTTTCCCAATTGATGGACACTCAGACGAAAGCCAGTGATCCAGCAAACCACATTTAACTTAAATGAACTATATTGAATGTCTTTACTACGATTACACATCTTTTGGTTGCATAAATAGATGTGATTAAACGGAAGGTGAGAATATTAGTAGAGAAATTGTTTCTCTATATTTACCTTTTCCGAAGCAAATTTTGAAATTAAAACTAATGCTCCAACTCGCTGTCCGCAACAAGTTACATAATATTACTTATATATTTTATACTGTATGTTATAAACAAAGTTTATTGTATTAATTGTGATTATGACTTCAGAATCCTGGTATCCCTAAGAATCAATTTATTTTAATAATAATAATAAACATTTATTTCAAGTATCATAAGACTCATATATTGTTAGTAATCACACTCTTAATATCTAGGGTTACTAATAATTACATATGATTAAAACTAATTTACTGTCATATGCACCCTAGTGCAATGGTTAACATATGAACATTCCAGTCTACTAGTTATCATAGCTAGTAGAGTGTTGGAGCTAGCCCGCACCCTGCGCACCAGGGATGCACATCTATTTCGCATTGTCGCGTAAAAACAGTCGACGTGTGCTTCTGCGCTACAGAACCGGGGAAGCCCCAACAGCACTCTCAACGCGTTATAGTATTGTACACGTAGGGCGTTATACGATTTTTTCTTATAGACCGCCCAGTACGCTCGGAATAATGTTACTTTTACGCCCAAATCTGCGTGCGATCATGTTTGCCCTAACTGACAACGCCCTTCGTTCTCTCTCCAGGTCAGTGTCATCTTTGAGGTCAGAAGTAATCAAGTGTCCTAAATATTTATATTGATACACCCTATTCAGCGGCGTACCATTCAGTTTTCCCTCAGGTATATTGTTGACGTTGTTACCGCGTGCCTCAAAAACTATATATTCACTTTTTGTTACATTATACTTTAACCCGTGGCTATTGGTATAACTTTCACAAATTGTGAGCAACTTTCTGAAGGCGCAGACCGATGCGCTCAGCAACACCATGTCGTCTGCATAACTAATGTTATTAACGCACATTCTGTCAACATGACAGCCGATATGCTCGTTGCTGAGCGCTACGATAAGCGCATTTATGTACAGGTTGAACAAAGCAGTTGACGTCAGACCTCCCTGTCTAACACCACATTCCATATGATATGGAATCCAGAACTGGAGAACTTGAATAACGTCCTGTGGAACTTTTTGTTCCTCAAGCTTCTTCCACATAACATCATAGGAAACCAGGTCGAAAGCCTTGGACAGATCAAGGAAACAAGCAAAGATCGGTGTTTTTCGCGAGGTATAGTATCTAACGGAGTGCTTAAGGCACAGTATAGCACTTTCTGTAGACAGCCCTGGCCTAAACCCAAACTGGTTATCGTGTATATGCAGATGTTTAACTAACTTAGCATTAAGCACTCCATCTAAAACTTTTGCGACAATCGTCGCCAGAGAAATCGGTCTGTACTAATTATTGCAGCATCACTAAGAGCAACTTCAATCTCATGATATAGTTTATCAATTCTTTTTTTACAATTGTAATCGTGACAATAATAACTTGAGCATGCTATGCATTCTGTAGGAAAATTTATAAGTCTTAATTTTTTATTACATTCATTATAATATAAGTTCACCTGTTCATTATTTATATCTCCCCACAACACTTTGTTACATACATTATTTTCACTGTTTAATTTTGGGATTAAAAATTTTAATTTACACTCCATAATAAGGGGTAAATGGTCTGACCACAACACATCATATTTTACATATATTCTAGATACAGTAGTCTTCGCAGATTGGGTTATTACGCAGTGGTCTAGCCATCTCCTGGACCCATGTCATTCACTTATGAACGTGTGAGTATTCGACAATATACCCAACATATCGACATCTATACAAAACCAACTTTGTTCTTTACAAAAACTTAAAAGTTCATTAAAAAAGAGTTCGTTAGGATGAGCGTTAAAGTCACCCATTATGTAAACTGATTCTATACCAGACTCATGTACAATAGCACTCACATTGCCGAGGCAGTCAGTGAATTCCGGTAGATTTTCCCTACAGGCCGTCGGCATATAAACATTTGTTACTATTATAGGCCTATCACTAGTTGTTATTTTGATAGCGCATACACGCGGGTTATTGCATGACAGCACCAAAACGTTTTCGAACACACTTTTCTTCCACAAAATGGCGACTCCACCATAAGGTCTTCCTCGCAGCATTCCTATTGAAGTGTCCATAGCAGAGGTCCCTGTGTAGCTAAAGTTATTGTCAACACTGCTTAAATAAGAATTATCCTCTGGTAACAGCCACGTCTCCTGTAGTGCAATTATATCAGAAAACAAACATAATTCGCTGATCCCTTCTACGGAACGTTTAACATTTTTACAATTAAAACTAGTCAGTGTAAACAATCTTTAATCCATTATTTTTATTTACTATGCCGTCTTTATGAAACACTTTGTCTGGTCTATATTTCATATGCACAAAACGTCTAAATATTATTCCAGCAGGCCAGAGAGTTTCATCCAGAAATACGGGCAGCTTATGTTGTGGTATGAAAAATTTAAACGCTTTGTAACTATCGAGTTTTTTAATGTCAATTTTCTCTAGCGTAACAGTTTCGTTTGTTTTTATTTTAATATGATTTATTATATCACCTTCTATTGTGTCATTATGAATATTTGAAATAAATATGGGTATCATTCTAACAGCCGCTTTAAATATTCCCTCGGTGTCTTTCGCTACACCCGTTTTACCCGCAAAGCGATATTTTGTTTTAAAATTAACCTTCGGTACTACTTGCCAATCGTTTTCATTTGTTTACTTTTTAATTTCATTTTGCGGATATGCAGTAGAACTTTCGGTCATCGGATGTGCACTAACTTCGTTACTCAGCTGGTCAACACCTGACGTGCTGAGTATACAGTCAGTGGCAAGCGTATGAGTCATCGGTGTTTCTTTATCGTTTTGTAACGTACTATTTTTTCTGTTCCTTGTTTGTGATTGTTCTGTAACTGTGCTACTGTCACTTACGAGTAAATCAGAAATTATATTTCGGTACTTAGGAGATTATTATTTTTACCGTAAGTAGGTGAGTGCTCTCTACTTTTATTGGATACTCGTTCAATAGGATCAAGACAATGCGGTAGCCCTATAGGTCCACTGTCCATATTCCACGCAGTTCGCTGTGCGTTGATTTTACCAAGGGGGGTAGTAGGTATAAATGCATATTTTAAATTATTTAATTCAATTTTAAGTTCGTCTAACTGTATATTTGTAGTATAGGTAGTTTTAATACTTTCAATTTAAACTACAAATTGTTCTATTGAATCAAGTACAAAACTATTCTTACTGTTTAATCAATGCACACAAACGTTTCGCTGTAAAAACATATAACACACACACCCACACACTTAAATACTACTACAATATTTTTTTGGGCTTAATACAATTTTCTTCTAATTATATAGTCATAATCAATAATCCTTTCAGCTCACGCCCAAGCAACCAGAAGTTTACGGTTCAAAATTCAACAGTAAAACCAATGATATCCTTACAGAAATCGACACGTTAGTTAATCCCTTATGTAGCAAAATCGATGATCCGGCCCAGTGTTCCCACGCTATCCAAATTACAAAGGCTTCATTAACGGTGGTGATAGTTAACATTCGCAGTATCCACTGCAACTTTGACAACTTTCTTGCGTTTGTTTCTTCTCTTGACTTCGAAGTTGACATCTTAGTTTTAACAGTTGGACGGATGCAAACCGAATCCCACCACCGTTACAGAATTAACAAATATTTTTTACAATAAAGTCAAATAATCAAAATGATGGTGTTGTACCATATGTTCGAAACAGTATTAAGGTGATAGCCCAGGAGTTGGACGTGCAAGAAGGAAACTGCTTGGCATTAAATATAGAGGATAATTGCACTGTCATTTACTCATACCGACCACCATGTTTTCGCAACCCTAGCATTTACATTAATTCATTAGAATCAATCTTACGAAACTTTACAAGCACTAAAAATGTGGTCTTTACAGGGGATATTAACATTGATATACTTCCCAGAAATATCCTGAACCACAGTGGCAACTATTTGAGTCTGATGGCATGCTATGGTCTTAGACAAGGCGTTAATATTGCAACTAGGTTGGAGACATGTATTGATCATTTTATGGTCAAATCACGTCACCCATGGCGTACGTTTGTTTTCGACTCTCTTACAGACCACTCACCGATAATGTTATTTCTAGAAAATGCCGAAATCTCGAATCCAAAGCCGAAACAGGACAAGGCAGTGATAGATTTTCAAGCTATAAAAAACGTTCTTGCTGAGGTAAACTGGAACGAATACTAAAGTCTTTCGGAAGTTGATGAAATATCAAATCATTTAGAATCAAAACTACAGATAATTATTAATATTAATACGAAAATTTTCAAAATCCCGCACCGAAAGAAATGTCTGAAACCATGGATAACACCAGGAGTTCGCAAATCAATACGTAATAGTAACAAACTTAATAGACTACTTAAAATGAATCCTAACGATGAAATCACAAAAATGAAATATTGTAAATACCGGAACGCATGCACTAACTTAATAAAATTTCTAAAAAAACAATATTACTAATCTCAATTTAAAAATAAGGTAACAGCAAAACTACATGGAATCTTATAAAAGACTTATGTAATCTAAATGCAAATAAGCAAAATGCCGTAGAACTCTTCAACATAGGACCCACAATAACTGAATCACTTGATTCTGTTAACGAGTACTTCACAACCATAGGGCTAAAACTAGCGCAAAGAACTTTGGATAAACTGGGGGTATCTGATGTAGACTTAGCTAAGAGGGTATCTAAAAAAGATAGTCCAGTGGACTCATTCTCAATGTTTTTAACGAACCCGATGGAGGTAACTAGAATTATCAGAAGTCTTAGATCGAATTGTGCACCAGGATGGGATAACGTCTCATCTCAAATTGTAAAAGATTCTTGCAACACCCTAAGTGAGCCGCTCGCCTACCTTTTCAATCGCAGCTTCGAAACAGGCATTTTTCCTCAAAGCTTCAAAAGAACAATAATTATCCCCATTTATAAGGCTGGCCAGAAAAATCTTCTAACTACAGACCTATCTCTTTAATACCTACCCTTTCAAAAATAGTTGAGAAATTGATAAACATCAGGCTAACAGCATATTTAGAAAAAAATAAACTGCTTAATCCAAATCAATTTGGATTTAGGAAGGGTAGATCAACGGAAGATGCGATTCTAAGGTTGACTTCAGCGACTAACACATACCTTGACAAAGGAGAAAGATGTCTGGGCGTGTTTCTAGACCTTCAAAAAGCTTTGGACACTGTCTCTATTCCAATTCTTCTTGCCAGACTAGAAAGTACGGGCATTAGGGGTTTACCACTGGTATGGTTTCGGTCCTATCTAACCGGTAGGAGCCAAAAAGTTAAAGTTGACGGTCAGTTAAGTAACGACAAAGATTGCGCCTATGGGGTGCCCCAAGGAAGTGCTTTGGGACCAACGTTGTTTCTGGTATATATTGACCAACTGGGCGCTCTAAAAAGCAAAAATACAGACATTATAATGTTCGTCGATGACACTGTACTACTCTTTCACGGACCATCCTGGAGTGTTGTATCCGAGCTAACCGAGAATGGTTTAAAAAAGGTTTCCACCTGGATGGAAGATAGCCTACTATCTCTCAACACCACGAAAAGTAACTACATTGTTTTCAGAAAAACCATTCGTATGGGCCCAGATGACACATTAAGAATACAACTCCACACTTACCCATGCAACAGGAATGGCACTATTACTGAAGGCTGTCGTTGTGAAACTTTATCACGTGTGTGCAATATTAAATATCTTGGTGTTGTACTGGATGAAAGACTTAACTGGGGTCCCCACATTTCAGCAGTTGTAAACAGAACAAGGAAAATGATTAACGTCTTTAATTTGCGTGATGTAGTTGACCAAAATGTACTCAAAATTACCTACAAGGCTCTTTGTGAAAGTTTTATTTCATATTGTATTTGTGTGTGGGGTGGGGCAGCCAAGTCTTACCTCATTGAACTGGAGCGTAGTCAACGAGCTATTCTGAAGGTAATGATGCGACTTCCATTTAAACATTCCACTACGGACTTATATAACACGTGTAACGTGTTGACAGTTAGGAAAATGTTTGTCTACCAAAGCCTTCGTAGATATCACCGTTTCAAAATACCCCATCTTCCTCCTAGTAATAAAAGAATAAATAGATGTCCCTTACCCAACCTCCAAAGCGTAAATGCACGAAGATTTTATGATTACTGTGCCCCACTATTTTATAATAAAATAATTATTGATAATGTTACTAAAACTTATAATAACCACAAATTAAAAAGACGTTATATAATATCCTCAAAACGTTAGATTACGAGTCCACCGAAAAGCTTTTGGAACGAGTTGAATAGAGACTTTCTTACAAACACACCATACACACATTCACATCCACACACACATTGTAGTTTATAGCAATAGTTTTCAATTTTGTTTGTTTATAATTTTTATTTTATTTAGTTTTTTCTCTATTCCTCTTTTTTTTTAATTAATTATGTTACTGAAAGATATATACTATGTAACTAGTGACATTAATTGGGAAGACACTGTAGCTTGTAACACAGTTTACACTAGTACAAGCTACAGAGTTACCACAAACTTGTAATTATGTCATAGTAAATAAATAAAGATTATTATTATTATTATTAATTTCGGTTTTAGTCGGATTAAGTCTTTAAGTAAACTAGTACAGTCTAGATGATCAAAAGTTATGGGTGGCAACTTTTCTAATTGTTTGGCTACAAATACCGGTATTATTACGGGCTCCGTTGATTTTAATAGGCTGATGATATCATCCACATCACGGTTCTCCTTCCCTTTTCTCTTCCGTTGTATTTTACGTTTATCAGCAGGCAGAGCACTATAAAGCAACGATTTCGAATTTTCAATTTCCTGCCTCGTAAACGATGATGTACATATTTTCACTAGTGTCTCTTCGTCCACTACTAAAATCTTATTCTGTATATATGCTAACAGTTCGTTAATGACGATATTACATACATTACACTTCACAATGTCGGACATTACGACGTACGCGCTATACTCACGTCACGGATCAATGCAGACTTGGGATGGAAGGATGCTAGCAGTGCCTTTAAGATTACTAAAATTGCATTCCAGCCAAGCTTAAGATGCTAATGCCAGGAGATGGACAATAGTCATGGCGGATTTTGTACCTACTATACATATCAAAAAATCATAAAATAATAAATATAGAAATAATATAAATTATATAATAACTATATCAGTATCACAAATAGTTGGTTTTGGTTAAAATCTAATTCATGCGTCATCTGATCGGAATGGGAAAGAGGATTATAAATGTCTCTGTGTTTGCGCGAATATTTTTATATATTTTTATCATCACCTCAGCCCATGAATAGTTCACTACTAAATAAGTTCACTACTAACATAGGTGACTCTCATGGACTGCCACAAAGCAGGATTTTAAACCAATTGCATCCATCGACTTCCCGCAGTCTTGAAAAGGGGAATCGTCCTATATTGCAAATGACAATCTTCAACCAAACACAGTCGCTCTAACCTACTATTTCAGGTTGCTTTTCTGTATTAGCATATCCCAGTCGAGTGGATTTCTACGTATGTACGCTACATCTCCATAGGAGTAGCTCTAGCCACGCAGCAATAATCTAGCATTAGTAGACCACGTAATATTAAAATATAATTTCCTGCTAAACTTTACAGACTTTTAAATAAATGTCTTAACTAGGACATTACAATTTATTTTATATCAGGTGAAAATAAAACATTTTATTTCCCTCATACATTGGTTAGGTATACGATAATTTTGAATACCAAGTGTATAAATAGTGGCAAAGACGTGTAAGTTGCCATTGATTCACATGATTTACAGTAGTTAGGTTGATATTTGCATGAAATACCCAGACATAAATTCCATATGTGAAATAAAACAATATTTTTAGTGTGATAACAGTAACAGAAAATCTCGTCACATATATTAATATTCATACCATTTGCAGGATTACGGACTGGCAAACGACATTGACTGGTTTTCAAAATGATTTTGGCGGCCCAGGTAAATTTCAAATTCTTTTTTTAATATCATTTAAGAAAAATCTGTTTGTTTACATTACGCAACCTATATTACACTTTAAAGACGAAGAAATTATCAATAAAATAATCAATTAGGTTAAAAAAATAATTTTATTTAATCTATATATGCGGAAATTATTACAGTGGTAGTAATACAAATCACCTATTTTTTTCTTTCTTCATTAAGTTGTGAATAACATAATCAACGGTAACCCTTTACGGGACTTATGCTTTCGAGTCTGGAAGAGGTTAATAATAATGCCTATGGGCAAATTACACTCATCGCACAAATGACAAATGCTAAATTAAGTCCGTTCTGGAGTAGAATCCATGCTTGAATACGTAATATGAGACGCCCCGTTTGGAGATAATACATTAATACCTAAAGATAAATTTTAACACAGTAGAGTCACGCAGCAATTATGAACTAGTTATAGCACAAATAGTTAGGTTCTTTCCTGAATACAAGCGTAGAGTAGTAGCTTGGCGCTTCTGTCTTTTATCTGGTTAGTGAAAGAAACCGAATTACTGGTGACGTGGCATTCAAACATAGAGGATGAATGTGGGTGTCATGTCGTGGTGGGTAGGAATTACTTACCATCTGGTGAAGTGTTTGCTAGTTTTACACAACTAAATCAAGAGCGGTAGAGCCATACTGCAACTTGTATCTAGCTGCAGTGTAATGGGATGACTCGACTTGGGAACGACCATGCAGAGGATAGATTACCAGCGTGAACTAGCAATATTGTATCATTTGTTCGGTTATAAATAGCAAGGCATTCTATCTCAGTCCTCAGGGGAACTGGTTTATGAGCCTTAATTTCTTTAAAACGATTAAATACTATTCAACTCTGTCCTGGAATTAAGAGAAATCCTTTCGCAGTCTGATCGAACAATGCTTGTGCTATAGCTATATCAAAAGCTCTGCGTGGCATTATAAACATATGTATATAAAATAAAATACAAAATAAAAATCTTTGGACATTGCCAACGCATTTGATGTAAACATGTCTTTTAAATTGCAGTTAATAAGTCCAAGAAAACATGCATTGAACTATACTAACGCCAATATTTTCTTACGGGATAGATCAATAATAGATACTACCATTTAGTAGTAAGTAGAATATTAAAACTAGTACCACAATTGATAATGGTTGGAATGTTAAGAAATATAACATAAGATAATGCCTCGTAGTGGTGGGTGGTAGCTTTTACTCTTTAACACATGAAATGGATTTTATTCAATCTAAAAATTTACGGGTTACATTTGTCCTACAAATAATTTTCAGAGCGGTTGTATTGGAGAACAGCTCGACAGCCATACGTGTCATCGACTTTTTCTTTCAGCTACATTTAGATCACATTTAATTTTCCTTCGAGTGATAAATTCGTCGCCTAAAATTGCGAACGTCGATTTCTCTACGGCTAACATTGGGAGAAAATTTGGTACAACAACTAAGATTATTTTAATAATTTCCTTTAATAAAATTAGTTCTTTTTTATGTTGGCAGTCATGTTCCTGTCCATTAGTCGAAACAGGAATATCACTAATAAGTTCAACCGTCTGTAACGGTGCAGTTCTATTCATGATAATGCTGGAAGCTTATCTGAGAGGGCGTTGTGATATCGCCACACCTTGCAGCAGGGTCGAACCCGTAGTAGAACCTGACGAGACATACGACTTCATCGTGGTAGGTGCAGGCTCTGCGGGCTCTATCGTCGCTGGAAGATTAAGCGAAGTCAAGAACTTTAAGGTAAATTGTTGAATCTATTTCCTTCTTCGTCATAATCATCATGTTTTCATCACTACCCAATTGCACCAATCCTCGATAAAATCAATAAACAAATCCTATGTCCGGAATATTTAGATAGCATTCTTTGATTATTATTAACTGGGTCTTTGTTACTCTATTTAATTATTTGTGAATATCACATGGAAAGGAAGTATGGAAGCATGGTCCTACTTTGGTCGTGCTGAATTAATAGCTGCAACGGTTTAAAAAGGGTTTGTTTTGTTAAATTATAGCTGTACCGATAAAAAGTGGAACGTAACGCGCAGTTAATCCAAATTTCCCACATCAAATGCTAATTTATAATTTTTTTGACATTAAAGGATGATATTGCATAAAACTAATGTGTACAGATTTTATCGTATTTATCGTAAGGTTTTTACTCCCCGACGGTTACAGCGCTTTACATATCGCAATATGATCAGGGGGGGACTGAGATGTTTGACATCCGGATATTTTTTAGGTAGGACCACGTCATCTTGTCTTGAAATTAAGAAGTTTTTAATTTAAGAGCCTCACGAATTATACTTGTTAGGAATCGATGTTTATTTGACGAGGATTTATCGTTTATCAATTATGATGTAATGCTGGGGCCGATCTAAAGTATCAGCGGAGACTGCAGACTTTTTAGATCATTAATATTTAACGTCAGCTATATGTTCTTTTACGTGGGTTTTTACAAATCTTTTTTTTGGCCTATGTAAATAAGATCACATTCACAATACATACTGCTTATACATTCCTGCATCTTGAAGAGGGGATGCTCTTGACAGATGATAAGAACTGACTAATGTTCCTTGATGGCTTGCTTCAAGATTTAGTTAATCTTGTCTGTGACACCTTTGTGGTTCCGTTTTAAGCCGTTCGTCTGTGCCCAGTTTGACTCAGTTACCGTGCCGCGGGAAAGCAATACATGTTGTGAAACTTGCTGGATGGCGAGATGTTTCTTGCCTCGAGTTTCTCTCGTAGGAGGGACCTGAAATAATGTTGTAAAACAATCGAAATTTCGGAACTAAAAGAAAGTTAAAATCGGTCGGGTCTAAGATTACTTTGCTTTTGCCACGTAGCAGCGTTGCCAAATGTAACTTCAAATTCCCCTAGCTTGAATTTCATATTGATTGACTTGATAAATTTCATTGTCAGACGTTAGTATTTTTGCAATCAACCGTTGTTTTATAAAACGCCAAAAAAATGGCGAATGAAACCCCATGGCAATCCTCCTTTGTTTTTTTAACATGTGAAAATGCCTACGCATGCATGGAGCGCGTACATTGGTCCGTTCATGGTGCGTTCCTGCGGGAGCAAAGATGGGTTCTGTCAGACTCGCACCGACTAAAACCCCATGGTTTTCCACCTTCATCGCGTATGGCGGGGTTACGAGAACGCTTTCACACACCTCCGCGACCCCGCCTGCGCCGGCCGATGAAGCGGCCCAGGCGGTGTCTCTGGTGTAAGGCTCCGCCGCCGACCAATGTTCGGCCGCGGGGGACAGGGAAAGCGGCAGCGTATCCGACACTTCTCTGTCATTCATTTTCATCGCCACATCGACCACCAGAGATGGAAGTGGACGATTCATCACACCAATATATAAAATAAAAAGTATCCTAGTTATGAAGTTAGGTGCGAAGTCAGACTCGTGCATCGAAGGTTCAGAAAAGTATTTAAAGTAGGGAATTAAAATTAGCAGAATTTATTTATTTTCTTCAAAAATAATGGTCTACACCTCGTTCTTTTTCTTCTATAATATATAACCAATCTCATATGATCCCGAATTATTTTTAATTGTTTGAGCGGCTAACTTTGAAAGTGATCTAAGTTTATAATAAATTTTAACACTTTTTAAGTTATTCAAATGATCTTGAAATCCGTTAATAACACGAAGAATCAATTTTGCTCCATATTTAATGTTAATCATGTTAATAAAAAAAATCTGAAATGATTTCACCGCCGGCACATGCGGGCTAATTACAACTGTAACTAAGTATAAAATATATATGTAACAATTTCAACTTCAATTACTATTGTAGTAGTCACTGAGAAATATACACGTGACATAGTCGTACATATGTTTCGGCTTTTCGCATTCGTTTGTTTTAATTTTTACTTCCATAAAAATTAAGTATTTTTTAATAAAAATAAATAAATGATTTGTATAATTATTATATAAGTTATTGATATTATATGATTTTAATAATTTCAAGATTAAATTGTATTTTTCAGAAATGTGTGTTCAGTGGCGGATTTAAGGGAATTCTGCAATAAAGTAAAATTTTGCAAGATAGGAAAAAAGTAACGCGATAAAGATAAGCTATCTTTTTTTAGATTACATTATGCGTACTTTAGAGTTTGTAAAGTAATTTACACTTAGTGAACTACTCAATAAAAATAAATGTAATTATGTGGGACTACTTCACGAGTTCCTGTTTTGTTGCGAAACGAATTACTGAACGACCTTCTAGACAAACTACCGCTATCCCGAAGCAGTAATGCTTGGAGAAACGGACTCATGAGATCACTCAAATCGGATCTGTGATAACCTATTCTTTGGTTTCAAAAGATATACATATAAGGTAAAGGAAGATAAACCATATAAGGCTAAAAAGGATTCTGCATATGTGCAAATATGACTGAATCGTGAGAGACTTTCTCAGCTAATGTGGGGGCAGTGGGACACAATTCTTCCCTTTTTAGGCAGACGGATGGCGGCTGCCGAAAACAACATCTTTTCACGGTGACTGCTTGATTACTCTCTAGTGAGCAGGGCGCGTTGGCTCGGCAAATTGCTAAAGGGTTTGGGTAGGGTATTTTAGCTTTATAAGAAGAACCAAAGTAAAACACTTTTTCTGATATATATATATATATAGATATATATCCACGGCTAAAACATTCTTATATACCCGGATATGTTACTAAACTTCAATGAAAGAAGCATGAAAAGATAGGTTTACAAAATGTGTTAAATACATTTTTGCCGAACCCGATAAACTAAACGGTTGATAAGTTCGCACGACTATAAAGTACTCGTATACTATATACTTACGATAAGGATGCATCATCCCAAATCGTAGTAATGAAGCTGCACATACCATGACGGTGGACTTCAAAGTAACGTAACAAAATGAAATATGGAGCCTCCATAATTACTTTCTGACAAGAACGGATTCCATAGAGTATGTAGATGGCTAAGTATGATCCTTGTCCAACTACACATATCGTTTTCCCTAAGCCTTACATAGGTTAACACTCCATCTAATGGGGTGTCATAGCAATGCAATAGCCAATACAAGGTTGCCACTACAAGAATCTTTCTTCCCAATTAGTTAATATTTTGGTATAGGGAACGCGGCGAGCCTAGACTCAAATTTTCTTTTTAAATGAAATGGTGGAAAAATTTTACCGATTATTTTCTTAAAAGGGAAACTTTTTATTTTTATTTTCTTAAAAGGGAAGGTTTTATTATTTTATTATTTTGTATGGATGCAAACATTATTTTAGTGTTAAAAATGAGCTATACTCTCTTCATTTATTACATTTAAGACAAATTGTTGGGGTTTTGTGATTCTTAAGCGAAGCAGGCTGAGGTTTTACGTTATACGTTTAAGTATGATGTGTCTTTAGTACTCCTCGCCACACGGCACAGTATAGTTAAGAGGACTTCACTTATGCTATACATGATTGATTATAAAATGTCTTGCATGCAGGCCCGCGCTAATCCTAAACGACGCATTCGTGCAAATATCTGATGAGCGCCTTTATGCGTTAACGATATTAGGAGAAAATTACTATTGGTTAACACTTGAAATGAAGTTTTGTCGACTTAGAAATAAAACGACAGACAAAAAGATTGTAAAAGGTCTACCCTTTTTTAAAAAAAACTCTAAACGGAAAATCGGCACGGACCCTTTTTTTGTCAGCACGGTCGTGCCCCTCGCGACCTTGCACATTGACAGCGGGGTCCTGCTGTCGTGTTAGGGTCCCTCACCCGACGGATTAATGCTACAGCCACTTTGCAGCGATATATAATTATATATTGAATACATTCATATATTTACACCCCTGGTATCATAAAAATATGTGTGCAGGCTAAAATCATCAGCAGTTTAGTCTGTCCATATTTAATTCCAACGACCCGGACTACCGCTTGCATCTGTCGTATGGAAACATTATGCAGATACCTTGTGACACCTTGAGGACTTCGATGAAATGCTTCGTTAACAGTAATTACGACAACTAGTCATCTTTTCACATCATTGTTTTTTTGTTATTTTTACTTTTAATTTCGGATTAGAATCAGTTACTTTTAGGTGAGCAACAGTGTCCTTTCATCGACTCCTAATTTCATAAGAAAAAGCATTAAGCCTTTGTATTATATATTATTTAACAATAACTCAATATGTTAACATTCTAAATACATAGAAAACATGGAAGTATTGTAAAAGATGAACAGGTTCCTTTTTCAACACAGGTACTACTTTTAGAAGCGGGAGGTGAAGAACCAATCGGTGCACGAGTGCCATCCTTCTACCGGAACTTCTGGTCCAATAAAGACATCGACTGGTCGTTTCGCACAGTTCCTGGAGACTATTGCCTTGATCAAGGCGAAAAAGGATGTTTATGGCCAAGGGGGAAGGTGCTCGGTAAGCAAAATATCTTATTAATTGTTTACTTGGAAGATGAAATAGATTACGACAAATTATAATAGAGTAGATATATAATCTATATATCTACTCAAATCATTGTTGTGTTATATCTAAATTGTAGAACAATTTGTCACAGGAGGCACCAGTGTGCTAAACGGCATGATGTATCACCGAGGTCACGCCGCAGACTACGCGTTGTGGGGAGAGGAATGGTCCTGGGAGAATAACCTACCCTACTTCTATCTGACTGAGGGCAACAGGGAGATAGGGTCCTTTGTCAGTGCAGAACATCACTCGCATACTGGACCACTACCAGTTCAACGCGTAAGTTTTTTATGCTTTACTTTTTAACCGAACCTAACGTCTATAAGATCTAAAACTCCCCGTTGTTAAATTCTAGATATTCAATGAAAAAAGTAATAGCACGCTAAAACATATAATAACGTAAAAATATTCATTAATGAATTCCGCCTAGAGGTCTTTAAATGAGGTTTTGTTAGTTTCGAGGCCTTTCTGAAAACGTGCGTTTGGTGAAAAGTTATTTGTTTTTGAACACAATTATGTGTTCAAAAATTTTTCACATTTTCAACATTTTTAGAAAAATGGTTAATACCTTTTTATAAAAATGGTAAAGCTGTGCATGCGTGCAGCTGTGTTGTGCCCAACTCCAGCCCTCCCTCGACTACGCCTCGAGTAAAAGTTTGTTTTCAATGTCAAACGCGCTTCAATGTCCAAGTAGGCTAGTATATGCTCGTCGAGTACGCAAGTAGTGCTATAAATTTTAGTAATATTCCGGTTAACTATTCCAACTAAGCTTAAAAAGTATACAGTACAAGTATACTAGGAGAAGGTTCATTTTTTCTAGGTTTTCCTTTTCTTGTAAGTAGTGATATCACTAAAATTATTACATGTTTAAAATTAAGCTCAGTACTTATTGTTATTAAAAGCTTGCGAATTCATGTAATTTTTATTAATTCACAGTTTCGGCATCAACCTCAGTTCTTACACGATCTGTTGCAAGCAATAGAAGAGGTCGGACTACCCATCGTAGACGACATGAACGATCCTAAGACTCCCGAAGGATTCTCTATAGCACAAACGTTTTCTGAGTCAGTAATTGTACTTTATTATGTTTTATAGGTGTAAAGAAGTACATACATAACATTAAAATTAACTAATCAATGCAGGTCGTACACAATTCGATCTATCGCCAACGTCAAGTCTAAGCCAAAGGTGCATTGTGGGACAGTGCACCCGTAAGGAAGAAGAATGTTTCCACTTTACCAGTTACCGGATTCTCTTACTCATCTAGCGCACACAAAACAGTCTACAGTTAGTTTACGATAATATTCTGTAAAAATGAAGATTTTCCCTGGTCGAAAAGACGCATTCGTGTTACGGCCAGTTTCTAAATGCAGATTGCCTCTATCGCCTACGAAAGTAGATTACATCAGTAAATTAAGTAAAGTACTTCGCAAAACGTATGAACAGCCAGTAATTGATATTATTATTTTTTAAATGTTTGTTTAAAATTTCTGTGGTTAAAAGTACTGGACCTAACACAAATGACGATATTTTTGGATAGTTTTTTAGTACCTTATTGCCACCGATTGTTGTTCGCGACAATCGGTGATCGACCGAGTAACCGGATTTCGGTCTGATTTCTATAGAAACGAAAATTTATAAGACGTTTGCAGCAAAATAATTTGTGTCTTAAGATATTTAATATTTTAATAAAAGAACATTACAGAAACGGTCAAAGATATACTACAGCAAGGGCATTCCTAAAACCAAGGAAATTACGACCGAATCTCCATGTTAAGCTGAATGCACACGTGTCTAAAGTATTAATAGAAGGTTACCGCGCCTTTGGAGTGCAATATTACAATGAAAAAGGTGAAGTTAAAACTGTATTCGCGACAAAGGAAGTAAGTAACCTACATACGTCACACATTTATTAACTTTAAATGACCCATAAAAGCATATAAAGCGTCATGGCACCATTGTTGATACTATGATAGTTGATACAAAAACTATTACAGCGGGCTATGTTTGTCCCACTACGCAACAAAGACCTCCCATCTAAATGTTATTAGTATTTATTTCTATATTTAGAAGAGAAAGATTGCTCATGTCGATTTCAGAAAATATTGAAAACATAACGTACTATGAAACTTAGATGTAACATTAAGCTGTATATATATATATATACATATGTATATATATATACATATATATGTATATGTATATGTTTGTGTGCGTCTGTGTGTCCATATATTCTATATATTTTATCGTGAAGTTGTGGCTATAATTAAATAAAATAACACAACTTTTACAATATATCCAAAAATTTAAACCACTATATATATTATATGTCTTTCTTTGACAACCATAAAATGAAAACATACAACCGGTCTATTCCAGGTTATACTAAGTGCAGGTGCCCTCAATAGCCCCCATATACTCTTCCACTCGGGTATTGGCCCCAGTCAAATACTTGAAGAGTTCGGTATCCCAGTGGTGGCAGACTTGCCCGTGGGTCAGAACATGCGAAACCACCTTGGAGTAACCCTTGACTTCACCCTGACCAAACTTGAGGACAAACGTGTCCTGGATTGGAGCGTTTTGATTGAATATTTGTTGAACAGGGATGGACCGATGAGCTCCACTGGAATCACTCAGGTAGTGTTACCCATTTATTTTGAAGGCAGGCGACACAGTAGAACTTCACTGGTACGTTCGACTACTGACCGAGGAATAATATTTGTGCGTTATTGTTTTCCATAATTGGATATATGATAAGATATGCATGCATATAAACATGTAAACCTTCCTCAGAATTAATTGCACATGTATAAAAGTGGACTAGGAAAAGGGACTATGGAGTGCTAATTGGTTTGCCCAAATCCATAAGGAACTATAATATATCGTGCGTAGTATATATCATCTGGCAATAATCATAAGATATCGCCTAGATTGAATTTAAACTAACTAAGTAGACTTCATCACCAACCTGACAAACGAGTATAAAGTTCATCTGTTAGAGAACACCGCGTCCAGTCCATACATATAGAAGCGTCGCGGGAGTTTCTTGCGCCACTTCTTCTCCAGCGCCCACACATTCTGAAATAGTGGTACATGTAGTTAATAATAATAGCGATATTAATTTAGATAATCCTCTGTCAGAAGCAACTGACGGAGCCGAGGTTCAGCCCTCTCGGGCACCCTCGATTTTGACGCACTCGCGAAACAGGGTAACGGTCCATACCCTTGTGCTGGTTACCCACTAATAGAAGTCTCGACTTAACGCCATAAGCGCTCGGTCACCTCTCAACCCGGCGAATTATAATATATATATATATATTTATTTTATATATGCCCCATTGTAATATATAATACATATTACAATGAGGCATCGCATCCCAGGCCTCTGGAATGATAATGCTTGTGCATCTCGAATATTAGTTGAAAATTGATTAAGGTGTTTATGGGCTGCAGTAATCAATTACTATTACGTATGTCCTATCTAAATGTTTATCGTTCTTAGTGTCAAAAAAGGTAACAAATTATTATAAGTCTTATTCCTTGAATGGTGATTAAAGTTACCCAAATAAGTATGATTATTGTATTTTAACATCATTTGAACGCAGAATTTTTTTCAGAATTTGATTGATTCCATTATGTGATTTCACAGTTATCAGGGCTGCTTTACTCCCGACTCGCGGACAAAAGCTTGAATCAACCGGATCTACAGTTCTTCTTCAACGGTTTCTACGCTGAATGCTCAGCAACGGGGACGATCGGGGAGCCAGCAGAGAACTGCTCGCGCAATGAAGTTAACATCACGTAAGGCAGACTTTTTTATATTTCTTCTTCGTGATGTCTTCACGGCGACATAATCTGGGTATCAACATCAATTAAGCAGGATACATAATAATAAAGTCTACTATTTATACACACAGAATTTCCGCAAAAGAAAAAAATATGATTTAAAGAGGCTGTGAATATTGAGATGAGAGCTAGTCCTGATACAAAAGTAAATGTCATCAACAGTCAATTGAACGAATACAAAACTAAATCTAAAATCGTAAATACATTCTTATTTTTGCTTGTATATGTTGTATTGGTTTCAGAATAAACGCAGTAGCATTGCTGCCTCGTAGTATCGGCTTCATGGTGCTGAACTCCAGCAACCCACTGGACCCACCGCTGTTCTTCCCGGAGTATTTCTCCCACCCAGACGATATGATCATGGTCAAGGACGGTGCTAAATATGTACACAGGATATTTAAGAGTGCTGTGAGTATTATATTACGTGTCAAGTTCATTATAATTTTAATAATTAAATTAATTAACAAAGCGCTTAGGGCTTAGCCAGTCCTGAAAACACTTTAAAAGTAGTAACACTATTTTGTTGAAAAATATGTTTATTGCAGTAAACTCAAAAGAGCCAAAGATGATGATGAGATAAAAATATTATTACTTTGAGAATAATCCTGATGCTGTCTATTTTTTTCATCTCTGTCTATCCCGATTGTGATACAATAAAAAATCTCATAGTTTTTTTATATTATTTTTAATCACTCAAGCCAGAGCTTATCTACAATTCCATCTGATGTTAATTGGTGATGTAAATTTACAGTGGTAGAGCTACGCTGCAATTTATTTCTAATTGCAGAATGAATGGGTCAGCCCTACCGGAGTAGCGCCACGCCCTCACGGAATACCAGCGTGAAATAGCAGCATACTGCTGCTGTATTTCTTCTGGTGAGTGTAGGGATCCGGAGACCTTTATTACTGGTGACGAGGCATTCCATCTCAGTCCTCAAGAGTGACAACGCATCTGCATTATGATTCCTTGTCAAGGATAAATGTGGATGTCATGGGCTGCAGGAATCACTTACCATCAGGTGAACTGTGTGTTTGTTTGTTCCTCTCAAAGAAATAAACAAAAGTAAAAAAAAATTGATTGACGCGCACTATTTCAACAAATGCCTAATTGTTTAAAAAAACCAAGCATAAAGCAACGTACAAATAAGAACGATGGAAACAATTAAAGAATGGAAAACCACCCTGCGTCAAGATATTGGCTATTGAAAAGAGACTTATGAAATTACTAATGTCATTCCACCGCACACTTCAGAATATATGCTGTAAAATACCGAGAGGCTCGTAATCTTACGCTTGGTGTCAAGGCATATCGTTATGTTGATTCTTGTATTTGTTGGTTTCTTGTAATGCATTACACATGCTAGTCATCGAACTCTTACGGATAATACATAGAGTTGATTAAAAAGTAAAGTTAGTCTATGTAGACTGCTAGACCCACTTACTGGGCTACAGACCTTCACTTTAAATAGAATATTGAAATAAAGTGCACCACACGGTTCCACTGCAGATTGGCGAACATAACGTGTTTTCAAAATTTTTAGTTTTTTTTATTTAATACATGTAGGTTTCCTGACGGAGTTTTCCGTCACAGCACTTAGTAAAGCAAGAAATTACAATTAACAATATCTTTTTTGCACCAAGGATCGAGCACGGTTTAATCGAGTACAGTGAAAAGCGAGCCCCTGAAACTAAGATATCATGTTTCTAATGTTCATACTTGAATACAATACATAAACATCTTTTTCCTTAGGGGTGGTAAAAGATCCAAGGAATCGTGTGTATTTTGGGTCGGTAGAATCATTGACCGTCAGATGAACTGTGTCTCTAATATCAATAAATATTACATATTTAAATTTTCAAACTTTCACAGCTTCTACGTCACAAATACGGCATAAAGCTTAGCTCGTCATACGCTCCCCAGTGCGCGCCAGCAAGGGAGTGGTCGGAGGAGTGGCTGGAATGCATAGCGCGGGTGGCTACTGACCCACAAAACCATCAGCTCGGCACCGCCGCCATGGGTCTTGTGCTGGACGACACGCTGGCCGTTTACAACGTGGAAGGTGAAATATAAAACGCGCATACACAGAACACTACTACTAATAAAATATGGTTGAATATGAATTTTCACGCGATTTTCGCATGTAAAGCCTGATGTAAATAATAATAGAGCCACGCTGCAACTGGTTTCTAGGTGCCACATGAATGAATCAGCTCGTCCGGCGAAGGACCACGTACTCTGCAATTTCGCGTATAATAACGATGGTATGCATCGTACGTGAGTGTATCTAATATGTGTATATAGTATGTATTTGTGCATATTCCATTCCATATTTGTCCCCAGGGGTGACAACGCAAGTGAGTATTAAATGACGGGTGTAGATTTCATTGGCCTGTGTTATTACTTACCGTCAGTTGTGTGATAGTTTGTCACCTATGTTATAATAAAAATAACACAAACAGTAGATGTGGCAGCCCTAAAAACCTATGGGTAGTCATTTTAACGATGACGATAACGATTTTATAATGAAATTACGTCGTCACCTCTGTTGACTAAAATAGAATTTATTAGGTCATCGGGGTAGAACCACGCCCTCTCAGAATACCAGCGTAAAATAGCATAATGATACCGTGTTTTGTCTGGCGAGTGCAGGGATTCGGAGACCTTTATTACTGATTACGAGACATTGCATCTGAGTCCTCAAGGGTGACAACGTATTTGCATTGTGATTCCTTCTCAAGGATGAATGCAAATGTCATGTGCTACAGGAATCAGTTACCATTAGGTGAACTGTGTGCTCGTTTGTTATTCTCAATCTAATAAGAAAAAAAATAGTATATGGGTCCTCGTCACTTATTACATAAACAAATCTGAAACAGATTTTTAGAAGGGCGTAATACCACTCCGGACAAGACGACCTACGGACTACGTACTGTTTCTAGGTGTAGCAAGGCAATACATTTCTTACCTACATCCATAATATACCTACAGAGTTACTGCTTTTTCCAGGTTTGCGTGTTATCGACGCGTCTGCGATGCCAACGCAACCCACCGGCAATCCGCAAGGTGCAATCATGATGGTAGCCGAAAGGGGGGCTGACTTCATAAAAAGATATTGGGCCTCGTACTTATAACGCTAGTACTAAATATTTAATTTATTGTACACACTCGTCATACGGGTTTTAAGTATTTATGACTAGCTTATTCATTTGTGGAATGTGATTTGATTTTGGCTACAAGAAGTATCAATTTGTTATACTCACAACCCAAGATATAAATTCAGTCACCCAATGACGTCCGCGAATAGAAAACACCCAAAAATCATTGTTGTGTTCTTTTTAGTAATAAAAAATATAACTTAATTTTTATTGATTTTAAACAACCCTGAACCATATATTCTAGAATGTTCAGTCGATAAGGACTTGTGGAGATATAAATATCTAATATAATAGGGAACTTTTCCAATTAGTTAGTTACATTATATATTTTTTGTAAACAAATATTTTATAAGAATTATATAATATATTTAATATAGATATAAATATTTATCTTCTGAACTTACCGACAACGGTCTCGGATAGGTGTGTGATTATTAAGTTTCTAATTTTATTGTAGTAAATATTTTATTTACGATTTTTTTTATTACGATAACGTACATAATCTCACCATTTTAAAAAAATATCTACGGGAAACTTGCACCACCATGATGTTCTAGCTTTTTTCTGTAACTTAATGAGCAACAATATCTAATGAGAAAACATATACGAGATAATGTTTGTTTTTTGTCTTTTTTTGTCTCTTAATTTATAAAATATAGCATTTATTTCGACACAATAATCATAGACTTAAATAATTATATCAGAGTAGAAGCTTGTCCATATAGGTATCGACAAATTCCACCATTTATGAATTTAAATCTACATAGGTTTTGGTATCCATGCATCATCTATTTTGCCGCTTTAGGGCATCTGCCTCTGCCGACTTCAAATGATTTTTCGTCACAATAATCATAGACTTAAATAATTATATCAGAGCAGAAGCTTGTCCATATAGGTATCGACAAATTCCACCATTTATGAATTTAAATCTACATAGGTTTTGGTATCCATGCATCATCTATTTTGCCGCTTTAGGGCATCTGCCTCTGCCGACTTCAAATGATTTTTGCTTAGGTATTTTTATTTCGTTACAAACACTGAAGCTAGTTCTTCTCTAGCAATGCTTGTTGCAACTTTCTCCATATTACTTTTTTAAACCACATTGTTTTTTTCATAAATCCAGACAATAAAATATTCCTAATTTCTTAGCTAACATGCTATTACTAAAAGGAATATTTCTGAATATTCTTATACGAATAAGATGAGTCTCTCATAGAATTTTAGGACCGTTACCCCAGCTTTTCCGAAAATACTACTAATCATAAACTATAGTGGAACGACACCAAAACCGGACGCCTCGATTTAAATATCGTTATCACCACCTATTTCGACCGATTCGAGTCAATATATAAAATAAAAATTGATCATCGTCATAATTAATAATAATAATGACCTCCGGTTTCGATCCAGCGGTGTTTTTTGGTTGTTATTAGTTTCCTTATCTAGTCCTAGTAATTGATGTGTAATAAGATCGGCGGAAGATTCAAATGTAATGAAATTAAATGATATATTAAAAACGCAGGATATTTCCTGGACCCAGAAAACCAATTTACGTCGTAGAATTGAATCAAGGACCCACGACGTAGACGTCACGTGGCCGACATAATAACCATGCTTTATAACAAATAATTATTTAGTCATTAACATAATATAGATGAAAACTATTAAATTTTCAATGAAATAAAAGTTACCTTTTTAAATTATTGCACGTTCATTCTAAATAAAAAATAATATTTTTCTACTACTACTAAGATAGTCACAGTTGTACGTTGTAATAATTATATTATTTAACTCCTACTTATGTTTCAAGCGTTTAATACTGCCAACAAAAATGTTGTAACATTGGAGGTTTTAATTTTTAAATATCCAAATAATAACCTTGTAAAGTCAAGATTAGTTTTTCTATTTATTATATTATAAGAGGGCAGCGTTAAGCTACACGGACGTACCTACGCGAGTTTAATAAATTAGTGCGCTCTTATGTAAAGCTATGTTGCTTATGTGTAATAAAATAATGTATAGTTTTCACTTGGCAACTCTCTGGCTGATGATAGATAATTATTAATTAAACTCGTTAATTTATTAATGTTTAGATTTTCATTTGGCAGCTCTTGAACTGATGACAGATGATTGTTAATTAAACGCGTAAATAGATGTACCCGTGTTATAAATGCGTCCATGTTTTGTGGTACAATTGCGAACGTACGCACCGATCCTTTATTCTTATTCGAGTTTACCTATGAAAGAAAGCGATATCACGACAATGGTTCAATCCTGACACTATCCTAACTAAAAGGTCAATGATACCGGCCCCGACGGCATCACCAACAAGGTGATAAAACTCCTACCCGTCTATTTTACACCTACTGGTGTTAACTACTGCTACCAAACCGGGGAATTTTTCCTCGACGTGGCGAAAGCTTTCGACAAGGTCTCATTACGACTCATGTACAAACTATATGAACTCGGTGTGCCAGATCGACTCGTACTAATCGTACGAGACTTTCTTCACAATCGCACCTTTCGGTACCGCGTCGAGGGAACGCGTTCCGAGGTTCACCCAATTTGTGCCGGAGTACCACAAGGCTCCGTCCTAGGTCCTATTTTATACACACTACACCAACGACATACCGCGCACTGGCGGTGTAGAGCTAGCCCTTTTCACGATGACACCGGCCTCTACGTGTCTGGATTCAAACCAGACGCTATTTGTAAACGCCTCCAATCCGCAGCCAACAGCTTAGGGAAATGGTTTCGCAAATGGAAGACCGAGGTTAACTCCACCATAAGAAAGTGCAGCCTATAGAGTTATTTGATCGTCCAACCCCCTGGGAAAAAACAGTCAAATACTTAGGCGTCACATTAGATGACTCACCTTCGGTCCGCATATCAACCGCGTACAGCATCGAGCAGCGTTTGCCCTAGGTCGTTTGCACCCGTTATTCAATAAAAATAGCAAAATGTCCCTGCGTAATAACATTACACTATACAAAGCGTGCATTCGACCCATAATGACATACGCAAGCCCTGTCTTTGCGCATGCCTTCCCGCGTCATATTCACCGACTTCAGATAATACGAAATAATTTCATGCGCAAGGCCACCGGTGCACCATGGTTCTTGCGTAATTAAAATCTACACATAGATCTTGAGCTGCCGACCATAGCTCAGGCTTCTCGCCTATATTTCGACTCTGCCGTCACACACTCTAACCCCTTGCCGCCACAATCCCACCGCGAATCATCCGCGTCCGAAGGAGACCGAGGCACACCCTCGACGACCCCGACCACGCGACCATCTGGGGCCCTTCATAAAACACACACAAACGAGGGCGTCGCAAACAAAGTTATTCGCCATACCGCCATGTCACAGGCCGTTTCTTTCCAGTCAATAAAGACAGAAGCGTCGCTGGAGTTTCTTGCGCCACTTCTTCTCCAGCGCCCACGCATTCCGGAGAGGTGGTACAGATAGTCAATAATAATAATAGAAATATTAATGTAGATAATTCTTAGTCAGAAGCAACTGACCGAGCTTCGGCCCTCGGGCACCCTCGAGTCAGACGCTCTCGCGGAATAGGGTAACGGTCCAAGCCGAGGCTTGGAAGCCCTTGTGCTGATTACCCATATACATAGGTCTCGACTCAGTGCCATAAGTGCTCGGTCACCTCTCAACCTGGTGAAACTGTAAAAGCCCTCGGGCTACGAGCGGCCATCGACCCGAGAAAAAAATAATAATAAAAACAGTCAATGATATTGTTACACATTCAAATTTAATTAGATGTTACAATATCATCAGACAATTTATCTCCCCTCTCTACGTGCTAATGAAAATAATTAAAATGTTGCCAAAACGAATAATGAGACGGAAGCTAATATATTATTGAAAACATTGATAATAGTTTGTAACAGCAGTAGCGGTTCGAGGAAATAAATATTTACAGTCATCAAACGATTATTGAAATCTGTTTCAGATGTGAGTCATCTTTATAAATAATTGAAAGTCAGCCACACGCATATTAAGATATTTTAACCCTACTGTCTTACTATTGTAAACACCATACAATCGTATCACCGGTTGGTGGACCTCTGCTGCGTCAATTCGTCCAAGCAAGGGCCACACCCTCACTGGATACCATCGTCAAATAACAGCATCACGCTTTTGGTGATCATAGTTCGCTTCCAATGAAGTTACAATTCACATTTCACCTACGGCTTATTAATTGGACGGCTGCGTCGCTTAGCGGTTAGTCCGATATCTGATGCATCGCAGGTGCGATTTCATGCCGAGGAACAATATTGCTGCATCACAAATTAGTGATTAGTTTTCGGGTCTGAATGCATTGGGTACACATCGTGTCCCTAGCACTGCATCTAAGCCTTCTTGAACTCTCATAGCACATGCTTTACATTGTTATAGGAAAGAGAACGACGAATGCATATGGCACTATAATATGTCGTGATTAGTTGATGTCATCTGGTAATAAACAGAAGATATCACAGTGGTCGAAACCAACCTCATCTTTATTAGATTCACAAAATGTCCAAACCCGCAATTGTGAGCTCCGTCACATACAATCCCATCTCGGATACTAAACTCGAAGATTGCACCAATCTACCGACCCCGCCGATGCCATACCTCAGCCATTCAACAATTATCACAGATAGGAGCGTGGCTGGAGTTTCTTGCGACACTTCTCCAGAGCCAACGCATTCCGAAATGGTGGTCTGTATCGTTAGTAATAATAATATTGTTATTAATTTAAGTAATCCGTCAGAAGCAACTGACCGAGCCGAAGTTGGGCCCTCTCAGGCACCCTAGTCAGTCACTCTCGCGCAACAAGTAACGGTCCCTCTTCGGAACCATTGTGCTTGTTACCCACTAAAGGTCTCGACCGAGGGCCATAAGTGCTCGATCACCTTTCAACCCTTTCAAGCTGTAAGTAAAAGTCCTTGGTCTAACAGTGTCCATTGGCCCAAAAAAAAATGACAAAACATACACATTTGTGAGTAATTTTGATAAATGATGAGTAAACCATGATTTTTATAATTCAACTTAAACCTGCTGGGATTGCAACCTACAACCATTAGATAGAAATTCATTCGGCTCATTTCTCTTCCTCGCTTCCTACCGCTCCAGGAAGAAATGGTTTGACAGAATTATTAAGAAATAACAGAGTAACCAAAATTTTTTTTTAACTATCTACAGAAACAAGGGAACAATAAAATTTTAATAAAACACCAGTAATTGTTGATAAAATTTATAAGTATGTAAATATTCAAATAAATATACGTGATTACAAACATGTTGCACACAATAATTAGTAGGTTAGAACATGTGCATAAAGCTAAAACTTCATAATTGGAAACAAAACGTACATAACACTCTTAATACAAACCAGTATTTAATGTAATTTATTAGAAGCCAATTAAGGAATGATTATAATACTTTAAACTTTATCACCTATATCAATAACTTTGAATCAAAATGCTGTGGTTATTACATATATAATATTTTAAACAAACCCTGGTCCTAATGGAAATGTTTTTAAAAATGCAAAAAATCTCTTAGAAACTAATTTGTTTAGCACCTCGGTGTCTAACAAGATTATATGATATCCTCATTATTTAAACTTATTTCTAATTAAAATATACCAATGTTAGTGTAGCAATTAAATACATTTTAAAAAATGTCAATCAAGACGGCCAATCAATCCAATCCATAAGCATGGGTAAGAACTCCACATTTAATATCCACCAACACAATGAATATTGCAAATTTATTTATATTGTTAAATTACATGTTTAGACAGAATCCAATATAACATACTATGCATATAAATGTCCTATATATACTAAATAATATAATAGTATAGAACAAGAATAGATAGCAATATACCAAAGTCAATTATTTTAATCAGCTTCCTAACAATTTAATATAATATCAACTGTCATCCCATCAGATATTTGTATAAAAAAATTCAAATCATTGGATTTTAAGTTTAAAAGACGAATTTTGTATGCAGTACTACATTCTTAGAAATTCCATTGACTTAACAAAATGGTAATTTTTTAGTTAAAAAAATTAGAAAAAAGATTAAAATTTTATGGGTTGACATTCTAGATATAACATGGTGTTTACTGCTCATCTTTGTCTTTAGCCCCATGCTTCAGAATGCGTGTAAATTCCACGTAATCAAACAGCCCATCGCGTATTGGTGCCTCACGTAGCATTTCGTCCACATCATCATCAGTGAATCTGTCGCCCATAGTTGTCAGTAACTCACGTAACCGCTCTTCTCCAATAACTCCATTGTTCTCTTCATCAAAACATCTGAGGAAAATTAAAATTTTAAATAGATAATAATAAAGATGATATCCTTTTAGTCAACTTCCAATTGTGCAGAATATATTAGTTCTATAAGTTTTTATGTAAACTAGCCCCTAACTTGTTTTATCTTTCCCTAGAACAATGGTAAATGTATATAAATAGATAAACAACACACTTGTAACAAGATAAACCTAAACTAATATCAGCTGGGTATCAAACCTAGAACCCACAATCTTCATTATTGCAATAATGAAAATACATACATAATATAATGGATTAGGGAAAAGAGTTTTTCCTGTTTTTTCCTATTTTATATACAAATTCAAGATATTTTTTATCATTTGATTATAATATATGTGCCATTTTGTTGTATATATCATATGTCCCACATTGTTTCAATGTGGGACAACACCATGTTACAGAAGATATGAGATACTTTAACCCTATTCTATAAAACCTGGATTAGAGCTGATGTAGCGGGCTACTAGAGGAACATACCTGTTACCTATAAATATGAGCCTGAAAATGTTTTTAAAACAGAGACATGAATAACTTAATATGGTTTATTAACTTTTGATGTCACCAGTCTCTTTCATAATCTACAAAACCTTTTAAATAAATGATGTGCTAGCCCATAAAATTCTAATTCTTTAGGTATATTTAAATTAAACTTACTGCCAGGTTGACAATCATAAACGAATGTAATCCATTAAAGATGTAGCTGTCACTCTCTTGTATACTAATTACTGCTATTAAACAAAATCAGCATATCATAAGCCTTTCAAATAAAAAGTTGTTTAGACATTGTGAAAAGGCCATCAGTAGAGGATGTTTACCTTTTGCTATTTTTTTTTAAACTTTCAAAGCAAGTGCTTGACCACAATCCCAGCTGATTAAGCGGAAATGCAGTCCTGGGTGGTAAGGTGCACTAGCTCAGTAAATGCCTATTGACTCTACTCTTGAAAACACCCACATTGTAATTGGAGGGAAAGACAGATACGGGCAAACTATTCCAGTCCTTTGCTGTATGAATAATGAAAGATGAAGCAATGTGCTTCGTTCGAGTTTGAGGGATGATCACAACAAAAGGATGAAATCCAGCAGTATGTTGTGAGGTCTGATAGTGGAACAGGGATGTGGGAATTAGATTATGTAAATGTATGGATGCATCTATTACTTTTGATCACATATAATTCCCATTATTCCTCGACCGACTCGATAAAAATTTAATACATTCTTTCAATACAATTTTAGACTTTACTATGTTATATGACCCTGGTTACATACCCAAATGCATTTTTAATAACATCCTCTGGATCAGTGCCTTGAAGACGCTCACCAAAGAGAGTTAGGAACATGGTAAAATTAATGGGGCCTGGAGCCTCATTCATCATATTCTCTAGATAATCTTCTGTTGGATTTTTTCCTGTGGAAAAAATTATTTTTTAGGTTTAATTTTCTTTATATTTCGACCAACGTTATTGTGTCAATGTCTGGAATAATATATATAATAAATATATATATAAAAAAAACCTGCAGAAAATGCTTTTTCCTGTTCTCTATGTTGTTGACAATACTAGTTCAAAAATATAAATATAACATTATGACATTTTGGTGCTTATGGTATTCTTCCTGAAAAGACTTGATAGAGCAGTTGATATTTAGTAACATTTAGTAACACATAATTCAAATTTTACATTGTCATTACAATTGTTTAATTTGCATCCCTGTTCTGAACCATCATATCCCTTTTAGTAAATTTATTTAAAACTGTGGCTCTAACTCTTTTCGCTAACAAGGTTATTAACACAATTAATTGTTAACAAAACCTATACTTGGGAATTTTACGACAAGTTTTTATGATGCTAATGGAGGAATAAACAGACGCAATGACAAAACCATTCCTCTATTTCCTAACAAAATAAATAATTTCAATAGTAATGGAATATAGAATCTGTCTTTGTAGACAGGTACTTCGACCACTTAATCACAGAAGCATTGAAATTCTTTATAACAAACTTACCAAGAGATGCCAGCATATCATGAAGGTCATCCTTATCAACAAATCCATCTCGGTTTTGATCAATCATGTTGAATGCCTCCTTAAATTCTGCAATTTGGGCTTGGTCAAACATAGCAAATACATTTGAAGTGGCACGCTGGGCGCGCTTCTTATTGGTGCCGCGACGGCCAGCTGTTTTGCGAGACGACATTTTCTAAAATACGAAAGAGATTTTCATTACAATTCAAAAATAGTATCCATTTATACAATTTACCTAACACAAAATATTTTTAATGGGCTTAGGTATAATAATAAAAACCACATATGGTATTTACTGCTAGAGTTTATTAGACAAATTAAGGATAGTAATAACAATTAAAAAGCAATAAAAATACGGTCATACTTATTCCGATGTCGTAAATGACAATATTCGGCACTCGAAACAGATTCTCAGATTAAATACCAAGAACTGTAGGCTTCTAAAAACAAATTACCAGTCTATTGAACTATCTTGACAAGTCAGAAATAAAGTCATCCATGCATGTACAATAAACGTCGGCTACTCGTCACCTCACACGTTAACACGTTAACGCTCTTTGAAGAAAACTCTGACTCACGCCCCCGAATATTATCAAAAATTTCAGCGAACCACGCTAGCAACGAACAACGAATGTTCAATGTGGGACACAATATCACAATCTCAAAGACCTAAGAATACCATAAAAGGTAGTGCATTTTAACGCACCCAGTTTACTCAAGGATGATCTTTTAAATAGCCATCTGTTAAATGTTTGATATCGAATATTACATACAAAGTTCTTAAAAAATACTTACAAATTATTTAATCCCTCCAACGTCGAGAACAAAGACTCAAGTTAAAAATATGTACTATATTATCCGTAAAAAGAATTTTAAAGAATGACTAACTCATTCAAAATACGTACTGTTTGCCACAGATTAAAGTTAACGTCAACTCATAGGTCAAATACCCCCTTGGAAGTAATATGTACTACGTACAACACGAACGAAGGAGATGCATAGAAAGGACTATATCGTTTTCTATAAGGGTTTTAAGTAACTATATAGTTATAAAATTCTGACATGAGATAAAGCTAATTTGAAATGACTT
This sequence comes from Teinopalpus imperialis, assembly GCA_029286865.1. Lineage (NCBI taxonomy): Eukaryota > Metazoa > Arthropoda > Insecta > Lepidoptera > Papilionidae > Teinopalpus > Teinopalpus imperialis. Next base: position 6,102,881 of record JAGSMU010000030.1, on the reverse strand, counting down.
GGCCAGTATAGATATGTAATATATAAATAATAAATAAATATAATAATAAATATTTAATTATTAAATCTTATCAGTAATATTTTAAATAAAACAAGGTTTTGTAATTTTAAACATTATACTTGTTTTATTTGCCTCTTGTACAGTTAGAATTATGTATTATGTATTACGTTATGTTGCAGGAAATAGTTATGGAATTTTGTTGTTTGCGGACACAGAATTATTTACCACTTTATTTTTTTTATTTATTAATAATTTTAATATGTACACAATAATACCTAATAAAGTGAGATTTATAATCACGTAAGACAATAAAGCATATTTGGTTATAGATTTAATTTCACTTTTCTCAAGTGGTGCTTTTTCTATAGTAGGTATTAGGTTGGAAATAAAGATAAATTATTGAAGAATTAATTCAGAAAATACGGATTCAATTGATACTTGGTAGGTTCTCGTTACAACTTCTACCAAATATCAGGTATGCATCACTCGAATCACTGGAAGCTCTCATACTTAAACATTTATTTTACGTGTATAGGAATATTCGTATTGTCAACTTGTCAATGTCATCTGAACTCCAAGGTCCATGTCCAAATTAAATGACAAAATTACGGGTTTAAATCAGCTTTATTATTCTTGGATTGCGACAAAACACCATCGTACTGTGTTACCTACTAAAGATAACTAAAAATTGATTTTTGGAGACAAGTAAGTGTGGTATTTGACTATACAACAAACAAAATATTATTTGTTTATTACATTCGTCTCGACTGCTTTCGTTACATCATAATAATCGTTTTTTTTCAATTAGATGCTGAGGCAAAGTAATCCGAAGTTGGTTACAAGCATTATACGTAATATATCGACTAGTTCTTGGCTCTGCGCTAGTCACTATGATGTACTCGGTATTACCCCAAAAGCCAATCAAAGTGATATTAAATCGGCCTATTACAAATTATCAAAACTATACCACCCCGATAAATGCAGTGTAAGTACCAAAAATTTGTATACATAATCCAAATACTGATAAAGTACTGTCATGTTAACCTAAGAGTTGTTCTCTTGTATATATATTTTTTTATTTTTTTGCTGTTTTAAATAAGTGTAACATGCAATACCATATTTTTTTGATTAATAAAAAAATATATATAAATTAAATCATACCAAAAGTCCAGTATGATTCAAACCTATGGCCATTAAAAATATTATTATATATTTCAATTATAGGTACTATTACTCTATTTTTATTTCAGGATGAAGCTTCAGCTAGAAATTTCAGAGCTATAACAGAAGCATATGAAGTGTTAGGAAATATTAAATTAAAAAAGATGTATGATAAAGGTAATAAATAAGTTATAAGGGTAACCTGAAAACAACTATTACAATAGTAGTAAATAATTATAATAAATACATTAATAATTATTTATTATAAATATATTATTCATATTAGTTACTAATAGAATCTATTCAGGATCATTTTACATATATGTCTCAATAGAAAACTAAATGATAGACATCAATAAATTGTTTCAGGTGTAAGTTGTAGGTGTCTAGTCTCTTACCCACCATTTTGTATGGCAGTCATCAAGTGAACTATTGTTAGTCACAAATAATTTCATATAAAATACATCTTGGACAGTGTAAAACATTTCTTTTTTTATATCCTGGTCAACCAATGTTCATATAATTATATTAAGAATCAGCACATTTAATGTCTTGTCATCTTGAATGTAGGAGAAAAATAATTTATTATTATTTTATTATGGTTACATTGAGCGAGTCTCATCCTTTTTATGGGTAGCAGGAGTATATGTTTATGTAGATAAGTTCTTTAAAGTTTCTGCAATAGCATTGATTGTTATAGTAATAATGTTCTATGTAATTATCATATAGGTAATCTGTACTTATAAGGTATCAAATAATTAACCTTTTTTGAAGTAGTACATCAGAAAATAGTCAATAGTCAGAAATAATTATCGGTTAAATTGGAATAATTTACTGTAATCATTTTCTTGGTTGATTTTAATTGGACACTGACTAGATTCCTCATATTGATATAAATATGCTGCAGCTCATTGGGTAAGGATATGTTGAGTATGGCAGATTTGTAATTTTCTTAATAGGTTGAGTAAGGGTATTAAGAATGTATAAAACTATTTGATCCCCTTATTGAAAATTAAACACAATATAAAATTATAAATAATAATTACCTTGTATTGTACATGCCTATACCACTATGGCCTTTGATATACAACATTCTTACATTTCTTTACAAACTTACAATATGCCTGGCAGGGAAGCAGCTGGTACATTGTTTTTTTTTATATATTTGATGGGTGACAACACATTTTCAAAAAATTATTTCAGTCTATTAAAGGTGGTATTATTGTAGCATTTTTCTTTGTCTATTCACCACAAATATGATTGATGATGACCAAGGAACCTGCTTAAATAGTGGTTTTTATTTATCCTCTATTGGTGTTATCAAATATATATAGTAATTCAATTGGAAGTGTTTTTGATGTTTTTATTTGGATGGATGGTCAGAGATTGAGAACTGGTAAAACACACACAGACCTGACAACCAACACTTTTTCTTAGGCAAATATTGGCTTAAGGGAATTAAATCTAGGAACCAAATAAATTTATAGTAAATATGCTAAAATTTATATTTGGTGTAATCATCAATCCATTCCATACTTCTCTAACATTAACTGATGATTGCAGGTCTTCTAGTAGGTAAAGAAAATATCAGTCGCATGGATTATAGTCCTGAACCAGAACCAGTAGACCCTACACTCAAATTCTACAAATCCCATAGCAAACGTCAAGTAACACCAACTTTTGATGGTAGAACACAAATCTACGACTTTGATGCTTGGTATGTTGTATCAGTTACAATATTTTCATCACTTTCTTACAGTATTATCTGCCATGCTGTAGTTATATTCAAGTAATCACACCCTCATAGAACATCAGTATAAAATAGTAGCATAGCACTGTTGTTTAATTTAGTGAGCATATGGATCCAGGGACCCAATTTTTTTTTATTACATTGAGAGTAAAAACAATCACAAAATTAACCCGATGGTGATTCCAGCAGCCATAGCAACAAGAAACAAATCATAATGCAGAAGCGTTGTCACCCTTGAGGACTTAGATGAAATGCCTTATTACAACATTGCATGTTCATCTCAATCTTTGTTGAGTATGGATCATCATTTACTTTCAAGAATTTGACACTCCTAATATAATATAATGTCAATTTATTGGTTGTTTAACTTTTGTATTTTAGGTCCAAACAACACTATGGAGATTTACTACAAAAGTCAATTTATGATAAAGAGTTTGTTAAGAAAAAATCTGCAAAAACAGTAGAGATCAATCAGGGCTCTAGCCAGGAAGTAATAATTTACACACTGTTCGCTCTTGGCTCTTTGTTTGTATTTTTTGTTATATGTGGTACAGACGACTATGATAGAGACCACACTGGGAAGCAAAATGCCAAGAATAAAAGTAATTAAAGATTAGTATCTAGTAAACAAATAAAATATTAACTTTTTTAAAAAAAGTGATATGTCAATTTTTCTCTTTTAAAAAATAAAAATTATGAGATTTAATTTTATTAAATTATGATTATTTGCTATTAGCAGCCAACTCAACTTCAAATATATATGTATATATTGTACATAAACAGTTATCTCATAGATGTTATTTAATTAATAAAGCATTGAAATAAAATTATTCGTTTTTATATCTAATACTCCTTTCTAATTCATCACATTCATGAGGCCAGCCTCATGAATGACAAATAAAAGTAAAAAACGTTTTGACCAGTTTGTACATAATTGTGCTATGGGCTGATAACGACTTCCTTTTTACATTTTTTACATTTCTGAAATTATGTTTCGATGTTCGAACCAAAGATGTTTGTTTTTTAAGTAGTAGCAGCAGACGGTTCTGATCAGGAAGCCTTTAAATGGACTTTTACCTACCTTTTGATTGAACCTCATGTTGAATAAAGAGCTTCTTTTATTGAAATATAAGTTTTTTTGCACATTTCAAAATAAAAGCCAATTGATGGTGTTAATATTATATTTTAATTTTTACCATTAAAAGCAATCATTTTCAATACCATAAAGATTTTATTTCCTCATATCAAAAAAGAGCGTCTATGTATGTAGATAGCATTGATACCACCCTGTAACTGAAATGTATATTAAAATTATATAAGCACACATACTTGCTTTAGCCACGGAAACTTGTTACCAATCCTACCAACCTATGTATCAGTCTACACGTCCCTTTGACAACAATTCATTGCTTTACGTCCAGGATTAAAACTAGCCATAATAGTATAGTTTGACTTTCGGCGCGTTGTCGCTCGGTGTACTTCGGTTGGCTTCGTTCACGGAAACTTGTTATATATACCTATGTATCAGTCTACACGTCCCTTTGACAACAATTCATTGCTTTACGTCCAGGATTAAAACTAGCCATAATAGTATAGTTTGATTTTCGGCGCGTTGTCGCTCGGTGTACCTCGCAGAAGATAATTTTAATGCCATCTTGTGTCATACATGTAAAAACAATGTCGGGCGATATCCTATACATGAAAGTGGTGGAGCGGCTTTTATATATAGGCATCGCAATCACATATCCTTAAAATTATATATTTAATTTATTGCTGGTGTTTACCCTAACTGGTTGAATGTCTACGCGGTTTTATATTGAAATGTGTTATTTTAAACTTTACTGATAATAAATATATATCTTAAAATATTTAAATAGTAGCAATACTTTACGGGGATTCGACAGGTTGACGCTGTGGGCGACTGTATTTTGTGAAAGCATTGAAATTGCCATAAACACTACCAACACGGATATTAGAGCTAAGCTTCACATGCGCAAAATTAAAACAAAGAAGCGTGAATCACGTTGCTCGACATCGTCGCTTGTCGCAATTTGTTTTAATCGGTATAACAAACAACACTGAGAGCTTAAGCTTCCTAATGATAACTACACAACTCGACTTCCATGGTCACTTACAAATTATATTAATTTTATTTGTTTAGATATTTATATATTATTTCTTCCTTTCACTCTGGACTGTAAGAGACAGAAAAGCATCTGTTTACCGTCCAGGTACTACTGCGAGTTAGAACTAGTAACTACACTAAACTAGTAACTAAGATGATCCATCTGAACAAGACAATATACTCTTTAAACTGTGCAGTGTTTAGCATTTTAAGTCCTTAATGTTGTGTTCAAACAGTCTTACTCATATAATATCGAATGTCTTATATCAGAACAAAAGAATAGTTACTGGAAGGCTCGACTTCTCTTCTTTTATCATATCATTATGATGATGACCAGTCAGGAACCCTGACTGATCAATATATATGTTCATCAACTAACTGCATTTGCGGTTCACTGTTTAATTTCCAGTTCTGGGTGTATTAAAAGTTTTTATAGTTAATACATTACAATTTTGTGGCAAAAATTATGACCATATCTACAGCAATGGCAAAATGAAAGATGTCAGTATGACGCCCAAACCAAACAAGAGGGACACAAAGTTTTTTATGTATGTGTAATGATATTAGCCCTAGTAGCTTCTTTAGCTTCTACCACTTCACCAAAATGAAGCCTAACACAAGAAAAACTTATTTAAATCCAGAATCCAAGCTGAATGTGATGAAAATTGTGCTAATGTCTAATGTTGTAATTTATCTTTTTTGCCATAATAAGCTGGGATGACAACGGAAACACAAAACTTGTGTGTAATACATGTATAATATGAGCGGAAATTCAGCATATTGATATCCCTATAAGTATAGAATATATAAGATGACGTCATCAAGGGTTATGAATATCATAAGTTATTTGTCTATATACAAATAATTACATTCATAAACCTTTCTTGGTTTTGTCCTTAGGTAAAAAGTATTTAAGTTATGAATTTCTGCACAGTAACTTTCATTCGAGTTTCGTCCACTAATAAACACAAACAAGTGGGTTATCTAATAATGTATTATTCTATCAATAGTGTAGATCAATTAAAATAAATTGCCTATTGTTTTATTAAAAGGCTGTGTGCATAAAATTTATTAAAAATGCATATATTGTGCAATTACTTAAATAGTGCAATATTTTATTATGTTATATTTTGTTATGAGTACATTATTATTATTTATCTACTTAATACAGTAAGAATCACATTCCATCTACATAAGCACCACTTAAAGCGGACAGTTCTCTCTGTATTAAAAATAAAAATTACTTTACAATAATTGACGTAAATTATTAATAGGAATTAAAATGACATATAGCAGAATATTATAACAGAAATTTTTGGTCTAGCCACTATTTATTGACTCTTGTGTTCTTCCTATAAGCACGAGAAATGGAAGGCTAGGCAAAGCAACATGGTACATGTATCTTGCCCCCTATATCCATAGATTATAACAACTGAGTGCTTCCATGTTGGTGAGGATATATTATGCTGTGATAACAATCTTAAGCATATTTTGGTCGGTCAAAAATACCGGCACTAGTGCAAACACTGTGATCAATTGTTTTTCTATATGATAACAAATGATATATTTTCATCACATCATTTTATATCACTGTCTTTTAAAAGAAAAATGTTAATAGTCCTATGGTGATGTAGGATATGTATGTTAACGCAACACCGAAATCATCATGATCAAATTTACCACTTGCTATTATTATTTTATATATTATTGATTTGGTTTCACAGGAAGGTCGAATAGTTAGATTTAAGAAATAAATTTGTAGTATAAAATATTCAATAAGTAATTAATTAAATTATTATTATTAAATTATACAACATTTTTGATAAATACTTAAATCAATATTTTTTTTTATTGATTATTTTAAGTGTATTATGACATTTTACTAACGAGAAGACTAACTTCTGACTTGAAAAACTTTTGATGAACAATCCCATGCAAATATCAAGTTTTTGTGTTGAATAACAATAAAAATGTTTATTGGTAAAATGCCTTATTTAGATTAAAACTTTATTCAATTGTTTTAAACAAATATAAAAGTAAAGTAATTTTTAAACTTAAGATATAATTTATAGATATAATTATTTAAAAGTAAACTATACCTTTATATATACTTGAACAACTTATCTCAAGTTATAAAATTATATGTGAAATCCTACAATAAGAAACTAAATGATTATTGTTATTATAATTTTACTTATTTTAAAGTGCTTTCTGTAATATTTTTATCAAACAAATTTAATAAAACAGTCATGATCGACATAGAAGTTGGAAGGCAAGATTCATGACCAATCACAGGAATTTTAAAAGTGATTACCAAACATTCCAGGCATCGGCATATTTAATGGTCCAACAGGGTATGGTACATTTGGCACATTTTGTGGATAACTTGGATAGGGTAAATATGTTTTTGATAGACCATTGCCATATGAACTTTGGCTGCCAGCCCTTAGGAGTTCACTCATTTTGTCAGCTTTAAACTTTTGAAGGTGCATCTTTTTGCGAATAGGTTCAAATTCTTCAAGAAACTTATCAACATCAATTTTCCCCGAAAGGAAGTCTTGTGCATTATTTTCTGACTGTTCCTCTGACTCAGATGCAGCTGTTTGTAGCAGTGCTAGTGTTGTGTCTGGAGATATTCCGGCAGACTTTGTTTCTGAAAACAGATTAAATGATCCTTGTCATCTATATTATGAAAACCGAAAATTTAATTGTAAAACAATATTAAAATAAGAAATTATTGAAAATGTCCCATGGGGGATTTATACTAAACAATGGGTCACACGGAGTTAAAGACTTTAATAGTATAATTTTATATTGTGTAGTATTATTTAATATAAGTAAATTTATAGAAATAGAGTGGGATGCGAGTGGGAACAAGTAAGGTGTATCTTTGTATTGTGAATATTTTAATTGTTTATCAACATTTAGATTAGATTAATTATTAAATATATGGATTAATAATTAAGACTGTTATTCAAAATTTAACTAGTTTTAAATAATTATCTACTTACATGGTTCACTTTTAAAATATATGAACAAAAGGATATTATGTTATTATACATACATACAAGTCCCCTTTATGACTTTAGGACTTCTAGCGCAGGAGCAATACATCAATTTTTGATTAGTTTCAAATGAATTGTTCACTCAACAAGACAAAGAATGCTTCTGCTATTTCCTTGAAATGTATAAGGGATACCCAAATTGGTATATATTGTAATTTGTTTTATGCAGTCAAGATTATTTTTTAGGTATTTCTAAGTTCAAAGGTTAGGACAATGAGGCTCCACTAAATCACAGTACCACAAATATCAAGACATGTGTTAGGCATTCTGCATTTCAACCAAGCATGGCCAGTTTGACAATTTCTCAGAATTAGAAAAAGGCCTATATAAATCCAAGGTTAGATACAATAGGCTATAACTAACTTAATGTGAAAAATCATAGAGTTAAATTAAACAAACAAAAAATTTTTTAAGAGAAATAATTTGTCCAAAAAAACTAATATAACTATCATCTCATGACCACAGTCAATTATTAGCCACTATTGAATATATACCTCACCAAAGTTAAAAAATTCAGATTGCATTATTACAACTGAAATTGATGTTCTCCTTTTTTTATGGTTTATTTAGTCCACAGCATAATATTCTGGTTATTGCCTGATGATATCAACTGTGCACAGTATTTTCATAGTGGTATTGCCCCCTTCCTTATTCCATGCATGTGCAATAACATAAGAGGAAACTTAAGATGCAGTGTCAGGAACATGGAACATACACACAACAAAACCACACCCAAAACCCAACAATTTATGATATAGAAATATTGTTCCTCAGCTGAGATAGATTCCCAGGATTCGGTTACAGCAGACCGTACTCTGTCCTAGTGTTAAACTGTGTTTTTGCTCCATGAATCAAGTATATGTACATATAATTAGTCTCTCACTTTTTCTAATAAATAAAATTATAGATTGCTTAATGTTGGGTGTGTAGGTCAGTGGCAAAATGATTAATAGAATAGTTTCACAAGAATAAATGATATGCTTACTCTATTGATAACAATGAAAGTAAAACAATAACTTACTATATTCTTCTAGGAGCTCCTGTATACGATTACACAATTGTTCTCCAGCTTCTGATTTTTGTTGTACATGTGATTTAAGTTCTTCCAATTCTGGTTCCTGGGTAAGATTGAACTCAGCTAAGGATCTGTTGCTAGCTATCATCATTTCTTTCTCAGTCTCCCAATCTTTTACCTGTAATATGAAAAATATATATTCTACTTTTTATACCTTTAAGAGTTATATTTATGCTATTATATTATGTTAACTATTAGTACAGTCTAATATTGGAGTATACTTGAATTTAGGTGATCACTAAGTTCAGCATGATTTTCAATTTTAATAAAAAAATCAAAAAATATGTTTAATTCAAAAACGAAATAGTGATTTTAAGCTAGTTTTATACTAATATTAAGTATTCAATTATCAGTTCTTTAAAACAACTTAATTAAAAAGGATTTTTGACCATTACTCCTTACCTTTACAAAAGTAAAAAAATATTACTAGATAGTTTTTGTGTAGTAGTATTGGTGACAATCGAGCATGGATCACTTGATATCAAGAGATCACCGAGGTCCAGACAAACTCAGAAGTACGTAGTTTCCGGAATATTAAATCATATTTATGGAAAAATACTGTAAATTCTTAGATAAGCTCCCGCATTGTATATCAGTACAATTAAATACAGCACATTTTTACTCTTACTATAACAAAAATATCTAAAAGATGTGTTATTCTGCAATGCTATCTAGGATGATGGTAAACAAACAATGGCGAATCTAATTACCGAAACTTTAAATAATGTTACCTGTTTGACGTCTTTCAAAACTGCATCAAATTTTGCATCATCGTTGAGTATTTCCTTCAGTTCCTCTGAATTTAAATGGTCCAGAAAACCTATAGGTGTAGAGAAGTCCGGTTGAATCATCCTGGATTAAATCTTAATATAAACAAAAGAGTAACAATTTCTCTTCCTCAAATAACTAATGGCAAATTATCATTAAATAACGAACTATCTTTAAAATAAAAATGAATACTGAATAAGGCTGAACAAAGTACAAAATTCTGAAGAAGAAAGTACAAAATTCTGAAGAAGCATTAGCAATAATTTTAGTGTCAAAACTGTCAAATAAAAACCTCGACAAAAGAAAACATAGGTAACGTCAATTAAATCCTTCGAAATCATATAATCAACTTAAATTCAAGTTTGTGATCTGCATTATGCAGTGGATGAAACAACATTAGGGTGCTATACCACTCAACCACTCGTTTAATAATTATGGTGATTGGCTCTATAATGTACATATTTAGTTAGGACTGATATGCGCATTGCACGTAAAAGTCTTTTACAAATAATATGTTATATAGAAATATAAGTGAAGCCATTGGTATATATATATATATAAATAAATATATATATATAAATATATATATAAATAAATATATACATAAATATATATATATATACATAGTAATAAGAATGCGCACTGCCAGAAACGCGAGAATGCTCATGCTGACGTACCAATTGGGGGCAAAGCTGACCATTGGTTTAACGCTGAGTGCGTCCACGCTGAAAAGCTTAAGCATTCAGCATTATTTATGCTCGAAACCGCAAATCTTCGGATGTCAAAACGAAGAAGAACGAAAGCCTTTAACCGAGCCGCCAAGTCCTTTAAAAAGGAATTAAAGAAAGCTCGCCTTGATCGCATCAAACATTTACAAAACTTTCTGCCCAGCCAACTGGTAGTAGGGCGTTTTGGTCTCTTGCCAAAACGATTGAGGCAAACTTCTGTCGGTCTTCACTGCCCCCGCTGGTTTAGCCTGACGGCTCTCTGGCCCACACGGCAAAAGAGAAAGCAGACCTCTTTGCAAATCTCTTTGCCCAAAGCCCTCGTCTGGGCCCCGGCGATAGTATTCCACCTACCTTACCTCACAGTAATACTTCTATGTCAGAGGTACACATTACTAACAAAGAGGTACTCAAGAGGCTGCGCTGTCTAGACGTGAGCAAAGCCAATGGGCCTGACGGTATTCCAGCGATAGTTCTCAAGTCTTGTGCTCCCAAGTTGTCTCTTCTTTTAACAGGCCTGTACCGTCTCTCCTTAAAGACCGGAATTGTGCCTAAGTTCTGGAAGCTTGCGAATATGCAACCCGTGCAACGGTCAAGCACTAGCTGTATCACTTGATGTTTTGAAGGCCTTAGATAGAGTCTGGCACGCCTTATCAGCAAGCTTCCAGCGTATGGCATTTATCCTGGCTTGATCACCTGGACAGCTGACTTCCTGAAGGAGCAGTCTCTGAGAGTAGTCATAGATGGATGCTCGTCTGAGACAATTTCGATAAACGCTGGAGTTCCTCAGGGTTCTGTTCTCTCTGCCACTGTTTCTGCTCCATATTAATGATCTGCTGAATGAAACCCGGTATCTTTGGGTATGCAGACAACAGCACAGTTGTAGAGAGTTACCAGTTAGATGCTAATGCCACCAAGGATCAAGTACAGTCTCAAAGAGAACCATGGTAGAGCGAATGAGTCTCACATTACAGGAGGTTTCCAGTTGAGGCAACGCCAATCTTGTGAGATTCAATGCCACCAAAACACATACGTGTCTTTTTTCAGCCAAAAGGAGCCAGTGCACCTTGGCTCCTACCTTCCAAGATCTATCTGTGGAACTCACTGATCGCCTTTAGTTATTGGGAATTGAAATTTCATCGAACCTCAACTATGGACGATTGATCGCGTCCAGAGCGAAGATAGCTGCAAAAAAACTTGGGATCCTGGACAAAGTGCAGCGGTATTTCTCTGCGGGGCAGCTTTTAACGCTCTATAAAGCTGAAGTCCAGTCGTGTGTAGAATACTGATGTCACATTTGGGTAGCCACCGCTAAATGCTTTGGAGCTTTGGACTCGGTGAAAAGGCGGGCTAAGAGGCTAATTGGTGACGCAGCTGAAACCAATCTGCTCAGTCATGAACACAGGCGGTAAGGCTAGCCTTTCAGTGTTTCACAGAATGCATATTGGAGAGTGTGCTCAGTAATTACATGATCTAACTCCCCCATCCCCTTTCCACCATCGGACCTCACGACGCACTGCTAGATTTCATCCTTTTGTTGTGAACATCCCTCAAACCCGAACGAAGCGCTTTGCTTCGTCTTTCATTATTCGTACAGCAAAGGACTGGAATAGTTTGCCCGTTTTTAGTTTTTGTCAAACATATGTAACATTATTTCTTTGTTCATCAGTTTTTAGAAATAAATTAAAGACACCCTGAACTACTAGACTAAACTAAAGACGCCCTTGTGACTATAAACTGTCGTTTATGTCATTCCACCATAAACGTCACCAATAATATGTACGGTATTTTCCTTCTCCTAGTTTAAAATTGTAAAATTCATATCAAATTAATAATATTAATTAAAATTCTACATATTTTTTATTGCCGTGATAAATGAAGGGTGTATTATGTTTCAACCTTAGCCTACAACAAGGATTAAAAGTTCGAAATATCAAAACGACTCAATTTGTCATTGTCAAAACTATTATTCGTGTTTTGTCCAAAATGTTCATACAGAACAATTTTAAAAGTAGCAAATTTAATATATAAACTATAAGTACGAATTGTTTTTTCTGATCTGATGAAGAAAAATATATTTCAATACTATATCTTAGAAGTATATATCTACATTCTAGTCAGAAATGTCATTTTTTGACTTGTCTTATAACTTAGAAATTGTGTACAATTTTTACTTAAAATTCATAGCTGAAAGTTTGCTATATTTAAGAAATTTTATTTTATACATAAGCTTATGGATCGCGGGTTATTTGTGTGTATGTTGTGTGGTTTATCGTCGATATGCAAGGAAATTACCAACGCGAATTCGTGGTGCACTTGGAGCCAAAAGGGTTCTATTAGTAATAGCGCACCCGGATGACGAATGTATGTTTTTCGGGCCTACAATCTTTAGATTATGTGAACAAGGCGCCGAAGTGTACATATTATGTTTATCAAACGGTCAGTTAAAGTGTTTTTGGTTAATAGGTTCATTCATAATAGATTCATCCCTTTTTTTCACTAGTGTGTGTGTAGTAGTTTGTGAAATAGAAGTTTAAACTGTATATGTAATAATGTATATTTTGTCGTATATATTATTTATTGTAAAAAGAAAAATACTAAATATCAAAATTATTATTACATGCTTTATATTTATTTCAATAAAATATAAACAATACACATTATATATACATAATATTTAAGGTAACTATGAAGGTCAAGGAAGTATTAGACATGAAGAACTATGGAGTGCTTGTAAAGTGCTAGGGATTCCAGAAGGAAATATTTGTCTTATTAGTGATACAAGATTGCGAGACAACCCTAAAGTACAATGGCCGGTGCAAGTTATAGCCAAACTTATCCACCATCATCTGGAAGCATTGGAAGTGGACACCCTTGTAACATTTGATAGAGGAGGAGTCTCCTCCCATCCAAATCACTCTGCTGTTTTTTATGCAGTTGCCTATATGTTTATTGAAAAAAACATGCCTAAAAGTGAGTAATAATATAAAATTAAGGTTTTGTATTAAATACCACAAAAAATACTCATAACATATTCTTAGACAATAATAATAACATCATTGTTATCATCATTGTAATCTATTTCAGGTTGTAAACATGGACCTTACCCATAGATTGTAATGCAATATGTACTTCAACACTTTACTGATGTCCCAAAAGTTTTCACTCATTTGAGAATGCTAAAGTTATGTAAATTTTAGTGTAAATATGAATATGAATGTGCAATAATGAGTTTTATTATAAGAATAAAAATAAATCTGCCCTGATGAATTCTCTATTCTATGGTATAATTAATCTTTTTACTAAAAATAGTTATTTACTGCATACCATGAACCATAAAAAGGTAAAATGTCTAAACTAAAGCACAAATACAGGAACTAGATGGATGAACTAGATTAACTGATTTTGTAGAGCTCATGTTATTAGATAAGACTCTCTAACTTGTCTATACTAATTTCACCTGCTTATGTATAAAGTTTTAATGGTAGATAATGAATCCAATATATCTTTATTTTAAGGCTTCATTAAACATAAACATGATATAATTCCAAGGCTGTGGCTGTGCTTCCAGTTTAGTCTATCTAGTCATTAATTATATTTATAAATATAGTGATAGCAGTTTGCTCAAAAAAAGTAGCTAAAGAAGATCATGGACCTGTATAGCCACTTGGAAATGTGGTTGGTGATGAAACTTTGTTGCAATATGACATTTGTATATTCTTTGTAACTTGTATAATTGAATGAATTAGACTTGTTTTGTTTCAGGATGCACTGTCTACACCTTGGATTCTGTAAATATATTAAGGAAATACATGGGGTTTCTTGATTTGCCGTTAAGTTTTGTACTATCTTCTAAAAGGTTGGTTAGTTATACATACGTTTATTTATAACAAATAACTTAGGCTGCACTTTTCTCTTTTTTATTACTTTTTATAATATTTAAGACACCATTTTTGAGTATCATTACTTTTTTTGTTTTATATTAATATTCTTTTTACATTATTCTAGATACTTTCTTCGGTGGACAGAGAGCCGACACGTGACACAAGCAATGAAACGGCATAGATCCCAAATGGTATGGTTTCGGCATTTATATGTTATATTCTCACGCTATATGGTCATAAATACATTAAGAAAAATCAACCTGGCTGATATTGAGTTAGAGCTTGAAGTGGATGATTGAAAATTTATTTAACGAGAAATTCAATAATATTAGCTCTGCATGTACAGTGGTCAATGTTTTATTTAGTTTTGTACAGTAATTAACTAGGTTAACTTTAACATATCAATGTATAATGGGTTGAATATTGTTCGCAGTTAACATGTTCAGATTACTTATTTTGCTTTAATGACCCAAAAATGATTGAATATTGCTTAATTCAAAGCATAAACTCATTTTGTAAATAAAAAAACTAAATTCATACTATAGTCATGGATGACATAAATTAATAAAATATTTATAGCAATTTGCTACAAAAATTTACTGTTTATGTAACGGTATAGTGAAAGAAAAACCTAATTAGCCTAATTCTTGGCAATAGAAACAGGTATAATTACGTTAGCCCTCCTTACGACGCGGCCCTCAAATGTTTTCAAATTTTTATTTCTTTGGTATACATGATTCTTCAGCTTAGCAAACAGTAAATTAATACTTAATCGGCAATAAACAGTTACAGAGGGGACAGCATTAGGAAACTCAATTGATAGTCAGTAGTGTAGGTTTGCAAAACTTAACGTCGTGAGTTTGAATCCGCCATTCGGCTATTGCTGTGAATTATCTCCTAGAACAAGCATTGTATGCTTAGTTGGAGTGGTTTACAGGAATATTGGTAACGTTCATATAATTGCTAGCATTGTGTTAAAAAAATTTAACTGAGTTCTTGCAAAGTGTATATAGTTCAAGTTTATTACCACTCTTATATAACAATAGACAATTTTTTGAGTGTTATAAAATTTTGCTTTCAAAAGTTTTATTCAAATATCTATAGAAACTGCCGTTATTGTTTTGTTATTTAAATAAAAGAAAGAATGAATAGGTTTCAAATAATGTACACATCTTTTTTTTATTTATGATTACAATAAAAGTGGCCTCGTTTAAATCTTTCCAGATTTTCAAATCCAGTTAAGGCCTTATGCGGGAAAGTGATGAATTTTATTTTAATTTATTTGTCATCTTATGTTAATATTTTTCGAAACATCTATATCAAATAGATATTTCAAATCAAACTTTATATACAAATTAAAACGTTTTAAAATATGAAACATACTGCAATTCGATTTTATATGTGATTTGCTGTTAGCACTAAAGTCTTCATAGCTTCGCCAGAATAGATTCGCGAGCACGTTCTCCACAAAAATAATATTAACATTAAATATATAATGATAATATAAAACATTAAATCAATAAAGATTTAACTGTTATTTTTTAAATAAATGATTGTTCTTATTTTGGATGGTTTATTAAAAAAAAAAGATCGGGGTTTCGTTCCGACACCGGTTATCCATTTATTAAACTTCATTAGTATATTATTTCGAAACAAATGTCTTACTAAAACGTAATGATGGAATTTGATGAAAACGCCAAACGGTAACAATCATAAGTATACATTTTACTTTGTTTTCAAAAGGACCATGTTGACACCAACAGCTGTTTAGTAGAAAAAAACAAAGAAAAAAAGACACGTGTTAGACCTAGCTACAGTATGTATAGATCGAACCCACCGGGAAAGAATTGATAGAATAACATATAAAATTGTATTTTAGTGTAGCTGTATGTACTCTGATGGATACGAGAAACTGGAGATATTGACGAGACATTCCATCTTAGTCTTCAGTAATGAGATGTGGGTGTTATTGTCCTTAGAAGTCCTTTCCACATAATTTAAAAAAAATGTATCATAAATAAGAAAAAAATTAATAATCACTGGGAAGAGCGGGGAACAGATTTTGACCAAATGTATGAGCGAATATTCTATTCGCATGCTAATGCATGTAGTGTCAGGGATACTAGATATTTATACAATGGGTGTATTGATTCGATGAGAAACAATTTGAAATACACAAATGAAACGAAACCAGGACTTACCGACTCATTTTCCTGTCCTATTTTGACCACCACATTGGCAACATATTTCGGAAGCTGATGAAATGTTGTGGAACTTATATTTCGATATTATAATATAGATTTTTTGTTTATTTATATTAAATTCATGCATGCTCATCATGACTAAAATTATATCATGGTTGTAAAATTTTATTATAATGATATTTAGTCTGCAAAAACATATTTATGAAAACAATAAATGAGTCTCTAGTCATTTACTGCGCTAGTTATCTTGTAACGGTTATACTTTGTTTTGCTATTATTTCGAAAATAAAGAGATTTTATTATAAAAAGGGTAACAAGTATTTTTATTAATCTTTCCACTCCATTTTAAAGCCGCTTCACTAAATATATAAATTCGTCATCATGTCATATCGCCGGCTGTATATTTGTTTGACAATTATAGAAATAGATGTTACACTATGTTTGCGGTATACCGCTGTCCGTAACGTATGGCTGTCGCTACGAATGTAGTTTAATATGTGAGTCGTCAGTATTTTTGTTACGCGGCCAGACGATAGTGGAAGAACACCACAACATCTTGGATGCCAAATTGACCGCACGCAACGCATGGTTCCGTATTTATTTCCTTCATGACTGGTACTATGCTGTCGTTAATGTGAAATCTACAAGACCTATATATCTACGCGACTCCGACGTTGAACGCTTGCGTCTGTCTCGCAACGGATGCTCTTGTAGGCCCATTAGAACCTGGCTGTTGGGAAAATCGTGTACGTACCTACGTCAGAAACGACGTTATCGCGGGTAAGGTCTAGACTGTGTTGCTTATACGGCCATACTTAGAACGGGTCACACCGATTCGTTGTTAACATAACATCCTAAGCCGTCTGACAGACGAACGATCCATGGAGAGCAGCTGTTGCCGCCGTCTGACTAAGGGAATGTTATTTCGTAATGGCAGGACACAGAACCCGATGATGAGTGACTTTTTTTATGCTTTTCAGTCATCTCACTTTTATAATTTTCAATAAACTCTACGTAAATATACGCACTCCTAATCGTGGAGTAACTCCCCGATATCCGGTTTGTGGGGACTAGCCCCGTAGCTGCAAAATAATTGGGTCGGTTCGACCGTAGAACCGCTCCCGCGGAATATCTTTCGCTTACACGACGTAATAGCTTTCATTTTACGCTGCAATTTATGAAGTGAGTGGTCGTCATTTATAATATTTTGCTCATATAATAGAGATGAAGATTATTTTTTAAAGTGTTTCCAATAAATTGAGATTCCATAAATATGAAATAGTTTTCTTTTAATATTATATAAGTTTCTTCCGCAATGTGTATATTTTTTATCGCTCTAAACTTGTTTATGGGCCGATTGAGTTTATTGGTCTTGAACTATGTTTGTTGTAATTTGAAGTCCCATAGTTAAATCGTCGCCGTTCGATTTGTTTTTTCCAAAATTGTTTAGAAACATTATTTCACGTACAGTTATTTTCTCATAATAACCAGTAGAAACCACAAAAAAGAGTCAAAGCTTTGGATATTCAACGAAATAACACCAAAACAATTAATATTATATTTATGGTGACAAACGAGCTCAGTGTTCACCAAGTGTTAATGACTGCAGCCCATGACACTATGCTCTGGAATCATGAGGCAGATGCATTGTCATCCCCGAGGACAAAGACGGGATGCCTCATTACCGGTGTAAGTCTCATAAGGGTTTCCGGATCCCTACACTCACCAGATGAATCACAGCAAGGTTATGCTGCTATTCACGTTGGTATTCTGTTAGGGCGTTGTCTTTCCGCGATCGTGTCGACCCATTCTTGCTACAGCTAGAAACAAAATGCAGCGTTGCTCTATCACTAAGAGAAAACTCTTCGATATTAATAGTTTACTTTGTTTGATACAGTTGCAACACTAATGCAGTTAACAACGCCAAAAAGCACCACATTTCTACCACCGAGAACTGGGAACGGTGTTGATTCTTTTTATTATTTCTTCCTTAACTGTATCTGTTCCTTTACTTTTTTTATTATACAAGACGCACAGAGACCTAAGCAAGTCTTTTCGTAGTCATGTCGAGTTGTTTACAGACATAATCAACCTCGCAAACACAATCATCTTTATCAAGTAACCACAGTCTGTTTTATGCTTAAGGATATCAACCATTATCATGTAAATAGGTAAATTCTCTAGACCTAGAGTATTTACATTGGCCTTTCAGGACCTAATTTCGGTACCCCATTCGATGCGTGTTGTCCATCACCTATGTAATGTTTGATTTATTTTTTGCAATTCAAAAACAACAACTCAATTAAATTAATTTATTATCTTGGCCTTCAAAATCTGGATAGTACATTTTACAACAAATGTTATTTATTACTTTATACTTACATTTCAATGCGAGAACTTGTCAAAATTTTTTATTTAGGTAAACATTTAAGAATTGACAATTTTAACTTTCTATTCGTCTACATATATTCGCTATTAACTGTGCAATCGACGGCTTTAAAAAGGTGTTTAGATAAAGTAGGATGCTGAATTTAAATTAAAAGAGGACATCTGAGGATAACAATAATATTTAACTATGAGCTATTAAGTCTTTTGATATAAAAAAAAAATTGAATCTCGAAATTTTTTATACTATTAATATATATAATTAAAAACAAGGCCGCTTATCTGTCATTGTCATTTAGCAAATAGTCAGGCCCTTATCCGAGGCAAACATTATCAAAGTAATCATTACAGTAAATGATAATAATAAAATAAATTTTCAATAATTTTATTAAATTGGCGACTAAGACTGGTGTGATAAAATAAAGCATAGTCAACTGGTAGGTAGGGATCAATATATATAATCACTCAAAATTAAAATAAAAAGGTCTGGGTGTGTACTTAATTTTATTTGGTAACTGCAACAAATAAGCATTAACAATACCGAAGCGGGAAAGCTTTAACTAAATATTATTATTACTTATTAATAAGCCCAATTCATACTCTTGCACCGTAAAATGGAACTAGTTTAATATTGTGTGATTGGACTTGTGAATTATATCTATAAGGAAGTCATATTTTAATCTTCATGCTGTAAGATAGCATTGTAATTGCTAAAACATTTATGTGCCAGTTCTAAGTAGAGCAATGTGAAGTGTAAAGTGCGCCAGTAGAAAATTAAGTACTCTAAATATATAAGAACTCTTTAGAAAAATATAAAATCATACACAGAAAAAAGCTCTATGCGACGCTAAAAGCAGGTGTTGCTAATTACTAAACTCTATAAGGAAAGGCTACATTCAAATATATATTATATATCACGTTATATTTGATGATAAGCTTATTATATAGTAAACTAAAATTATACAAAGTGCAATTGTGAAAGCATACAAGCTTGGTTCAGAGCTCCCACAGACGGTGACCTTTTTCTAAATTACTATTTAATTAGTTGTTATTTCATTGTGTCTCTGTGAGCACCGAGTCAAGTTGAAAAAAACAAAATAAATAAATACACGCCTACTGACACTGTTTAATTGTTAAAAAAAATAAAGGAACATCATTTATAACCCTGACCTATCAGTAATAGATAATTACAGCAGACAAAAATTTCAATATACCATATGATTTTACATTTTATATAAATACATCATAGATTCATCATATTATGCATAACCTGCATAGCGTTTGAATATGGAATAACTTCTTTTTAAAAGACAGAGAGCTATAAATATAGATATTTCTCTTAGTTGGCAAACAATACAATAATAGTTTACAATCTTTACATCAGTATAGAATCTGGAATGTCACACAAATATTAAAATACTGATTTGTTAAACAACAAACTTAAATAATAAACATGCAGTTGCTGTTGGATGTTGCAACTTGATTAAAATCCAATTTGCAACTGTTCACACCAGCATGAAATGTCCCCTAGTATTCCGTGACTATTAATTCACCTTGCAACACCCGTGAAATAAATTAGTTAATCGAGCTACCCATTAACAGTTAGGTTGCCGTTAATAAAAAAATTATTGCACCAACATTTTATGCAACGCATGGACCATACTACGAGGAATTACTAGTAATATGCCTTCATATCTCTATGATAATTTTTAATACACAACAGCCAAATAATGTCTGCACTCGACAGATTTTTACTTAAAAATAAGTTCTTTTTAATCAAACAGCGAAAAATCTGATCTAAAACGACATAAATAACTCCATCACATCTCGTTGCTAAATAGTAAGAATTTGTCCAATATGTATTTCGAATATAATTCATCAAGGTAACGACAACACTACCTGTAACCACTGACTACATTGACTTATTTATTTAAATAGTATTCATACTATATCTCAATGAAATTATTTTGCTAATTGTTAACTATGCCCTCGCTTCGACTTAGATCGCATCATTAGTAAATATATCGATAGAACCAAACTTCCCTATATTTTTAAAATTAATTC
Organism: Teinopalpus imperialis; assembly: GCA_029286865.1. Taxonomy (NCBI): domain Eukaryota; kingdom Metazoa; phylum Arthropoda; class Insecta; order Lepidoptera; family Papilionidae; genus Teinopalpus; species Teinopalpus imperialis. Next base: position 6,081,675 of record JAGSMU010000030.1, on the reverse strand, counting down.
TCCTGGAAATACAGCAGGACAGCATTTGCATCATTTTTATAAGAGAAATTGTCTCCGTAGACTAAGCCTAGAGCTAAGTCAATTATCTATAAAAACAAATGTTAAAATTTACTATTAAAGCGCAACGCCAAGTTGGATTCTAAAAATTCATTAAGTTACGACACTATTATATAGCAACACCACCCAATTTCAGATAACAGATTCTTAGTTAAAATGAGCAAGACTTCCCAGTCAAAAGCAATCTCAGATGTCGAAGCTCGGGCATCGTGCGGGAGCGAGGTAACGACCGCAGAACGCGTAGGAATTAATGGAGAAACACGCTAAATACAACCTTATTCCCATGATTTAAGAGTTACACACAGTTTTCTACAATGCAATATATATCCCTTTCAAATGTATTTATAAATATAGTCTTACGACAGATACATTTAGAGTTGAGACTTAAATATCTAATGCGAAATGTCAGCAAGGGATATAATATATAATTACGACGAAAACTTTATAATCGCGATGCTAATCGATAAATGTGTGAGAATCGTGTCCGAATTTTGTTAATCGGCTTACATGTTCAGGCGCTGGTCGCTCCGCACACGTGTACGCGTGGATAGCGTACACGCACGCACACAAACGTATAATTTACTCATTGTCGGCGCGCATTCCGCGGACCTCTCCCTCGCGTCGTAGTTTCTCTAGTTCCTCTTTAGTGCGGTCTTCTATGGCACGAATGTCCGCCATTGTCATGCCGTACCAATCGTCCATGGAGCAGAATACTTGTCTGTAATTAAAAATAAATAGGTAGTCATGTTTTTTATTCCATTCGGGGTAGAGGTAGTAAGCACTACCTCCAAATTAAGGTTGAACATATTACGTCGTCAATAGCCTAATGGTTTAGGGTACGGTCTGTGAAACTTGAGGTCGTAAGTTCGGATCTACCATTCGATTATTGTGTGAACCATCTCCTCGCACAAGCATTTTCTGCTTAGTTGGAGTGGTTAACTGGAATATTATTAGTAACGTTAATAGCATTGCTAATACTCTTAATACAAAAAAAAGTTCAAATGTGAACCGACGTGCAAGTGTACCTGTCGGGTAGTCCCTATCAGTTGCTTGTTCAAATGTTCCTTGCGGGATATGACCGCCCAGAAACACACGACGTACTACACTGTCAAGAAAGTATCGGGAAAAGATCAATAATACACAAAATGTTAGTTATCCACATTTAATTTATCACCTTCAAAGTATGCTCCTTCAGAAACAATGTACGTCTATTTTATGTAGCAATTTCTTAGTAAAGACACTTTTGGAACACGGCGCATACACTTCCCATTATCTGTGTGTCTAACACACAGTTCACCTAATGGTAAGTGATAATTGCGGCCAGTATATTAATTAACAAAGATGCACAGGCGTTGTTTCCTACGAGGACTGAATTTTCTATGATTAATATTAATAAAAAAATAATTATATAAATAAAAAAATTCCTGCAATGAATGCCACATTATCTGTAATTGGGTTCCCCGCGCCGTACAATACATAGGAGCGTTATGCTGCTATTTCACGATGGTATTGTTAGGGCACGTTCCTTTACCGGCCGATGGGATCCATTCTATCTAGTTCCTAGCTGATCTACTGCTGGACAATGTAGTTCAATGTTTACTTTGTGAAATTCGGTACTTTATTTATTGAGGACTGTTTGGAATTTAGTATCTTGCAGCGATATTTAAATCGCAATTAAAGTTTTCATTTGTATGCTTTGTAAATTATGGATATCAAAACTCGGATGTCTTTCCAGCAAAATGGAAGATATCATAGAGCAAGGCTACATAATAAAGCATAGACAAAAATATTGATTATATTATTAAATTTCAAATAAATATACCGGTTAGGTTATTTGTCGTAACAGAATATTGACAATTTCATTTTTATATATAAAATTAAAATACATGGACATATTGAACAACATTATGTCAGTTATGAACTTGCGAGGCGACGATTTTTCTCTATTTTCACTGTATATACGTATGATATATATGATAGTATGACATGTTGAATAAAAATTGATAAAGACATGTGAAGGTATATAATATTTAATGAAGTTTGAAATAAAATAAATTGCAAAGAAACACTATCTAAAGATAGCAATAAGCATTAAATCGCCACAATCCTTTAATGGTGAATAACTTGCAATTTTACAATATACGATAAAAATAATGTAATGTTTTATGGATGCGATAACAGCATGGAAAGAGTTTACACCAGAACGTGGCGTCGGACTCCGCTAAGTTAGAATAATTAAATGAAAATTATTCTATATCTTGGAAAAAACCTTAGCGCGTACTGTGCGAGGTGAATCAGTTAGGAAAGGGAGGAGCTTCGTTTTATACTGTATAGTGATACAAAGAAACTGTGGACCTTCTTACCTATGGAATATGGTGAACAATCGTCGTTCCGACTTTTGGATCACATTTTCAACTTTACTCTGTAATTAAAAAAAAACACATTTGTATAAATTAAACGAAATTAGGCGGTGTTTATTTCTTTTTTAAAGAAGAAAGTGTGACAAACGTCCAATGTTCAGGTCCAAGGTAAGGTTCACCTTTTAGTTAGGTGATCAGAGTAAATGCAAATGCCTCATCACTGAAAAATTGCTATTCAAAGCAGGTATTCAGTTTTTATCGTCATCAACTTGTAAACACTCTTGGACACAATATCTACCATCAAATACATACCATATAGGAACAATCTCCCACGTCGAAATATCTATGTCTAGCACATAGATTGACAATCGACCTTGCACCTTGCTCATTTCGTATTTGGCATTATTAGTTAGGCCTTATAATTCTTGGATAGAGTAATAAAATCTTTGACTGTTACGATACGGCATTAATAGTTTTGAAATTTGAATATTTGTGCATTTGCGTTTTTTAAGGGATTTTTAAATTACGTTTGCTATAGTGCATGCATCTATCATTAAATACTCACTTAGACAGTTGGACTTATAGTAATTACTGCGCTTTTTTTCTTTCAATATCGCCCATCATAACACTTTATTGAACCATTAGATTTACCTGAAGACCAAACCACTTGAACTCGGCGGTGACCAGTTTGTAACAGGTCATCACGGGCTTCACGTCGACTTTCCAGTTGGGACCGACCAGCGGTCCGCGGCCAGTCTTGACCGACTTGAACTTCGTCGGGTCCGTCTCGGGCTTGTAGTCCGCGGAGGGCAGGGGGTCGTTTGCGATGTCGATGTGCACAATCTCGCGGCTCTTTAACTTTTCCGCTGACAGTTCGTGCACCTGAATAAGCAAAGGGTTATTAGCGAAAATATTTATTGAAGCTTATGTATGGTAAATATGTTTTTTGTACATGGTAGAGAAAAAGAGGTTGTAATCTCAATTGTAATAGGTCTACTTCGTCCCTTATTTTAAGACCTTGAAACTTTAGAACTATTTTCGGATAGCCCGCAAGCAAAAAGGATTGATTATAAATTAAATCATGTACAGACTCTTTAAGAAAAGAATCTTCAAGATAAAATAGGAATAATTCGAAAATTTCAATTGGTTATGGTTGTTTATATTTTTTTTGATGTTGAATATTGTTCAAAATCTTGCCTTGCTCGGTATGTACTTGTTATCACCATATGACATCAACTGCGCACGTTATTTTTAGTGCCCTAAGCATTCGGACCATACCAGTCATTTCCTTCCGTAGTTCGATATAATGTATGTGGAATAAGATCTGATGTTAAGTGAGGTGAGGTAGACACAGTATTTACTGAACACACCCAGACACAAAAAAAAATTGTTCCATGGTATTTGGATGGTAGATGAGGACGATGAGGAAAAATAGTTCCATAGACGCATCAGTTAGGTTCTCTAATTATGATATATTATATTATATTAGGTATATATAGTTACCCTCCCGGTATCTCTACCATGTTACATTTTCGAGTGTGCGTTAAACTCAAAGTTTTAAGATATATATATAAATATATATATAATATATATATATATATATATATTCTTATTTACAAGGTAGGCACTACACCTACCATAATGTCTCTCCACGCCACGGGTTGACTGGTAGAGAATGCCTTAAAGCATAAAGTCCTACCCTTGTATCCCTCTTTGTAAGGTGTGACCAATAAATTTAAAAAAAAAAATTAAAAAAAAGAAATTGCACAATGTAATAATTGGATTCCCGTACCGCCTTTGTATTTGATATTCTTTGAATAAAAAGCGAATGCGTAAGCGATATGCCATCTACTTCCTAACAGCAAGGCATTGGTATTGTTTGTTTTTCTGCTTGAATATTGTTGTCTTTACGGTGAGAGGCAATTAACTGAGCTAGTTTTTAGTGCGCTTATCACCTAGGGCTAAATTCACGTCACGAGTGAAATATATGAAATGTATGTAAAGTAATATAATAAAAGTTATTTAGATTTGTACCTAAGCTAATAAAACTCTGTGGAAATAAATATATAGTGAGCTAATTGACTCCAATTATTGTTTGGGTTGCACCGCATTGAATGCATTTGAATATTTGACTCCAGAATTAACCTTTATTATTTTTTAATTTGATTCAAGTTTTGATGCGATCTAGATGTTGCTATGATTTTGGAATTCTTAATAATTCAGTTTCTTGGATTTGTTTCTCAGAGTCATCTTTTCTGAAACTGAAACTACAGTTTATCATTTAGTTAGTTGTAACTTTCTTGAATATTAAAATTTTTTCGCGGCATTTTTTTCCCACATACCGCCTTAATAAAGCCCGGAATCTATCGAGACTAAGTTTTATCAGACTATGTTTAAATAAATGCGTCCAAGGTCTTCACGTAGTACGGAGTAGTAGTCTCTTTTAATCATATTTTATACTTTTAACAACTAAAAGGATTTTTAATGCTCTTCCTAAGGACTAACTGTAGTGTCAATTAAAATGGTCCGAATTAAAAAGATATTAAGTTGGTAATGTAACGGTAGTTTTCGGAAATGCAATCTCTTCGTGTACAGCATCAAACGCGTTCTCAAATATGTATTTAATGAGGTTTATGAAAAGGAACTAAAAAAGTAACGCAGGTAGTATTTTTTTAGATTATAAGAAAAAAAAAGGAGAACACTGATCTTAAAGTAAGTGACTTCAGCAAACGGAATCACTACGAATATTTTATAAAGGGCGTTGTGTTAAGTGTTGACATTTTTATATTTAAAGTAAAGATAAAAAACGATGATATTGAGTGGCCTTTAAACATCTCCATCCATCGTAAGATATACCCTGCCGGCCAAAAGTTTAAGACGGCACATAAACAACATAATTATCCATCCATTGTAATGAAATCCCATAGGATAAATAAAAGAAATGCACATCTGCTTTTTTTTTTTTTTTTTGGGCTGATGGCCGCTGTTAGCCCCAGGGCTTTTACAGTTTCAACGGGTTGAGAGGTGACCGAGCGCTTATGGCTCTCAGTCGAGACCTCTTTATATGGGTAACCAGCGCAAGGGCTCCCGAGAGGGAGCCTCGGCTTGGACCGTTACCCTGTTTCGCGAGAGCGTCTGACTCGAGGATGCCCGAGAGGTTGCTTCTGACAGAGGATTATCTTAATTAATATCACTATTATTATTAACTACCTGTACCACCACTTCAGAATGCGTTGGCGCTGGAGAAGAAGTGGCGCAAGAAACTCCAGCAACGCTTCTATCTTTATGGACTGGAGGTATCTTTTTGATATCGCGAATAACTTTGTTTGCGACGCCCTCGCCGTCGGCGGGGGCGATATGAGGGTGCAATGTATGTGTGTTGTGTTTTATGAAGGGCTTGGGCCCTGGTGGTTGCGTCGTCAGGGTCGTCGAGGGCGTGCCTCGGTCTCCTACGGACGCGGGTAAATCTGTGATTCGCGATGGGATTGTAAGTGGCGGCACTTACAATCAAAGGGTTTCGGTGTGTGACGGCAGAGTCGAAATATCGGCGAGAAGCCTGCTTCAGGTACTGAGCTATGGTCGGCAGCTCAAGATCTATGTGTAGATTTTCGTTACGCAAGAACCACGGCGCACCGGTGGCCTTGCGCATGAAACGATTTTGTATTACCTGAAGTCGGTGAATGTGACGCGGGGAGGCATGCGCAAAGACGGGCTTGCGTATGTCATTATGGGTCGGATGCACGCTTTGTAAAGTGTAATTTTATTACGCAGGGACATTTTGCTATTTTTATTAAGTAACGGGTGCAAACGACCCAGGACGAATGCTGCTCGATTCCGTACGCGGTTGATATGCGGACCGAAGGTGGTCTTTCATCTAATGTGCCGCTTAAGCATTTGACTGTCTTTTCCCAGGGATTGACGATCAAATAACTCTATAGTTTGGAGATGCGGCGTTTTGTTGCGCCGAGAGAAGTAAATGGCTCCACTTTTGGTGGGTTAACCTCAATCCTCCATTTCCGAAACCATTTCCTAAGGTGTTGGCTGCAGATTGGAGTAAGGCTTGAAATAGCGTCTGGTTTAAATCCAGACGCGTAGAGGCCGGTGTCATCGGCGAAAAGGGCTAGCTCTACACCGCGAGTGCGCGGTATGTCGTTGGTGTAGAGTGTATAAAGTAGGACCTAGGACAGAGCCTTGTGGTACTCCGGCACAAATGGGGTGAACTCGAACGCGTTCCCTCGACGCGGTAACGAAAGGTTCGATTTCGGAGAAAATCTCGTATGATAAGTACGAGTCGATCTGGCACACCGAGCTCATATAGTTTGTATATGAGCCCGTTGTGCCTGACCTTGTCGAAAGCTTTCGCCACGTCGAGAAAAAGTGCCCCAGTTTGGTAGCCCTGAAGAAATTTACTGAGGATGTGCTCCGTGATGCGGTGCACTTGATGTGCATGAGTGTTGGGTGCGAAACCCGAACTGCTCATTGATTGGCAGCCCTCGGACAATCGACCTTGCACCTCTTGCTCATTTCGTATTTGGCATTATTCTGGCAAACTCCGTAGTTAGGCCTTATAATTCTTGGATAGAGTAATAAAATCTTTGACTGTTACGATACGGCATTAATAGTTTTGAAATTTGAATATTTGTGCATTTGCGTTTTTTAAGGGATTTTTAAATTACGTTTGCTATAGTGCATGCATCTATCATTAAATACTCACTTAGACAGTTGGACTTATAGTAATTACTGCGCTTTTTTTCTTTCAATATCGCCCATCATAACACTTTATTGAACCATTAGATTTACCTGAAGACCAAACCACTTGAACTCGGCGGTGACCAGTTTGTAACAGGTCATCACGGGCTTCACGTCGACTTTCCAGTTGGGACCGACCAGCGGTCCGCGGCCAGTCTTGACTGACTTGAACTTCGTCGGGTCCGTCTCGGGCTTGTAGTCCGCGGAGGGCAGGGGGTCGTTTGCGATGTCGATGTGCACAATCTCGCGGCTCTTTAACTTTTCCGCTGACAGTTCGTGCACCTGAATAAGCAAAGGGTTATTAGCGAAAATATTTATTGAAGCTTATGTATGGTAAATATGTTTTTGTACATGGTAGAGAAAAAGAGGTTGTAACTTCAATTGTAATAGGTCTACTTCGTCCCTTATTTTAAGACCTTGAAACTTTAGCACTATTTTCGGATAGCCCGCAAGCAAAAAGGATTGATTATAAATTAAATCATGTACAAACTCTTTAAGAAAAGAATCTTCAAGATAAAATAGGAATAATTCGAAAATTTCAATTGGTTATGGTTGTTTATATTTTTTTTGATGTTGAATATTGTTCAAAATCTTGCCTTGCTCGGTATGTACTTGTTAACACCATATGACATCAACTGCGCAGTTTATTTTTAGTGCCCTAAGCATTCGGACCATACCATAACCACTCACCAGTCATTTCCTTCCGTAGTTCGATATAATGTATGTGCAATAAGATCTGATGTTAAGTGAGGTGAACACACCCAGAAACAAAAAAAAATTGTTCCATGGTATTTGGATGGTAGATGAGGACGATGAGGAAAATAGTTCCATAGACGCATCAGTTAGGTTCTCTAATTATGATATATTATATTATATTAGGTATATATAGTTACCCTCCCGGTATCTCTACCATGTTACATTTTCGAGTGTGCGTTAAACTCAAAGTTTTAAGATATATATATAATATATATATAATATATATATATATATATATATATTCTTATTTACAAGGTAGGCACTACACCTACCATAATGTCTCCACGCCACGGGTTGACTGGTAGAGAATGCCTTAAAGCATAAAGTCCTACCCTTGTATCCCTTTGTAAGGTGTGACCAATAAATTTAAAAAAAATTAAAAAAGAAATTGCACAATGTAATAATTGATTCCCGTACCGCCTTTGTATTTGATATTCTTTGAATAAAAGCGAATGCGTAAGCGATATGCCATCTACTTCCTAACAGCAAGGCATTGGGTATTGTTTGTTTTTCTGCTTGAATATTGTTGTCTTTACGGTAAGAGAGGCAATTTACTGAGCTAGTTTTTAGTGCGCCTAGGGCTAAATTCACGTCACGAGTGAAATATATGAAATGTATGTAAAGTAATATAATAAAAGTTATTTAGATTTGTACCTAAGCTAATAAAACTCTGTGGAAATAAATACATAGTGAGCTAATATGAGCAAATTGTCTCCAATTATTGTTTGGGTTGCGCCGCATTGAATGCATTTGAATATTTGACTCCAGAATTAACCTTTATTATTTTTTAATTTGATTCAAGTTTTGATGCGATCTAGATGTTGCTATGATTTTGGAATTCTTAATAATTCAGTTTCTTGGATTTGTTTCTGAGAGTCATCTTTTCTGAAACTGAAACTACAGTTTATCATTTAGTTAGTTGTAACTTTCTTGAATATTAAAATTTTTTCGCGGCATTTTTTTCCCACATACCGCCTTAATAAAGCCCGAATCTATCGAGACTAAGTTTTATCAGACTATGTTTAAATAAATGCGTCCAAGGTCTTCACGTAGTACGGAGTAGTAGTCTCTTTAATCATATTTTATACTTTTAACAACTAAAAGGATTTTAATGCTCTTCCTAAGGACTAACTGTAGTGTCAATTAAAATGGTCCGAATTAAAAGATATTAAGTTGGTAATGTAACGGTAGTTTTCGGAATGCAATCTCTTCGTGTACAGCATCAAACGCGTTCTCAAATATGTATTTAATGAGGTTTATGAAAAGGAACTAAAAAGTAACGCAGGTAGTATTTTTTAGATTATAAGAAAAAAAAGGAGAACACTGATCTTAAAGTAAGTGACTTCAGCAAACGGAATCACTACGAATATTTTATAAAGGGCGTTGTGTTAAGTGTTGACATTTTTATATTTAAAGTAAAGATAAAAACGATGATATTGGAGTGGCCTTTAAACATCTCCATCCATCGTAAGATATACCCTGCCGGCCAAAAAGTTTAAGACGGCACATAAACAACATAATTATCCATCCATTGTAATGAAATCCCATAGGATAAATAAAAGAAATGCACATCTGCTTTTTTTTTTTTTTTTTGGGCTGATGGCCGCTGTTAGCCCCAGGGCTTTTACAGTTTCAACGGGTTGAGAGGTGACCGAGCGCTTATGGCTCTCAGTCGAGACTCCTTTATGCTGGCAACTTAGCGCAGCCCGAGAGGGAGCCTCGGCTTGACCGTTACCCTGTTTCGCGAGAGCGTCTGACTCGAGGATGCCCGAGAGGTTGCTTCTGACAGAGGATTATCTTAATTAATATCACTATTATTATTAACTACCTGTACCACCACTTCAGAATGCGTTGGCGCTGGAGAAGAAGTGGCGCAAGAAACTCCAGCAACGCTTCTATCTTTATGGACTGGAGGTATCTTTTTGATATCGCGAATAACTTTAGTTTATGACGCCCCGCCGTCGGCGGGGCGATATGAGGGTGCAATGTATGTGTGTTGGGTTTTATTAAGGGCTTGGGCCCTGGTGGTTGCGTCGTCTGGGTCGTCGAGGGCGTGCCTCGGTCTCCTTCGGACGCGGGTAAATATGTGATTCGTGATGGGATTGTAAGTGGCGGCACTTACAATCAAAGGGTTTTGGTGTGTGACGGCAGAGTCGAAATATCGGCGAGAAGCCTGCTTCAGGTACTGAACTATGGTCAACAGCTCAAGATCTATGTGTAGATTTTTCGTTACGCAAGAACCACGGCGCACCGGTGGCCTTGCGCATGAAACGATTTTGTATTACCTGAAGTCAGTAATGTGACGCGGGGAGGCATGCGCAAAGACGGGGCTTGCGTATGTCATTATGGGTCGGATGCACGCTTTGTAAAGTGTAATTTTATTACGCAGGGACATTTTGCTATTTTTATTAAGTAACGGGTGCAAACGACCTAGGACGAATGCTGCTCGATTCCGTACGCGGTTGATATGCGGACCGAAGGTGGTCTTTCATCTAATGTGCCGCTTAAGTATTTGACTGTCTTTTCCCAGGGGATTGGACGATCAAATAACTCTATAGTTTGGAGATGCGGCGTTTTGTTGCGCCGAGAGAAGTAAATGGCTCCACTTTTGGTGGGGTTAACCTCAATCCTCCATTTCCGAAACCATTTCCCTAAGGTGTTGGCTGCAGATTGGAGGCGTTTATAAATAGCGTCTGGTTTAAATCCAGACGCGTAGAGGCCGGTGTCATCGGCGAAAAGGGCTGGTTTTACACCGCGAGTGCGCGGTATGTCGTTGGTGTAGAGTGTGTATAAAGTAGGACCTAGGACAGAGCCTTGTGGTACTCCGGCACAAAATGGGGTGAACTGGAACGCGTTCCCTCGACGCGGTAACGAAAGGTTCGATTTCGGAGAAAATCTCGTATGATAAGTACGAGTCGATCTGGCACACCGAGCTCATATAGTTTGTATATGAGCCCGTTGTGCCTGACCTTGTCGAAAGCTTTCGCCACGTCGAGAAAAAGTGCCCCAGTTTGGTAGCCCTGAAGAAATTTACTGAGGATGTGCTCCGTGATGCGGTGCACTTGATGTGTGCATGAGTGTTGGGTGCGAAACCCGAACTGCTCATTGATTGGCAGCCCTCGGGACAGCATGAAGTCCTTGAGGCGGGTGAGGATGAGCCTTTCATATACCTTACCCAAGACTTTGAGTAGGCTTATGGGTCGATAGGCTGATGGATCGGTTGGATGTTTTGAGGGCTTGAGAATCCCTATGACATCGGCTTCCTTCCAGGTGTTCGGTTCGGTTCTGGAAGGTGCCTTTGGATATGGCCGCGTTGTAGATTATCACCAGTAGGTGTAAAATGGACATGTGAGTTTCATCACCTTGTTGGTGATACCGTCAGCCGGGAGCCTGCGGTCGCAGGTTTTAATTATGGACTCAACTTCGGTGCATGTAACTTGAGTGACGGAATCACGAGGTGGTTCCTTACTTCCTCCGCCGACCTCGCTGTTAACCATTTCAAGGTGAGCGGCGTCGATCGGTAGGGTGCTCGGTGAGAATTGAGCTCGAGATTGTCAGCCAGACATTCGGCTTCTTCGTCTAAGAAGGCGGGTGGTTTATTAGGACGCGCTAAGGAGGTAATTGTTTGGGCGTTGCCCCTTTAGGGATTTAAAGCAGCCAGTAGGCGAGATGGGAAGGTTCGATGTTGAGAGGTGATTATCCCACCGATCGTTCCTATACTGGGCTATGCGTGATCGGACTTCACGCTGAAGGGAAGGTAGCACCAGCCGGTTACTTGCGATAAGTCGTGGGCACGAATCGCCGCATTCTTGCCTCATTAGGTCCTTTATGTCGTTTGGCAGGGTCCATCGGTGGTCTTCCACCGAGGGAACCTGCCTCGAACAATCCTCGACTACGGTCTGGATGTGCCTAGTGAGGGCATGAACTGCGAGGTTCGTGTCGTTGACTGGAAGATATGTTCCTAGGAATAGCATCTAGGTGCGGTGATGTGGCTTCCCTCAGGGCGTTCCTGAGTCGGTGCCAGTCTACAATGGTTTTGGTGGAGGGTGAGGTTGGGGCGGAGGGCCCAACCGAAAAGAACGGGGCGATGATCGGAACCGAGCTCATGGATTACCTCTATGCCTTGGAAGGCAAGATTGATGTTCTTACAGATGGCACATTACACATCCGGTGCGTGACCCAATATGTATGGAAAATGGGTAGGCGTAGTAGGCGCTACGACGTCGAAGTCGAGTGTCGCTTAGCGAGTCTAAATAACCCTGGGGTTGATTTTAGTTGCATTCCACCGAGTGTGCTTGCTATTGAAATCTCCTGCCAAAATGACTGAGTTTCCAAGGGAAAGGAGCGCCACGAAGTCGCTTCAGAATACTTGTGCGTCACGTCTGCAAGGCAGGTAGACGGACGCGATTGTGATGGGGCGTGGCCGGTCATGGCTAGCTGACAGATCGAGGCTTCTAGAAAGGTTAGGGTTGGTGTATCGACGGGCACGCAGTGCTGACTTTTATAGTAGATGAGTTCCGCCATTAGCGGCGGAAGTTCTATCATTCCTAATGATGTTATAATTCGCAATGTTGGGATTGCAAGTGTGCGGTTTGAGGAATGTCTCTTGCACTAGGAGCACGTCGACTTGGTGATCGCGAACAAAATTGAAGATTTCGTCGCGTTGATTATTAATACCGTTCGCGTTAAAAAATGCGATGTTAAGGGAACGCGGATTTACTCTGCCGTTGTAAAGGCCCTCTATGCTTGAAAGTTGACGATGGCTGACACTACATGTTGGTAGCGCATTGTGGCAGCAATCCTGATTTCGGGCTTGCCATTGGAGTCCCTTAGGGCTTTTGCAAGGGCTGAGACGTCGGCGCCGTTGAAGACGGCGGCGAAGCGACACACAAGGTCGAGGTCGCTTTCGTTAACCGGCCGTCCGGCTGATGGAGGGGGCACATCTGCATACTCTATTGTTAGTATCGCATATTTAAAGAAGTCATTATTTTGTTTACTTTCAAGTTATTGGACAATAAACATCTATTGTTTTCAAACACCGACAAACGCTGCGCTAGAGCCAGCTGGTAGAGTCGTAATAATATTTTGATAATGTCCTCATTATTAATTACTTTGCTTTGTTACGTATCGGTCAATAATTAGGATTATTGAGCTCCTGAAAACACATATTTTTTACTTATTATTACCCGAGTTTACATGGGTTTGTTCACAAATAATCTCAATTAGTCTAAACTTGTGGTTTCTTCAGTGAACACGTCATAAAATGGAAAAGCTCGAGCAATTAGTTGTGAAGCGTTCTGCCATCGTTGTTTTACATAATGAAGGTAAATCCGAACGTGAGATTGCTTCACAACTGAAGTTATCGAAGACTTGTGTTCATGGCAATAACTCGATACAGGGAGACAGGCAGTTTTCAAGTTCGTCCACGCTCGGGAAGGCAGAGAGCTACCACGTCTAGTGAAGATAATTTCATTGTTGTTACCAGCAAGCGAAATAGACTTAACAGTACCAGAAATCCGCGTTGAAATAAACAAAATCCGAGTTAAACCTTTATCATTGCCTATAGTAAAACGGCGACTTAGAGATGCGAAGTTGTATGGTCGCGTTGCCGTTCGAAAACCTCTGCTAAGGCCGCAAAACAAGAAAAAACAGATGCAGTGGGCTCTTGCTCATCGAGATTGGACTGAAGAAGATTTTAAAAAAGTGCTTTGGACCGTTGAATCCAAGTTTGAACTATTCGGTTCAAAACGTAGAATTAATGTTCGACACAGTGCCCAAGAAAAGATCATTTCAGATTGTGCAGTCCCAACAATCAAGCATGGTGGTGGCTCAATTATGGTCTGGGGTTGCTTCTCTAGCCAAGGAACTGGTTTGATTTGATTCAAATTGAAGAAATTTTGAAAAAGGAACAGTACAAAAACATTTTAGAACAAAATGCCGTTTCTTCCGGGTTGCGATTAATTGGTGATGGATTCATTTTCCAACAAGATAATGATCCAGAGCATAGTTCAAAATGATGTAGAGGATATTTAGAAGATAAAGGCACAAGCGGTGTTACAACACATGGTTTGGCCTTCTCAGAGCCCGGATCTCAATCCCATTGAACTTTTGTGGGAAGAGCTTGATAGGAACGTCCATAATCGTGGCCCATCCTCCTGAGAAGAAATGTGGAATGCTTTAAGCGAAATTTGGAACAATATATCCAAAGACACCATTAACGAATTGATTGCCCGTATGCCGAGACGTGTGAAAGTCATAAAATGTAAAGGAGGATTTTTGATGAAAAATCGGGTTAACTAACTATTGCCGTTTTTGCATGGACTGTTAATATTTGTTGTCATTGTAAAAGTATATTGTGTGTCAATCATTGTTCAATTAGATAATTAAACAGGTTAATTAAACATTTAATACTTTTTTGGAGTTTTACCTTATTTTACTACTTTCATTAAGGTGGTCTTAAACTTTTGGCCTGCAGTGTACTTGCGTTGTTACTTTTCAAGGCTGAGATAGAATTGTATATAGATATTGGGTATCCGCATAAATATGCTGACATGGTTATGCTACGGCCAATTTGTATCTGCAGTGCGTGGTGCTACTACGTTTCAGGGAATATTTGATGCAAGGTCAGAGACATGGGTATAAACCAAATGGACACCCGAACCCAGTAACACTGCACTCTGTGACGCTTAAATATTTATATACTGAAGCTCGCGGTGTATCAATTACAAGCAAAATGAACTTCTACAAAATTGGTAACAATCACGGAAACTATGGTTATTATATATTGAAGAATTTTTAATGAACATGAAGATAATGACCTCGCGAAACTTGATTTTTTAAAGGAAATGTCATAGTACAATGTTGGATGTAGCAATTTGGATGGTCATGGGCAATTGAAACAAGTTTTTACGATAAGCCATCTTCCATACACAGCATGAAACGCCTTGTTCGCGTGTCACCGATAATACTAAATTTACTATATAAAAAAAAAAAAGATTCATCATCAAGAAGACTGTTGTCTTCTTGTTGAGATGTATTTTGTTTACGTGTGGAGTAAAGCAACGGTTGTAAACTATCTGTGTCTGTCTGGTTGGTGTTTATATATCTATTATTTTGTATTGTATATATTTGTTTTATTTATATGTTTATTGTATTGATTGACCGACCAGGTGGAGATAGAAAATAAATTATATCCCCAAATAGTAATAATTTGTATGATATCGGGATACGAGGACCCATTTTTACAGATAACAGAATGACACCATCTTAGTCCTAGAGGTGACAACTGGCTGAAATTTTATTGTGGACTTAAGTAGATTTCATAGGCCGCGGTTATCTTTTACCATCAGGTTAATTATGTGCTCCTATGGCATCCTAAATATTATGAAAAAAAATGAATGTATAATTTATGGGCTTTTATGATACAACAACAATATTTTCGAATATTATTTTAACTAAAATTGAAAAACAATGAATTGAGACAGTGAAGAATAGAAATATAAAAATATAAGTTAACTTTGGCATACTGCAAAAATATTATACTGTGGATAAAATACAAAGCAATACGTGGTCGCATGGGATGTTTAATACTGCAAATTTACGTGACTGAAACTTTTTGCCACACTTAATCCGAAACCAAATACCTTTACAATGAATAAATGTGAAAGTGCTTAATCCCTCATATGCATACAAATGCAAATAATTCAAGAATAACCCTTATTACAGTTACAGTAAGTTCATAAGGTATATTATTACTCAATTATTATTACATACTTTAATCGTATTGTTGGAATTAAACTATTAAAATATACCTTATAAAAATAACCTAGAATCAACGACGGTGCTTGCTTTATTTCATAGCACGCCAACAATCCGACTATCCATGATTATCCATACCAATGAAATTGCGTATTTGATGTTGACTATAGCGGGATATTCTAAATAGTAACAGCTTTTAGCGCACGGACACTGACTTATCACGTCTAACTAAATATATTAAAAATATATGACTACAATTAAAAACGACGCAGTGGATTATGATCTAAAACAATGTCTCGAGAGGCCTTTCCACAGTATAGGATTTATAGGTTAAAAAAAAAGTTTTAAAAGTATAAATTGGATAAGTGCCCTTACATACGAGGAAAAATTATAGACAATATAAGATAAAAGAAGATTAGCGATTGAAAACGAATACGAGTATATGTACATACATAAATAAATTGCAGTTTGTTTCTAACTGCAAAATGAATGGGTCAGCTCGACCGCGGTAGGACCGCGCCCTCTAAGAATACCGGCGTGAAATAGCAGCATAAAGCTGCTGTGATTCGTCTGGTGAGTGAAGGGATCCGAAGACCTTTATTACTGGCGACGAGGCATTCCATCTCAGTCCTCAAGGTTGACACCATAGGTGATGACGCCGCAGGAATCACTTAACATAAGGTGAACTGTGCGCTCGTTTGTAGCACTAAATGTAAAAAAAAATTAAACAAAGGAGTACGCAATGCATCAGAAGACTGTTGAGGTCGAACAGGAAGACGCAGACTCCTAAAGAGTCACATCATTCTCCTCGCCGTGTTCAGAGACTATATGAGACACCAGCTCATCTACATTACTGACTTGTGTGGAACACATCCTGCAAGCGATATCGCTCACGTCTATTTTCACCCCTGTTGTTTCTTGTCACCAATGTTTTCTACATATAATAATTCGAGATGTTTTTTTTTCATTGTATACGTAAAAAGACCTTCTTAAGCCGGAACCCCTCTGCTGCGCGCACGGTCGAGCTACACACGTGGGTACAAAAACGCTTTGTATGAAAATATAAGTAGTCCACAATAATCACGAGCACGCTGCGCACTAAATGACGTAACTGATACACGCGTGGTCTGTTCTGAAGTGCCAGCCACGCACACAGTAGCGCGCGTGGCAGGAAAAGCCCCATTGCGACCCACCTACGGACGAATGCCGTATCTACAGGGAGGGGGAGCGGGGAGCGGGGGAGACGAGAATCGTGCGCCTTGTTTATATTGTAGTTTACGTTTTGCTCGACGTTCTGACCTATGTACCCACGTGGCCCACACGTTTTACGTGTGCGTGCATTGGTTGCTATGAAAATGTTGACACAGACAGACAGATGGACCACGTGGCGACGTGTATAGCGTGTCCGTGCGTATCGTGCGCAGCAGTGGGGCTCCGGCCTTATTCTCCCCTTAGGCAAAACACGCGTCTATTACGTTTGTGATACCAAGTAAATTGTCACTTATTCATAACTTGGATAATACAATTCTTGTTGCGTAATCGAAAATAATTACGTAGAACACGATACAGTACTTAAGCTACGATAAAAAATAATCCATGTCATCTCACGTATCAATGTCAAACTAGGAAATAATGGTTTAAGGTAATATAAGTAATACTTAGCTTTTGAAAAAAAAATAACTACGCGGAAGTAGTACGTACATATACGACTATCACTCTCGTTTCTGAATTGGCCACATGCAAACTATTTCCTTTTAATGTTTGATATCCTTCATAACCCACTCGAAACGTAAACGTTAGGCTAGTTCTATTTTGTATAAAATAAATTAAGATCTAAATCGGGGTTGTTTACAAGTTAGCCCGAAAACAATGTACCGATTCATTATTAAAAAAAATATCTTGCTGGATTTATCTATCTGTGCGCGCTAATTTTTATTTTTATCGAACTATCATCAGCATGGTCATCATCTAATCAATAGTCTACTGCTGAATATACGTCCCTAATTATCAAAGTATAGTTTGCAGCGATCGGTTCATCCACAAAATATTACTGAACTGATCTTTTGACGTTTCCACCAATGGATAGAGTTTTTGGTCAGAAACAAGTAAACAATAAGTATAATTATAACCAGTCATTATATCCACTCATGCATATTCATGATGTTCTCGTTAAATGTACGATATTTACATTGTACCCGCATGCCGCTACTATAAACTAGCTGTACAACGAATAGATCGTCTCCACTGGGGACAGACCACGTTTACACAGAATAACTTAGTGCTGCTGTGTTGACGTCTGTTGAGTGAAAGAAACCATTAAATTAAAATTGAGGAGACATTCCATCTTCGTCGGACGGTGACAATGAAACTGCATTAATTTTATTAATTCTTTGTCAAATGTGTGGACTTGGGCCTTAAGCACTTGTTACTATCAGGGGAACTATGTGTTAACTCACTCTATATATCGTTACAGCAAGAATTTGGGACATGAGATTCTTGACATTGACGAGATTCATGTTTTAAATATTTTTTGTACAAAATATTCAAATATGAATTGTAGAACTAATAATCCTAGTGATAACAAGGATGTCGGACTCACGTACATATCGTATTATAGTCGTGTGTTCGATTCCGATTTTCGGATACTTAGATAATAAAACCACATCTAATATTTGTTACATGGTGTATGCCGATAGGCTAATCCACGTCCTAAGGTAACTGGTGGCAACAGCGGTATGGCGGAATCACGCCGTAGCTAGTTTCTAGTAACAAAAAACCCGAGCGACAGCTAATTTTGTTAATTATATGTGGGAATCCCTAATCACGTTAACATGATTGCATAGAAAAAGACACACGACTAAAAACTCCATAAAATTGTAAAGGATTTGTATAATGCTCAAAAAAAAAAAAGTGAAACGTGTAGAGTGAATGAGGTTGTCACAAAATAAGCTTATTCTTGATATTCTAGAATATATACGAAGGTTGTCGCGACGACGTCACGAAATGTGTCACTAGGGCAACTCTCAAGAAGGCTTGACCCTCCACCATTCTCCGTATATTTTTGAGATCAACTTAACTTAATAACAACAAAATTTGACGGTAAAATACTATATTCGCATGTGTTATACCATTGTAGCTCAAATTCTGCTTGCTTTTAATTACAAAAGAGAAAGAGAAATTCGACGCGTATTTTTAACATTTGCATCAGAAATTTTTAAAGAGCGTTTTCTGAAATGTCCGATTCAATTAGCGTGCATGATATATTTGTACTTGTCTTACACTTTGCATTTTTTTATTTATTTTTGAGTGTGACATACGAGCACACAGTTAAGCTGATGGTGAATTATTGCTTAGCCTCATAAAATCCACATCCATCGGCAATAAGAGAACATAATGCAGATTCGTAGTCACATTTGGGTCATATTATGATTGACACCAGTCATCTACCAGGATCTCGGGACTTTTATATTTTCACTCGAAAGTCGAAAGTGCCCCGCTAATTTCTTATTGGAACATCACTGGGTAGGCTCTATAAGGGATGGAATTGGTTTCGATGTCACAGGACACCAGCGTAAAATACTGCAGTATGGTGTATGTATGAATGCGGCGACGGGATTACAGGTAAGGAGACATGCGATCTCAATCCTTTGGAGTCACCCCTGAGCATGTGCATCTTGAATCTCAGTTGAGGGTGTATGTATGTAGTAATCACGAGCCGCAGTCATCATTTAGCATTAAGTGAAATGTGTGCTTGTTAGTCCACTCCAAATATAAAACAAAATACTGGTATTCCGAAAAGCGTAACCCATTTTTTTTTTATTTAATTACATAGAGAGTAACAAACGTGCACACAGTTCAACTGATGACAAGTGATTCCGGCGGCCCGTGACATATACATAAATCTTTGACAAGGAATCATAATGCAGATGCGACTAGTAATAAAGGTCTCCGTATCCCTACACTCTGTGCAGTATACTGCTATTTTAAGCAGTTATTCCGTAAGTGGTGGCCCCACCCCGGTCGGGCTGACACATTCATTCTGCAGCTCGAAACAAACTGCAGTGTTTCTGTACCACTGAACTAACTTATAATTGGTACAGTTAGTCAATATCCAACAAATAAATAAAGTTAGGTACCGGCCGTTATCGAAGGGATCAACGACAAGGCCGTAGCCGACGGCGCCTTTCTTTGCCACCGATAATAGAACATAATTTCGTACTATCTGAAAAGATATCCTATCTACAGTAAGTTAACATTCGCAAATTATTTTACGACGATTACGGCGACGATAATAAGCTTACTTAAAATATTTTAGTATTGTTTAGTAAAATTTTAAATTATATAATTTTTTTACTGGAATAGAAGATACAAACAGCACTACTTTTCTTGGGATAGAGTTACAAATAGAACCAAGATTTCCGCTACGCAAGTAGTTTAGTGCTTGTTGTTTGTCTAGTGAAAGATAGAAATACAGAGAAGGCTGATCTGCTGAAGGCATCTCTTTCAAATGCAATGCGCGGGATTTCGTTTTATATTGATGCAAATACGAAATTTTTTCGAGTTAACACTGGGCGATGTTTACCAAAGGGGTATTAAAAATCTTGTTGCACGGAACAACAATTATCGATCATGTAAAATTTATTAAATTGAAAAATAAACACAGAAAAAACTCAATTACAAACATAATTGCATAGAATAAGCTACACTTTTAACAATGTATACGTCTTTACAATAAAATCCCAGAAAACATACAAAAAATAGTAAGGGGACGTTTGTATGTCAAAGGTTAATATAATATATTACTGAGTATGATAATACACGTGGGTATATATTATTGTCAAAACAATAATAAATTAAATAGTCCCGGCGAGTTACTTTCCTCGGTTCTTACCTAGTCTGTCTTTCTTTTTTAGCAATCAATAAGATGTGTAATTATCATTTTAGTCTTTATAATAATATTAAGTATCGCGTCTAGATTGAAGCTTGGCGATGGTAGTCACCGTGAGGAAATACCTTAGGGATCGATAAATAAATATCATAAAATGACAATTTACGTGCTACATAAATATTATTCAATACGTTTATTGTGTGCTTAGGTTAATAAAATAAAGTTTAAATAAATAGCCACAACAGCTGGAATCGAACCTGCGGCGGAATCACTATCCGACTTGAATCACGTTTCGTTACAATTTAAATTTATATCACACGACGTTCCAACTATTTCTGATAAGAAAGAGCATTAGATATACTTGTATTTTATGAACCAAAGTGTACGCAGACGTGTTGATTTCTATAATAATAAAGGTTGTGGGAGTATCGTTGTAAAAACTAACATATAATTTCCAGTGTAATAGTAGTTAGTGACTGACAGTCGTCCAACAATTATCTATTGCGCCCGCGCCGAAAAATGCATTTAAATTATTTTCTGCTTTTTAGTCAATTATATTTTATATATCTTTAAAATTTATATTTTATATATTGTTTAAAGTTTCGAATAAGCTCAGCGGGAAATTAGTTTAAAATCTATTCCGAAATTTGTACCGTACAAATACACAGTAACAAATGATAGAAAAAGGCTCCAGCTTCGCAGCATATTCGTTGTGTCCCTACTCAGCCGGCCTCCCGTTCGCGAGACTAATTAGATAAAGCTGTAAACATCTCTGGACCAACAGCAATACTCACACACAAAAAAAAGATAGAAAAAGGCTTCCATTCGATTAGCAAACATTCCAATCAAAAAACTAGTACGTACGTAGTCATAATTATTTAATCGAATGTAATATGGAAGAATAATCGAAATAAAAAAATGATATGGTTACCGAGTTATAGTATTGTCCATTATACTCAGATACTACAACTTAATATGTAAAGAAGCTGAAAGCCTATACATATAAATCCCACTGCTGGACATAGACGGTGGTCTACGCTCAGCAGGAGGTGAGGTGAGATGTGTCTCAAAGGAGAGTATATATTGTAGCACTGGATCATCCACGCAGCTCTACTGCAGATTAGTGGACTTTAAATATCGAAATATATATATATTTTTTGGATATCAGACATGCGAGGTTTTCTCACGATGTAAATCTCCTTCATCACCAAGCACTCGTTTTAGACTAAATTATGTCGCACAAATTGAGTGCTGGCTAACTTCTCCAGCCCAAGACCGTGACTTTATAGACTAATACCTTGACCGCTCAATGATCAAAGTGCGATCGTGTTTAAGGTAAAATTAACCTATATCTTATCACATAGGCATTATATCATCGGATTACCGGAGATAAAAAATAAAACCAATATGGTTTGCATAATAATTACCATATTCGTAACGCCCACGCCTCAAAAAACCTAAAAATATAATTAGTATTGATTGTTTCAAAAACATTTGCACCCCGCAATCGCACAGAAATCTACGTTTTATTTGCTTTTTCTTTGCTCGTAGATCTCTCGGTGACACACAAGTACACAGTTCACCTGATGGTAACTGTTGACCATGAACACATAGATCCATTCTCAATTAAGATAGGAATAAGGAGCGTAAGATGCCACGTTACCAGTAATTGGGTCTCCGAAACTTGCACTCGCCATACACGTTACCTCCGGCGTTCTGTTACACGATGATCGGATACACTTTAACGTAATAATACTATTGGGTAAAATAGGCAAGAATTATTGAGTTTACTGTGTTTCGTGTGATAGGCATCCCAAAGAACCGAGTTACTGGAAGCGAGGTATTCCATTTCAGAGCTCAACGGTTGTGCATCTTGAATCTTTGGTAAGGATGGATGTAAGTGTATATGGGCCCGTAGTCCGTCTCACTTACCGTCAGGGGAACTCCGAGCTCGTTTGTCACCGTTTATTCATAATAAAAAAAAGATAATACATCTAATTTAACTTCTGTAGATGCCGTCTGCTTGATATTTTAAATATGAATCAGGACAAAAAGCTTAATTTTAGAAAAGTAAAGTCAGTTAGATAAAAGTTTACACAGACACCTAGACATAAACCTTAAAATCCTTTAAGTACTGGCAAATGTAGAAAAAGTAACAAAAAATGTTCCACGGAATTCGAAATTAAGTAAGTTTTCAAATAATCAATGGTCTAAGAACTCGGTTTAATTCAAGTATTTCAATATCCTAATTATATTTTCAATTACAATACCGATGAGTAAAATTAATAATACTAAATCATCATGTTTGTAAAACGGTGCTAAAATTTTAAGTGTAATTGAATATTTGAGACCTAACTTAAAACTGAAAATTGTACCTGAACTTGAGTATGAGACAAATTAAAAAAAATTTAATATTGAAAAAAGATTCAGTATTCAGTAAAACATACAAGTACTCATATTGCGTTGGTCAATTTTGAAATTTACGATGGATTCTCTTACCACGTAAATACACAGACCATGTCGGGGTTATTAATTATAACTTACGTAATTATTAAAAAAAGTAGAAAAAAAACTTACATTATTCTGATCGCCAACGTCGGGTACGTGTAGGGACTCTATGCAAATAACGAAGTTTTCTTTCATATATCCGGGATTCTGAAAACATATATAACGTTACAATATTCGTCTAACTAGTTGAAAAAAAACTTTACAATGTTATAATCAATTTAATCTAAGCTTAAGTCTCGTCTGTTTTAGGTTTTTGATTTTTTTTCTTGATATATGGGTTTTTATATCGGCCCACTCCCGTTGCGTTTCTATGTAGACGAATCAGCGTTCAAAACTTCCGTTAATGTAATATGTGATGATGGATTAATTTTTGTTTCATGTTACGCAGCTATGATTAAACATCCCCTTCTAATGTTATTATAACGTTACAACTCGTTGCCAATTTATTGCTTCGTCTTACGGGACAATAATGTTTTTAACTCACAATAGGGGTGCAAAAATCATCAATGAG
This sequence comes from Teinopalpus imperialis, assembly GCA_029286865.1. Classification (NCBI taxonomy): domain Eukaryota; kingdom Metazoa; phylum Arthropoda; class Insecta; order Lepidoptera; family Papilionidae; genus Teinopalpus; species Teinopalpus imperialis. The sequence continues at coordinate 6,058,088 of JAGSMU010000030.1, read as the reverse complement.
TTTTACAACCAAATTAGGAAGAATTCGAAACGCGACCTCGTAGCTTTACGTATTTCTGGTAGAATTAATTCACATGTTGAAGTGGTAATCGACATGAAGATTCAAGCGAGAGGGCGACAGTGGGAATCGAAATTAATATTGATACTGTACGACTACATGTCAGTACAGAGTTCATATCAAGTGCAAAATATTTTACAGATACGAGGGCTCGGAAACTTTGCATTAGGACGTGAGATTACATAACGATTTCGAACAAAGCTTGAAGAACAATCAATGCAGAGTGATATGTTAACACTCATGAAAATATTAAAGGAAAAGTTATCGAAAAGCGGCCACCTAGCATAGCATACTCACGGTTGAACTGTGTTCTCGTTCTTGAACGTCTAATTTTATAAAAATCAGATAAACGATGAAGAAAATAATGCAACAAAAAGTCTATTAAGGATTAAATTGGTCAGAAACATGAGTTTTTTTTATATGTTTAAAAGTTTTTTTAACATTTCCAAACTTGTGCAAATAAAAAATTAAAGAGTGCATCACGATTATTAGTTTTAGGGTGTGAGTATGTTGCATCTACGTCCCGTGACTCTAACAATACATCTGAACGCTTATATGCACTAAACACCGGAATACATTCCAGTCCAGTACATGGTATCTGGTATTAAGCAGAAAATATCGCCCATGTTAGAAAACAACCAGAAAAACACGATACTGCAGTTGAAAATTAGAAAAGTGCCACATCAACGACCAAGTAAAATAAGCTCTGTCTTAATACATGAACAGTATAATCAACTTACAACCACACATTTAGCCCTGCAACAAATCAATACAACGCTAACAGAATTCCTTCTTTATCGCTTCAGTATCGTAAACAGACTTGAAACTGTTGCATTTTGATTTTTCTTTTGTGTCGTGTACTCAAAAAACGGTACACTCATGGAGTCGGTGTCTTTATTATCCAGTGTTTCACTTAGATTAGAGAAATTTGATATACTTATAATAAGTAGTTACTTAAATACAGAAGTTAGATTCAAAAATAGACGTGTTGACTTAGATTTGTTTTGGAAGGTAAATAATATTTAATAACGTTAATTAAAGTTTGTTTATTGATAATATCGATAAAGGAACCTGTTTATGAGTTTGTACTTACTGTGAGCACAGTCCGGCAGTAAGGGTATGCGTTCCACGCCTCTTCGTGCACCTCGAGAGATCCCTTTGGAGCTAGCAGCCGAATGAAGGCGGGCACCTTGGACGCTAAGTGGTAGATCTTGTAGGTATACTGCCCCGAGGAGTATTTACCACCTAGAATAAGGAACACTACTAGAAAAGCGACCATTGAATTCCCTATCAATAGCATCTAAGACCAAATAATTAAAAAGAAATTTACAATTCAGGAACTGCATATATTATTGGTTATATTCAAAGCCACAGGAATGACCATCAGATGAACTGTGTGCAATCACTTTTAATGGCAGTGGTAGAACTACACTGCAGTTTGTTTCCAGCTGCAGAATGAATGGGTCAGCTCGACCTTTACTTGCCTACAATTCCACCAGGTGTTAAGGGTTGATATAGATCATGATAGAGAGCACTAGTTCAGCAAATGCTTATTAACTCTTCTTTTGAAAACAACCACATTATACAGGAACCGAAAGATTTCAGCAATCAAATTTTTTTGTATCTATTAGGTTAATTGATAACCATCAGTTGAAACAAACGGGGATACGTTTGTCTTCTAGATTTTATAAACAAATTAAGTAGAGACTAGACTACAAACTGACTAAAAGGGCAATAAAAATATATAAATATAACCCTCTATTGTTATAAGTAGATGTTGAAAATACATAACACTGTTTCAGCATTATGTTATTCTATTTTCAAACTTTAAAGGCCAACGCTTATAATGACAGGGAGGCATAAATGTGTCGGCTATACTGACCTATATAGACCTTTATTACTCGTGACGAGGCATTCGTTTTAGTCCCCAAGGGTGACAACGCATCTGCATTATGATTCCTTATCAAGGACGAATGTGGTTTTATTGGCAGCAGTAGTCACTTACCATTTGAATTATGAATTGAAATTTTGAAATTTGAAAAATGAATTTGAAAAATGAATTATGTGCTCGCTTGTCACCATTAATACAATAAAAAAATACACATCATATTTTTGCCTATGTGCAGAATTTAGCGTGAATAATCAGATTTGAGTTCATTGATATAGCCAGGCTACAATTACTAACATAATTGGCGTTGTTTGGCGCAACGGAATTCGCCACTGTGCTTGTATAAAAAAACTGCAACCGGACCAGACTGAGCCTAGATTATTCAGCGGTGGAGTATAAACAGTCGAACTGTAGCTAGTTTCTGGCAACACGAATGGGTCGGCTGGACCAGAGGAAGTGCTCACAGAATACCGGCGTGAAATAACGGCATAACCCTGTGTTGCATCTAGTGAATATATGGATACCAAGACCCTAATACAGGGGTTACTAGGAATAAGATATCATGCCTCTTGCGTTGTCAGCATGCGCATCTTGAATCTTCGTTAGATCCTTTACTATTAGGGTTAACTGTGTGCTCGTTGTACAATTAAAAAAACAACAGCTTTGATTTTATGGAGCTTCATCTGTTGCACATCACATGCCACAGTATGACAGAGACGACGCTCTACAAAAGAATCATACGTGACAGTCTCTAAAGATCGATGTATAATACTTTCGACAGATTCGAAAGTACATATTATAATAATCTTACCTTATATATTCTTTAAGAGTACGTGAGCTTTACTGTGCAACCGAGCTTTCAACTTGGAGCTTTTAGTAGTTCGGTGTTTTCGAGATTTTAGATTGTAGTTTTGATGATTTTGTATCATCTATAGCGATTTGAATTGAATTATTGTTACGTAAGCATATAAGTGAATTAATTTCTTTCGCTCATGTAACTGTTTGTAATATATATTTTTCTTAAAAGCGGTTATACTTTTATAGTTATATTTTGCTTAGAAGTCGATCGTGAGACCTTGGCATCATAGCATTTACAAACATTACGATTGAAATATACGGTCAACAGTAGCTAATGTCCATAATTACATAATCTGTTCAAAATATAAACTATGTTAATTGTATAACGACTATATTGCAAACTTTATATTTAATTTTTATTTGCATATTAAGGAAATTAGTGGAAATAGTCGAGAAATTGTTACAGAAGAGGTTGCAAAAGTAGCTCACCGCCGTCTTTGAATATCCCAACACCAAAAAGATGTAAGTGCGGTGCTAACCTTATCCTTTAAGGTCCTTAAAGTATCGGTTCGGTAATGGTAACAATACCCCGCTACCTGGGGGAAAGACAGGGTTATGTGGCATTTTTTCCCACTAACCTATCTTGGTGGACGTACTCAGTGCATTGGCAGGTGTTCCATGATTTTCTACGTAACACACCATTGCTAGAGGCACTGAGACTTAACACGTCGTAAGTGAGACAACATTTCCCCTAGCACCCACGATGTGTTTGATGACGACACCATTCCGTGTTGCCATCCTCCCCGAATACTTACGGATGGAGTAAAAGAATTGTATAGGAAGCCTATCGGGGGATATGTGAATAATAAAACTATCCGTAGAATACAAGTATCGCTTGTGAGAATGAAACTGGTAATGAAATTTGCTTGAAGTATTGGGAGGCAAATGGATCGTATAAAGTGAAAAGTGTCCTGTGAACAAACAATAAAATATGAAAAACACACATTTTTTTATGAAACTAATGAGCGCACACACACAGTTCACCTGATGGTAAGTCATTCTTGCGACACTTGATACCCTTACATCTGCGATAAGGAATCATAATTCGGATGATTTGTCATTCCCGAAGACTAAGATGGAATGCTCGAGACCGAAATTGGGCCTCAAGTCTTGTTATTTTTTGCCAGACAAACAACAGTAGCATAAACTACTATTTTCGGCCGTGTTTCTGGAAAGCGTGGGTGATCCTGGTCGAACCGAACTATTGAATAGTTCGGCTTATTTTTAACGGATTCTACCAACATAAAAAACGTACCATCTATTTACTTTGTAATAATGTTTATATATTTATATTTGTGTAATACGAAATGCAATTACAACCAGGTGCCCTAGGATCGTGCTTATTGGCAATTTGTTGTCTTTCACAGTGTGGAAGTGGGGGGTTTATGCTCACCAGTGGAAAAATTCTTGGTCGAAATGATAATAATGATGACACCAACGAAGTATTATTTTCGGCACAATCACTAGTATATTTGGTTTTAAAACAGTGTTACAATTTTAAAGCATTCATCAATTTAACGCCTTTGTGCCGATACGTTGCGCACTTAAATATACAACCAAACATCTGAACAAACTGTTTAGAGGTGACGTCATTCACAATATGACGGTTTATTTGCTTTGTACCAGTTCTCAATACGATTGCTAACAATGATTCATATATTTGGCCTACAAGACTACTTTATTAGTGCCATTCTCTTTTGCTTTTGCAATATTCAAATTTCTCTGAGCACTTATCTTTTACAGCATCAATCACAAGGCAATATATGATAGTTTCTCTCTTGACTCTCTAAACATTGTCAAAAGTGCCTGAATAAGCCACTGGCAACTTTCGTAGAAACAGGGTAAAATTAAGTCGGATCTCTGGACGAAATCCCAAAACCCTAGGTATGCGAAAAGGAGGCTGTTGAAGGATTGGAGGACCAATTTCATTCGCGGACGACTTTCGTGTCGCTGACCCTTGTCATCATTGCCCCTTTTTCATTACATAACACTATTATAAAATGTAATTTAGGAGCCGCTACATATTGCTTCGAACACCTGCTTGGTGCAGCGTTGGGTTTGATTTCCAGATTTAATAGCCAAATTATTGGTATTTGGATCTGGGTGGGTTATGTGAAGGGTCTTATGTCCGTTCTACCGCATCAGAAACTTCCTTCTATCTAATTGAACTTCCATTACGCATCGATATTCTGAAAAGGGACGGGTGCCACGAATGTCATCTGGTTATAAGGGACGCTTTCTCAACGGATAATCTGGAAACTTTTGTCAAAGATTTCTTCGTGATCGGAGATGTTATATGCGGCGGCGGTTAGAAGGTGATTTATTTTAATCTAAGATTGACAACAATGCGATCGCCAATTATGGCAATAGATGATCTTAGCACATTCCTTTGTTTTATTAACATGTTCTAAGCACTTAACCTATATTGTTATCTTGTTGTTTGGACTTTCACCTTTAATTAAGCAAAAAATAATGTATAGATTAGTTATTTACTTTCGTTTTTATCCCGCTTTAAAATTGGAATAAAAAGATGCGCATTTCGAATATATTTTATTGTATTATTACCGAGAAGGCACAAGAAGTCATGTTCTGTATAGGTATAGGTATAGGATTTTGTTCTGGTAACTTTTCAATGAAAAATCCAGTTGAAGTCGATCAGACCCATATCAAAGTCTATTTTTGATTCATATTGTAATCGCCATAACACATGAGATGACAAGGAAGCTCAATGTATCGCATACATGCATTCAAACAGCTTGGCTTTGTCAAGAAACCCCGTTCATGGGTCCCTCATCAGCTTAAGGAAATTCATTTGAAGCATTAGCACTGATTACTAGGGACGAAAAGTGGATAATTTATAATAACGGAAAATATCATGGGGATGCAAGATGCAAGAGCCCAGCGACTTCAAAAGCCATGAATCACCAAAAAAAAGATTATGCTGTCAGTTTGGTACGAATAAAAAATTCTGCACTTTGAACTTTTACCAAGAAACCAAACGATTAATTCGAACTTGAACGTTTAACAGTTCGCCAAACTGGGGTTGCAGTTTAGGAAAATCGAGCAGAAATAGGTAAGGGTGTTGTTTTGCATTATAATGCAAAGCCCCGCGCATATTTGGTCATACGCCAAAAATATGGGAACTAGGTTGGGATGTATTGTCGCATCCACCATATAGCCTCGACCTTGCACCCTCACACTACAATTTATTTTTTTTATTTTATTTCAATCCATGCAGAGTTCCATAAATGGTAAAATATTTAATGACACTAATAATGTAAAAATTTACATTTAACTTTTATTGCAAATAACAGAATTTTTATAAACATGGAATTATAATTGTGTCTTTCAGGATGGGAAAAGATCATTGACAAAACGTACAATAGCTAATTGAATAAAGTTATATTTTTAAGCAACAGTTTAGAATTTTTCTTCTTATTGAAAATCCGCAACACTTAGTTGCCAAGCCAATATAATTTGCATGATGAAAATATTATTAATTGATTTATAAAATCATTTCGATAAAGAAGCATTCTGTTTATTTAATGGTAAGCGATTTCCACACATTGATATGCGCTACATCATCATTAATAAGTAATAATATGGAATTCCTCAATGCAATTATTAAAGTTTGTTTAAACACTAGAGTGACAAACGGGCACAGAGCTCTCCAGATGGTGAACGGCGTTTAAACTCCGATCGCTATGTAACGGGAGGACAGTACATCCATCCTTAATAAATATACAAAAAGTACATGTATTGTAGATAAATAATTTTGCACTGCCAGAGATTGCCACTAAGCATTAGGTCGGCCCTTGTAAACCTTATTTAAGAGGACAAAGAGTAAATAAATAAAATTTATACATATTTATGATATCGCACATGATTATTTTGTTAAGTATTTTATTGTTACAGGACTCATTTGTAATTGACAATGAATGCAATGGCACTAAAAAAAATTGTTATTTCATCCCAAATAGTGCTAAGCAAGCTGAAGTGGCCATATAGCTCGTAGAACCAATAACCAAACCAAGAAAGGTTCTTGAGTGGCAACCTTTGAATTGAAGCCACAGTTAAGGGCGACCCAACATTACACGAAGTGACGTACATATGCAAGTTCGCTGTAAATCGGCGGATCAGGTGGCTCAGGGCCATGCTTAGTGCCACAAAACTATGAGGGAGGGTCATGGTTCAGTAGTGGACTATGGACAGGCTGTGGTGAAGCTGTGGTGAAGCTGAATATTACTCTTTTATGGCCAGCAGCTTTTAATTAAGAAATAAATAAATATATACCAAAATAAAGCTAGAATTATGTAATTTAACTTACCATTTTTTTTATATGGCTCATGGCCACTGTTAGCCCGAGGGCTTTTATAATTTCACCGGATTGAAGACTTACCAAGTAAAGGGTAGTCGTTGAAGGGTTCATTTTTGATGACCTCGATACCTTCACCGCCACCCGTTTCATTTTTGGACACCTCAGCCACACAGTACAACTGGGCCACTTGATACTAGAGTAAAACAAATCAAATATTAATCACGAATCTGACATAAAATATTAGAAATATCTAACATCACCATTCATTATAGAGATTTGACATCCACATTTATTGTAACCGTAAAGGTAAAGCAGTACGTTACGTCACAATATACAACGTAATGTTTACAACGATATCTTAAGCAGAAATTGGAAATCATAACATACAATGACCAAATAACTAACACTAAATTATATGAGAACACTTAAGATAAACAAATACTAAATCAAGTTGGTTGTTTTTAAATTAAGTTTAGTGCAATAAATTAAGTTGGTTGCTTTTAAATTAAGTTTAGTGCAATAAATTAAGGTGATTGTTTTTAAATTAAGTTGGTTGTTTTTAAATTAAGTTTAGTGCAATAAATTAAGGTGGTTGTTTTTAAATTAAGTTTAGTGCAATAAATTATGTTGGTTGTTTTTAAATTAAGTTTAGTGCAATAAATTAAGTTTAGTGCAATAAATTAACTGGTTGTTTTTAATTAAGTTTAGTGCAAAAAATAAGGTGGTTGTTTTTAAATTAAGTTTAGTGCAATAAATTAAGTTGGTTGTTTTTAAATTAAGTTTAGTGCAATAAATTAAGGTGGTTGTTTGTAAATTAAGTTTAGTGCAATAAATTAAGTTGGTTGTTTTTAAATTAAGTTTAGTGCAATAAATTAAGGTGGTTGTTTTTAAATTAAGTTTAGTGCAATAAATTATGTTGGTTGTTTTTAAATTAAGTTTAGTGCAATAAATTAAGTTTAGTGCAATAAATTAACTGGTTGTTTTTAAATTAAGTTTAGTGCAAAAAATAAGGTGGTTGTTTTTAAATTAAGTTTAGTGCAATAAATTAAGTTGGTTGTTTTTAAATTAAGTTTAGTGCAATAAATTAAGGTGGTTGTTTGTAAATTAAGTTTAGTGCAATAAATTAAGTTGGTTGTTTTTAAATTAAGTTTAGTGCAATAAATTAAGGTGGTTGTTTTTAAATTAAGTTTAGTGCAATAAATCGCATATGAAGATAAAGAGAAACATTATTCCCACAATATAATTAAAACATATATAGCGTAATTTCTAACAAATGTATTTATTAATATAACTGTCACCGTTGTTACCATATCTTGTAGGTCTCGTGGTGTAGTGGTAATAAGTATGTAGCCTGTTAGCCGGGTCCTGGATTCGATTACCAGACAAGAAACAATATTTGTGAATCACTATTGGTTTTCAATCAGTCTGGGTACGATGTGTGTACGTCCCGTATCCCTGACACTGCATCTTATCCTTCCTCAGATCTTATTGCGCATGCATTACATCGGAATAAGGAAGTTGACGACGAGCGAGTGCCTCTGTGTTTGTATTGTTATTTCTGGCAATAACCAGAAGATATCACTGTGGTCGATATATACCAAGAGAGCATCATAATCGGTATATATTCTATGTATATATACCGATTATGATGTCTTATATGCTAAGCTTACCAGACAAAAAAATAATTCCATACTAATTTAAAAAAAAAATATATATATATATCAACATTACTAATATTCCAGTTAACCATTCCAACTAAGCTAAACATGCTTGTTTCACGACAATAGTCTGATGGTGGATTCGAAGCTACGACCTTAGATTTCGCAGACCGTACCCTAAACCATTTGACTATTGGCGCTTCTAACATTCTTTTCATATATTACGTAATTTTGTTGTTTTAATTAAACAGCTGATTTTTTTTTTAAAAAAAAAAAAGGTATATCAGTCATGCTATTAACATTTCGACACAAACAACACATTCCGGTTAACCACTGCAACTAAGCTGAAAATGCTTGTGCTAGGAGATGGTTCACGTCAATAGTCTAATGGTGGATTCGAACCTACGACCTTAAGTTTCGCAGATCGTACCCTAAGCATCACGCTATTGACGCTTCAAAACATTATGTGAAAATATTATGTTATAAATATGATGAATTCCAAAAGGAATTGGAATATCTGAGGCAAGAACGAAAGGAGCATATTACATATATAAAAATATAGAAAGATACTTATGTTCAAATAAAATAGAGATTATATTTTATATAAAAATAGATATACTTTGTTATATAAAATAAATTATTTATTTAATTATTTATTATTTTATAATTATTTATTTATTACATAAATTGTAGCAATAAATAATTTATTTTTATATAAAATATAATCTCTATTTTATTTGAACATAAGTATCTACTAATTAAGTATCTGTTATTACATAAACATATGTATTGTAGATTTAAATGTCGAGGTTTATACACAGGTCATAGGATATACCTTATGATACCCTGACTAAGCAATACCGGTATTGTGGGCACCTAATTACACGATTAATTACAGTACACTCAAGGAAAGGTTGCGTATCCAGAATTTATATAATTGTGTATATATAATAATAAAAACTTACTGTGATATATTGTACACAGTATATACTACAAAAAACGCCTATATATATAATTATATATAGGCATATATATTTTAATTAACATGACTTTTTCAGTACCGAATATAAATGCATGCTCTAATTTTTATTCGTGTAACCGTCAATATTGATTAAACGGGTTACAAATAAAAAAGGTTACGATTTAACTTTTATAAGTTCCTCTATGACATAGCCCAACCACTTGTTAAATGCATTTACTTGCTTAATACAAAGATTGTTTTATTTGTAACAAAGTTACACAACGGCATTATAAACACGCGCCCTCACATATTGACTAAAGCGTTGAGCAAAGAACCCTAACACTGAACAGTGGGTAAGCGGTAGTCTCTCTCTGATTTGTCAACGCTTCATAAACAACTGATGCCGTCACGGACTTATGAACAGAGTTATGTTTTAAAAATAAAGAGTTACCTAACGCTAAGATCTCACTATAGACATCTAATGTTGGGTATCAAAACGGTTACTTCATCATAACATAACCCTTCAAGATAGAAAGTTGCGCCCTTTCGACACGAATGAGGATAGTTCCAGTTGATGATTTTAAAAAGCCTATTTAGCTTTATCACCATTATTAAAAAACTGGTTTATTACTTTTTATAAGAATTTGATGGGAATAGAAGTATTGGTCAATAAGGTACGTTTGGTACCCACGAGTAACTCATTACAATCGTCTTTAAAAACCCGTGGCACGGTTATTCTTATCGTTCGCTTATCTGAAGTTGTATTGAACACAACAAATTGAAACGATTATTTTTACCACACTATACCAAAAATAGCCGATATAACTGTTGCTTTTTTACAACACAGCTTTAATCAGCGAGAACTGTCGCCAACAACCTTTTTTTTTAACATCCTACTTTTAGTCAGTCTCGACAATATACAAAAGGTTTCCAGAGACTGGTGGCCTTCACTCGATGACCAAGTGCCACTCGGTGCCAGTGTATTTCAAAAGAGTTACTGGTTTATCGTCTCGATTACATTACGTAATCGCCACCATCGGTGTGCTGCAGGGGCTGAGACAGGTTCGATGACTAACTATATCAGTCAATGGCCAGCCAGACACACATCTCCGGCAAGTCTGCCTTCAATTTGCGGTCTGTCCTGTTCACTAACGAATGCAAAATGTTTCCGCGTGTGTGTGATAGGGGTGGTTCTCACAGTGCTGGTTTGCTGAAACCGATTTCTACTGCGATAGCTCCTGTTTGATGTGGACTCCTGCGTGGTGTAGTTGTAGAGTCCTTGGCTGCGGCTTCTGGGTTCGATTTCCAGCCAGTGAACTAATATTTGTGCATCGCAAATTGTTTAGTTTCAGGTGTTTAGGTTAGTTTGAGGTTTAGGTTTCATGTGTTGTAATTATGTCTCGTACCTGTATGCACCGCATCTGATCCTTCCTAGGATCGCATTAAATCGGAATAAGAAAAGGTCATCGAGTGAGTGCCTCTGTGTTTGCGCAGATGCTTGGGCCACAATGTATATTCCGCACAGTTGAACTCATCTAGTACTAACCAAAAGATGCGCGCGGATGTTTTATCGTGCAACGCCCTCGTCATTTGATCAATTATTGGTTACATCCCGGTCTCTTATAATTAACATTTTTTTTTGTTAGACAATTGTAGTTTTCAATTTTACTCATACGTTTGCGCTTTAAAGGTTTTAACGTGCCAAAAACTCTTCCGACCGATGGCAACGACGTCCAGATTCCTTGCGGAAACTTTAGCCTTGGGCTCAATGAGCAAGATTCAGTTATTAGACAACGAATTGAAAGCAAGGAAATTAACACAGCATATATTTAAATATATAATGTGTTTATTTTTATATTTTTGTTAAACCGCAAAAATCGACACAACACAATTACATAATATCCATCAGAAACCTGACAACGAAAACTATTGCTATGACTAAGATAAACAAACACTACTAAAGACCCCATTTCTACTGGACCAGAGGCTGAGCGAGATTGACTATTCACATATACACATTGTGGAAGCTACACACAAATGATAGTTATAGACCCCATGTTTTATACACGTCCAAGACTATTCCGAAATTTCACGGAAATAAGTCTACTAGATAGTTATTTAGAAGTAGTGCATGTTTCCTTACAAAATTAAAATAAAAAATCAGCACATAAAATTGCAATAAGTTACGGTAGTGTTAACTGGGAGTCAAACTCACATTGCTGGGCTTGTTGACATTTATGGCAAGCAACTAGCCTTTAAAATACTAACTCTATTTGTTACTATAATTGAGACATTATAAGATAATAAAAATTATAAGATAATTTATATTTAATTTGTTGTTGGCTCAAAGCTTCAGTTAAATATTATTATGATCAAAAATAATGACAACAGTTATTGCAAGGTCTTAATATTAAAAGTAATAAAAAAATATGTATTGTGTATATTTTCACACCCATCACTCTATAATGTGTTACAAAAATAAATTATTGATAAAGTTTTTGAATAATTATTTTAATTAATTAATTAATAAGGGTCTCCAGAAAAACCCTACTTACCTAGCAGTATTTATACTAATCTAAAGATATACATTTAGAGAAAAGTTAGAGAAAGTGACAAGAAGTGTGTGCTTTTATGTTTGCTAGTATAGTTGTGGGTAATTTTATGTATAACATGAAGTAGACATTAACTGGTAAAATCGAAATATGTTGTTTTGGTGGAAATATACAAAGAGGAGATCATACCAACCTGAAGAGAATCTATTCTAATTATTATATTATAATAAATAAATATTATATGATTTATGATCTTGAAAAAATTATAATTTGTTGAAAAACTAGCAAAATATGAAATAAAAATATTCATCTTTGATCAATAATTCAAGAAAGCAAATAAATATGTTTAAGAAAAAAATTAAAGCAAAAACAAAATTTACATTCAATGACATGTATGAGACTTATAACTTTAAAATTTATATAAAGATTAAGCCATTTTTCCCATTAATATTTAATTAATTTTATAGCAAAAACCTACATACATTTTTCAATATACACAATTATTTTATAATACATCATGTGTTATCTAAAAATCCATATATACCTATATATATATTTTGAAAAAAGAGTGGGTTACTTCCTTGTTTAAGCATAAAACAAGTGAAATGTTCTACATATACCAGAATAACATTAAATTTTGCATTGATTTAGTTACCCACACATTTTTTAAAACATTTAAATGATGGTGAGATGATTTCCAAAATATCTATACAAAAAAAGAGAAAATGTATATTCTTAAAATGATAAGGAAGTAACAGCTTTTTGTACATAGTAGTTTTGGTTAGAGTAACCAAAATTATATAACATTGATGGCATTCTAAAGGAGGGTAAAGTTATGGGGACAAATACCGCAAAGTTATGAGAAGTATACAAATACAGTGTATAACATAGTACTGTAGTCTATGCCTACTCTGTGAAATGGGATGTCTTAGTGTCTACTATTAAACTGCTAATTATGTGCTATATTATGTAAGAAAAAGGGTTGTTATCTAATATAAATATTTTATATTCTCAACTCTTTCACAGCTTTATAAAAGAAAAAAGATAATATTATAAATATTATATATAAATAAAAATATATTCAAAATTTCTTAATATATACTATATACTGATAAGATAGAACTTAAATTATCCAACAATGATAACCAATTGAAAATATCTACTGATAAGTTTTAGCAAATCCATTATAAAATCAATTATCATTAACAACAATTTATCATGGTAGAAATATATTTAGATTTTATATCTGCAACTAAACTTAATTCAATAAATAACTTATTGAAATTCTCCAACAGAGATATTTAAGCATATAGTTAATAACAATTATATATAATATCTACAAATTATTTTTAATTGGTGCCACACTGTAGCTACATAGAGGAAAAATAATATTATCAGTGTAGTCTCCCAGGTTTTTAAACAAAGAAGCAATACATCTAAAATTACCAGAGGGGGCCAAATATTAAACTTCTGTGTCAAGTTCCATCTATATTTGTATCCATTCTATATTCAATTAATTTAATTTTCAAATACATTAATTGACATATAACTTTAAAGATTAGTTATTATTCCTAATTATAAAGTATAATTAAACTAAGATAACAAAAAAGTCTTACCTCTTCAACTGTTAAAGGAAGAGTTACTCGACTGCAAAAAAAACAATTTAATTTTAATATCATTCATATAGCCTTATGAGATTTAACGTATATATATATTTATATAATTATGTTTTAAAACCTATCTGCTAGTGTCTACCTTGACCTGAACTACTGTCATTGTCACATCAATTATTCTCTTTCGACATTTCCAGTTTACTTAGGAACATTGATATTAAAAATGAATGAATGATACATTAAATTGCAAATGATGTAGCGTACAATGATATATGTAATATTCATTGTGCGCTAGTCTACACTCAATTTTGGTGACGACGAAAAATCGATTATTATTCTGAATTGGAGACAAAATAACCTGTACTTACTATTCTTTAATAAGCATATTGACTATGTATTTTTTCACTTAAATGCACATTAGGTTATTCACTACAACAGTATAAAGTTTATATCACAATACAACACTTGAGCAATGCCCCGATTATACGAATATCGTAATTTTAAAATCTTTAATCAACCAATGACCGAAAGTGACAAGGCGCATGCTTCAGATCATGATGCAACGGATATTACGTCAACAATTATTGCTGCGTTCTAAATAAGAAAATTACTAATAAATTTTATAAAACACAAGATTTTTTGCACGTGAAATACTTGAAGCTAATTTTTTCTCGACATAATATTAAATATTCGGAAATAATCTTAAGTTAATAACTATGAGTAAAATTCTGATTTTTGTATATTAATCGCATAATATTTTTTTGGAATCAATGTGAGTGAAGTTTGTAGAAGAATTAATATTAGGCACATTAAATGAATTTAATTTCGGTTTGCATAATGAATCTCCCTTGATTATTATAATCCAAGAAACTCAGGAGAAATGCCAATATTTTTTTAGCTATTTCCTACTAGACTTGATGTTATGAATGAGCGAGTTGTTTATTTATTTTTAGTATTATATACTTTTCAATGTCGTAACTTAATTGAATAATATTCATTTGATTTTTCATAGTAACAAATGCACATTGAAAATAATATTTCCATATAATTTATCTGTGCATAATGACTGGTATGGATACAGAATTATTTGTCAAATTGACAGTCAACGTAATTTGTCATGAATATTTTCTTACAAATTCTTTTTTTTCTACATCTATGTAATAACAAATAGAAATGCTTTGATGAATTTGTTTTGATATTTTTCAAATTGTGTGCCCTTAATTTAATTATTAGCTAGCACCTTTTGTATTTCAGCATACTATTTGCTCTCGTTAGAAGAATGAGTTTAGTTGGGAAAAAGTGCGAATCAATATCGCTCTCCGAATCAAACAGAGACGATTTAATTGCTAGTAAAATAACACCAGAAGACGTTCTCAGATTGGATAAGATAACCGATACATACTTATGTAGCCCAGAAGCTAACATTTATGATATAGATTTCACGAGGTTCAAAATTCGTGATTTAGAAACGGGCACTGTATTATTTGAAATTGCGAAGCCCCCTACAGATTTTGGCGTTGATAATGAAGGAGCAGAAGATGCTGCGGAAGAGCCGCTTGATCCAAACGCTGGAAGATTTGTACGATATCAATTCACACCCCAATTTCTAAAATTGAAAACTGTGGGTGCAACGTAAGTTACTCACCTACATTTTATATATAGAGAGTTAAATTATGATAGGATGCTTTGATTCATAAAATTAATATAATAGGATCAAAATGTCAAATTTAGCAATTTTGCTGCAATTATCATTATTCTATAAAATTGAGAGTAAATTAAATTTTTTCTTTTCAGTTTATAAAATTAATTTAGACCAAATTATTTAAATACATAAAGTAATGATTATTTAATTATATACAATTAAACTAAAATAATACTAATTAAATCTTAATTACTATGTAATCATTTGTTGCACATAAAGAAAGGCAGAAATTACAAGTGGTATTAAGTTTGTATCTGGAACTTGATGATGATGTCCATGTATATATTGCCACGGTTAGTTTAGGTCATAGCAATATCTTACAGTTTTTATCAGATAAAATCAACTTTAGCATTTATACAAACAGAAGCAACCTCACATTGTTACCTATCCTATAATCTGAAGTAATATATGTGCAATAAGACTAGAAATTTTCAGATGCAGTGTTAGTCTGTTTTTGTATCTATAACTATCAACACTAAAACATATTTTTTAATAGCTTGTTTTTGATGGAATATAGATTAAAATTAAGTGATTAATAGTTTGCTTAGACATTAAATTATTAATTAATATTTCTTAGGTATTTGCCATTTTAATTTCAGAGTTGAATTCACAGTGGGTGGTCGCCCTGTAAATCATTTTAGAATGATTGAGAAACATTTCTTCAGGGATACTTTGCTGAAAACATTTGATTTTGAATTTGGCTTCTGCATTCCATTTTCAAGAAACACATGTGAACATATCTATGAATTTCCATCTCTGCCTCCTGATTTAGGTAAATATTTTATTATTATTGAGTTAAGTATAAGTATTTTCTCTTACACAAGGGAAAAATATTCATGCTCACTTATCAAATACCTAAGAGCCTATAGCATATAAGTTAGGCTACAACAGGTAAAGGAGTTGCACTCCTTATGTGTCCCTAAGGAGGGTTCTTAAGGGATAGAAAATTTTTAATACAAATTTGACTTATTTTATGATTTGTCTAGACTAGACCTGATACACTTTGACTTGAAACGGTCTGGGTGTTATAACACAATTACCTGTCTTGCCTGGATGTGTATCTCCATCAAAGTTGACTTATCCCATTATGAATAAATGGCATAAGATGTAAGACACAATGGCGGAAGAAATAAAAAAAAAGTTTTTACCGGAGTAACTTTAGATTTGAAACTCCAGTGAAACCACCATTTGTCAACTCTAGATGAAAAACTTACCTTGGCTGCTTAGGAAAGCTAGAATTGACTGATGTAATTGCTAGTCTTGTCTATTTTCTTCCATAACATCATCTTATTTGGAATACTGAAAGAAAGGCTATACTTATAAACATTTAAGTTAATTTTCATTCAACAATATTCCATTTTGTCTATCTATAACCCCAGCAGTGTTATAGATGGACCAAATGCTGCCCATAAGATGTTTGAAATGACAATTTAAGTGATGACAAATTATTAGTAAGATTCTTTTCAATAAATCCTCATCCTCAAGAAGCAATGTATATTTTTCAGTTGATGAAATGATTGCAGCACCATTTGAGACATGTTCTGACAGTTTTTATTTCGTGGACAACCACCTAGTGATGCATAATAAAGCAGATTATGCATATAATGGAGGACTTAACAAGTAAACATGAACATTTTTATTAATTTATTTTAATAATTGGCACAGATTTATTGTACGAAATTGATATGTCTACACAATATTTTATGCAATGATTGTTAACACAAGTGTTGAAAATATTAAAAAAATGTAATTGTTCTTTAGAATTTTAAAATTAATTTGCTAACAATTGCAAATAATATTTAAGTTATATAAATATTACAGTTTACATTCCAAATAATTCCAAGGACTTATATGATATACTGTATTATAAGGAAACAATTTTTATGAAATGACATTTACTGCTTTTTATAGTGAAGGAAAATTTATTTTCCTTACAAGTACTAAGATTTTAATGTGTTCAAATTTATACACAAGTGCTTTTTTACACTTTGTATGATCCTAAATGAATAAAGCACAAATATCAGAAATACGATTTTAGTTTATTATTGTATAATACTATTTATTTAAATGAAATGATCTCAGAATGAATTGATAAAGTAAGCCATAATCAACCATGTTGTGCAACTTTTTTTAATTACATGTATGAATTAAGTCAACAGATATTTCATAAATAATATTTATTTAATAAACCTTCAAATTTTCTTGCAACATTATTAACATCCAAGAATGCTTTAACACCATTCCTTAGTATCTTAATAAATAATGAAATTAGTAAAACTTGTGTTGATATTATCCTAAACGAAAAATACATCTATTGTTTATTTAATTATGAAATAAGAGTTACAATGATGCATAGGAAGATTATTAGTTTATAAAATATTTTTGATGGCAGAGTTAAGGTAAATAATTTTTATTGTAAGTCTTAATGTAACAACCACATAATATAACACTTCTAAGCACATGTTTGATAATCACCTCATTATAAAATGTATTTCAGTGTGAAACACTTTTTGTAGTTATTAAGTGAGTGCTTTGTTGTCACATATAAACTTGTCTATCTAATCATTCAGTAAAGCTTATACCTATATTGTTTACAATATGAGGAGTAATTTAATACGAAAAATACATATTAAGTGACAGATCAGAACATTGTTTATGCATTGAATATGATAATAACATGATTATGTAATAAAATTGGCATAACTACAGGGATTGGGAATTGGCTATGTAAGGCTAGAATGTTATTATTTATTCAGTTTTATTTAATTTGCATACAATAACTAAAAAATAAAATAATACTTAATTTGATGGGTGTGTTTACAATAATTATGTAAAAGTATTAAAAATGTGTGTTGTTCATAATGCTTAATGAGTGGTGAAATAAATATTCTTAGTTACTAATAACACAACTAAAGCTCTGATTTATTTCCATTTTAACTCCTTATATGTCATGTTGATTATCTAAGGCTAGTAAAATCAGAAAGTGCTAGATATATGACGGAAATAATTGAGTTAGAATTTAATTTTTTAACAAAAACAATTTAAATCAAAAATGTACCTTAATATAAAATATTACCTCAGTAATTTTTTTCCATTTTAAGTTTGGGAAATTTTCCATTTAAGGCATTTCTGTGTATTCTTTTAATAATTATAATATTGATATATTATAGGTTAATGTGAAATTTACCAATATTTATTTGGTGTGTAGTATAATAAGTTATATTCAGAAAGATATAAATTTATATTCATCTTGGCTACATAGCTTATGGTTTACCTCACTATTGGTGATCAGAGATTAAAATCATAATTTTTGAGTTGCAGTACTCTGACCACAATGAAATTTATTCACAGCGAATTAAATAACTCACTGTGAATAACTTTTCTCTCCAAAAGAGAAAATCACTTACATATACATTTATAAAATATTTTTTAAACTTTTTATTATTCTTCTGTTCAAAAAGCAGTTAAACACTAACTAATACCTAATGTACTTAGGAAAATGAAAATCAAGACTACTGTAATGTATTCCAATATAAAAATTCTTCATTATTTTTATTTTTCATGTAGTGGTTGAATCCAATATTAATATTTTTTTATTTTAAATAATAGTTCAGACAAATACACATTGTCTTTTCAATATTAGAGCAAATATAATGATTTTAATATATTGAAATTCTAAGGAATAGAAATATCCCAAAGAAAATTAAGCTTTAAATTGTCCAATAAACTAAATATTTTAGCAAGATTTTATCTGCAACTAGTCTGACTGGTCCTAAAACTTTTTATAGTATTCCAAAAAATATTAAAAGCAAACAATTCCAGTGCAATATTTTTCAAACTATCTCACAAATAACTTACTACCTTAGCCTAAATTTTAACAATGGACTGCATTTTTTGTTCTTACTAATATTCAACAAATGTTTTGCCTCAGTTATAAAACAGAAAGTCAATACTTAAAAGAGGCGGCAGTTTCTAAATATATGTATTGAGCCGTAAGGAGATAATGTTTGAATTTAAAATCCTAAAAACGCATTTAATGCCGTCCATGGACTTGTTTTTTCGACAAGTATCCTTGCTTTAGTGTAAATTTTTGAAATACGAACTACAATGTGTTCACTACTTATACATTTGTTCTTGTGATGTGTGAAATTTTTTTTTTTGTGTAACAAGTGTTAAAATGTTGGATATAACATTGAATGTAGTGTGTCTCACCCTGTAGTATTAGATGATGCTTATTACAATTGTTTCTTTAAATATGTTTTTTTATTTATATTACTACTATCGGTGTTTGGACTTCAAGCGAAGGTCCTGTTATACCCCGTGCATGCTACAAAAGGACTGATCATACTCTTAAGCTATCATGTCAGCAGTCTTGAGACTTTGAGTCTAGGAGACACAGAAAAGATGGGCAGTTAAACATAGACCTCGGTTCGGGTTGGACCTCTTTAATAATTATATAATTCTAAGTCACTCTGTTTCCAAGTTTGTAAGTTCCATTTCCAAATATAACGTTTTCTTTTAGCTTTAAAAATCTTATTTTTTAAAAACCTTAGTGAGGTTTCCCGTATAACATTTTGGTGGTAGCGGTGGGATACGAAAATACCCTACCCAAATACGTCTCGGAAGAACTATGAACATTTTATCGTGAATTACGTGATTACAAGTAATATTGTGTTGGTGAAGGTGCTAAATATAATTAGCAATCCTGTAAGCGATCAAGACATAAGTTACGATTCAACTAAAGCAAACCGGTACTAAATCCAGTACCATTATCCTAAAGGCGATTCCAGTTGAACGGGCAAGAGAATGCGGCTTCCTACAATCGCGTTGGCAATATTTCTATGAGTGATAGTAAATACATACCAGTTAACTTTTACTACAGAGAAATCAGACCTTTGAAGTTGAACTCGGAGCTATTTAATATTAACCTGTTATTATATTTATTTCTATTACAAGTTCAATATCTCTAATAAGTTTCTTAACTAAATATTAGTGTAACCAATATCTAAGTCTTCAAAGTAATCGTTACCGTGTTCCGTGTAGCAACATTGTAACAGTGTTATTGCTAATCACAGATAAGCCGTCCGTCTTTGTTGCTAAATTAGTATAGAGGCGACTTTTTATATTGTAATAATTATTTAAAATAAGTTCCACCATGTTGAAGTCTGAAACTAAAGACGATACATACAGTGCTTCCAAGTCAGTGTCTGGACGGAGTGAAATCGAAGAGAAAATAGAGATCAGTGTGCTTTTAAAATTCATCATATCCTTCGATGGGTCCCGTGAAAAATTTAATCCATTTATTTCAAACTGTCACAATCCATAACCTCCATGCAACTAAATCTCAGAAGAATATTTTATTCAAATATATCTTGAGCCAACTAGAAAGTAGGGCAGAAACCACCTACAGTATCAAGGAGTTTGATTCCTTCGAGCAGTTCATAGATTTCTTAAAAGAACATTTCGGAAAAAAGAAGCATTACACTCATCTCCTACCAGAGTGCAACTGGACTGGACTGTCAGAAACGACAATATAACAAAAACAGGAATCAATACAATGCCCCAGCTTTTCAAGGACGTAATAACAATGGTCCTACAAATCCCACTCCCGGTTCGTCGGGAAGGGTTTTCATTACCATGCAAACCGACAAGAATGGAATTGACGAGGTAGATTATAGCTCAAAGAAACCTTGGGCTGTCTCACAGCCATCGAAACGCCCGCCGCCTGTCTTCATTCAGGCACAAGACAAGTGGCCGATTGTCGCATCGGCCCTATCCAATCGCTACAAATATCAAGCGATCCCCACCGCTGTAGGTATTAAACTGCAGCTAGAAACCACGGACGACCATAGAGCGGTAACTCGCTTCTTGCAAGACAAAGGTGTTTTCTTTCACACCTACACCTTGGCGGAAGAGCGCCAACTCAGGGTAGTAATTAAAAACCTCCCGCGGGAAATCCCAGCTGATCTGATCAAAGAGTACCTTCAGGCCCAGAATCTCCCAGTCCTGTCTGAGAATAGGATGTACAGTGGCCATAATAAAAAGCCATTCAACATGGTGATTGTGGCCCTCGAAAGATCCGAAGCCGGGAAGCAGGTCTTTAACCTGAAAACCTGCTGCCACCTCTCTGGGCTGACTATAGAGCGCCCACATAAAAACGGCCCACCAGGCCAGTGCCACAAATGCCAATTATATGGCCACTCAGCACGCAATTGCTTCGGCAAACCCAGATGCGTCAAGTGCCTGGGTGACCATGGCAAGAGAATGCGGCTTCCTACAATTACGTTGGCAATATTTCTATGAGTGATAGTAAATACATACCAGTTAACTTTACTACAGAGAAATCAGACCTTGAAGTTGAACTCGAGCTATTTAATATTAACCTGTTATTATATTTATTTCTATTACAAGTTCAATATCTCTAATAAGTTTCTTAACTAAATATTAGTGTAACCAATATCTAAGTCTTCAAAGTAATCGTTACCGTGTTCCGTGTAGCAACATTGTAACAGTGTTATTGGCTAATCACAGATAAGCCGTCCGTCTTTAAATTAGTATAGAGGCGACTTTTATATTGTAATAATTATTTAAAATAAGTTCCACCATGTTGAAGTCTGAAACTAAAGACGATACATACAGTGCTTCCAAGTCAGTGTCTGGACGGAGGAAATCGAAGAGAAAATAGAGATCAGTGTGCTTTTAAAAATCTTATTTTTAAAACCTTAGTGAGGTTTCCCGTATAACATTTTGGTGGTAGCGGTGGGATACGAAAATACCCTACCCAAATACGTCTCGAAGAACTATGAACATTTTATCGTGAATTACGTGATTACAAGTAATATTGTGTTGGTGAAGGTGCTAAATATAATTAGCAATCCTGTAAGCGATCAAGACATAAGTTACGATTCAACTAAAGCAAACCGGTACTAAATCCAGTACCATTATCCTAAAGGCGATTCCAGTTGAACGGGCAAGAGAATGCGGCTTCCTACAATTACGTTGGCAATATTTCTATGAGTGATAGTAAATACATACCAGTTAACTTTTACTACAGAGAAATCAGACCTTTGAAGTTGAACTCGGAGCTATTTAATATTAACCTGTTATTATATTTATTTCTATTACAAGTTCAATATCTCTAATAAGTTTCTTAACTAAATATTAGTGTAACCAATATCTAAGTCTTCAAAGTAATCGTTACCGTGTTCCGTGTAGCAACATTGTAACAGTGTTATTGGCTAATCACAGATAAGCCGTCCGTCTTTAAATTAGTATAGAGGCGACTTTTTATATTGTAATAATTATTTAAAATAAGTTCCACCATGTTGAAGTCTGAAACTAAAGACGATACATACAGTGCTTCCAAGTCAGTGTCTGGACGGAGTGAAATCGAAGAGAAAATAGAGCTCAGTGTGCTTTTAAAATTCATCATATCCTTCGATGGGTCCCGTGAAAAATTGAATCCATTTATTTCAAACTGTCACAATGCATAACCTCCATGCAACTAAATCTCAGAAGAATATTTTATTCAAATATATCTTGAGCCAACTAGAAAGTAGGGCAGAAACCACCTACAGTATCAAGGAGTTTGATTCCTTCGAGCAGTTCATAGATTTCTTAAAACAACAATTCGGAAAAAAGAAGCATTACACTCATCTCCTACCAGAGTGCAACTGGACTGGACTGTCAGAAACGACAATATAACAAAAACAGGAATCAATACAATGCCCCAGCTTTTCAAGGACGTAATAACAATGGTCCTACAAATCCCACTCCCGGTTCGTCGGGAAGGGTTTTCACTACCTTGCAAACCGACAAGAATGGAATTGACGAGGTAGATTATAACAACTCTAATTTATACGAATAAAATTTCCCGATCGATATCACCCGGGAAATTATCATCGCAGTTCCAAAGTCGATATCAAAAATTACACTGTCTCCACTGAATCAATCATACATAGTGTTAACAAAAAGGTAACCAGCCCCAATTTCATAGCTATAACTCTACTAAATCTACTATATCTAGAAAATCTTCAAAATTTAACGAATCAAGTATTTCTAAACCAAGCCTCTGTACTAAACCCACTGTATCATCGCTACCAGTAGAGCCATGGTTTCCAACTCCAATCACTGTCACTCAAACTGCCAGAAATCCTAAATCAAGAAAATAAAATACTACAATCCTGAAAATAAACAATAATTCCGAAATGAGATGTCATGATTCAAACTTCTGTAGCTCACCGACCATTATCATTTCTAATCGACACTGGTTCTTCAATTAGTTTGATTAAACTCAGTTCACTGTCAATGGTCCCAGATTTAAGCGACTCAATAATAATCTTAAAGGGTATCGACCCTGGTGATGAAACAACATCAACTCTTGGTAGTTTATACATGTGTATTTTCAAAAAATCTAATAAACCATTTACACATGTATTCCACGTCATTGAACAAATAAACCTGCATCATGACGGTATAATCGGAAACGATCTCTTAAAAGAACTAGGATGCCAAATCAACTAATCAAAGGGGATCTTGTTGATAGACAATGACTATTCCACTAATGTTCTCTGAACCAGTGTCCACAATTCCCCCTCGCACAGAAACAATAATCGAATGCACAGTTAGTAACCCAGATATCAAAGAAGGCACGGTAATTGATCAACGTATCTCAGATTCATTGTTAATTGCTAACCGTATTGTCAAAGTGAAAGAAAATAAACGAATCAATATAACAGTTGCTAATATTTCTGATAAACCTATTACCATTCACCCTAATCTAAACCTAAAATTAGAGCTACTCGATTCAACTTCTTGCATGGGCGTTCCAAATCTTCCACCCAGAGAGAGTACTTCCACCAGAGTAATCTAACGTATCCACTAGAACTAACGAAGTCCTTAAACAACTCAGCATCTAAACGATCTCTCTCTCGAATCGAACGAAACTCTCAGGTGATCAACTTTTTTATACTACTGCCATTCAAAATACAATCGAAACAGACACTGACATACCTACTCATACTAAATCATACAGATTCCCAAATGTCATAAGAAGGAAGTAGATAACCAAATTAATAAAATGTTAGAACAAAATATCATAGTTCAAATTCTCCTTGGTCTAAACCGATTTGGGTTGTTCCAAAAAAATTTGAAGCATGCGAATAACGTAAATGGAGAGTAGTCATTGACTAACGAAAACTCAACGACATTACCATAGACGAAACTTACCCTATCCCACAAATCACCGAGATCTTGGATCAGCTGGGTAAGAGCCAATATTTTACAACTTTAGACTTGGCTTCCAGCTTATGCAAAGTAGTCGCTTATCTTTGCCATCTCATCAATAACGACGTTGTCAAACCAAATCCAGACAAAGTAAATTTCCCACACAATTCCCAATACCTAAAAGCCCTAGTGTCGTACCACAGGAGATTTATTCCTGACTTCTCCAAAGTTGCAATACCACTTATACCTTGAATAAAGATATAACTGGAAAATAGCTGGAAAAAGGAACAACAACTTTCCAATCCTTTGAAAACTTACAAAACGCATTACAGCACCAGTTTTAGCATACCCAGACTTCTCTGAACCTTTCTTTCTAACACGCGACATGCGCATCTAACTACGCAGTATCAGCCATACTATCCTAAGGTCCAATCGGCAAAGATCATCCAATAGCCTATTCTTCTCGGACACTCAATAAAGCAGAGTGCAACTATAGTGTTACCGAGAAGGAATGTCTACCAATAGTCTTCGGCATTAAAGTCTTCCGTACTTAACTTTATGGACACCGTTTTACAATCGTCACCGACCATAAACCTCTTCAGTGGTTATTTAATAGTAAATACCCTGGTGCAAGATTAGTTTGCTGGAGACTCAAACTTGAGGAATATGATTACCATAAAAGGGGAAAATCAACACCAATGCGGATGCTCTATCTTGGTTACCAATAGATGAATCCAATAGATAGATCTTTACCATCTCTTCAGTTTATGACTGAAATTGACGGGGAAGCAAATAATCCTTTGCTAGAACTGCCTTCACATATCCCATTTTCCTTTGATAACGACAAATTAATGAACCAAAGTTCGGACACTATACCGATTGTCCCACTAGAACCCGTCCTAAACTCATCACCAAATATGTTACCCGGTGATGAAAACGACCTCATAGAGCCAGGGCCATTAGATATGAGCCCTAAATCAATTGATTTGAATCTTGACTTCGGAAACCTTAACATCCTTCTCCTGCTAAATTAAACGTGCAACAAAACTCTCCTATTAATAATGATGACTACTCTAAATTTTTAAATCAACTACTAATAAAGATACTAACTTTCAACACCATATTAAAAGAACACAATGAAAACCTCAAGTCCACATTCAAAACTATACTAATTCTGACCTCCTAGATCTCGATGAATGTAATCCCTACGTGCTTCAACCTCTACAAAATTTTGAAAAACAAAAGGAAGGTTCTAGCTCAGAAAAAGAACTAAATTAATTCCTAAAGACGAAATATAGAGACAAAACCATTTACTACATATTCACAAAAGTTCACTATTTCGATGAATTAGATTATCCCTCTATTTATGAAACACTAAAAAGAGTTAGAGATGTAATACTACAGTCTCCAGAAATAACAGATATTGCAATATCCGGCAATATCCGACTTCAAAAATCCCTTCGACAAACATTCCTATACCAAAATTTACAATATTCTTACTTACCTTTTTCACAATACAAAAATTTCTATTCACCTAAACAAAATAATTTACCCATCTCTAAGTGAAAGAGCCAAAATTCTTCATGAGAACCACGATAGTCCAATAGCAAGGCACTTAGGTTCGACTCGCATGTATAATAGAATTCAGGAACAATTCTACTGGAAAGGGATGAGAAGTGACATAAAGGACTATGTTAAGAAATGTAAGTGTTGTCAAGAAAACAAAGCCTTAAGGAAACTAAACAAAGCCCCTATGGAAATAACTTCCACTGCCCCATTCCAGCGCATAGTATTGGATATCGTCGAACCCCTTCCGGAATCTGGCCCAGCTAAACTAAAATATATACTCACATTACAGGATGATCTTACAAAATACTCAACCGCTTACCTATTACGCAGTACAACAGCTGAAGAAACTTCAGATTGCCTGATTCATTTTATTTCATTATTCGGGATCCCTAAATCTATTCTGATTGACCAGGGTACAAATTTTACGTCCGATCTGTTTAAGAATACATGCAAATATCTCCAAATCAAGCAATTATGTTCGTCTCCCGGCCCCGACGGCGTCACCAACAAGGTGATGAAACTCCTACCCATGTCCATTTTACACCTACTGGTAATAATCTACAACGCGGCCATATCCAAAGGCACCTTCCCGAACTCCTGGAAGGAAGCCGACGTCATAGGGATTCTCAAGCCCTCAAAACATCCAACCGATCCATCAGCCTATCGACCCATAAGCCTACTCAAAGTCTTGGGTCAGGTATATGAAAGGCTCATCCTCGCCCGCCTCAAGGACTTCATGCTGTCCCGAGGGCTACCAATCAATGAGCAGTTCGGGTTTCGCACCCAACACTCATGCACACATCAAGTGCACCGCATCACGGAGCACATCCTCAGTAAATTTCTTCAGGGCTACCAAACTGGGGCACTTTTCCTCGACGTGGCGAAAGCTTTCGACAAGGTCTGGCACAACGGGCTCATATACAAACTATATGAGCTCGGTGTGCCAGATCGACTCGTACTTATCATACGAGACTTTCTCCGAAATAGAACCTTTCGTTACCGCGTCGAGGGAACGCGCTCCGAGGTTCACCCTATTTGTGCCGGAATACCACAAGGCTCCGTCCTAGGTCCTATTTTGTACACACTCTACACCAACGACATATCGCGCACTCGCGGTGTAGAGCTAGCCCTAGGCCACCGGTGCACCGTGGTTCTTGCGTAATGAAAATCTACACATAGATCTTGAGCTGCCAACCATAGCTCAGTACCTGAAGCAGGCTTCGCCGATATTTCGACTCTGCCGTCACACACCGAAACCCCTTGATTGTAAGTGCCGCCACTTACAATCCCATCGCGAATCACAGATTCACCCGCGTCCGAAGGAGACCGAGGCACGCTCTCGATGACCCCGACGACGTGACTACCAGGGCCCAAGCCCTTCATAAAACACAACACACGTACATTGCACCCTCACATCGCCCCCGCCGACGGCGAGGGCGTCACAAACAAGGATATTCGCGATACCGCCATGTCACTGGTCGGTTCTCTCCAGTCCATACAGATAGAAGCGTCGCTGGAGTTTCTTGCGCCACTTCTTCTCCAGCGCCCACGCATTCCGAAGTGGTGGTACAGATAGCTAATAATCATAGCGAATTTAAAATCCTTCACTAACGCAAATAAAGGATAACTGGCCCACTTAAGTATATACTATACTAACTTACAATACCACGCTACATTCGACGACCGAATTCACCCCATATACCAATTCGTATTTGGATACAAACCCCTTTATTCCTAATTCTGTCTATGAATCTAGCCCAGAACAACATACTCAGATTACACACAAATGCTACAACATAAACTTAATTACACGCGAAGGAAAGCCTATGAGCATATTCTTAAATCAGAAGAATCTTCAAAACATATTATGACTCCCATAATAGAACCCTCCACAATACAAAATTTCTATTCACCTAAACAAAATAATTTACCCATCTCTAAGTGAAAGAGCCAAAATTCTTCATGAGAACCACGATAGTCCAATAGCAAGGCACTTAGGTTCGACTCGCATGTATAATAGAATTCAGGAACAATTCTACTGGAAAGGGATGAGAAGTGACATAAAGGACTATGTTAAGAAATGTAAGTGTTGTCAAGAAAACAAAGCCTTAAGGAAACTAAACAAAGCCCCTATGGAAATAACTTCCACTGCCCCATTCCAGCGCATAGTATTGGATATCGTCGAACCCCTTCCGGAATCTGGCCCAGCTAAACTAAAATATATACTCACATTACAGGATGATCTTACAAAATACTCAACCGCTTACCTATTACGCAGTACAACAGCTGAAGAAACTTCAGATTGCCTGATTAATTTTATTTCTTTATTCGGGATCCCTAAATCTATTCTGATTGACCAGGGTACAAATTTTACGTCCGATCTGTTTAAGAATACATATATATATATATCTCCAAATCAAGCAATTATGTTCGTCTCCTTACCACCCTCAGACTCAGGGCGCCTTAGAACGTAGTCACTCAACACTCAAGGAATATCTAAAATCCTTCACTAACGCAAATAAAGGATAACTGGCCCACTTAAGTATATACTGCTATACTAACTTACAATACCACGCTACATTCGACGACCGAATTCACCCCATATACCAATTCGTATTTGGATACAAACCCCTTTATTCCTAATTCTGTCTATGAATCTAGCCCTAGAACAACATACTCAGATTACACACAAATGCTACAACATAAACTTAATTACACGCGAAGGAAAGCCTATGAGCATATTCTTAAATCAGAAGAATCTTCAAAAACATATTATGACTCCCATAATAGAACCCTCCACAATACAAAATTTCTATTCACCTAAACAAAATAATTTACCCATCTCTAAGTGAAAGAGCCAAAATTCTTCATGAGAACCACGATAGTCCAATAGCAAGGCACTTAGGTTCGACTCGCATGTATAATAGAATTCAGGAACAATTCTACTGGAAAGGGATGAGAAGTGACATAAAGGACTATGTTAAGAAATGTAAGTGTTGTCAAGAAAACAAAGCCTTAAGGAAACTAAACAAAGCCCCTATGGAAATAACTTCCACTGCCCCATTCCAGCGCATAGTATTGATATCGTCGAACCCTTCCGAATCTGGCCCAGCTAAACTAAAATATATACTCACATTACAGGATGATCTTACAAAATACTCAACCGCTTACCTATTACGCAGTACAACAGCTGAAGAAACTTCAGATTGCCTGATTCATTTTATTTCATTATTCGGGATCCCTAAATCTATTCTGATTGACCAGGGTACAAATTTTACGTCCGATCTGTTTAAGAATACATGCAAATATCTCCAAATCAAGCAATTATGTTCGTCTCCTTACCACCCTCAGACTCAGGGCGCCTTAGAACGTAGTCACTAAACACTCAAGGAATATCTAAAATCCTTCACTAACGCAAATAAAGGATAACTGGCCCACTTAAGTATATACTGCTATACTAACTTACAATACCACGCTACATTGGACGACCGAATTCACCCCATATAGCAATTCGTATTTGGATACAAACCCCTTATTCCTAATTCTGTCTATGAATCTAGCCCTGGAACACCATACTCAGATTACACACAAATGCTACAACATAAACTTAATTACACGCGAAGGAAAGCCTATGAGCATATTCTTAAATCAAAAGAATCTTCAAAAACATATTATGACTCCCATAATAGATCCCCTCCACAATACAAAACGGGTGATTATGTCTATATCAAAAATCATTTACGGCTCAGGATAGCCTTATCACCTACTTGGAAAGGCCCGTTGAAGATAAAAGGTCCACAACAATCAGACAGCTACACTACTAATCAACCGACGCCATGTGACACAACATTTAGACCAGCACAAACCTGCAGAAATAACAAACCGAGTTTGGTAAAATAATCAATAGCCGTAAATTATATTATATATAATAATTATGTAATGTTTATTTCAGCGCCTTACATATAACCCAGAACTTGTAAAACCACTTCCTTCGAAGTCTGGTATCTACCTCGACAATTTGGGTACTCTTAAAGTAGTTAAGGGTAAAGTCAATATAATTAACTATGTAGATATTTCTTATATAAGTTCTCATATTACCAATGTCAATGAGGTTTTTGGAACAGTGCGATTTTTGTGTCAACAGGCGAACAACCATCAATGTGAAAGTATACTATCTCCATTATCAATTAGATACAATGATATCCAACGTGAATACGAATCCATTGCACATCTTTTGTCAACCCGCCATAAGCGATCGGCATGGTTTGGACGAATAGGTACTATCTTCAAACATATTTTCGGAACTCTTGACGAAGATGACGCAGTAAAATACGAATCCGCCATAGAGTCAGTGGAAACCAATGAGAAACACCTCGCCCGATTATTGAAAGAAAATATCTTAGTTACGACCTCCACCTCACTTAAACATATTATAAATAAATTAAACACCAATGAAGATATTATTAATGACGAAATTAATAAACTCATAAATCAAACAAATAATCTGTCTAATATATCAAATATTCTAATGTCCGAAACAAAAGCCCACTCCTTATTTACCAACCTCGAAAGCTCACTACTTACATTATCGTTTCAATTAGAAGACCTAATCAATGCCGTCTCATATGTCATCAAAACATTCTTCATCCTAACATACTCCTACTCAGCTTTATAGAGAATTAGTAAATAATGAACGACACTTACCTGGAGGCACTGGGTTACCAATTCAAAGTTTAGAAAATATTCATTTTATTTTAAGTATAAGCAATGTAATATATTATTAATTTAAGAGTAAAATTATGTTTATACTACAAAGACAAATGTCGCTATTGATGAGTTCAACTTATATCATAACTTAGCATAACCTATTCTCAATAGTAATAAGGACCCCAATGTATTTAGCATGATTATACCTATACGTTTATAGACGGCTTTTTCTACATAGATACATTTTTGTAATTTAGATAGCCTAGATAAATGTAAGACGATACGCTCCGAGTTCTATATCTCCGAAATCGATGAGGTGTTATTAATTTGTGGTAAACCTACATCTGAAAGTGAACTATTGACGAAATCCCTGCGTTTTGTCCCAAAACTGTAAGTCAAAAACAATCTAGAGTGAACTAGATATTTGGCAACCATTAGGGAAAAATCAGTGGATCTTCATACAATCCCGGCCAAATAAAATATTAATCGACTGCAGTGTAAAGGAACTACGTGAAATAATAGTGTCGGGTACTGGGATACATCATATCCCGGAAACGTGTTCAGTTTTTACAAAGAACTCTAGATTCATATCATCTAAAAATGTAATAAATATAAGTGTATCCTCTCCTAATATGGTTTTTAGTATTATTAATGATTCGTGCTGTAATCTACCTAAGTTTTAAAATAATAACGCGTCTCCTATTTCACTACAAAACATTAAATTGGATGAATTAACATTGAGAATGAGAATAGTAAATTTCTCTCGGATTTAGATAAAATTATTGGACAATTCACCTGTCTGTGAAATATGGGACTCACTATTCTATTTTTATTATTATAATTTCGATAACTGTTGTAGTACTCATAATGTTAAAATTACGTAACCTGTGTTTTAGATGTAAGAAACTATTTTGTAAACCTTCTACGAGACCAACCCCTATCGAAGATGATAATAGTAACATTCAGATTGAAGAATCACCAATAACCTATGTCAGCAGTTTCGAGACTGAGTCTGGCAGAGACAGAAAAGACGGGCAGTTAATCATAGACCTCGGTCCGGATTATACCTCTTCAATAATTATATTAAATCTAAGTGTAATAAACAGTGTGTTTCCAAGTTTGAACTAAGTTTTCCAATTCATTTCCAAAGATAACGTTTTCATTTAGCTTATAAAATATTATTTTTTAAAAACCTTAGTGAGGTTTCCCATATAACAGGGCGCATCTTAAATTCCAACATAAATGTATGAATACAATTATTTGGCGCTCCAGTGCGTGAGCCAAGTAACTTAACAGGATTGGGCATACAAATAATTGTTTTGAAAATTACTTTTCTTTTTGTAACAGGCAGTAGATCTAGCCTTAGTGAACCCGTACTGCGAGTCAGAAAATAATCGCTAGACATGACATACAAAAATCGGCCATAACAAGGCCTCTAACATTTTTGGTAAAACCGAAATTAGTGAAATAGGCCGATAATTAATTATATTACTACGGTCCCCTTTTTTATACATCGGCACTATTCTGGCCTGTTTCCAGATGTCCGGATAGATTCTCGTTTTTAGAGAAGTGTTATAAATTATACTAACCGGCAATGAATGGGGCTCAGCACACCTCACCAGAAATATAGGAGGTAGATTATCAGGGCCGGTACCTTTGGTTAAGTCAAGTGTTTTTAAATTTTCTTGAAGACTTCAAATTGGGTAAATTGGATTTAAAATAAAACCTCAATATAACCAAAATATTAATCTTTATTGTACTTTATAATTAAAGAAGCTATAATACAATTATTACATAATGTTAAACATACATGGCAAATACTATAATATAAAAAGTAATAACATAAAATAAAATTATATACTAGGGTCTTATTAATTAATCTTAATATAACGATTTCCAAAATTTAACAAATTCTTCGAAATCCCCTAGAATTGCCCGTAAGAGCCGATGATGATGCAAATATACCTTTACATTACAAATATTTTTTGTCAAAAACCTCGATGGCAAATTTTCAATCTTTGGAGAATACAAATAGAATTTACCTCTAACGATTTTGTCAACTACAGCTCTACATAACGTATTCAACCAATCAATCACACACAATAACAATTCATGTCTGTTTATGTTATGTTTCAGACACGTTAGATTTATCGTAATACAATCATTGTTAATTGATGTAAAGTAATGTAAAAGTTGCAATGGCTGAAAAACGAAAAAGATGTTCCTTAATCGCAGCCAAACGAAAAATCATTAATACATACTTAATAAAAGAAAAAATAGACATCGCTAAAGAGTTCGAAACTCCCGGATGTACATTGGCCATAAAGATTAAAGATAAGTTTTCAGAAGAAAGTGAGTCGCGTGTAAACAGTACAAGATTACAATCATGCGAGTACACGGACATAGAGGAAGTTGTTTTGAAGTGGAAATATAAATGTGGCAATCGGAGGCCCTATCCTTCAGGAAAAGGCTGAGCAGTTTACGGAAGAATTGCGACATGAAGATCCATGCTAGCAATGTGTGTCCAAATAAAAAAAAGATTATATTTTGGAAAAGTATGTGGTCAAAGTGCTAGTGTCGGTGACAAATTATGTGATGAGTGTAAAGAAAAATTAGCAGTGCAGAGCGAGGGATATGAATCCGAAGACATCTTTAAAGTGGACGACACAGGAATTTTCTGTAAATGTTAACCTGACAAAACCTTATCATTCAAAGGCAATAAATGCCATGGTGGAAGAAACAGCAAATTTCGTTTAACAGTGTTGCTAGGAACAAACTAACGGGATATACAAACAACCTAAGTCACTTAACATGGGTAAATATAAAAAACTACGATATTATAAAAATGTCAAAAATTTGCCAATAGAGTACACGTTAAACACTAAGGCTTTGATGGCCTGTGATGCTTTTAACAAATGGCATAAAAGTCTTGACAAAAGGCGAAAAAAAAAGGAGAAAATTCGTATGTTTATCCATAATCATACTGTACACGGAGTTTCCCTAATCTGATAAACATAAAAATAAAGTACTTTCCTCCAAATATCACTTCGAGACATCAAACACAAGACATTCATTCAAAGTCTTCGCAATGCACTATAGTTAGACAGTTTCTTGCTGATATTGAAAACCAAACGCCAACTACGATTGACGTGTTATAAGCCATGTCGATGATTGTCAAAGCTTGGAATTAAGTCAGTGAAAGAACCATCACAAACTGCCTCAAGAAGAATGAGTATAAAGTATCATGTGATGATGACAAGGAAAACTTGCCACTTGTAGTAGAACTTGCCAAGTCCTGGCAAAGAGTTAAAGAAGTATTCAACCTTCCAGAAACTGACTTCGAAGAGTTTCTTAACTTTGATGATGAAATGGCCGTCTGTGGTGAACTCACTGATGCTGAAATTGTCACATCTGTATTGCCAGTTCCTCATGGAGAAGCGTAAGGCGAGGAAGTAGAGTGACATTAAGAAACGTGATTTTACAATAAAAGATGCTCGTAACGCTCCAAATAATGAAATGTGTATTTCACAAAAAGGGTGGTTTGAGTGACGGTGTAGCCAAATCGATCTCAGAATTGGATTGCGCTTTGGATGTAAAATTAACACTGGTGGTAAGCAGGCCACGATTTATGACTTTCTCTCTAATCAAGATAAACAAAATGAAGGCTAAGATACACATCGTTGATTTTTCCATACATTTTCATACGTTTATATGTGAATATTACCCTTTGAAATATAAACTACCTACTTTTTACGGATTTCATTTTGATTATTCTGTAACAGATAATGGTGTTTATTGTTTTTATTTAAAAAACGCAGTGATTTCATTTGTAAGTGGAAATCGTAGGAATTCGCCATAACAGAGTGAGCACGTGATTACGTAATGTTGAGGTTAATAAACAAGTTCTCTCATTTTAGACCAACATAAACTCTATATGTACTGTACTACAACAAATTACTTGATATAACGAATATTTTCAAATTCCCTTCAGCTTTATTATATTGAGGTTGCACTGTATATACAAATAATGATAAAAAAAATGCAATTTGATCCGTAGACACAAATAGACATTAGTAATTGTACTTCAATTAAACTATTTTCTAAGGAACAAATAAAATTAATAAAAACTATAGTAGTGTAGGTAATTAGATGATGTAAAGAAGAAATATTAAACTTCTACATTTAGTCCTAAGTTGATAACTACAAAATTACAGTCTTTTTTTATTTTCTATTGTTTCTTTAAATAAAATTTATAATTTAATGAATTATTATTCTTAAATGTCTTAGCGTATGCAAGAGGGACAACTGCGCAATTTTTATTTTCAAAAATGTCGTCTATAGACCTAGTATTTGACAGACACACATCGGAATACAGATATTTTCTCCTTGGTTGGGATTTGTTGTAAATGTGGAATTCGTAGTACCATTTTGCGGCACTAAAATTAGTGCCGATAAGTTGAGCAGCCATGTACATAATTTGTGCGGCAATATCGATTTTCACGTGAATCAAAAAGTTATAAGTTCCAATTAATACTAAATAAACAGTTCTACTGTCAGTTCCGATATTCAAAATGGTCATTTCGAAGTCAACGTTCCCTCGACGGTGCTCCTGATGAACTTCGGTGAAATGACTGTCCAACTGGTTTAGTTTACCTATAATTTTTTTCTTTATTAAATTTTTGTCTCGAAATGTACTAAATGTTATGATCATTTCGAGGACAGTTATATCTCCTCTGACTAATACCAGACGACGTCAACTGCACAAGATATATAGTACTATGGTATAAGCATTCGTGTAAATACAGAGCCATTCTGGCACATATCTCCTTTCCCATATGCATATTGAATATGGTTTAGAGACTAAGAGAAGATTCAGGTGCATTATTATGGCCACACGACATACAAAGAACACATTCCGAACCGTAAACCAAAAATTCTTACGTTCTGATATTGTTCTTCGGCTGGCAATCGGCATCCACATGCGAACCTCTTGGAAATAGTCGCTCACCAGTAATTAGGTCCTAGATTATTTTAACGGACAGGCGAAATAACAGCGCTACGTATTTATGGTGGTATTATTAAATCATTGTTTTGGTTCTTATATAACGCCCACTTCCACGTAATGTACCTCACGCCACCTACATTCAGTTAAATGTATTATATTCTTTATTTACGAAAACTTACCTCGCCAAGAGCATCGTCCAAATATAGCGGCAAGCGGGCAAACCATTTCTTTAAATGGACACTCTTTTAAATGATTATCCATTTCTTGAATGCTGAAGCGCAAGCAGCACCCGTCATGTTTATTCGAACAGTTGATTTTACGCTGAGACTCCGACAAGTTTAACTAAAACAATCGTACGATGTTTATAAATTTTATATCGAATTAAAGAATAAGCCAGAACCCCTTTTCGGCATGTAAATATCATAATCTACTGGGGGCCATATAAGATGGCTTCCGATATGTGGAGGAATAACAATCTAAAGACACTGATGAGCGAAAACAGTGTTTAAATTGCAGAATATCAAGTGACTACGGTTGCTACTCGTATAGTGTACAGAGATAATGAAGATAAATCGGTTTCTTATCTTCGTGAAGGAAAAGGACTTTAATAGGATAAGATAGGAAGAATAGGACGTTAATTTTTTGAAGAAAGGTTCAGATGTGGGCGTCAACTTCGGACTGGCAAAACCTGTGCAAGATAAAGTGACGATTTATTTAAATTTGCGTGAATTCCTTTTGAATTTATATTGGTAGCATTAATTTTATTGTTAGTATTTTAACTTAATTTTCTTACCATTTGTTTCTGAGCTCCATTTCTTTGATGTGAGATTTTAGCAGCAGCTATCGTTAAGTCGGCAATATAGGCCTCGAGAGCTATGTTCCTTATGTCTGTTATTATTTTACCGCACATCGATACGCGACATATGCCGCTAGTAAATTTGCATTCGCGACAAGAACTATGTCCATTGCTACACTGGTATATATATACTCCGAATTTATTGCCGCACGTTGGACAATTTAGCTCCGTACCACTACTACTATTATAATTATTACTAGTTTGCGCCCTGGAAACAAACAAAGCTTAGGTATAATAAAACTGGTTTCGAGGTCCCGTTTTAAATATCTTGGTACACAAGCAGGGTGAGTTAAGATGCCGGGACAAAAAAATTGTTGACCGCAATTTTCCTAAAAAAAACCGACAAAAGCTGCGCTAGAGCAAGGTGGTAGAATCGTAATAATATTTTGATAATGTCCTCATTACTAATTACTTTGCTTTGTTACGTATTGGTCAATAATTAGGATTGTTGAGCTTCTGAAAACATGTGTTTCTTACTTATTATTACCCGAGTTTACATGGGTTTGTTCACAAATAATCTCAATTAGTCTACACTTGTGGTTTCTACAGTGAAGACGTCATAAAATGGGAAAAGGTCGAGCAATTAGTTGTGAAGCGTTCTGCCATCGTTGTTTTACATAATGAAGGTAAATCCGAACGTGAGATTGCTTCACAACTGAAGTTATCGAAGACTTGTGTTCATGGCAATAACTCGATACAGGGAGACAGGCAGTTTTCAAGTTCGTCCACGCTCGGGAAGGCAGAGAGCTACCACGTCTAGTGAAGATAATTTCATTGTTGTTACCAGCAAGCGAAATAGACTTAACAGTACCAGAAATCCGCGTTGAAATAAACAAAATCCGAGTTAAACCTTTATCATTGCCTATAGTAAAACGGCGACTGAGAGATGCGAAGTTGTATGGTCGCTTTGCCGTTCGTAAACCTCTGCTAAGGCCGCAAAACAAGAAAAAACAGATGCAGTGGGCTCTTGCTCATCGAGATTGGACTGAAGAAGATTTTAAAAAAGTGCTTTGGACTGTTGAATCCAAGTTTGAACTATTCGGTTCAAAACGTAGAATTAATGTTCGACACAGTGCTAAGAAAAGATCATTTCGTGTATATAAACAAACGGCACGTAACATCAATAACGTTTACGGAGAGAACTTTACAAACGAACGCACAACCCGTATTGGTTTGCCCGGTACCGTTCTGAAAATGTTGATTTGAAAAATGAACCTCGTGGTCGTCCGGACACTTTGGTCAACTATAATGAATTAAAGGCGATTGTAGAAGCCGATGATACTCAATCTACAGCCGAGCTAGCAGAAGCTTTTGATGTTAATATCAAAACAATATTGGTCCATTTGCGACAAATTGGCAAGGTAAAAAAGCTTGATAGATGGGTGCCCCACGAACTTAACGATCGCCAGCGCAACGTACGCGTTGAGACCTGCCTCGCGCTGCTCAATAGGCACGAAAATGAAAGAATTTTGAACCGAATTGTTACGAGCGACGAAAAGTAGATTCTGTACGACAATCGAAAGCGCTCAGCAAGTTGGTTAGATCCTGATTGAGCACCAAAGCAATGCCCTAAACGAAAAATGACCTGTGGAAAGTTGATGGTCACTGTTTGGTGATTTAGCGCCGGTGTGATTCATCACAGTTTTTTTACCAAACGGCATGAGCATTACTGCAGATGTGACTGTAAAGAACTGAAGACAATGATGGAGAAGCTCGCACATCTGCAACCATCTTTGGTCAATCGATCGTCCCCGCTGCTCCTACACGACAACGCGTGACCCCATACTGTGCACAACAGACAGTCTCAAAGCTGCAAGAGTTGGGGTTGAAAGCTCTCCCTCATCCACCGTACTCACCAGACCTTGCACCCACCGACTATTACTTTTACTAAAATTTGGACAATCAATTCCCGAGAGGCAGTACAAAATGCCTTTGAAGAGTTTGTTGCCACCCGTCCAGCTGATTTTTACAAGAAGGGCAGCAATAAACTACCACTGCGTTGGCAAAGATGCATCAATTACATGGGTGATTACTTTGAATAACAGAAATAAAAAAGTTTGAAAAAAAATACTTTAAAGACCTATTAAAAATGGGTGGAAAAGGTAACATTAGTCAGTTTTACTTAGGTTAAGGTAGGTTAGGTACAACATCGAATCCAAAAAACATCTCTACATATTGGGTCGGGGAATAAGTTTTTTCGTATTTCATATACAAATTCAAGATATTTTTCACATAGTTTATTTACGTTTAATTATAATATGTATGTCCAATAATATTTTGTTTGATATTTTGTTGCCATTTTGTAGGCAGTAGCATAATACCATACCATTGCTGTAGCAATTTTGGTACGTCAGATCAAAAAGCTGCGTCAAGTAGTTTTGACAGTCCTCTGTTGATTAACCTGACACTACCAAAAGAATTCTGAAGAGAACAAAACAGGTGAAAATGTGAAGGTGCCAAGTCAGGACTATATGGTGGATGCATAACACTATGACGAGTGGCTGAAGATATGTCTGGCCTGAGTGTTATCGTGATGAAAAACCACACCTTTTCTGTTGATCCATTCCGGCCGTTTTTTCTTGTTTGAGTCTCATCAGGTGTTAGCAGTAGAGATCCTAATCTATGGTTTTGCTTGGAAGTAAAAGCTGGTAGAGAACGATGCCCTTCCACAGCATCACTTTATTGCAAGTTAATCCAGGTTTCAGCCTAATCTGTAGGAGCTTGACTGCAATTGACTATGATCTTTTTCGCACGTTCTTATCGTAGGTAATTTTCATCACCAGTGATCAATCATTTCAAATACGGTTCGGTTTCATTAAGTTTCAATAGAGAATCCATGTACTCATGTACACGATTCATTAGTTTTCTTTCAGTGAGCTTTTGTAGGGGCACCAATATAGATCTTTTTTGTATATCCAGAATTTTTCAAATGGGGCAAAACCGTTTTGTGGTCAACCTCTAGCTCTTCAGCTATGTTGTGACTAACTACTAATATGCTGATCTTTCTCCACTTTTTCAAAAATGGTGTCGACTTTATCTGTAACAGGTCGACCAGAACGAGCTTCATCTTTGACAAATTCCCGGACTGAAAACGTTCGAATAAATTTTGTGCTACTCTTACTGGCTGACACTGCGTTAAGTCCTTATACGTAACATTTCTTTTCGCGGCTTATGTCGCATTTTTCCTCTTTTAGAATAAAACTTCAAAATGTATTGAAAATCTTCGTTAGATTCACTCATTTTGGCAGAAATAAAAACAATAGAAAAAAGGTGGAAACCCATTTTCACTTTTAATTTCTAGATTTTAAAACGTCATATATTTAATGGTATCAAAACCAGCCAGATACAAACAATAAAACCAAAGAGATTTTACTGCAACTTTTACTTATGAAATACGAAAAACTTTTTTCACCAACCCATTTTCTAACTATCATACCTTATGTAGAGATATGATACTGTCACCAGCAATTTGCTGCAAAGTTTGTGCAATTTAAATATGTGCTAAAACAGCAAAAAAATATCCTTGTAGGTAAATTATTAACCCAACTATTAGAAATAACTAATTTACCTGCTTCTCCTTGATTGTATGGAAGGTTCTGGAGGGGCTGAAGGTAAAGCTCTTAAAAACAGAGTAAAGGTGAGCGATTATTTATAAAACAATAAAATAAATTAAAATATCTCACTTATCATAAATATCAGAAATATTTACCTGCTCATCGCATCATTTACTAATTTTGAATTGTAATTAGTTGAAGTTGATGCTGTATTTTGCTGTCTATGGTCATGGTTCATGTCATATGATGGCACATGATTTACTACACAGAGTGGTGAAGGTGTGTGCGGTACAGGGGCAACTTGGCTAAGGTTCGGGTATATTACATTGCGGTGATCTCTTGTATTTGTTGCCGTTTCTTGTCCTCTTTCACTTTGGAGGTAATAATAATATAAATTTAATTTAATTCTTTGGAAGATTAAAATTTTAAAATCTAAATATAGTCATGTTTTTGCTACAATTCTCAGTATATTTGATTTGCAGTCGAATTCTCTAAACCAAATATCTGCTGATCTAAAGCACATAAACTCTTTTCCTAATTACTGTACATAATATGTAATTACATATAATTTATTTCTACATTAAGGAAATAATCCTATGTGAGATAGAGAATCCAAATTTCAAGCATTTCTGTAACCCAACAGACAATCTGTTACAGAAAAGTATGTTTTATTAATTAAAACATTATTGATTTGAGTTTTAAACAATATCTATAATAAACAATAGTAATAAAATAGGTGAGAACACCATATAAAAGATACCCTAATTATGTGGCGAAAATTTGGAATAACTTATTTCTAATATTTATATCTTATCTGTCACAGTTTTTCTTTTATAAATATTGCAAATACATATATAGTAATAGAACCTTAAGAATACCCATTATATTAAAAATATCTGACAGAAGCTCAGCTCCCCAGATTAAATACGGCCAGGACCATATTCTTGAAATATAAACATTAATCAAATGTCCACAGCAGCTGTGGCATACCCCTTTTTATCATTCATGACACAATGCTATGAAAGTATCTTAAATAAACAATCCTAGCAGCCTAATAAACAATTCAAGCCTACAAAATTGTCCGACTTTCTTTAACTTCATAACAGCAGTCCCACTAGACTTGAAATATTAGATTCACAAGAGATAAAATTCAATTTCAAGATTAAATCAAATCTAAACTTAACCACAAAAACATAAGTCTTTAATTTTTAAGATTTTAACTGAAACTAACAAACAAAAGAACTGTTAATAAGCATAATCCCTTTTTGAAAAAAAAGGCTCAGGGACCTATTATGCCTATTGATGATGCTTCTTGTTTAGGGGTAAGGAGAATATCTATATGTATGCCTGGATAGGGTGCAACAGCAACATATTTATATTTTATTTCTCTCCTAGGTTTTTGGAAGAAAGAAATTGCATGTCAACAAAACCTAATATTGTACTAATAATAATACCAATATACTACAGAATGTTCATGGTTAAAAATAATTTATGGCAATATTATTTTAAATATAATACCTTAATGAAACGTTATTTGTTTGAGGTAAGGACTGTGCTTGATCTTGCAACAATTGTCTGCATCTCTGCTCATAAAGTTGCCTTTGGTTCTCTAAAGTTCTTTCTAAAGAAGCTTGAAGAATTGCATCCCTTAAACACATAAATATCACTTAATTGTCTTGAATGAAATGAAACCTAGTTGCTCTCAAAATATATTTGTTTATTATTTTTTTAGAAAAGGTTTAGGTATCCTACATTCATAATAGGAACGTTGATACAATCTGAAATTTGATTTCATAATTCAGTAAGTAGAATTAAAAGCTGCTTTCTTTCTCCTTTATTTTATCAACGAACTGTATCTTACGCTACATTTAACTGGCTGTAGCACAAATAATTTATTTGACTTGACTGGGTAAGAGGACCATGCTTTCATAATATCCTTTAATCCCGAGGACGTTTTCCATCCACAGTGGGACCACCATGCTGCAGACAAAAACAAGGTGGACGACGATCACGGTCACTTACAAATTTGTTTACTTCAGTAGACTACTAATGTTTATTATAAGCTAATGCTCGTACCTAATACTCCAACTGTCATCATGCTCATTGTGTGTAATAACCATTCAATGAAAAAAATGTTGTGTATATTAACAATAATGCATTATTTAGCACAGAAACAATGCAAATACGCATAAGAGTTACTTTTGTACAACGTAGTAACAAGTAATAAAAAAATATTATTTCATTTGAACATTTAATAAAGACAATATGAAAACAAATAATCGAATTTATCAAATAATACATATCATACCTTCTTCTTCTTTCGTTTTCCGAAGGTTGATTATTACCCATTGCTTTAGACACGTAAACGTCGCATGTGCGTTATAAAATTTCTCAACTTTCTGCACTTATTTACAACAATGATTGATGTTAAGAATTGGCATTAACTACACGGACAAACTTTGTTAACGGACAAATTCTATTAAGGAAATACTGCACTGTGTTTGAACATGTTCCCTATTTATATATCTCTTTTGATGATAAAGAACCAACCATAGACAATGTTTTATGTGTTGACATCGTAAATGTTAAATGTATTTTAAAAGGATACAAATCTGGTAAAATAAAACATTCCAAAACAGGTATATAATACCTCCCTAAAATCCCCACAAACATCTCAAAAATTTATCGTAGAAGCTATAATATTAAAATTTTACTATTAAAATATAGAATCAGTGTTGAAAAGAATGAGTTAGAATGTTATACACTCGTCAGCAAAAAAAATCGACTCACACGTAAAAACTCGTAAAAAATCTGTTGCTCTGATTTGTTTCGGCGAAGGTTTTAGATTTAAAATGAGATGACATATTCATAAATTCTAATTTATTAATATAAATAAACATATTTATACAAAACCTCCTGATTTACAGTTTAAGACAAACTCTAAAATTAAAATAAGGAAACATTAATTCTCAAGAAAATACAGATAAAAACAATTCAATATTTAGTTATACCCCCACTGGCTCTAATTAAAGCTCCTGAGCAGTTCTTCATAGACTGGATAAGATTTTTCACTGCTTTTTGAGAAACGTCATCGCATTCTTCAGCGTGTGCGGTTTGAAGCTCCGATCTCGTAGCTGACACTCCTGCGCCAAGAATAGCTTTTTTCGTACTACGATCGCGGACACTACATGTTGGTAGCGCATCGTGACGGCAATCCTAACTTCAGGCTTGCTATTAGAATCCCTCAGGGTTTTAGTTAGAGCTGACACATCGGCGCTGTTGAAGACGACGGCGAAGGGACACAAGGTTGAGGTCGCTTTCATTAACGAGCCATTCGGCGGGTGGAGATGGCTGCTCAACAGGTTGAGCGACGGTCGGTACGCTGACCGACATTTGCTATGCGGGGCGAAGAGG
Source organism: Teinopalpus imperialis (assembly GCA_029286865.1). Lineage (NCBI taxonomy): Eukaryota > Metazoa > Arthropoda > Insecta > Lepidoptera > Papilionidae > Teinopalpus > Teinopalpus imperialis. Next base: position 6,014,151 of record JAGSMU010000030.1, on the reverse strand, counting down.
TACGGAGAGGGCGGGGAGGATGGAAGCAGGAATGGGCGTGGGTGCGGTGGTCGGGATTTTGGGCGCGATTTTTAAAACTTGTAGTTTTGGCTTGGGGGCCTTTGGGCTACCTTCGTGTTGAATAGAACACACGCGGGGAGGCCGAAAGCAGCCAGAAGGGGCTTGTCCTTCGGTCTCGAACATTCCACGGTTCCGTGGTCACCCAGGACAAATTCCTGGGTGACCACGGAACCGTCTGGGTTTACCGAAACCGTTTCGGGCTGAGTGGCCATAAAGCTGGCACTAATGGCACTGGCCTGGGGGGCATGTTTTGATGTGGGCATTCCAATGTAAGCCTGAAGAGGTTTTTTAGGTTAAAGTCTTGTTTGCCTGTCGTGGTACGTTCTAACGCCACAATGGCTATATTAAATGGCTTTTTGTTGTAGCCGCTGTACATCCTATACACAGGTAGGACTGGGAGATTTTGGGCAGAAGGTCTTCTTTAATGAGATCTGCGAAGATTTCCCGCGTGAGGTTTTTAATCACCACCCTGAGTTGGCGTTCCTCTGCTAGGGTGTAGGTGTAGAACACACCTTTTTCTTGAAGAAAGCGGGTTACCACTCTATGGTCCTCAGTGGTTTCCAGCAGTAGTTATCGAGGGATACGACAATCAGCTACTTATACCGCGCCTGTATGATGACAGGCGCGGTATAAGTAGTTGATGACAGATTGCTGGGTGCCAAGGAGGGTACGCGGTAGAGCGGTGGGGATTGCTGTGGGGACCTGGGGAGGGGGGGGGGGCTGGGGCAGGGTGAGGTAGATGGCTAGGGAGAGGGTGCCTCGATTCCCAGTTTTTGTGCTTTGGGAGGCGGCGTCGAGACGGGTGAAGGCCGCTTTTTTCGCTTCTTCTCAAGCAGCGAGAAATCGCTGGTGTCTTGGGCTTGGGCGTCCTCGGGGAACGAGGGACTATCCAGCTTCATTTCGGAGACTGTGGATGTAGTGGATGCCCTTGAGGAGGTTCTTTCCGCGAACGGTTTTTCATTTAAGATGTGCTGGAAGGCATCGAGATATTTTCTTCTTATAACGCTGATGAAGTGTCCCATGAACGCAGAGGAAGAGTCTTCCGTATTGCACTTTGTTCTTTTCTTTTTATCCTACTTTGATCGCGGGAAGTGTGGCCATCGGTGGTCTGCCGGGATGAACTACTTGCCTTCCTGCCTGGTATAGGTAGGTAGGTTGAGTACCTAGGTGTGTAGCGCTAGTGCGTCCAAGCGCCAATCTTATTTGTGAATTGGGTGCTTAGAGCTAACTAAAACTACGCGTGGGACTGTTATAAGTCTAGCGGGTTGGTCAACCTTGTCCAGAGCACTACCCAAGGCCAAGTTCGCGTTAACTTCTTCCGGTGTCTTTTGTTTCCCAGAAGGAGACCGCGGGCGTACGGGTCTAGCCCTACACTAGCTTAATTAACGCCACAAAGTATTCACTAATGTAACCACCAGGGTGGCTACAATACGCTTTCTTGGAATATAAATTCCGATTACAATAGCACCAGCAATCAATATTGCTGGGTGTATTGTTCTCGGAACAATGGCTTGCTTGGGAGCAGGTAGCGCCGGGCGTCTATTCTTGGCAACTGCTTAGCGTTGAATGATTAATATTTTTATTCTATTTTATCTCTAAGCGATTATTTAATCGGTTTAACTTTGGTAATATTTGTAGCGGATAATATCACAAACGTAAAATATATGGAGCGGACAAACCACTTTATATATTCTATGGTCCACTCCATAGAAGTTTGCGACAGAGCAACAGTTCTGTCCATAGATAATACACTATAATATACTATTATACTATTCTGTCTACCGATAACCGATGTCAAAAAGTAGTAAAATTGTTGTAGGTACTTGTTAATAAGATTTGAGGCTGGATTTAGTACTTAGTAGTACACTAGTACATCTGAATAAATAGTTGATAATCTAAGTATCAAATTCTCCGAGTTGTACGAACTGTAAAAGGGACCATTCAGATTCAATAAGTCACTCATATAAAATAGGATAAATACATAATGCCGCATTTTAGAATCGAAACAAATGTCCCCATAAGTAAAATTCTGACGATTTTTTAACGAAAGCTGTGCCAGTTCTAGCAAAGGCTCTTGGAAAACCTGAACAGGTAAAAGATTTCAAAGTTATTAGGTGTGTTTATATTTATTTTTCAACTTGATTGTCAATATAAATTAAAATGTGTATAGGTACTGTTATAAAAATAAAATATTGTTATTGTATTATATTTAAAAATAATTATTATATTATATATAAGTTGTAGAAGTTAGTTATTATATATTTATCATATTTTTTTCCAAGAACTGTTTATATTCAAAATACCCAATGTACACAGTGTATCTTGCCTGTTCCACCCAATAAATTTAAAGCATTTATTAGCATGTATCATGCTAATTATTACTAAACAATGTGCTGACACCCTTATAAGGAATTACAAACAGTTTACGAACATGTTTAAAAGATTTGCACCTAACAATACTTTTTTTTTATTTACAGGTTAAAATAAGATTGATTAATAAAAATGAAAAAATAAACTACATGTAATGTTATTCCATCTCAGGAGATTGGAAATAACCTTAAAATATTTAGAAATAGGGGTCTCATTAAGTACATAGTCATAATTACATAATTTTTGTATCCCACAAAAGTTTATAAATAACTATAACTTTTACATAAGTATATTTGGCAAAAGATGGTTCAATATTTAAAACTGAAATAATTAAAACCACTAGGGAACAATCTTCAATATTGAAGAATAATTTGTAGCAACCTACGTATATGTACAATGCTTGTCCCATAATGGTAAAAGTATATGCTTAGACAAGTCAAAACGTACGGGGTCCGCGGGGTCGTTCGATGGGGAGCATTGCGTCTCTAGACTACCCGCGAGATATTCGGCATTCTCCGAATCGTCGAAGGCGAAAGTAGCATTGTCTGTTAAAATTAGCGGGGGCATTTGCGCGATACTGTGTGCTTTGAGACTCCACACCAACGCGATGTTTTGTCCTTATCAGTCGACGGAGACTTGAGGGAAGGACCTCGAATTGATCAGTCGACGCGAGGACCGTCTTTGTCGAGTCTTCGACGGCTGAGGTAAGGTGTGAAGTTAAGGAGTCGATCGCCTTATCTTGTGAGTCAATCTCGTTAGGAATAGTGCCTAGCTGATTGGTGGTCGTGGCTCTGAAAGTACGCCAGTCCACGATTTCGCCTGTTTTGGTCTGAATGATCTTGCCTGCCGACTGGCCCAGCTTGAGGAGCACCGGCCTGTGGTCTGATGACAGTTTGTGTAGCGGCTTGATGGAGTTGACCGCTAGGGTGATATTTTTACTAAACGCAATGTCTAGTACGTCTTGACTTGTCTTCGTGTCGTTCTTCTCATACAAATATATGTACTTGGTGGTGTTATCAAAAACAGGTGGTAATAATTACTTATCAAGACATATACAGTACTATCATTTCAAGTTTATCATTTGTCAGAGATGTTTTCAATTTTGAAATTATGTGATGCATTTATGCTATTATGCTATCTTTGTAATATATAATATAAAAAAACTATTTGGATAATTTTTTTAAAGATATTCAGTATAGTCACTTTTTTTCTGAGAAAAAAAACTATTAAAGATATGGTTAATGCAATGCTTTTTTATTTATAATTTAATTATGTTTCTAGTATTGTGTGGTGTCAATTATTCCTGATGTGCCAATGAGTTTTAGTGGCACTACAGAACCTTGTGCTATAGCTAACCTGATGTCAATTGGAGCTCTTGGTGTGGAGCAAAATAAGAAGCATGCAAAAGTTTTATTTGAACTGGTTGAGAAGGAGTTGGGTGTACCACAGGACAGGTAATATATAATAATTAAAGAAGAGTACCTTTACTTTCAATAACTTAGGTGATAGGAAAAACTATAACATTAGCATAACCTAGATAAAAGGGGTCAATGTAAATATAATAATCAGCTTAACACATATCACAGTTTAATTTTGTTTAATAATGTTTATATAACTAAGTAAATAATAATTATATTCTATCTCAATTAAGTATTTTTGTGGTAAGCCATTTATAAAATGAATTGACAATAAGTTTAATGCCAAATCTGCTTCGAGGATATATCTTCTAGTCAATCTTGACTTAAAAAAGTTTTGATATTTCTTAATCAAGTTTGATTTAGTCTTCAGAAATATCTTCTGTTACTAAAAGAAGATCAATTTTGTTTTGAGTATACTAGTGCTATATGGATTCACTGGTTATTCTTTTCATATTCAGATGTAATCTATGTATATTAATATTAAAGGAAGGTTAAGTTGCATTTGTCAGGACATTGGGAGAGATACATAACATTCCATTATAAGACTTGAAATCCAACAATGGATTTAGAGCCGTAAAGGGTTTGCCAGGTAATTTTAGATTATTAAAACCCTTAATGTGGGTATATGGGAAGTATGTTAATGTATGGTGGTCTCTTAACTAAAGTAATAGACAGCCTGCTCTCTTACATTACTAATCTATGTTATCTCTACAGTGAGCAAATGATTGGCCATTTACTCATTGTAGAGATAACATAGATTAGTAATGTATTATTACTAAAATAGACTGCTGTTTTGTAAAAACATGAACAAGCAACTTGCTTGAGCAAACACTTACCACTTAATATAAAATAAATAGTGTAACCACCATAAATTCCGATATATTGTTTTTTGTAAGATGATTGCAATTTGAACACATATTTCTTTAAAAACTGATGTGGTCCAACTTTATTTTTGATGATATTACAAATATAATATTTAATACATAATAAATTACCATAGGTGAATTGGATGACAGGTGTATTAAGAGTTAAATATTCCTTAATTTTAATTGAGTTCACACTTAAATAAATATACTAGACTGAGTTTAATGAGTTTTTAAATTCTAATGGGTATATAAAATTGTAATTAGTAAAAAAAAACACTTTAGCCCCAGGTAAGAACTTAAGATAAGGAGACACACAATAGGAGTTAGTACTTTCTATAACTTCCATTATAATTAACTTTTTGGTATGGAGCTAGTAATCCCCATATATTTAAAAAATATCTGTATTCACTGTCCAATCCACCGATAAAAATCAGCATTCAGAAGTTACAAGTGTTTGATCAGACACTTGTAAGTCTATATATGCACTGACATTATGAGCATAACATTAATATGGTTTTTCTTTTTTTGTAGGATGTACATCACATTCCAAGACGAACCTACAGGCAATGTCGGTTTCAAGGGCACAACTTTCCATGGTCTATTTGGATAGTTCTTAATTACACATTGATATCCTAAATCAATATTGTTCCTTTATTTTGATCCTATTTATTTGTATACCATAAATAAATGAATAAATGTTTTCTAAAACAACCTATATTATATATTAATCATGTAAAGATACATGTATAATCTATAAATTAAATAATCCCAATGCCTACCTTGTTTAATTTTTTTTGAGTTGTGTATATACCTATTTGAATGTAATTTTGCAATAGTTTTGTTGCATTGCTTAGTGTCCCAGGTGATACAATGACATGCATCAAAATTAATCATCTTTAACGCATTGTGTCTGGCGTACATTGTGATATGGCAAATGTAACTTTGTTGTGAGGTTGTTTGTTTTCTCAGAAAAAGGGTTTGCGATTTGCCAACAATATGCTTTTGTATACTGGCTAAGGTTTAAGCTTTGTGTAGCTTGGTAATCAAAGTATTTTGTTTCTGGCTTGATATTAGTATATGAAATTTAGGTATTTAAAAATGATGCAACGAATAAATTGTAGATTGCGCCTCACAAAACCTGTGGTATATTTTATAAGAAAAGTTTCATAGAATTTTACTGAGATTTTTGATTATTTATTTTTAGTACAATAGGAACTTGCAAAATATTTAAATAATTTGTGTAGGTAGGCATTGAATTCCCAAGGCCCCGACGGTATCACCTACAAGGTGATCAAACACCTTCCCGCGTCTATTTTAAACGTACAAGTACTTACATTTGATATGTATGTATGTATGAGATATATTGTATGTATGAGATATATTGTATGTATGAGATATATTGTATGTATGAGATATATTGTATGTATGAGATATATTGTATGTATGAGATATATTGTATGTATGAGATATATTGTATGTATGAGATATATTGTATGTATGAGATATATTGTATGTATGAGATATATTGTATGTATGAGATATATTGTATGTATGAGATATATTGTATGTATGAGATATATTGTATGTATGAGATATATTGTATGTATATATGACTCAGTTCAAATTTATTTGGAGTTACCGGGGCGCTTTTCCTCGACGTGGCGAAAGCGTTCGACAAGGTCTGGCACAACGGGATTATATACAAACTGTATGCGCTCGGTGTTCCAGATCGATCGTAATAATCATTCATCGAGACTCTTCGCAATCGAACCTTTGATAACGCGTTCCGAAGTTCACTTCATTCGAGCCGGAGTACGACAAGGCTCCGTCCCTAGATCCCATTCTCTACACCATCGACATACCGCACACTCATGGTGTAGAGCTAGCCCTTTTAGCCTCTACGCGCCTGGATTCAAACCAGACGTTATCTGTAAACGCCATAGTACTTGTATCTTAGCAGGATAGAGATCTCAATATATAATAAGATCAATATAAAACTAAGAGATTTCTTTATTTGTTTGTGCCATCGCCATATAGTTATAGCTCCGGCGGAATCGGTTCCATTGCAGATCCCAAGAAATTCAAATCGTTGCGTTGATGAGGTTTCCATTCATAGCATATTATAGTTCCATAATATAAATTATTTGTGATACTACGAGTATCATGTGTAACTTTTTAGATTAAAATTAGGCAATTCATACGTTTTATGCATCGAATATTTAACGCGTCATTTGCCATGTCATTTTTATAATTGAAATATATATATATATATATATATATATATATATATATATATAATAAAACTATTAAGATAAGAGTTATATTCTTTCTATCCATTTTTAATACTTGCGTTTGGATCAAGAAGGTGCGTTTGTTTTCAACAACAATTCTTATATTATTTCAGCACTAGTTCACCCAGGGCCAGCTTATAGCAAAGTGCCCAGCGCCGTTGTGGGCCAACTAAATTTGCCGTTAATAATTTTATATGTATTTTTACTATTTATTTTATTTATACTTTATTTGCACAAAACAAACATTTTACGAAAAGACGGACTTAATGCCGAAAGGCACTGAGTCCAATTTTATAGAATATATATATACTATGGGCACAAGAAGAGATACTTATTTTAATTAAAAAAGTATTTGAAAATAATAAATAATATATTTATAAAAATAATATGCATAATATAAAGTTTGATCAGATGATTTCAACTATAAGGTGAAAATTGAACTTAATTTTAATAAAAATGTAACAATTTTAAACTCAAATTAAAAACGATAATAAGGCAAAGGAATTGGCGGAACTGTTTGTACTTACTTTTATTGAAGATTTAGCTAGCTTGTACATGGAAAAGAAGAGGAAATAAAAAAAATTGCAAAGATATAGTATGTACTAATCCTTTTCTTTTCCCATCAAGGTAGATAATAAACAACAATAATTTACGATTATATTTAATTTCCCTTTTAAAGGTTATAGCAACACCCAATCATGTTGTCAATATGTCTGTTGTCAGATTTGTTGTTGGTTAATTTTTACAGAATACTAAAAATGTGCCATCAATTATGAAATTAATTTTGTTTTTAGTGTGAAGAGAGTTCACAGGTTTTTTGTTAATCACGTCTAGACAATTGTAACGATCTGGTTTAAATATCTATTTTGATCTACGTGATAGCAAAAAATAACGTGATATTCAAAATGGATGAACACAGGAGTGTGGAAGATACTCCAGCCTCTCAAAGGCTAACTAATGAAGACTTTAGAAAACTACTCATGACTCCAAGGGCTACGCCCTCAGGAGGATCCCACCCTGTGGGGTCTGTGCGGGAAGCCATGGCCAATTCCGGGTGGGTTCTACGATAACAAGCATTCATTATTTTTAACTGTATGTCGCTTTCACTGAATTTAATACCATTCACTATTATTTGATGCCGTCGTTATAGATGATGGTTTGTTAGCACTATTGGCATACATGCTGGTGGTAGAATTACCACACTGGCAAAAAAAGTAATGAATGTATCACATTCTTTTAATTTTGGACACACTGAAGTCTTTAAAGGGACTAAGAAATCAAGGATTCCATATGTGTATATCCTCTTTAGTTGTAGGGACTGTTTTCTTTAATTTTTGTCAATTGCTTAATTTATCTTTCATTATATTTTTACGATAGTGAATAATCAAGGATGATTGTACAGTTCACTAGTAACAATGGCTAATAATTATAGTAGAATAAAATAAAAATTTTTGATGTGCTCAAATAAAAAAGGTTACAACTCCTTACATTAACTGTATTCTATTACTTGTAGAAATGGAAAGAAACTACTCTTTTCTGAATTCTTAACCTAGAAATTACTTAGTATGCCAATTTCAAATGCAAACTATGTGAAAACTAATAAGTAAGGGATAATATGTTTTAAACAGATGATAAGCTTTAAGAGGTTCTAAATATTCTACACAAAAATATTGACATATTTGAGGTGACAAAAAGTTAAGATTACTGCACTAACCCTTCACCTGATAGCTTACATTTCATGGATGTGATAACCCTGTAATTTTTTTAATGTAATTAAATTTTGTAATTGTAATTTCATTTTTCTATCACTACAGTTAATTAATGCTGTTAATAAACTGCATTTCCACAAATTGTTAAAGTCATATATCACATAAGATAATACTAATTTATTATATTCATTACTTCTCTATTTCATTAAAGGTCAATGCCTCCACCAGTTGAAAACAAAAGTGAGCTGCGTCGTAAAAAGAAATCTTATTATGCTGCTCTTAAAAAGCAAGAAGACAATAAGCTAGCAGAGCTAGCAGAGAAATACAGGGATAGGGCCCGTGAAAGGAGAGATGGGCTGAATGATATTGGGCCAACTGATCCGACAAGTAACACAAGTAGTGCATATAGGTGAGTGGATTATGATACTCATAAATGCGAATGTTTTTTCTTATGTTCTAAAGGAGTATCAGGGTTATCATCTAGTCTGATCATATAAGTATTTTATATGAAATATGATAGTATCAGTATTAGATATAAAATTATTTTATTTTAATGTAGCCTCCAATTGCCAAAGGTGTTTAAGCCAATGCTACATATTTCTTAAGAGACTCATTAGGAGTGATATTTGGAGCAGGATACTCATCTAATATTTTCCAATAAGTACACTGCAGGCCAAAAGTTTAAGACCATCTTAATTAAAGTAGGAAAATAAAGTAAAACTCCAATAAAATATTAAATGTTTAATTAACCTTTTTAATTGTCTAATAGAACATTGATTGAAAAATAATATACTTTAAAAGTGTAAAGAAATATTAACAGTCCATGCAAAAAAGGTGTCTTGTGATATATTGTTCCAAATTTCTCATAAAGCATTCCACATTTTTTCTCGCGAGGATAGGCCATGATTACGGACATTCCTATCAAGCTCTTCCCACAAAAGTTCAATGGGATTGAGATCCGGGCTCTGATGAGGCCAACCATTTTGTTTTAATACCTCTTGTGGCTCTTTCTTTTCTAAATATCCTCTACATACTTTTGAGCTATGCTTTGGATCATTATCTTGTTGGAAAATGAATCCATCTCCAATTAATCGCAACCCGGAAGAAACGGTGTTTTGTTCTAAAACGTTTTTGTACTGTTCCTTCCTGTTCAAAATTCCGTCAATTTTAATCTAATCGCCAGTTCCTTGGATAGAGAAGCAACCCCAGACCATAATTGAGCCACCACCATGCTTGATTGTTGGGACTACACAATCTGACATCATCTTTACGTGGGCACTGCGTCGAACGTAAATTCTACGTTTTGAACCGAATAGTTCAAACTCGGATTCATCGGTCCAAAGCACTTTTTTAAAATCTTCAGTCCAATCTCGAAGGGCAAGAGCCCACTGCATCCGGTTTTGTTTACTTCAACGCGGATTTCTGGAGCTGTTAAGTGTCTATTTCGCTTGCTGGTAACAACAATGAAATTATCTTCCCTAGACGTGGTAGCTCTTGGCCTTCCCGAGCGTGGACGATCTTGAAAACTGCCTGTCTCCGTGTATCAAGTTATTGTGCCAAACACAAGTCTTAGATAAGTTCAGTCGTGAAGTAGTCTCGCGTTCGCATTTGCCTTCATTATGAAAAACAGCGATACGACACAATAGGCAGAACACATTTTACTGCTAATTTCTCGAGCTTTTCCCATTTAATATGTCTTCACTGTAGAAACCACAAGTTTAGATGAATTGAAATTGTTTGTGAACAAATCCAAGTAAACTCTGGTAATATTAAGTCAGGAGCTATATAATCCAAATTATTGACCAATATGTAACAAAAGCAAAGTAATTAGTAATGAGGACATTACAAAAATATTATTATGACTACCACCTGGCTCTAGCACAGCACTTGTCAGTGTTTGAAAACAATAGATGTTTATTGTCCAATAACTTGAAAGTAAACAAAAGAATGACTTCTTTAAATATTCAATACTAACAATAGAATATGCAGATGTCCATTTCTTTTATTTATCCTATGGGATTTTATTACAATTGATGGATAATTATGTTGATTATGTGCAGTCTTAAACTTTTGGCAGGAAGGGTACATATAGCTCCAGAGCAAGGTAAGCCTAAAAGCCTTATTAGAGGCAGTCTTGTTATAAATACAATACAAGATCTTTGAAATTTATTTGCTAAGTTTCTTAGACAACTGAAGCCTAGGTTTTGTAGCATCATGCATGTGACTGGCATTTCCATACCCATTTTGTGTAAGGCAGTAATATATAAAAAAATATAAATTTCTAAATTGGTCCACTCTATTTTATGTAAATAATAATATATGAAAAACAAGAATTGTGTGAATGATGTTAGGTTTCTGAAACAATTACCATATTCCAAATTGGAATGAAGAAAAAGAAGTCCTTTTTAAATTGTAATCTCTAATCTGTTATCTGTATTGTAATTTCTAAACTGTAATCTACTGACTAGTAACATATTAGATAATGCATTTGAAAATGAAAATTGTACCTAACATACCATCTTAATATGTTTAAAGTATTTTAAATTAATTAGCATCGCTCAATGAAATACAAATGAGGTATTATTTTAATATTTGTTGTATATTTTTTTTTGAATAGAGCTGTAGCACCAGATCTAAAGTCAGGAATGGATGCCAAGGAAAGAAGGAGGCAGATGATTCAGGTAAGCTACCACTGTTACTGTTTCTATATTTTGATCAAAATAAAATACATATTGATTTATCATGTGCTCATCAATGCTATTAAATAATACTGAACTGTAAAGATATCTGCATAACTGAAAATTTAAAAGAAAGTAATTAAAATTCTGGTTGTGATCCACCACCCTGAATTTGTTAATGATCTGCCTAGACCTCTAAAATTATAATCTTTGTGGCATGTATATAGTATATAGTAGTCTGATTACTGTAATGTTTTTGCCAAAATTAAAACAAAGCAAGTTAATTTTTTTTAATTAAAAAAGTAGCATATTTTTGTAAATCAATAAAATCGTTCATTTAAACTAAATAACTCTGTTCTTGTATTACAATGTGCAATAAATTTATTTATGTGAATAAATTATAGCTTTATTATTTTTACTTAACTACACCATTTCTCTCTAGAAGAGATAAGACTGCACCTAGGGGCAGCCCATATTACTACCCACTAACATATTAACATATTTAGTTTACATATTTCAGGAATCCAAATATCTTGGTGGTGATATGGAGCATACTCACTTGGTGAAAGGTCTTGATTACGCATTGTTACAAAAGGTAAGTTAATTAAATCTGAGTGAAATTCAATGGTGTCCATATTCTATAGATAATTAAAATACATCTGCTAAACCCAAATTGCCAATAATGCTGCACGCCTAATACTAATTTGTCTATTTTTTTTAAATTATATTATTTATATAAGTGTACACAACAGCTAACTTAATCACACAATTACATAGGAAAATAGAAAACAAGTATACACAAAACCATTAAATCAGCCAACAGGTGCATAACAGCATTATCAGAAACAATTTATTAAAGTTAAGTTTACTAAGTTAGGTAAGTGCTTAAATTATGAAGTGTCAAACAAGATTATGTTCTTATACATTCCAGTATTTATTTAAACTAAATTAGACTAAGTAAATAGAGGATTTTATTTTTAAGCTTTTTGATAGGTGAAAAATATTTACATCACTGAAGTTTTCATTGTACAGGTGGGGTAATCTTGTTAATATGGATTTTTTGCCATAATCAGTATGGTGATATGGAACATAAACTAATCCTGTATTTCTAGTGCGTCTCTTAGGAGTAGAAAATGTTATATGGCCTAGTAGTGTCGGCTGGTCTATATTGTGCGAGATATCATAAAGCAGACTCATATCTAATAGAAGCCTTCTATTATACAATGTTAGTAATTTAAAGTACTTGCAATCCTTCTGTTAAGAAGAACGCTCTCTATGCCATTTAAAATTGAGAATTTTCACAAATTTCTTTTGAACAAGTTAAATATTATCGATGTATACCTTATACTGCGGAGACCATACAGAACAACAATAGTCAAGAGTACTGCGGACGTAGGCGTAGTACACGACTTTAAGGGTATAGGAGTCATTGAAAGGCTTGCAGGCGCGCGAAACAAAACCGAGGTTTAAATATGCCTTATTGCGAATATGTTCTATATGCTTTTGCATAAGCATTTTTGAATCAAATATAATACCAAGATCACGAACTTCATCAGTCCGTTCTATAGCCACGTTACCAAATTTATAAGGATACAGAACAGGGTTTTTCTTTTTCGTTAAACTTATACAATAACATTTTTTAACATTGACGGAAATCTTGTTTTTTATATAATAGTCCAAGTCCATTTGTAATGAGTCGCAATCACATATATTTTTTGTCATGTAGATTTTTTTTGTCGTCAGCATATAATGTTTCGCGTTCTGTAAATAATTGCCTATATCATATAAGTAAGCACAATAAAATAGAGGCCCTAGGTGCAAGCCCTGGGGTTCTCCAGATGGGATTTCGGTGTAGTGAGACCTATGTCCGCCAATGATGACAGCTTGGGAACAAGTTTAGTTTGCTAAGTAGGATGGTGTAATCTACACGATCAAATACTTTTTCAAAGTCCGTGTTGATTACATCAACCTGACCAAAATTCTCCATACCGTGTAAAACGTCATTGCAAAATATAGCAAGGTTTGACGAGGTTATTATATCTTGTTATAAATAAGCAATTCCATCAGTTTGCTAAGTTTTTTTTTTTTTTTTTTTTTTTTTTTTTTTTTTTTTTTTTTTTTTTTTTTTTTTTTTTTTTTTTTTTTTTTTTTTTTTTTTTTTTTTTTTTTTTTTTTTTTTTTTTTTTTTTTTTTTTTTTTTTTTTTTTTTTTTTTTTTTTTTTTTTTTTTTTTTTTTTTTTTTTTTTTTTTTTTTTTTTTTTTTTTTTTTTTTTTTTTTTTTTTTTTTTTTTTTTTTTTTTTTTTTTTTTTTTTTTTTTTTTTTTTTTTTTTTTTTTTTTTTTTTTTTTTTTTTTTTTTTTTTTTTTTTTTTTTTTTTTTTTTTTTTTTTTTTTTTTTTTTTTTTTTTTTTTTTTTTTTTTTTTTTTTTTTTTTTTTTTTTTTTTTTTTTTTTTTTTTTTTTTTTTTTTTTTTTTTTTTTTTTTTTTTTTTTTTTTTTTTTTTTTTTTTTTTTTTTTTTTTTTTTTTTTTTTTTTTTTTTTTTTTTTTTTTTTTTTTTTTTTTTTTTTTTTTTTTTTTTTTTTTTTTTTTTTTTTTTTTTTTTTTTTTTTTTTTTTTTTTTTTTTTTTTTTTTTTTTTTTTTTTTTTTTTTTTTTTTTTTTTTTTTTTTTTTTTTTTTTTTTTTTTTTTTTTTTTTTTTTTTTTTTTTTTTTTTTTTTTTTTTTTTTTTTTTTTTTTTTTTTTTTTTTTTTTTTTTTTTTTTTTTTTTTTTTTTTTTTTTTTTTTTTTTTTTTTTTTTTTTTTTTTTTTTTTTTTTTTTTTTTTTTTTTTTTTTTTTTTTTTTTTTTTTTTTTTTTTTTTTTTTTTTTTTTTTTTTTTTTTTTTTTTTTTTTTTTTTTTTTTTTTTTTTTTTTTTTTTTTTTTTTTTTTTTTTTTTTTTTTTTTTTTTTTTTTTTTTTTTTTTTTTTTTTTTTTTTTTTTTTTTTTTTTTTTTTTTTTTTTTTTTTTTTTTTTTTTTTTTTTTTTTTTTTTTTTTTTTTTTTTTTTTTTTTTTTTTTTTTTTTTTTTTTTTTTTTTTTTTTTTTTTTTTTTTTTTTTTTTTTTTTTTTTTTTTTTTTTTTTTTTTTTTTTTTTTTTTTTTTTTTTTTTTTTTTTTTTTTTTTTTTTTTTTTTTTTTTTTTTTTTTTTTTTTTTTTTTTTTTTTTTTTTTTTTTTTTTTTTTTTTTTTTTTTTTTTTTTTTTTTTTTTTTTTTTTTTTTTTTTTTTTTTTTTTTTTTTTTTTTTTTTTTTTTTTTTTTTTTTTTTTTTTTTTTTTTTTTTTTTTTTTTTTTTTTTTTTTTTTTTTTTTTTTTTTTTTTTTTTTTTTTTTTTTTTTTTTTTTTTTTTTTTTTTTTTTTTTTTTTTTTTTTTTTTTTTTTTTTTTTTTTTTTTTTTTTTTTTTTTTTTTTTTTTTTTTTTTTTTTTTTTTTTTTTTTTTTTTTTTTTTTTTTTTTCGGGCTGATGGCCGCTGTTAACCCCAGGGCTTTTACAGTTTCACCGGGTTGAGAGGTGACCGAGCGCTTATGGCTCTCAGTCGAGACCTCTATGTATGGGTAACTAGCACAAGGGCTCCCGAGAGGAGCCTCGGCTTGGACCGTTACCCTGTTTCGCGAGAGCGTCTGACTCGAGGGTGCCCAAGAGGGCCGAACCTCGGCTCGGTCAGTTGCTTCTGACAGAGGATTATCTTAATTAATATCACTATTATTATTAACTACCTGTACCACCACTTCAGAATGCGTGGGCGCTGGAGAAGAAGTGGCGCAAGAAACTCCAGCAACGCTTCTATCTGTATGGACTGGAGAGAACCGGCCAGTGACATGGCGGTATCGCGAATAACTTTGTTTGCGACGCCCTCGCCGTCGGCGGGGGCGATATGAGGGTAGGCTTGGTTGTTATAAGTAAAACTGCTAGGATATTGTCTGCCACCACGCTTTGATTTATTATACATTACATAATTTACATTACATAATAACACTACATACAATACAACTATAAAGTCCTGCACTACGTGCCCGTCGATACGCCAACCCTAACCTTCCTAGAAGCCTCGGTCTGTCAGTTAGCCATGACCGGCCACGCCCCCATCACAATCGCGTCCGTCTACCTGCCTTGCAGACGTGACGCTCAAGTGTTACGAAGCGTCTTCGTGGCGCTCCTTTCCCTTGGAAACTCAGTCATTTTGGCAGGAGATTTCAATAGCAAGCACACTCGGTGGAATGCAACTAAAATCAACCCCCGGGGGTTGGCTTTAGACTCGCTAAGCGACGCACTCGACTTTGACGTCGTCGCGCCTACTACGCCTACCCATTTTCCATATATATTGGGTCACGCACCGGAAGTGCTTGATATTGCCATCTGTAAGAACATCAACCTCGTCTTCCAAGGGATAGACGTAATCCACGAGCTCGCTTCCGATCATCGCCCCGTTCCTCTTCGGTTAGGGCCCTCCGCCCCAACCTCACCCTCCACCAAAACCATAGTAGACTGGCACCGACTCAGGAACGACCTGAAGGAAGCCACATCACCACACCTAAATGCTATTCCTAGGAACATATCTTCAGTCCACGACACGAACCTCGCAGTTCATGCCCTCACTAGGCACATCCAGTCAGTCGTCGAGGATTGCTCGAGGCGGGTTCCCTCGGTGGAAGACCATCGATGGACCCTGCCAAGCAACATAAAGGACCTAATGATGCGCAAGAATGCGGCGACTCGTGTCCACGACTTATATCCCACTGAAAGTAACCGGCTGGTGCTACGTACCCTTCAGCGTGAAGTCCGTCCATGTCCATTTTACACCTACTAGTGATAATCTACAACGCGGCCATATCCAAAGGCACCTTCCCGAACACCTGGAAGGAAGCCGATGTCATAGGGATTCTCAAGCCCTCAAAACATCCAACCGATCCATCAGCCTAACGACCCATAAGCCTACTTAAAGTCTTGGGTAAGGTATATGAAAGGCTCATCCTCACCCGCCTCAAGGACTTCATGCTGTCCCGAGGGCTGCCAATCAATGAGCAGTTCGGGTTTCGCACCCAACACTCATGCACACATCAAGTGCACCGCATCACGGAGCACATCCTCAGTAAATTTCTTCAGGGCTACCAAACTGGGGCACTTTTTCTCGACGTGGCGAAAGCTTTCGACAAGGTCTGGCACAACGGGCTCATATACAAACTATATTAGCTCGGTGTGCCAGATCGACTCGTACTTATCATACGAGATTTTCTCCGAAATCGAACCTTTCGTTACCGCGTCGAAGGAACGCGTTCCAAGGTTCACCCTATTTGTGCCGCAGTACCACCAGGCCCAAGCCCTTCATAAAACACAACGCACAAACATTGCACTCATATCGCCCCCGCCGACGGCGAGGGCGTCGCAAACAAAGTTATTCGCGATACCGCCATGTCACTGGCCGGTTCTCCAGTCCATACAGATAGAAGCGTTGCTGGAGTTTCTTGCGCCACTTCTTCTCCAGCGCCCACGCATTCTGAAGTGGTGGTACAAGTAGTTAATAATAATAATAGTGATATTAATTAAGATAATCCTCTGTCAGAAGCAACTGACCGAGCCGAGGTTCGGCCCTTGTGCACCTCGAGTCAGACGCTCTCGCGAAACAGGGTAACGGTCTGAGCCGAGGCTCCTCTCGGGAGCCCTTGCGCTGGTTACCCATATATAGAGGTCTGACTGAGAGCCATAAGCGCTCGGTCACCTCTCAACCCGATGAAACTGTAAAGCCCTGGCTAACAGCGGCCATCAGCCCGAAAAAAAGAAAAAAAAAAAAAAAAGAAAAGACCAAAATTCTCCATACCGTGTAAAACGTCATTGCAAAATATAGCAAGGTTTGACGAGGTTATTATATCTTGTTATAAATAAGCAATTCCATCAGTTTGCTAAGCGCATTAAGAATGGAAATAGGACGATAGTTATCAATTAAATTCTTCGAACCTTTTTTATAAACTGGTACGACGTTAGTCTGTTTCCATATATTAGGTAATGTGCACTCCTGTAACGATTTGTTATATATAATACTAATGGGGTATGACAAACTTTTAGCACAATTAGATAAAAATACAGCCGGTACACCATCACCACCCGCTCCTTTAGATTTGTCTAAGCCTTCAAGCATTTCGAAGACTTCCTTATCTTCAAAATGTACTGCGCTTAAAATATTAATGAAAGTACAGTACAGTAGTATCTCCGTTGTTGTCTTTAGAACCAGAACTTTGCGAGGATATAAAAATACTATAGAAGAAAGAATTAAATGCAGCGCAAATACTTTCGCCGTCCGTAAAGGCTTGGTTTTTTTTTTTTTTTTTTTTCGGGCTGATGGCCGCTGTTAGCCCCAGGGCTTTTACAGTTTCATCGGGTTGAGAGGTGACCGAGCGCTTATGGCTCTCAGTCGAGACCTCTATATATGGGTAACCAGCGCAAGGGCTCCCGAGAGGGAGCCTCGGCTCGGACCGTTACCCTGTTTCGCGAGAGCGTCTGACTCGAGGGTGCACAAGAGGGCCGAACCTCGGCTCGGTCAGTTGCTTCTGACAGAGGATTATCTTAATTAATATCACTATTATTATTAACTACCTGTACCACCACTTCAGAATGCGTGGGCGCTGGAGAAGAAGTGGCGCAAGAAACTCCAGCAACGCTTCTATCTGTATGGACTGGAGAGAACCGGCCAGTGACATGGCGGTATCGCGAATAACTTTATTTATGACGCCCCGCCGTCGGCGGGGGCGATATGAGGGTAGGCTTGGTTGTTATAAGTAAAACTGCTAGGATATTGTCTGCCACCACGCTTTGATTTATTATACATTACATAATTTACATTACATAATAACACTACATACAATACAACTATAAAAAGTCCTTGCACTACGTGCCCGTCGATACGCCAACCCTAACCTTCCTAGAAGCCTCGGTCTGTCAGTTAGCCATGACCGGCCACGCCCCCATCACAATCGCGTCCGTCTACCTGCCTTGCAGACGTGACGCTCAAGTGTTACGAAGCGTCTTCGTGGCGCTCCTTTCCCTTGGAAACTCAGTCATTTTGGCAGGAGATTTCAATAGCAAGCACACTCGGTGGAATGCAACTAAAATCAACCCCCGGGGGTTGGCTTTAGACTCGCTAAGCGATGCACTCGACTTTGACGTCGTCGCGCCTACTACGCCTACCCATTTTTCATATATATTGGGTCACGCACCGGAAGTGCTTGATATTGCCATCTGTAAGAACATCAACCTCGCCTTCCAAGGGATAGACGTAATCCACGAGCTCGCTTCCGATCATCGCCCCGTTCCTCTTCGGTTAGGGCCCTCCGCCCCAACCTCACCCTCCACCAAAACCATAGTAGACTGGCACCGACTCAGGAACGACCTGAAGGAAGCCACATCACCACACCTAAATGCTATTCCTAGGAACATATCTTCAGTCCACGACACGAACCTCGCAGTTCATGCCCTCACTAGGCACATCCAGACAGTCGTCGAGGATTGCTCGAGGCGGGTTCCCTCGGTGGAAGACCATCGATGGACCCTGCCAAGCGACATAAAGGACCTAATGAGGTGCAAGAATGCGGCGACTCGTGTCCACGACTTATATCCCACTGAAAGTAACCGGCTGGTGCTACGTACCCTTCAGCGTGAAGTCCGTCCATGTCCATTTTACACCTACTAGTGATAATCTACAACGCGGCCATATCCAAAGGCACCTTCCCGAACACCTGGAAGGAAGCCGATGTCATAGGGATTCTCAAGCTCTCAAAACATCCAACCGATCCATCAGCCTATCGACCCATAAGCCTACTCCAAGTCTTGGGTAAGGTATATGAAAGTCTCATCCTCGCCCGCCTTAAGGACTTCATGCTGTCCCGAGGGCTGCCAATCAATGAGCAGTTCGGGTTTCGCACCCAACACTCATGCACACATCAAGTGCACCACATCACGGAGCACATTTTCAGTAAATTTCTTCAGGGCTACCAAACTGGGGCACTTTTTCTCGACGTGGCGAAAGCTTTCGACAAGGTCTGGCACAACGGGCTCATATAGAAACTATATTAGCTCGGTGTGCCAGATCAACTCGTACTTATCATACGAGATTTTCTCCGAAATCGAACCTTTCGTTACCGCGTCGAGGGAACGCGTTCCAAGGTTCACCCTATTTGTGCCGCAGTACCACAAGGCTCCGTCCTAGGTCCTACTTTATACACACTCTACATCAACGACATACCGCCCACTCGCGGTGTAGAGCTAGCCCTTTTCGCCGATGACACCGGGCTCTACGTGTCTGGATTTAAACCATACGCTATTTGTAAACGCCTCCAATCTGCAGCCAACACCTTAGAGAAATGGTTTCGGAAATGGAGGATCGAGGTTAACCCCACCAAAAGTGCAGCCATGTACTTCTCTCGGCGCAACAAAACGCCGCATCTCCAAACTATAGAGTTATTTGATCGTCCAATCCCCTGGGAAAAGACAGTCAAATACTTAGGCGTCACATTAGATGAAATACTCACCTTCGGTCCGCATATCAACCACGTACGGAATCGTGCAGCGTTCGTCCTAGGTTGTTTGCACCCGTTACTCAATAAAAATAGGAAAATGTCCCTGGGTAATAAAATTACACTATACAAAGCGTGCATCCGACCCATAATGAAATACGCATGCCTCCCCGCGACTCATTCACCGACTTCAGGTAATACAAAATCGTTTCATGCGCAAGGCCACCGGTGCCCCGTGGTTCTTGCGTAACGTAAATCTACACATAGATCTTGAGCTGCCGACCATAGCTCAGTACCTGAAGCAGGCTTCTCGCCGATATTTCGACTCTGCCGTTCACAACGAAACCCTTTGATTGTAAGTGCCGCCACTTACAAATTTATTCGCGATACCGCCATGTCACTGGCCGGTTTTCTCCAGTCCATACAAATAGAAGCGTTGCTGGAGTTTCTTGCGCCACTTCTTCTCCAGCGCCTACGCATTCTGAAGTGGTGGTACAGGTAGTTAATAATAATAGTGATATTAATTAAGATAATCCTCTGTCAGAAGCAACTGACCGAGCCGAGGTTCGGCCCTCTCGAGCACCCTTTAGTCAGACGCTCTCGCGAAACAGGGTAACGGTCCAAGCCGAGGCTCCCTCTCGGGAGCCCTTGCGCTGGTTACCCATATATAGAGGTTTCGACTGAGAGCCATAAGCGGTCACCTCTCAACCCGGTGAAACTTTAAAAGCCCTGAGGCTAACAGCGGCCATCAGCCCGAAAAAAAAGAGAAAAAAAAACGCTTTGATTTTATATACGACCAGAATGCTTTCGGGTTATGTATTATGTTTTTGAGTCTATGATATATATTTATTGTGACACTTCTTTTGTATTTGTCCTTGCCTAGTCCGAAGTAAGGAAAATTCAAGATAGTCACCAGGGTTTCCATACTTTTTTTCTTAATTATCTTTATTAGTGCCGCACTATACCAAACTGGGTAGTTGCTATTCCTTTGTTTACACTTAGGAACAAAGAGATCAAAGTAATCTAAAATTATGTCATAAAAGTGTTGAAGGCTAGTGTTATCATAATTAAGTTATATATCCTAGTCTAGGCTTAGAAAATGTTTATTTATGGCGTCATAGTTGCATTTATAAAAATTACGTTTAATTCTAGGATTTTCTTTGATAGGTTTGAAATATAAATCATCTATGGTTATCTCAAGGGGCGGATGGTGAGCGTCGATGGGCAGAATGGAGGTGCACCAACTATGAATTGTGAGAGAAAAAATTACAAAAACATAGATCTAATGTACGACCGTAATCATTTTTAACAGAATTATACTGAGTTAACCCCAAGTAAGTTAATTCGTCTACGAATTCCTGTGCTACATCCTGTAATTCCCGAGTGCTTAGGTTGATGACATTGTATCCTTTATCCGACCATTGCAGACAAGGCAAGTTAGTCTCCAACGATAAGAACAGGATGTCCAGGATACTAATCAACCAGGCTGCAAATGTGTTGTTTAATAGAATTTTGACAGAGAACAATTTTGTCAGTCTCTGTATACCCCATATATGCGAGAATAATGTGCAGATCGGTCGGAAAGCATGCAGTCTGAGCCGGTTTAGACACACAGTAATTACATGTATACTCTTCGAGGAAACGTGGTTGCAGTTTAGTTTTAATACACATCATAACGCCGCCTCCTGCATTTTTATTCATTAAACTTAGATCACGGTTGCGCCTAAAAATTTGGTACCTATTGTCACAAATTTCATTGTTAGAGATGTCATCTTTAAGCCAGGTCTCTGTAACTAGCAGAACATCGTAGATAGAGCGTTATTATAAAATTCGTGACATTTAGTTCTCATCCCGCGCACATTTTGATAAAAAATACCAAGTGCTGTATTAGTCATTAGTGTGACATAAATAACCTATTGCATTGAATAACATAACATGAATCTTTATATATAAAATTATAAAGTTCTTTCGTTTACTATTTGACCGATTTTTTTTTATTAAAACCTTTTATTTAAACCTTTTTTATGGGAAAAATTCCATTAGCACTGTCGTCAACTTAAGTACCACTACTTTATCCAAAATAAGTTATTATGTTGATTTTAAGATTGAAATTAACATTATGACTGGCTTCTGGTTCTCACTGTCAGTCATTAGCTTAGACCAGAGGTTCCCAGACTTTTTCTCTCATAGACCACTTTCAAAATTTAGCTGGTTCCGGTGGACTCCTGCAGCTACATTTCTAGCATACTCCCAAAATTCGACACAAAATGTGAAGATTAGATCTTACTATTCAAACTTGGATTGCGGCTGAGTTCCAACCACGAATTAATAGTTTTCGACAAAAAAGTGAGAATTGATTGGTTAAATAATTAATTGATTGATTGATGCAAGTTTTTACAAGTAATTGTCGCTGAGCTTCTTAAAATATTATTTGCCTCAAGCCAACATTTTAGTTCTTCACTATCGAAAGCAAATAAACTTTCGTGGACCCCTGATTACGAATTGTTAATCCCTATTTTTTGTCCCGCCAACGTAGACTCCCTTCGAGTCTCCGGTGGACCCCTGGAGGTCCACCTGGACCACTTTGGAAACTAAGGGCTTAGACCAACACACACTGACCCCGGAGCCACTCGAATGATATATTTTTTTCAGTCGTGTTTTGCGGGGGGATCTAGGCACACAATTAACTCTTCGTAAATGTATTGTATTATCGCTATTAACAGACACTTGTATAAATAATACAATACACCAATAACTTAAATATCCTACAATCAGTCGGAAGTCAACAGTTTGACATGTAAACTATTGTGATTTATTGTATAGAACAAATTTCGGCTTTTATCGCGTTTACTTAAATTTTATTAATTTCCGACATTTCCAGTGCTATACAGCACTCCATAGTCCCGAAGACTCAGGTGTTTCATGTTCTGATGTCATAGTTAACCAGGACTACCATGTGATATAGTTGAAGTACTGTGATTGAAGTCTCTTCTCCGTGTAACTATTGTCATTCATCTTCTTTTCGATGCCCATGTCGTCCTCTTTTCCATGCACATGTAATGATGCACATGCAATAATATTGAAGGTAGGATAAGATGTAGTATTGTACACATGAGACAATATAACACACCTTGGCCCAAAAGCCAACAATTTGTGTTGCACATATATCTCATTTCTAGACATACCAAGTTTACAATACAATTTATTTTGATTAATTTTTAGGTGCGTTCAGAAATTCAAAATCGTGAGCAAGAACAAGAAGCGGAAATGGAAAGATTAGTTACGGCACCTGTTGTAGAGGATGTTGTGGAGAAAAAGGAGGTTCCTGTTGTAAGTTGGAAACCTTTAAAATTAAATTTTATTTTCATTTAATTCAATTATATATAATAAAAAAATATAAAATTGGTATGTTGATAACAGTACATTATAGTATATGCCCAGGACCATCATCCATCTTTAAACACGTAATTAAAATACAGTTGTGTTGTCACCTATCACAATGAAGATGGGCTGCCTTATATCAGTAAATGGTCTCCGATTGTTTTCATTACCCTTATAAGATAGATGTGATAAACTGTTGCTATTACCGCCATAGTTTTTCTACATCTATAAGTCGTACAGCTCCTGAGTTTTCCATACTAATACCTATATTTTGTTTTTGTATCAATTACAGGAGGAAGAAATTCAATTTAAAACATCCATGGGAAAAAATATTTACAATATGATTTTGGAGCAAAAGTAAGGTTCAATTTTGTCTTTTAAGTTGCTTTAGTGTTCATATATCTTTATGTTATTTAATATAACACATACTGTTTTGTATATATTATATATAATAGCCACTGTTAGTCACACAATCTCCATTTTACTCATCCCCTTTCTTATATTACAATCTATATACTTCCAGTATATAGAATGTAAGTGAAACTTTAATTAAATTTCAAATTTAAATAAAATTAAAATAAGTAAATATTGGATTTAAAAACTGATTTGTTTGTGGTAAACTAAATGGTAACCTGTAAGAGTTCATTATTTAAATCATCAATATATATCCTGTTACTATTTACTTTAAAAATCAAACCTGCGTCATCACAAAATTTGACACATTGTAATACCCTTTTAAATATTTTTATAATTAGAATTATTATTCCTTATTATTACTATAATTTATAGTATGGGAATAAGAAGGGACACAAAGTTGAACCCTGAGGAATGTCTAACCTTATTGGGTTCTGAAGATTTTTAGTGTGATTTGTTACATACTGAATACTATTATAAAAATAACAGTTTAATATTCTAATAACTACATTTTTAATATTTGTATATAAGCATACCATGGATACACCATGGTATCCTTATATACAAATATTTTTTTGAAGTGGAATTCTTTAAAGAAATCACATAAGTCACCAATCCCATTTTGGAATTTCTCAAATAGATTCACAGCAAATTCTGCATAATGCTCCCGTGCCGTACCGTCTGGCGAGTGTAGGCATCCGGAGACCGTTATTACTGTGTGGTGACGAGACATTCGATCTCAGTCCTCAAGGGTGACAACGCATCTATTGTTATGTTATTGAATATTTGTGTTTTTTGTATTTGTATTTATTTGTGTTTATTTTGTTTGATAATCGATAATAGTTTTATTTTATTTCATATTTAATATTGTTTATTCCAGAGAAAGTTAACTTTTATTTAAACGTAATTTTTATTAATGTTAACAATTTCATATTTTTTTAATCTTGTTAATTATTTTTTGAATTCCTGTTTTTAAGTTTATATTAATTTACACATTTTTAAGCATGTTGTGGTTACCTATAATTGTAGGAACAGTTACATAGAATACCTTATTCTTGTATAGTATAAAATATGCTGTATCTTGCGTTGGTTAATCCATTTAATAAATAAATAAATATTTAAACTTTACAGAAACAAAAAAGTTACTCGCAACGAGTTATTCGCGCCTAGTCGTATGGCATATGTAGTTGATTTAGAAGAAGAAGGTGCTATGGATAGCGACATTCCTACAACGCTGACCCGGAGCAAAGCTGACGTACCGGAGTTAGACGAGAGGAGTTCGGCCGCGGCCGCTAACGATGTTGTATTGGATAAACTAGAGCAGATATTCTCTTACTTACGGCATGGAAGGCATAGAAAATTGAAGAAGGCTAAGGTAATTTATTTTACAAATAAATAACTATATATATATATATATATATATATATATATATATATATATATATATATATATATATATATATTTAAAGAATAGTGGCAATGCTCTAATATTCCGGTTAACCACTCCAACTAAGCTGTGTGCTGTGTGTTTCGCAGACCGTACCCTAAACCATTAGGCTATTTTGTTACATATCTATTCCGACCGACCGCTGACACATCGGCGGTGCAGACATTCTTTAGCAGCCTTCACATGTAATAGTTTTAATGTTAATTTATTATATAGAATATATCTTTGGCATACAGGACAAAGCGACGGAAAAGGGACGCAACGATGACTCTATCTACGGCGAGATCGGTGACTACGTGGCAGGCGATAGGCGGGGCGACCGACGGGACGATAGACCGCGTACCGGATACTTCGACAAACCTCTGGAGACCGAGAAGGAGGAAGGTATTTGAAAAGTTAACCTTGTCAGAGGTTAATAGCATTATATTCTCCAGGTCGATATTGAACAATGCGGCGTCTGGTTTTATCTGATGACATCAAAATGGTAGGTGATTCCTGTGGCCCATGACAGATACCTAGTCCGGCCATAAGTTCTGTTACGCATTGTTGTTGGGTTGTTATTTTTTAGAAGGAATACTAAAGCTAGAGACAATATGGCAAAAGTGTATAGATCATTCTGGAGACTACCGTTTTTTTAAAGGTCGGGCTGTATGTTTGGTATCTATTTGAGCCATGGCTCGACATATATTTTAATACATTGTTGAAGTGAGAATGTATGTGTGTTCATTTTAATAGTCATAACACATTAGGGAAACTGTTTGTAACCCATATTTCATAAACAAATAAATCTGTTGATAAATTGATAGTTTATAATATTTTTTTCAATATTTTCTTTTATTGCTTCCAGGTCCAAACATACGTCGTGCTATGAATGGTCCTGGTCCAGAATCCCGGTCAGCAGCGTTACTGTCCCGTTTGGCCGCGGAACCCGAGGGTTATGCCGAGTGTTACCCTGGGTTGCGGGAGATGGATGATGCCATTGACGACTCTGATGATGAAGTAGATTATACAAAGATGGACGCCGGGAACAAGAAGGGGCCTATTGGTGAGCTGAGGTCTTTTTATTAAAGGAAAATTACAAAAGAAGAAAAGTATGCTAAGAATTGGTTGTCACTTTGCGGGAATTCAGCTTTGTTGAATATAGATTTATTTATATATAGGCTTAGTGGTAAATAGGATATTAATAATAAATCCCAGACTGTTTGAAGAATGTACAAAATTTGGGGCAATGTAATAATAACTTTAAAAAAAAATTGTAATACTCTGGCTTTTTGAACAATCTTTTGCCTTTATCAATTGAGAAAAGTAATTGAAAGATGTCAATACACAATACAAAACTAATACAAATTACGTTTCTTAAACACAAAGCAAATGAAAAGAAATATTATAGGTCACTGCTGTAATAGTAAGAATATAATAGAATGTAATAGAAGTCACTCTGCAGCTAGTGTGTTGCAGCATGAATTAGTTGACTCAATAGCGGAAGCACTACCCAGTCGCCGTGAGGTATCAGCATAACGCCCTTTTGTTGTATAGTGAGGGTAGGGAACCGGAGGCCTGGTTATTGGCTGTGAGGCATTCCATCAGGATCGTCTTGGATCACAAGGCATATTCATCTTTAGAGTCATCAGTAGTCATCACTTATGTAAAATAATTTACGTTTAATTGCGAATCATTACTTAGAATGCCAGAATGTTACCTCTAATTGTTTAAAAATTGTTATGTAGGAGATGCAAGAAAAGCTAATTTATAATAAAAAAAAATTATATGATTTCATGTTATTCTTCAGGTCGTTGGGATTTCGATACTCAAGAAGAGTACTCTGCATACATGAGCAGTAAGGAAGCGCTGCCTAAAGCAGCTTTCCAATACGGTGTTAAGACACAAGATGGCCGCAAGACTAGGAAGACGAAGGACAAGAGCGAGAAAGCTGAACTCGATAGAGAGTGGCAACAGGTTGGATATGATTATACATATTATTATGTAAAAACACATTTTTTTCTATTTTTTTTATTAAGAAAACTTACAGCTATTATTTATTACATTAAAACTCCTTAAAATAAAGTACTTATAAAGCCATTTACAAGTTTTCACATTTAGACTTTTGATTTATAAAACGAAAATTAAATTACTAAAAACTAAAAATGAAACTAGGAAAAAATATTTACATATATCTAACAAAACAACATTACTACATGTTTAAACAATTTTAATTGGGGTATGGGCAATTAGTGACAGCATCTATCAGTCTCGGTATAAGCTTTTGATGAAATGTAGAAACTTTTAACTTTTTAAGACTTCTGTAAGAAATGGGTTCGCTACATTCAGATTGATTTCCCACAATTCACAGTTCATTAGATAGTTTGCATTGAATTAAATAAACTATATAATAAAAGAAGATTGTATATATTTTCTATTTCAGATTCAAAATATAATACAGAAGAGAAAAACCCCACAGTCAGCGGATGAACCTAATTTCAAGACACCGAAGTATTGACCAAAAATGAATTAATAAGTGAACTACAAACTCCGCCCGGCACCTAGTGTTTACATGTTTTTAATTACATTTATAGTAACAAACAAGCACACAGTTCACCTGATGGCAAGTGATTCTTGCGGTCCTTGACATCTACATTCATCCTTGACAAGGAATCATAATGCAGATGCGTTGTCACCCTTGAGGACTGAGACAGAATGCCTCGTCACCAGTATTAAAGGTCACTGGATCCCTGCACCTCACCAGACGAAACACAGCAACATTATGATGCTATTTTACACTGTATTCTGTGAGGGCGTGGTCCTACCCCGTTCAAACTGATCTATTCATTCTGCAGCTAGAAGCAAACTGCAGTGTAGCTCTACCACTGTCATAACTCGACTTATTTAACATGTATAATTTTGGTACAGTTATAAAACACATTTATAAATTATATAACAACCGTTTTCATAAATTATATAATAATATATAATTTTTTTATTATATTTTAGTATTCAATAGAAAAACATTAAATAGAAAAACTTGATTCTTACCCAATACGGCCCGGCCTAGCGTATCAGGATGACACCTGGCAGTTCGAAGCATCGAATCCCAACTGAGAAACAATTGCATCATAAATAAGCTTTCGGATAAGCGTGTGGTGTTTATATATGTTATACGCCGTATCTCTAACGCTAAATAAACTTCGAACTTATTATGTTTTTTTGACATTATATACGGTAAGGGGAACGAGTGAGTGCATCTGTAATTACGAATACGTTACAGCACTATAATATATATTTTGGAGCTTGTTTTTTATATTTGTATGAATGCGTCGACTCGACCGGGGAAGAGGGTGAAAATAGCAGCTTACCATTTCTTTGTTTAATGTGGTGAGTGAAGGGAACTGGAGATCCCATTTCAGCTAAGTCCTCAGAGATCATTGATTGATCACAGATTGTTATGATTTCATGCTGCAAGATGTTTGTAGTGCCACTGTCATTGCTTACCATCAGGTAAAAAATAAGTCTCCTAAAAAAGACTAGGAACTAAAGAATAGTCGTGTCCACATTAGTGTTTTTTTTCTGTGTTTTAATTTCTGTAATTTTAATATTATGCGATCTTAATTTGAAGCAATAAAAATACATTTTC
The DNA here is from genome assembly GCA_029286865.1 of Teinopalpus imperialis. Taxonomy (NCBI): domain Eukaryota; kingdom Metazoa; phylum Arthropoda; class Insecta; order Lepidoptera; family Papilionidae; genus Teinopalpus; species Teinopalpus imperialis. The sequence continues at coordinate 5,985,349 of JAGSMU010000030.1, read as the reverse complement.
TTGTATAGTGTAGGTCATTACTCCTATAAGCCACGATATCCGATATCCCAATCACACATAGTATGTATTTATAACAGTCCGATTCCGTGTTTGGGTTGTATAAAGCATATTTTTAACTAAAGGATTCGATTGTCTAATAAATAATTTACGATATTTTTGTTTTCATTTATTGTTATACTTCATTTAATTTGTATTCCGCGATCTCGTGGTCATATGACCTTCTGAACTTCCTTCTTTTTTTTTTTTTTGTAGAAACATGACAAACGAGCAAGCACCCCACCCGATGGTAAGTGACTACCGCCGCCCATGAACGTCCGCAACACCACGGGTGTCGCAAATGCGCTGCCAGCCTTTAACGAAGGTGTAGGCTCTTTTCTTGAAGGTGTCTAAGGCTGAAATTTATAAAGCGCACTATAGTCAGATCCTCAGCTTATGCTTAGCATAGCCAAAGTCACCAAAATCCTTGACCTCGTATACTTACATCCTCCTAGTAATATTTTAAGATGCTCTAAAACTAATTGAAAAGAAAGGTTTAAAGATTTCAAATGCAAATCCTGAGCAAAGTTCAAGTACGCTTTATGAACCTCAGCCTAAGTCGTATCGGATCCGAAATAACGCTTGAGACAGCTAATTCCACGGAGGGATTTATTGTGAAATTTTTATTGCACTGTAGATTGCCAGCCATCAAGATGATGAGGATGAAATTTTGAAATCTATCGTTATCTACGATTTTTAAAATGTGCGTGTGGATATAATTCGAACAACTTTGAACACTCTCCGTGTTAAATTGTGTTGCGTGCTCTGAGGTTTTCAAGTAGAAGCTTATATTTGTGTCGTCGGTAACAGTTGTAGATTTTAAAATGCCCCGCTGTTTTTTTTCTCGAGCCATCTACTTGTGGGTAACTGGCACAAGGGCTCCCAAGAGGGAGCCTTGTCTTGGACCGTTACCCTGCATCGCGAGGGCGTCTGTCTCGAGGGTGCCCGAGAGGGCCGAACCCGGACGGCTCGTTCAGTTGCTTCTGACTACGGATTACGGATTATCTATATTGATATCGGTATTGTTATCAACTTTGTGTACCACCACTTCGGATGCGTGGGCGCTGGAGAAGAAGTGGCGCAGGAAACTCCAACGACGCTTCGATCAGTATTGACTGGTGTATGTCCCGCATCAATGCGAATATGTTTACAATTTTATTGCACATGCATAATTCAGTTAGAAAAGACGATGACGAAAAATTACTGCACTAATACGACTAAAATTACGTGGATGACTCTAATATTAAGTGACCTCAAAGTTAAGGTTCGGTAGCCCAGTTTAGGGTCGACCTGCGAAACCCTATGTCGTAGGTTCGAATCTGCGAATCGTTTATTGTCGTTATTCATCTTGGAGTGATTAAGGTGTATCTTAATAACACTGCTAATATTATATTTTTAAAATATACCTGGTACAGCCATGTCACATTTATATAGTGCGATTAAGTCGGTCTGACCGGGACAGGACCACGCTTTAAAATTTCAATCCATAAGCATAAAATAATTGCTTAAAACTGTTTTCGTCTAGGGAATAATATAAACCGGATGCCTTATCACTGGTGAGGCAGCATTCCATTTTAGTCCTGATGGGATGAAGTGTTAAGAGGAACTGTGCAGTCGTTTGTCACTATTACTATTATTAAACAAATCGTATATAAGCAGCAAGCCGCGTATAAATGACACTCGTTTATTCTAGAAATGGATGTTCGGTTTTGCTTGCACACAGGACGAAACATATCTACAAACTGTGAGTCGAAACAAACGAAATGCTGCTATGGTTTATAGTGTTAAGACCGCGTGGTGTAATGGTTGGAATGTCACGCCACTGCCTCGCAGGTTCCTGGGTTCGATTCCTAATATTTGGACATCACAAATTGTTTGTTTACAGGTCTGGGTGTATTGTGTCTTTGACAGAATCCTTTCAACATGATCCTTACCTCCGATCTTTTAGTACAAACATTACATTGGATCGGGAAAGGGGACGACGAATGAGTATTTCTGTGGTTGCTCGAATAGTTATGGCACTATAAAATATTTTGTGCAGTTGATGTCTGGTTCTGGTGGACCAGAAGACAGCGGCGTTGTCGAAATTTGCCAGGTGGACATCAGCATACGTATCATCAGCCACAGGGTAACGAGCCCTTGTGCTGGTTACCTACTAATAGAGGTCTCGACTGAGCGCCATAAGCGCTCGCTCGGTCACCTCTTAACCCGCTAAAACTAAAAGCCCTCAACTTTCAACTTAAATTATTTTTTTCTTCTAATCTCATTTTATATTAGTCTTCTTGATTTTTCATGTATTTGCCTTTAAGCATGTTTTTTTCAATGTGTACTATTTTGATACTAATACAGAAAAATTTCTGGAACGGGGAACGGCGGCGAAGGCGAAGTACGGGTTTTTATCCTAGTTTAATAGCGGATGCTTACTTTCTTGGGCATATGGTGATATTATATATGTTATTCGAACCAAATTGTACATTTATTAGAGTTTAAACGAAAAATTCGAAAGCATTTGGTGGAAGTAGTGTCAGCAGATTCGATAATAATTATGTATATATTTATATATATATTTACTTTTAGATATGTTTGTATTTATAATATGTATATTTTTTTGTTTTATAGTTTATGTAAATGTATATCTATTATTTTACTTAGTATTATAAATTCCTAAGATAATATATAATGATATGTATATATAATTGTATAAGCATTTAGATGTACTGTATGTCTCTTTTTTCTTTATTATTATTCTTCTGTCCCTACCTTGATTTCTCTGAACCCTCCCAAGGTTAACTGGTAGCTAATGCCTTAGGCATTAAGTCTGCCTTTGTGCATATGTTAGTTGTACAAAAGTTTATAAATAAATAAATAAATAAAAAGTTGTTCTTTTATTTATTATGCAACCTACGGCCGTTTTTTTCTACGAATCAAGTTACATGTAATTCTGTTGGTGGTTCTATTAACATATTTTTTTTATGTATGCAATCCGCAAAAATAATGTTTTTAATTGATGGTCGGTTTCTGGACCACGGTGATATCTTCTGGTTATTGCCAGATGACATCAAATGCGCAGAATATTTTACAGTGCCGTAAGCACTCATGGAAGCACTCTCACTCGTCATTAATCCAAAAATCGCTTCGTGCGCAAGGCCACCGGTGCTCCGTGGTTCTTGCGTAATGAAAATCTACGTATGGATCTTGTGCTCCCGACCATAGCTGACTTCCCGTCCCGTGAAACCCGCTGATTGTGAGTGCCGTCACTTACCGATACACACCGAGAGCCGAGATTCGGCACTCTCGGGCACTCTCGAGGCAGTCGCTCTCGCGCACAGGGCAACGGTTCAAGCCGTTGCTCCCTCTCGGGATCGCTTGTGCTGGTTATCCATTAATAAAGGTCTCCGCTGAGTGTACTATGCCCTCGGTCACTTTTCAACCCGGTGAAGCTGTAAAAGTTCAAATCAGCCATAAAAATAATCATTCGTCATCCCTTTTCCTATTCCGATGTAATGAAGGCAGCTTTCACCAGCCCATATCCATATATGGGACATTCATACAACACACCCAGAACTGTAAAGCAACAATTTGTGATGCATAAATATTGTACTTCGCCTCGGGAATCGAACCTGCGACGCAGCAGCCAGCCACTTACTCTAATGACTATAGCACGCGGTTGTCATAAGTTTCCATCTTTCTTTTTAAAGAGAATGGTAGCGATGCTGTTGTACTGACATTCTTATTTAGCACTTCAACTAAGGTTATTATTTAGTGTTAATTTATTTAATTTTGTCCCAAAGTTCATAAAAAAAAATGCCTTTACAAGAAGAGAGAAATCTTCGGCAGATTTTCTACTCATCACTGAGATTCACTCACCACAGCCAGTGAGATTTGGGTTCGCCATTAATAAGGTTTACCGTCGCGTGCCGGTATGATTGACATTTCGGATATAGTAAATCATAGAATAGCAAATTATGAGGCATCACGAGGAAGAGCCCTTGTTTTTATTGTATTCAGGATGATAAACGGGCAGTTTTAAACTGTGTAAACTGTCCGATAGACTTTCTCCGATTGTAAGAGGAGCTAAGGAAACATAATGCAGATGCGATTTCATCCCAGAGGACTAAAATGGAGTGCGTCGTTAAAATCATATAACATGTAACCAAATAATAAGCTACGGCAGTTGAGCCTTTGTCGACGTCGGTCAATGTATGTATAATAATGGAAGAAATAACAGCATGGCGATCATACGAATAGGAATACGTCCTCACCACGTGGATGGCTGGTATTCCTCTACTGTGCGCTTCTGGCGGAATTTTCTGCCCCGCAAAGCTGCCTTGTGGAACGGCCTGTCTTCGGCGGTTTTTCCAGACCAGTATGACTTAGGGTCCTTCAAGAAGCGAGCCTATCCCTTTCTTAAAGGCCGGCAACGCATCTCCAATTCATCTGGTGTTGTGATTGTCCATGGGCGTCGATGAGCACCTCGATGTTCCCGCTGCTCGTTTGCTCGCTTTATAAAAAAAAAGTGTCGGCATATGGCCAAAGCTAGCAAGTAACTCATGGCTCATTGTGTAATAAACAGTACAAGATTTTATGAACAGTCGTATCTATTATAGCAACGGAGTAATCTTATGTATGATTTATGTATCTTATGCATAGTACTTTTTATTATATAGCCTATAATTTAGGGGATAAGGCCATCGAGATTTCAGCCAGGAAATTAATTAATTAATATAATTAAAAATTAATATAATTACAACGTGCAAATTATTTAGATATTATTACATTATAATTTATTTATACTTTATTGTTCACATCTTATAAAAAGGTGTACAAAAGAAATACATGATGCCTTAAGATATTTTCTACTACTCAACATGTGCCGTGGAGAGATTTATTAAAAAAAAAATTAAAAATGTGTATGTTCCATTTGGCTGACATTACGCTTATCTTACTTCGATTTTATTTTGGGTACAAGCATACAATGCAAACTATAGTGGTTTTTAACTCCACGGGCGACATCTTTAAGCATTTTTCAACGGTCACTATTACGGCCGACAAGATAAGTTTTGGTCGTCTTCTATCGAGTATACTTTGTGTGAAGAGTATTTCAGATTAATGCATGATATTACACACAATATAAGATGTATTGTAATTTATTTAGTGTTACATACAACCATTAAATCAAGGTAAGTCTAAAACAGAAGATAAATTAAAATATATAATATTTATAGCTTATTTCTCAAAAATCGTAGACTTAGGGCCAAATAACTTAAACAATACAAATGTAAAGAATAAAAGAAAAATATTGATGATCAGAGTTTTCCTTGCATTATTTAAGTTGCGGAAGTCTTATTAAAAATTAATAGGTTTATATGGTGTAAATATGTTATTAATTAAAAAAAATATATATTAATTTATATGGTATAAGTAAAAAAAAATGATCACTTTATTTTAGTAAATAATATTTAAAAGAACTTTAGATAATTTTAATATATTACTTATTCTTTATACAGCACATCACCCACATTGTTTTCTATTTTAATTATTTCAATTTAATTATGATTATGATAATCTGGTCGATTTCCATCACGGCATCATTATATCTTCTGAGTGTTATCTAATAACATCAGTTGTGGAAAATATATTCTAGTCTCCTTAAGTTTTTTGGTAATAACAAAGGCACGCGAGGGATGCAGTGAATGTGTTTTGTGGTGTTACATTACTGTGTAAAAAATTCGCTCTCCCGTCCCGTCCGTTAATTATGCCATTCAGTGGATTTTTGACATACCCTCATACGTAGTACGTGATTCCAGATGTATATCTATCTATTTGTAATTCCTACTTTTGAGTAAAAATCTAATGAATAAAAAACTTGCTGTATTAAAAGTGAATATATTTATATTATTCCCAAACTTAGGAGTTTGAGAATAATATAGACCTTTGCCAACTAATTAATATGAAATGTGTTTAGTCTGCATTCTAATACATTTGCTTATGGAAAATTAATCTGTTTTGAAGTCAAAAAATGTGCCTGTATTTAAGAGCCTGTTTTTAAGATGATTAAAGGTTCAATGAAGTGTTCAGAAAGTTTTACAATGTACAATAATTGTATGGTATATATCGTGATATTGCAAAGGTTCACTGCCATAAAGAAAAATTACCCGGACGTAATTGACTTGCATTGGAAGTACACAGATACAATCATCTCCCATCGGCCCACCGACCTTCAGTTTTCACTACTGCAATATAAAAGTCTGACATTCCCTCACGTCGCTCCATGCGATGACGCGTAGTTGAAGAGAAATGCGGCCGAATTCGCGACGATTCATTTGACACAATGCCGGTTCATCGCCATTACACGCCTACCCATCTTATGAGCCGCGTAGAGCGTCTTCACAGGTGCGTAAGCGCAGGTACGGGTCTGCCTCCCCCTTCTCCCCCGCGACTTTCCGCCCGGCCATCTTGAATTCCGTTCACTCAGACCCGCGCCCGTCTCGCGGCCAACGCACGTTTACGACACGAGCGAGCGACGAAACAATCAATTATCCATTGCAGTGTCTTCTAGTGATTTAGTGTCATGTGATAGTGTAGTGTTAAAATGGAGTCGACACCGATCTGTCGGTGCCGTGTGCTGTATCTCGGCTCGGCGGTGCCCCAGCAGAGCAAGGATGGTTTGCAAGGAATACAAGAGCCTTTGCGCGAGTTGTACCCGGAAAAGGGAGCGACTAGTGGTGGAATAGATTCGTGGTTGTCGGTCTGGTCCAACGGAATCCTGTTGGAGAATGTCGATGAGAGTGGATCGCGGGTTGCGAGGTTTTTCCCTATATCGAGTTTGCATTATTGCGCAGCTGTTCGCCGCGTAAGCGTAGAGGGTGCGCCGAGATTTTTACCCTTGGATTCTCCTTTTTGCGAGGGCTCCTGCTCCTCGCAGACCGCCTTTGTTCGCGGCAGTATTACGCCGAACACAAGGTATCAAAGTTCTGGAGTGTCACGCTTTTATTTGTCGTCGCGAAGCGGCAGCGAATGCTCTGGTACGATGTTGTTTCCATGCTTATGCCGACAGCTCATATGTAAAACGCTTGGAGGCTGAAAGGTCGCCTTCACAGCTACCTCCAGAGCCGGATGAAGAGCTCGAAGTGTATGATGGGGATGAGAATCACAAAGTTTGGGTTGGGGAAATTGAACGTGATGATGCGAGTGATGACATCCCTCATCCGACACGAGCGCCGCGGCCTCGACAGATAACTCGCCCCGCATCTGTGCCACCTCCGCCACCACCACCAGAAGAACAAAAAAAGAAGTCTACCACAAAGAAAAATAAAAAGAAATCATCCGCATCCGCCGATGAGTTATATGCGACGATGCCGGGACCTGCTCCAATTATGAATGGACGATCCTTGGGTCGAGCACCTCCAGCTTGGGCGGCAGCTCATCCTATGGTGTTGGTGGCCCACCCTGCTGCTACCTTGCCTCACGCCAGGCCGGCAACATTAGGCCACAGAGGACGGGTACCGGCAGCTTTGGCTCCTGGTCCCTTCCCTGCTGGACCTCCCCCGGGAAGAGGTCGTCTGCAATACGCCACAGTCGATCCTAGACGTTCTAAACCACCGCCAGCGGCTATGAAAGCGGCCCAAAGTATGACAGGCTTGGAAGCCGCGGAAGACGCAGGAGGGATTTATAGAAAGAAAGGCCATTTAAATGAGCGAGCTTTTTCATACAGCATTAGACAGGAACATAGGAGTCGGTCGCACGGTTCTCTCGCCAACTTGAAATTTGCTGCTCCACCTGAGGTGAGAAAATATTTATCTTTTTGTTTATTTTTTGTTATCAGAAACAGACTTCGGTTCGACCGGGATAGGTCTCACTTTTACAGAATACCAGCGTAAAATGGTGATAATAGGGTTTTGGCTTTTATTTTAGTAAGTAAAACAAATGTGATGTTGACTAACAAGAAATGACCCGACCTTCAGTTTTCACTACTGCAATATAAAAGTCTGACATTCCCTCACGTCGCTCCATGCGATGACGCGTAGTTGAAGAGAAATGCGGCCGAATTCGCGACGATTCATTTGACACAATGCCGGTTCATCGCCATTACACGCCTACCCATCTTATGAGCCGCGTAGAGCGTCTTCACAGGTGCGTAAGCGCAGGTACGGGTCTGCCTCCCCCTTCTCCCCCGCGACTTTCCGCCCGGCCATCTTGAATTCCGTTCACTCAGACCCGCGCCCGTCTCGCGGCCAACGCACGTTTACGACACGAGCGAGCGACGAAACAATCAATTATCCATTGCAGTGTCTTCTAGTGATTTAGTGTCATGTGATAGTGTAGTGTTAAAATGGAGTCGACACCGATCTGTCGGTGCCGTGTGCTGTATCTCGGCTCGGCGGTGCCCCAGCAGAGCAAGGATGGTTTGCAAGGAATACAAGAGCCTTTGCGCGAGTTGTACCCGGAAAAGGGAGCGACTAGTGGTGGAATAGATTCGTGGTTGTCGGTCTGGTCCAACGGAATCCTGTTGGAGAATGTCGATGAGAGTGGATCGCGGGTTGCGAGGTTTTTCCCTATATCGAGTTTGCATTATTGCGCAGCTGTTCGCCGCGTAAGCGTAGAGGGTGCGCCGAGATTTTTACCCTTGGATTCTCCTTTCGCGAGGGCTCCTGCTCCTCGCAGACCGCCTTTGTTCGCGGCAGTATTACGCCGAACACAAGGTATCAAAGTTCTGGAGTGTCACGCTTTTATTTGTCGTCGCGAAGCGGCAGCGAATGCTCTGGTACGATGTTGTTTCCATGCTTATGCCGACAGCTCATATGTAAAACGCTTGGAGGCTGAAAGGTCGCCTTCACAGCTACCTCCAGAGCCGGATGAAGAGCTCGAAGTGTATGATGGGGATGAGAATCACAAAGTTTGGGTTGGGGAAATTGAACGTGATGATGCGAGTGATGACATCCCTCATCCGACACGAGCGCCGCGGCCTCGACAGATAACTCGCCCCGCATCTGTGCCACCTCCGCCACCACCACCAGAAGAACAAAAAAAGAAGTCTACCACAAAGAAAAATAAAAAGAAATCATCCGCATCCGCCGATGAGTTATATGCGACGATGCCGGGACCTGCTCCAATTATGAATGGACGATCCTTGGGTCGAGCACCTCCAGCTTGGGCGGCAGCTCATCCTATGGTGTTGGTGGCCCACCCTGCTGCTACCTTGCCTCACGCCAGGCCGGCAACATTAGGCCACAGAGGACGGGTACCGGCTGCTTTGGCTCCTGGTCCCTTCCCTGCTGGACCTCCCCCGGGAAGAGGTCGTCTGCAATACGCCACAGTCGATCCTAGACGTTCTAAACCACCGCCAGCGGCTATGAAAGCGGCCCAAAGTATGACAGGCTTGGAAGCCGCGGAAGACGCAGGAGGGATTTATAGAAAGAAAGGCCATTTAAATGAGCGAGCTTTTTCATACAGCATTAGACAGGAACATAGGAGTCGGTCGCACGGTTCTCTCGCCAACTTGAAATTTGCTGCTCCACCTGAGGTGAGAAAATATTTATCTTTTTGTTTATTTTTTGTTATCAGAAACAGACTTCGGTTCGACCGGGATAGGTCTCACTTTTACAGAATACCAGCGTAAAATGGTGATAATAGGGTTTTGGCTTTTATTTAGTAAGTAAAACAAATGTGATGTTGACTAACAAGAAATGACCCGACATCGAATTTGGATTACGGTTCCATAAAGAGGATAAATGTGAACGTCAGTTGTCAGAGTGACGTTGGACTGAATCAACAAATAGGTAAGTTTTGTGCTAATTCTATTAGTAATTAATTATGCTTAAACTTTAGCAAATCGCTGTTTGATCTTGAACTTTAGCATAATATTGGAAAAATATTCCTCACTGTACAGACGTAAAGAACCTACGATGTTTATTTATATTCTTAGTTATTTTATAATTAGCACGATATAAATAGGTATTCGTAGCATCACCAACGAATCAACACTTAACGTTCTTTCGCAAACATGGATAAAGTTGTGTAATTTATAGTCTTGAAGGTGGAGTAGCATTAAAAAGGTTTTTAGTCGTCAGGGTCGTGCGTCTGTTGCGATATAAATTATTCCTAATGCCATCATTGGCAATCGAATGCTGTTAGGTACAAGTTTGATTGTAACGGTTATTAGCATGATTTGGTTTTTACGATTATTTTAATATACCTGCGTATGTTTTTAGGGAATTTAGTATATTAGTTACTTAAATATACATTTAGTACATTAATAGACATTCTGTAGTTGTGCTTGCGTACTTTCGTAGCTTCGCATAGGTACGTAGAAGTAGTAACATTGTGGGAGTATATCTAATAATCATTTTAATGTGATGTGTTCGGTTAATTTAAAATTTTCATATTTACGTTTTGTCTAAAATTTGGACGTCGGTCGTTAAAGACAAGTTTGCCGGACGTTGGTCATCGGTTTTGATCGGGTCCGCTCTCGATTTGCGGTTACGTCGATTAAGGTGCTTGCCGTCACACGCAGTCAAACCAGTTAGAAATGCTGCCGACGTTACAAAAGTTCGCCATCGAGTCCCTTAGATTCAATGTGGTAGATTTTATCTCATTTTGATTTCCGCCATGTTTCATTCCGCTAGAGAATTGAATTATCTAAAAATATGGTAGTAGTATTCGTGGATGCAACTATAAATCTTATACGGTCATTTGTTTACTTTTATCTTCTCTTTTCTGACTTTAATGGTGTCGGTGTGTTCATTTAAAACGTGTTTTATTATTTATCTTGTACTCCTTGTAATTATGTAATGTAAGTCTAAACGTTCTAATAATTTTATATGGTTTTCTAGGCCATTTTGGACATTTTCCAATAAATATGTTTTTTACATGACATTCAGGATGGCAAACAAGGATACAGTTCACGTGATTGTCAGTAATGACTGCGGCCCAAAAGACCTACAACCATTGTAAATAATGATTGAAGGCATAAATGCTGTCACCAATTTTAGCAGCGGTAGAGCTACAATGCAGTTTGTTTCTAGCTGCAGAATGAATGGGTAAGCGCGACCGGGGAAGGACCACACCCTCACAGAACACCATCATGAAATAGCAGCATAATGCTGCTGTGTTTCTTCTGGCGAGTGCAGGGATCCGGAGAACTTTATTACTGGTGACAAGGCATTCCATCCCAGTCCTCAAGGGTTACAACGCATCTGCATTGTGATTCCTAGTCAAGGATGAATGTAGTTGTCATGGGTCGCAGGATTCACTTGCCATCATGTGAACTGCGTGCTCGTTTGTTACTTACAATGTAATAATAAAAAAAAGAGATAGAACGCCTCGTTACCCGTAATCGAGTTTCAGGCTCTAAACACTGCCCATATGTAAAACACTCTGCTGCTATTTTACGGTGGTAGCCGTTCATGCTACAGCTAGGAATTAACTATAGCGTGGCTCTATCACTGTCATAGTCAATTTATTTGTCATGCTTGCTGACCTTGGAATATATAATTTTATTTTAGAATATTTATATATTATTTTTTTATAGAATAGTTGGCAAATGAACAAGCAGTTCACCTGAATGTAAGTGACCATCGCTGCCCATGATGGACATTCGGCATGTTACCAGAGGACTTGCAGATGCGCTGCCGGCCTTTGAAAAAGTTCTAGGCTGTATTCTTGAGGGCCCTTAAGTCGGTCGCCACGGAAATACCGCTGGCGACTGCTGATTCCACAGATCAGTTGTGCATGGCGTAATAGCGGTGGATTGCTAACCATCGTGATGATCAGGATCTATGATATATATATAATATAACATATACCTAAGTATTATCAATGAGTAAAACCAATATTAAAACGAAAACGTTTGCGGTTACTGAATAAATCTTAAAAGGTATAGACGTACTGACTAATCAGTTCTACCGCAGGGGGCGCCACAATCTAAAGAACTTGCTGTCAGGTTTGAGAGATAGAGAATTAAACCTCGGTGCTGACATAGCAATGACAAATGTATCTCTACACGGACCTCATATTAGCTAAGACGTTAGATACCGTTGTTTAACCGCAACCATTTTAATGATAAATAGACTATTATGTCTCTGTGTAAATCTATGTATTTTATGTTTATTATGGAATTATAAGAGTCAGTATTCAGTATCTGATTTACTGGTAAATAAATATTATTTATGTCAACAATTAATTAGTTATATCATGTTGTGAGATTTTTTACCATTTTAAAAAACTGATATAAAAATAAGCTTTCAAGTCATTTACCATAATCAGTATCATAACACATGGTGTAGTACGCTGCAGCTTGTTTCTAGTTAGAGCATGAATGAGTCCGTTCAACCGGGAAAGGATTACGCCCTTACAGAATACCTTCGTGAATTGGCAGCACTGGTGCTGTGTTTCGTTTAATGACTATAGAGATTCGAGACCGAGGTATTTCATCTTAACAGTGGTAAAGCTAATAGAAAATATGTAAGTAAAGCGTGAACAAGAATAGTTAGGCTTGACCGTGGAAGGATCACGCCCTCACAGAATATCATCGTTAAGGAGAATTGTTTCTTTAGGTAAGTGTAGAGGTCCACCCGAGATTTTGAGAGAGGAACCCAATTTTCTTTTTGATTTTTTTTTATTTAAAGGAACCCCACTCATACCCAATTTCAGCTAACGAGGTATTCAATATCAGCGCATACTTATAGTCACTGCTGAGACAACGCATGTGCATCTTGAATCTTTGTTGAGGATGGATGTAGATATCGTGGGCACACAGTTCGTCACATACCACCAAGCGAGCTGTGAGCTCGTTTGTCATCCCTGAGACTAAAATCAAAAGCAGATGGTTGTTATTGTCTCTGTGCTTAAAGCTTTATCACTTGCGATCATGAGGAAGTTTTGCTCGTTAATCACCGTAATATATGATGAAGTGGTGAACGTTTTAGGTTACTGTAGAACCATGTGAACGGCCTCGATATATATATGTTTTAAGATTCGTGAGACTTCACATAATATGACCGAATAACGTGATACTGTACTATTAGTGTCAAAATTATGTTGAAATTGTGAAAGTCTACGTAACAAGGTCTATACGGTAATTATTTGTTAAATATCAGTTATCGCATGATGGAAATGCTTAACTGTAAGGTCTACCTTTACACTGTTTTCTTAAACACTAAACGAGGTCTATCTTAAAAAAATTAAGTTTTGTGCTTCGTTTTTTTTTATTTAGGAATGACACACGAGCACGCAGTTTACCTGAGGTGATTTGTTTTTATTGTGGCATTTGACACACAAACTCTTCATAAGTAATATTAATATCCCTTTGAGAACTAACAAGGAATGCCTTGATAAGACCTGGATTTTTCGTATACATGAATATATAATGATAATTTTGTTTCTCTCTGTTCCTTTGTTAGTCAACAGCGTCTATTCATTTGAAACATACATAATTACCACGAAGTATAGATACTTCTTTTTTACCATCCATTCTCCACTCTGGAGAATCAGCAGATAGTTAGTTAACTTCGATAGAAAATAGAGAGAGAGAGAGCTGCGTAGACTCAGATAGTGAGCACTTCATAGTAAGTAAGAGAACCAGAAATAACTAGCTCACGGACCCCTGATCCGTGAACCCTGAGGCGGACGCAGCTGTAATACAACAGTACTAGCATGAACAGAATCCAGAAATACATTTTGGTTAATAAAATTATAATAAAAACATTTTGACCTCGACGAATGATTTATACAAAAGGAAATTCTTTTATTTTATTTAAATCGGTGTCTTATTAAAGAACCGATCAGTTAAATATTTAAAATAATCTTACTTCGATTACATAAAACACTACATACAAATGATATTTATTATTTTATCAGACAGATATCAAGCATTTAACCGTGAAATAATTACGTCCCAAAAATTACAGGGGAATGCTTGGACACAAAAATGCTATCGGGCTATTTTTTAAATGACTCTGTTGAATATTATTAAAATATTAAAGTAATATATTAATACACAGTTATAATAAGCAACCAGTAAACCTATATAACTTAATAAGTATGCACGGCCTCATCGTAGTCTTACATAAGTTTACAGAAACATTCTTGGTTATTGCATAGTAAGGAGGGAAATAGTTGGTGAAACGACAATTAAAGTTTAATGCGCATTATATATAAATTGCCTCACCCACGTTCAGGTTTAATTTATTTTATATTTATATTTCGTTTTTTTTTAATTGAAAACTATAACGATTTGAAAGCGATTATTAAATGTGACGACGACATATGCCATTGGGAAGTCGTAGGATGCCATTTGGTTCAAATTGGTGCTTTGTGATAAGTTGTGGGGGAGGCCTAATGATGACACGTGAGTTCAACAATCAAGGCTGATAGGCTGACTAGCTCAGATTCCTTAGTGGGGTACAACGACATGTTCATTCATAAATCTTTTCTATTAATTGAATAAACGCTCAAAACTACTTTTATATTTCACATAATCTGAGGGGTTTTCGGATCTTTTTGTTACTTTGTATCTCTCCACGATTATATTAATCACTTCCCTTGTAATGTGATAATTATATTTCCTCGCTACATTTCGAGTAGAACCTAGCTAGTCTTTATACTAAACACATAAAATGTTATTTAAATATCTAATCATTGTGTGTTACTACCAATTACTTATGCCAGCATTTTTAATCTAGTGTAAATTCTTGTTTAACATAGCCATATATAGAATATTCAAAATCCATTGAATAGTTTTCGAGATTAAATAGTTAAACACATTACTGTGATAATGATTAGCTACTGGGGAATTCCACTTGACCCCAGGAAGGACCTCACAGGATATCAGCGTAAAATAGCAGCATAACGCTGATGTGCTTCGGCAGATGAGTGTAGGGATCCGGAAACTGTTATTACTGGTGATAAGTGGATGTCTTAATCCACAAGGTTGACATCGCATCTGAATTATGATTTATTATCGCGGATGAAAATGGGACGAACCACAGAATTCACTTACCAGGTAAACTGTGTGCAGGTTTTCTACTTGTTATGATTCTAAAAATAATTAGTAAAAACTTACCACAGACATTGATGTATTCTTTATATGTATTTTGAAAATTCATTGTAACAAATAAATCAGATCTCGCTTATTTTATCCGAATAAGCGCAAGAGCTCTGCACTTTTAACCGTTTTTTATAATGACAAATGCGACAATAAGATGAGAATTAAGGATCATACTTACTAGTTAGCATGAGCATTTTATTTTTGTATTAACAATATCTGTATTAATTTTATTAGAATTTGATGTTGCCCGTAGCTTATCTACGCATGTAAAGTACTACGTATGTATGTATATTAAAATATGGCTTAATCAGTAATATCTAAAAGCCGCGTAAAGAAACCATAGCGCGATTCAGTAACTGTGCACAACGCTGAATCGAGCTTAGACGTACATAAACTTTTTTATAATATTTTTTCCTAAACTTTATACAAGAAGCTTTCATATTGAATTTTACGTTTTTTCCTTCAAAAGTGCCCATATAAACTTTCAACCTTTATTTTTAAACATGAGCATGTATATATATATATATACATATATATATATATATATATATATATATATATATATATATATATATATATATATATATATATATATATATATATATATATATATGTGTTTCTTACTTTTAAAACAACCGTCTGCCATACAACCGATTATCCCCGATAATACATAATTTCTGAAAGTCCTTCCTTGAATCACCATCAACCACCAACTGCCAAAATTTCAGTTTGTAGTCCTAACGATTTAGGCCCTGCGTTGATGAATCGGTCGGTCAGGCAGGAGAATTAATTATAAATTTTAATCTTAATTTATTTACTATGAAATAATAACAAGTTTTTTTTTTATATATGTAAATATACTATCTTTATAATACTTATTGATAAAACGTAGGTATATATAAAATATGTACTAACACTCTGATGACGTTATCTAAGCGCATGTATGATTAAGGTCAAAATAACTAAAACGTTCCTGATTTTTTTATCTCAAATCTTGACTGTCGGGCTTTTGCAAAACATTTATTTTTTATGAAATGATTGATCAATACGATTTTTTTCTAACAATGTAAGGAGATGATGTAATGATGTAATACAAGAAATAAAATGATGTAGTTCCGTGAATTTGATGTAGTCATCGATCTAGAAATATATGTTTAATACGAATATATTCAATCTTATAGATAAAGTTATATTAAATAAGATTTTGTAATTTATATTATTAAAATGTTCCTTAACGTCATCGTATATATTGTTTTGTTTATTTGATCAAGAGCAACAGCGATTGCCATTAAATTTGTCCGATTTTTTTTTACCTAAAAATCTTTGTATATTTTGCTTATAAACTAAAATATTATGTATTTTAATATAATGGTGAACGTACTGTATTTACTATTTTTATAAAATGATTTTCTTTTTAAGGAAAATTCATATACGTCGCAACTACAAACTAGCACACAGATAGGACACTCGGCCGGACAAGGACCATGTTTTAGACAATACCAGTGTATATAATATAGTTAGACTTATTTTGTTAGAGTTAAAGTACTTGAATACTTTAATAATTTATTGAAAGGCGGTTGTTTTATTTACTTCATATCACGATTTTTATGCGTTTTTGTCTACACGTGTTTCTTATGTTATTTAGTTCTTTGTATACAAATGCTTGTAGAACGTACCTTCTATGTAGGTCACGATCTCTGGAAATTTTGCTAGAAGTCGATTTATGCTGGTGACTCGGGATCGTGTTTCATGGCAGTCTGTAGGGAGGCATTTATTCAGTAGTGGATTAGGAATGGGGGATGATTAATAATATTGTGATTAGGAAATTGGACTGGCGGTCGTCAATGGCGAAAAAAGCGGAAATCAAGGGTTTTATAAATTTTAAGTGTTTCTTTTTAAGAATTTTTCGATAAAATTCACGCGCAAGTCTTGTTTAGTTCAGAGTACAATATCAGATTAACAGTTCAGAGTACAATTTAAGTTCTACATTTCATAGTACAGTTTCAGTTCTACAGTTCGGAGTATAGTTTCAGTTCTATAGTTCAGAGTACAGTTTCAGTTCTACAAAGTACAAAGATAGGCTCAACACGCTGCCTATGATTGTCATCTTCAGGTAAAAAGAAAATTTTTAATTCCATCCGTTCCGGTTAAAAATGTGGGAACTTACTTATTATGTAAAATAAATATCTCTTTTAAAAATAGGTGTTAATCTTAGGCCTAGAATGAAAGAGAAGGAAAAATAAATACAGTGATAGCGGATTTTCTTCGGGAGTTATAAGAAATGCAACGAATTATTTAGGATAAAGTTGGTTATTTAGTATTTGCTAAGCCATACCATTTAATGGCTCATTAATTATAATCCAGGAAAATATGTTGATATAATTGCCTCCTACTCTTCAGTTTATGTATTATCCGTAAAGTAGATGGTCTTTAAAAGACAAACTCTACTAACCACCTATTTGACCTTTAAGTAGCATTATTTCAAGTTTTTTCCAATTTAACGTTGACCTATTTGTAATGACTTAAAATATAATTGTATAAGGCAATAAGTCTCTTAATGTAACAATAACATCGATCCGCGTTATTATCCCTAGGGTGGAATTTCTCTCAGGCAATAAAGGAGTCCGTATTTAAAATAAAATATTTATTTAAATTCAAATATCACGTAATATAACATGATTTCGTATCTTTTTCCCAAAATTAAGTTGTAATTGAAGTGAAATTGACACATCCACACGGATTAACTGCCGAGGTCATTATGCCTTTGAATTATCACCCCTAAACTGTAATTCATCATTCTTCAAAGGATGTAAAAATTTACTATACCTGAATAATTATTGATATTATGTTACCGAGTACTTTACTTTAATCCTTGCGCGATACAACGGAATGGTGGTTGTTGGAAACTCACGAATAATATCCTGTTTTACGAAGACAACGCTTGTAATGATTAGAAAACATTGATTTTTACTCTTTGTTGTTTCTCTATTTAACTATTTCTTGTATTTATTTTATGATGACATTTAGTATTTATTAGTATAAAGTATTAAAATCCATAAATAATATGAGTTTATTTAATCATCGTGTATAAAAATAAATGAAATATACGGTATTAGCGTAAATTAAAGCTGGTTATGTCTTATAAATAAAAACAATACTTTTTATCGTTATTTTAAAATGTTTCAAATTTAATTCCATCCGTCCCGGTTAAAAATGTGGGAACTTACTTATTATGTAAAATAAATATCTCTTTTAAAAATAGGTGTTAATCTTAGGCCTAGAATGAAAGAGAAGGAAAAATAAATACAGTGATAGCGGATTTTCTTCGGGAGTTATAAGAAATGCAACGAATTATTTAGGATAAAGTTGGTTATTTAGTATTTGCTAAGCCATACCATTTAATGGCTCATTAATTATAATCCAGGAAAATATGTTGATATAATTGCCTCCTACTCTTCAGTTTATGTATTATCCGTAAAGTAGATGGTCTTTAAAAGACAAACTCTACTAACCACCTATTTGACCTTTAAGTAGCATTATTTCAAGTTTTTTCCAATTTAACGTTGACCTATTTGTAATGACTTAAAATATAATTGTATAAGGCAATAAGTCTCTTAATGTAACAATAACATCGATCCGCGTTATTATCCCTAGGGTGGAATTTCTCTCAGGCAATAAAGGAGTCCGTATTTAAAATAAAATATTTATTTAAATTCAAATATCACGTAATATAACATGATTTCGTATCTTTTTCCCAAAATTAAGTTGTAATTGAAGTGAAATTGACACATCCACACGGATTAACTGCCGAGGTCATTATGCCTTTGAATTATCACCCCTAAACTGTAATTCATCATTCTTCAAAGGATGTAAAAATTTACTATACCTGAATAATTATTGATATTATGTTACCGAGTACTTTACTTTAATCCTTGCGCGATACAACGGAATGGTGGTTGTTGGAAACTCACGAATAATATCCTGTTTTACGAAGACAACGCTTGTAATGATTAGAAAACATTGATTTTTACTCTTTGTTGTTTCTCTATTTAACTATTTCTTGTATTTATTTTATGATGACATTTAGTATTTATTAGTATAAAGTATTAAAATCCATAAATAATATGAGTTTATTTAATCATCGTGTATAAAAATAAATGAAATATACGGTATTAGCGTAAATTAAAGCTGGTTATGTCTTATAAATAAAAAAAACAATACTTTTTTATCGTTATTTTTAAAATGTTTCAAATTTTACTTCCCGGTAGATGAACTTACTGCTTTGAACTCTAACATTTGGTAACCTGTTCGTTGAAGTCTTTTGCTCGCAATAATGTTTTTTTCTATTTTCACATTTCATATATTTAGAGAGGGTTATAAAATTATATGGTGTGGCGGATAATTTTAATTTCGATGAAAATCTTTCGTCCCTTTACTTTTAGCTTTTCTATATTCTAACTGACAGACGCCTCGTCCTCGTAGCTCCCGATTGCCGCTGCACAGGCCTAGGATTTGATTCCCAGATTATATATACTATTTTTCTAATGCTAATTAATTGTTTCTGTTCGGGTTTGGTTGTGGTTATGGATATCTTATGTTAATGATCTTATGTTAATAATAAAGTTGCATACAGTTCACCTGATGGTAAGTGATGACAGTAGCCCATGTACATTCAACTTTAAGAAATATAGAAGACTCATATCTTTTGTCTCCCCTGAGAAGTGATATGGAATACCTTGTTATCAGTAATTGGGTCTCCGGTTCTTTGCATTGCAGCGCTTTATACTATTCTTGTCGGCTGGTTTTCTGTGAGTCATATCCGGGTCGAGCTTTTCATATTGCAACTTGAAACTAATTGTATCGTGTCGCTACCGAACAAATGTATGTCTATTCATTCTTTACCGAATCTAGCATGGGGAGTATTCCCAGTAGTTGTTCGCATTAATTTCAGCCGCTGAGTTTCAATATCGTACAACAAGACAGAATTTTAAATTTCATCCTCATCATCTCGATGGTCGGTAATCGGCCACTGTGCGCTTTACGAGAAAATTTCTACCACGCACAACTTATCTGTGGAATCTCTAATCTGTCGCCGGCGGTGTTTCCGAACTGCGATTTAGGGACGTTCAAGTAAATTAAAATGTAATTAAATTTTATATCAGTGTCATGGTCCTGCTTATCTGTAATGCCGTAAACGAGTTGTATTTGTGTCTCGAGTCTTTAAATGACTACTTTGATTTTAACTTATCAAACAATTAGACAGTAAAGTGAGAAAAATAAGTGGTACTTAAACGGGTTAGTTGCTTCTTTGACATTTACTATATTAACATGTTGCGATTCAAGATGCCAGTGGCAAATTCTTTTCTTTAAAAACTAATTTTATTTATGCTTCTATGTGTTACACTCTTGTACCTTGTACTTTCTACTTAGTTTATTGTTATCTTTATTAAAACAGCAATAATGTGTACTCACAAAATTATAATTATCATCGTCGACTTTTCGACTTGAAAGAGATTTTTTAATCCACCAAACGCGTTAGAATAAAAAGAGAATACTGGATATAGCAAAAAATCATTTCAGACTATACATGGAAAAGTAGGAACTATTACTGAGTTCGCAATATATTTAATTAATGACAACTAAACATAAAAAAGGTTAACTACAGTGCACAGAATACACAACACGTTGTTATATGGTTTTCCCCATATTATGTCCGGTATTTTCCTCGGAAAGTTTATGAGTTTAAAGTTAACCATGAAAATGAACAGAATGGGTAGAAACAGTTATTGGTAAGTATTGATTAGCAACTCAATAGTCTACTGTTTCTTATACTTGAAAAGTATGGTATACAGGTGAAGAGATTACTACAAAAGCATAAAATACAGAAACAATTTACTTTTTCATTCCATTATTTATCTAATATTCTTTAATGTAAGCTAAAGTTCTAATACATTTATCTAATATTCTGTAATATTAGCTAAACTACGGGTTGCGCGCAGTAGGTTATATCTGTGTTATGGAAGCGACGCTCTCGCAGGAATGCGGCAGAACGTGGCGTCAGAACAGCTTATTCATTCATTTACATAATATGGCTGTGGTAGCTGATAGGTACCGGCGTGGGTATTCGTTAACGTTTAAAATAGAATCTTTTGCGAATTCACGATAAATTAGATATTTTTATAATAATGTATGTTACATTTGCTATTTTTTTTGATAATTTGATGTAGCGCTACTTCATTACTCGGCCTTGAATTGAGTCTACAGTATGAAATGGTAATAATTTCATTGACCATTTATGAAATTATTACCATTTCATACTGTAGACTCAATTCAAGGCCGAGTAATCATATCTGACAATATGAAAAATAGACATATACTACATGACTAAGAAAAAAAAAATGAAGTTTGTTGTTGTTCCATACATTAACAAAACTTCATTATTTTATAGTCTTAAAAAATAATATAAAAGATATTAGTATCCAATATATAATATACCAATAGCTTTAAGTTTTACTATAATTTAAAATCAGAGACCAAATCGAACTACGGAACATATTTTAATCCATTCATATAATGCCACCAACAAAATTTATGACTGCTTTAATCAATTTCCACGTGTGTATTCTTAGAAATAGAATTAAAGAACTAGATTTTTTTAATCAACAGGTCACAGTTATACTGCACTACTTTACTTAAATGCCGTGATTCAACACGCGTGTGACCCTCTTCCATTGTCGACGTTGGCAGTATGTTTCTGCCGTTCACTCAAGACATTATATATCTTACTACTCTCTTTTAAGGTTTAAGTGAATCAAACTTAATTCGGTTTTCATTAATCCCACGCGGGGCGGTCGCCCGGCAACGGTCAATGATTTCTGCAAGCACTGTGGGTAGAACATATCACCGCTTAAGTGTGAATAATAGTTGGGAAATTGTTTACACAATTATAGGCTGTATTCTCATTACGTAAATACGATAATGCATTGATAGTTTCGATCTCTATTCGCGGACTATCTTCGTCAATGTACGTTGGTTGAATTTAAATGATTATAGTGATTTCTGTGCCGTCGTGTCTTTGTATTCAATGTGCCAATATTGACGTGACGTCAATATGAGCTCTGTTATGTCCGGTGAGTTGAAGTCAGTAATATTAACCGCTTCGGCGTTATGAATTATCATCATCACAGCCTATCAATAATCCACTGCCGAACATATATCATCACAGATAAATGTTATTAATTTATAAAATAATAATGTATTAAAAATTTCTCTCTGACGTGTTAATTTGAGGCAAAATTTGATTAAAGAAGGGTTGGAAGGGATGGAAGGGATTGAAGTGTCAATAGCCTAATGATTTAGGGTACGGTCTGGGAAACTTAAGGTTGAAGGTTCGAATCCACATTCGACGTTGTCGTTGTCTCTCTACTCAGCGGGCCGCCCGCTTGCGAGTCTAATTAGATAAAGCTGTAAAGGTCTCTAGACCAACAGCAATACTCACTAAAAAAAAATCCAAATAAAAGAGATATAAATTCAGATAAGAGGTACTGATACTGTGCGTATGTAATCCTATGGTATCCTTGAGTATCCTATGTAAATAGTGTGTATCCTGCATGGTATATCGGTTAACCTGATGTGCAACGGTTGGTAACACATAAGGTTTGGTTGTGGGTGTGTTGCATGTATGATACATGTTTCGGACACTGCATCTGAATCTTTTTACGATCTTATTGCACATGCTTTTAATCAGACTGGGTTTGGGGCTGACGAGGGAGGCCTTCTGTAAACTTTCTGCTTTAAGCAAATGCTTAAATATAAGCGGCACGATAGTATATTTTGCGGCCTTAATGTCTTCTGGTAATAAACAGAAGATAGCGCCGTGGTCGAAATCGTCTAGGAGGACATCGTTGCGTAAATGAATTTATATGTTAAAATTACACGTACATACGTTCGTTGGCTTCAAAAAAAAAGCTCTCATCCCAATCGCCGTAGACGAAGACACGTGCTATCCAAATTTAATTTATATTTACGTATCTTACCCACATTCGTAGGTTTCACAAAATAATTTAAACTCATTAGAACAACTCAGTTGGAATATGACTGACAACCACACAACAGAATTCTGATAGAATACCACATTACGTGTGCTGTATGACGTATGTCGAGTTGACCATTTGAATGAAAAAGTAAATCTTGAATCTCTGTCGAGGATAAATATATAATGAGGAAAAAGATGCTTATGGGCCGCAGACATGAATTACCAAGAGCTATATATTTGTCACCTACAGTTTCATTAAAGAAATATATTTAGTATTTTGTACGTATCAGCAACCTTATTTTACAGTCCTTTTTTCTTTAAATAGCATAAATTAAAATTCTTAAGAAAACATTGCGCATTTTATTTGCTTTTGTACAATTGTAACTGCGCACAAAAGGATCCTGACCTTGGCCTATTCTGGTTTACTTTATGCATTTACTATGAATTCATATTACTATTATTAAAAAAATAATAATAATATGAATTCATAGTAAATGGTAAATAGTCTTTGACATAAATTTTCAAAATTAATGAAATGATAAATGGAGATTAAGAATTGGGCATTCATAAGGGTAGTGCGATATCAGTTTTTATCTTAACTTATTTGTGCCGGGGTTTTCTTGATAACCGATATTACTTCTCCAAATCTTTGTTTGGTGCACGAGGGTATACTGTATCAATTTATCCTGTCTATGCCTGTAATCTTCTTATTTTGGGTAGCCTATCTCATTCTAATGAGGAAGTTTCAGCAACATTGTCCATGACTGAAATACCTTCGCTAAAGTCCGTACAACTATCTGGTCTTCGTTAATTCCACTATAGGCACGTCATACTACTTTTTGATCCGGAGTACAATGCATCTCACATGTGTATTGTGTTTTGCAGCGCTTAAAAATTACACTGTACTTATTTATGGGATCCCGAAAAACATGAGTAAAATTTAACGAGTAATAAATTTACCTAACATTTAGATAATATTCGAGTAAGAACAAATAATATACAAACAGATTTGCATTTCATTGAGCATGATCGGACGAAACAAAACACGAATTAATGGAATTCTTGCCACTAAATGTTTATCTTTTTTTGCGGCTTTAAACATTCCTTACGTCATTATGACTTTTCGAATAAGTTTTTTATAGTTTGGATGATGGCGTCGTTAACAATATGTACTCGCTATAAACGATTATGGCCTTTAAACGAATATAGTTACTGGTTGAAATTCCCTGCGGTGTTAGGAATTTGTGTGGGTACTCCATAATCATGTAATTATAAATTGAATTTATTTCGTGTCTGCTCTGTAATTTAAAAGCCATAAATAAATCTTTTCTTTTAATTTTTTTGCCATAAATCAATCTTCGTCTTAGCAGTATCTAATTGTCATTGTAAGTTACAGGATTTTTTGTGTTAATCAACCAACAATTTTTCATTTATTTATAGATTATTCTGTAATGAGTGTAAGAATGATTTGTGTGATTTTCATTGTATTTGTTAGTCGAATATGACGAATTGAAATAAAAATTTCAAAAATTATAGTTGAATAATAGATTTTAATAATAAGCGTTATTAGGACATTTCCACAATATTCGAATGTTACCAGTAAGGCTATGTTATGTCTGTAAAATCTGACATTAAAATAAGGAGTCTAAGTCAATGCATGAAGTTTTTGTATTTCCAGATCTTTGCGTTTATGCTTTGCATTAGGACGAAATAAGTTTTTTTTTTATTTTACTTTATTTAATGGACATTAATACTTTATAATATAGCAAGACATAGACAATTTAATATATTATATAGCAGGTAATTTATGATAAAAAAATTGTTTGAAAAGTCTACGATTCAACTTCTATAATTCTGAGGATACTATAAAATTCAACTAAAATATTTTAATAAAACTAAGGATGACCACAATGAAAGACCACATGGTTTACTCAGTGGTAGACTGCGGTATTAAACTCTTTCATCCTTTCTCAACAAAAAAAAAACCTGGGAATCCCTACATTCGCCAGCGAAAAAGCTGCGTTACACTGTAATTTTACGTTGGTATTCTGTGAGAGTGTGGTCATTCTTGGTTAAGCCGATCCATTCATGGCGCAATCAGTTCAATTCACGTTCGTACATACGAGTAGCAAATTAATAGATCCCGGGATGATCAAGATTCCTATATCGGACGATAGCCGTGTTCGACGAGGTGGTCAATATACTAATGAGCTGTTAAGATTTTTTACGCCGAGATTAGTGCAAGCTGCGTGACTTTTATTATTTGTTACATTTACTCACGCGAACGTCGGTGTATGTCGGATTCACTTTTTAATGTATTCTGTGATGTCGAAGTAATTTAATGAGTCCAATAACTTGTGTATTGTTGAAGATAAGAATTTAGGCAATCTCGAATGTCGTAGAAGTTGGACAAGCCTCTAACTATAACTATTCTTTGACAACGTATTAGTATAATAAGACAAGAAGTAATCGAGGTAACGTAATTATTTTTTCCGTCTTTTTAGATTTGTTCAAATAGAGTAAGGCAAATCAAAAGGAGGGTGGGAATATAATATAATTGAATTAACACCCCTCTTTAACTAAGTAGACGGATGAGCTAGTATTAGTCTCTTTACATATTCAGGCCCCATCTATATCTGGTGAGTGAGGAATTCTGAGACGATTATTACTGGTGACGTGATTCCTCATATTTTAAGGATGATGTGTATCGAGGTTGCAACTGGTCTATAGTCAGCAGTAATCACTTACCATCAGGTGAACTGTGTGATACATTAAAAAAGGCCTTTTTTGGGAAATCTATTTATAATCATTCTCTGGACCAACCGTCGAATAATACGAAAAATTCACCAAATTCACCTCCTCCAATTTTTCTTTCACCTTTAACAATGAATGGTAACAGGCATTAAGTCAACTCTACTAAACCTTATTTCAAGGTGATATTTGTACAAGTTAAGCTACTTTCTTAGTAAAATATATTATTATTTTAATGTTACGACCGATGCTTAATATGTTCAAATTAAAAAGAGTTGCTAAAGCAAGCGCTAATAACCTAATTAATGGTTTAGGTTGTTATCGAAAACTTACGTCGTAAGTTTGAACTGCTATCCCGTTATTGTCGTACCATCTTTGAAATCAACTGACACCTGAGCTATTAAGCTCAGTTTGAGTTGTAAAAGGAAAGGTTAATAATAAATAGCATTTATAATTTATTTTAATAAAACTAAGGATGGCCACAATGAAAGACCACATGGTTTACTCCAGTGGTAGACTGCGGTATTAAACTCTTTCATCCTTTCTCAACAAAAGAAAACCTGGGAATCCCTACATTCGCCAGCGAAAAGCTGCGTTACACTGTAACTTTACGTTGGTATTCTGTGAGAGTGTGGTCATTCTTGGTTAAGCCGATCCATTCATGGCGCAATCAGTTCAATTCACGTTCGTACATACGAGTAGCAAATTAATAGATCCCGGGATGATCAAGATTCCTATATCGGACGATAGCCGTGTTCGACGAGGTGGTCAATATACTAATGAGCTGTTAAGATTTTTTACGCCGAGATTAGTGCAAGCTGCGTGACTTTTATTATTTGTTACATTTACACACGCGAACGTCGGTGTATGTCGAATTCACTTTTTAATGTATTCTGTGATGTCGAAGTAATTTAATGAGTCCAATAACTTGTGTATTGTTGAAGATAAGAATTTAGGCAATCTCGAATGTCGTAGAAGTTGGACAAGCCTCTAACTATAACTATTCTTTGACAACGTATTAATATAATAAGACAAGAAGTAATCGGGGTAACGTAATTATTTTTTCCGTCTTTTTAGATTTGTTAAAATAGAGTAAGGCAAATCAAAAGGAGGGTGGGAATATAATATAATTGAATTAACACCCCTCTATAACTAAGTAGACGGATGAGCTAGTATTAGTCTCTTTACATATTCAGGCCCCATCTGAGTGAGGTGAGTGAAGAATTCTGAGACGGTTATTACTGGTGACGTGATTCCTCATATTTTAAGGATGTATGTGTATCAAGGTTGCAACTGGTCTATAGTCAGCAGTAATCACTTACCATCAGGTGAACTGTGTGATACATTAAAAAAGGCCTTTTTTGGGAAATCTATTTATAATCATTCTCTGGACCAACCGTCGAATAATACGAAAAATTCACCAAATTCGCCTTCTCCAATTATTCTTTCACCTTTAACAATGAATGGTAACAGGCATTAAGTCAACTCTACTAAACCTTATTTCAAGGTGATACTTGTACAAGTTAAGCTACTTTCTTAGTAAAATATATTATTATTTTTAATGTTACGACCGATACTTAATATGTTCATACTAAAAAGAGGAATATTTATAATCTGATAACGTATTTTTAATAGCCACCTCTATGGTTTATACTGTTTTACCGTATGTAATAGCATATTGAATATTCCGGAAGTATGAATGAGACGCAAGACAGACGTAACCGTAGACCTACAGTTATAAATTGACATCTTCGCGTTCATAGTTCGTGCGTGCTACAAAATAAATGAGCATATCGTATAGTTTTCTTTTTTTTTTTTTTTTTTTTCGGGCTGATGGCCGCTGTTAGCCCCAGGGCTTTACAGTTTCACCGGGTTGAGAGGTGACCAAGCGCTTATGGCTCTCAGTCGAGACCTCTATATATGGGTAACCAGCGCAAGGGCTCCCGAGAGGGAGCCTCGGCTTGGACCGTTACCCTGTTTCACGAGAGCGTCTGACTCGAGGGTGCCCAAGAGGGCCGAACCTCGGCTCGGTCAGTTGCTTCTGACAGAGGATTATCTTAATTAATATCACTATTATTATTAACTACCTGTACCACCACTTCAGAATGCGTGGGCGCTGGAGAAGAAGTGGCGCAAGAAACCCAGCAACGCTTCTATCTGTATGGACTGGAGAGAACCGGCCAGTGACATGGCGGTATCGCGAATAACTTTGTTTGCGACGCCCCGCCGTCGGCGGGGCGATATGAGGGTGTAATGTATGTGTGTTGTGTTTTATGAAGGGCTTGTGCCCTGGTGGTTGCGTCGTCAGGGTCGTCGAGGGCGTGCCTCGGTCTCCTTCAGAAGCGGGTAAATCTCTGATTCATGATGGGATTGTAAGTGGCGGCACTTACAATCAAAGGGTTTTGGTGTTTGACGGCAGAGGAAAAATCGGCGAGAAGCCTGCTTCAGGTACTGAGCTATGGTCGGCAGCTCAAGATCTATGTGTAGATTTTCGTTACGCAAGAACCACGGCGCACCGGTGGCCTTGCGCATGAAACGATTTTGTATTACCTGAAGTCGGTGAATGTGACGCGGGGAGGCATGCGCAAAGACGGGCTTGCGTATGTCATTATGGGTCGGATGCACGCTTTGTAAAGTGTAATTTTATTACGCAGGGACATTTTGCTATTTTATTAAGTAACGGTGCAAACGACCTAGGACGAACGCTGCTCGATTCCGTACGCGGTTGACATGCGGACCGAAGGTGAGTCTTTCATCTAATGTGACGCCTAAGCATTTGACTGTCTTTTCCCAGGGATTGGACGATCAAATAACTCTATAGTTTGAGATGCGGCGTTTTGTTGCGCCGAGAGAAGTAAATGGCTGCACTTTTGGTGGGTTAACCTCGATCCTCCATTTCCGAAACCATTTCCCTAAGGTGTTGGCTGCAGATTGGAGGCGTTTACAAATAGCGTCTGGTTTAAATCCAGACACGTAGAGGCCGGTGTCATCGGCGAAAAGGGCTAGCTCTACACCGCGAGTGCGCGGTATGTCGTTGGTGTAGAGTGTGTATAAAGTAGGACCTAGGACAGAGCCTTGTGGTACTCCGGCACAAATGGGGTGAACTCGGAGCGCGTTCCCTAGACGCGGTAACGAAAGGTTCGATTTCGGAGAAAATCTCGTATGATAAGTACGAGTCGATCTGGCACACCGAGCTCATATAGTTTGTATATGAGCCCGTTGTGCCAGACCTTGTCGAAAGCTTTCGCCACGTCGAGAAAAAGTGCCCCAGTTTGGTAGCCCTGAAGAAATTTACTGAGGATGTGCTCCGTGATGCGGTGCACTTGATGTGTGCATGAGTGTTGGGTGCGAAACCCGAACTGCTCATTGATTGGCAGCCCTCGACAGCATGAAGTCCTTGAGGCGGGTGAGGATGAGCCTTTCATATACCTTACCCAAGACTTTGAGTAGGCTTATGGGTCGATAGGCTGATGGATCGGTTGGATGTTTTGAGGGCTTGAGAATCCCTATGACATCGGCTTCCTTCCAGGTGTTCGGGAAGGTGCCTTTGGATATGGCCGCGTTGTAGATTATCACCAGTAGGTGTAAAATGGACATGGGTAGGAGTTTCATCACCTTGTTGGTGATACCGTCGGGGCCGGGAGCCTTGCGTGGTCGCAGGTTTTAATTATGGACTCAACTTCGGTGCATGTAACTTGAGTGACGGAATCGCGAGGTGGTTCCTTTACTCCTCCGGTCGACCTCGCTGTTAACCATTTCAAGGTGAGCGGCGTCGATCGGTAGGGTGCTCGGTGAGCATTGAGCTCGAGATTGTCAGCCAGACATTCGGCTTTCTCTTCGTCTAAGAAGGCGGGTGGTTTATTAGGACGCGCTAAGGGAGGCATTGTTTGGGCGGTGCCCCTTTAGGATTTGGGAAGTCGCTAGTAGGCGAGATGGGAAGGTTCGATGTTGAGAGGTGATTATCCCACCGATCGTTCCTATACTGGGCTATGCGTGATCGGACTTCACGCTGAAGGGTACGTAGCACCAGCCGGTTACTTTCAGTGGGATATAAGTCGTGGGCACGAGTCGCCGCATTCTTGCGCCTCATTAGGTCCTTTATGTCGTTTGGCAGGGTCCATCGGTGGTCTTCCACCGAGGGAACTCTGCCTCGAACAATCCACGATTACGGTCTGGATGTGCCTAGTGAGGGCATGAACTGCGAGGTTCGTGTCGTTGACTGAAGATATGTTCCTAGGAATAGCATCTAGGTGCGGTGATGTGGCTTCCCTCAGGGCGTTCCTGAGTCGGTGCCAGTCTACAATGGTTTTGGTGGAGGGTGAGGTTGGGGCGGAGGGCCCTAACCGAAGAAGAACGGGGCGATGATCGGAAGCGAGCTCATGGATTACCTCTATGCCTTGGAAGGCGAGATTGATGTTCTTACAGATGGCAATATCAAGCACGTCCGGTGCGTGACCCAATATGTATGGAAAATGGGTAGGCGTAGTAGGCGCTACGACGTCGAAGTCGAGTGCGTCGCTTAGCGAGTCTAAAGCCAACCCCGGGGTTGATTTTAGTTGCATTCCACCGAGTGTGCTTGCTATTGAAATCTCCTGCCAAAATTACTGAGTTTCCAAGGAAAGGAGCGCCACGAAGTCGCTTCGTAATACTTGTGCGTCACGTCTGCAAGGCAGGTAGATGGACGCGATTGTGATGGGGGCGTGGCCGGTCATGGCTAGCTGACAGACCGAGGCTTCTAGGAAGGTTAGGTTGGCGTATCGACGGGCACGCAGTGCAAGGACTTTTTATAGTAGATGAGAGTTCCGCCATTAGCGGCGGAAGTTCTATCATTCCTAATGATGTTATAATTCGCGATGTTGGGATTGCGAGTGTGCGGTTTGAGGAATGTCTCTTGCACTAGGAGCACGTCGACTTGGTGATCGCGAACAAAATTGAAGATTTCGTCGCGTTGATTATTACCACCGTTCGCGTTAAAAATGCGACGTTAAGGGAACGCGGTTTTACTCTGCCGTTATAAAGGCCCTCTATGCTTGAAAATTGACGATGGCTGACACTACATGTTGGTAGCGCATTGTGGCAGCAATCCTGATTTCGGGCTTGCCATTGGAGTCCCTTAGGGCTTTGCAAGGGCTGAGACGTCGGCGCCGTTGAAAACGGCGGCGAAGCGACACACAAGGTCGAGGTCGCTTTCGTTAACCGGCCGTCCGGCTGATGGAGGGGGCTGCTCAACCGGTTGAGCGACGGTCACTACGCCAGTAGGAGGTTTCCATGCGGGACGTAGAGGACGAACAGGAGCGAGAATAGGCGCGGGAGCGGCGATCGGTGTAGCTACCTTAGGTGCGACTTTAAGTGCCGGGCGTTTCGGCTTGGGAGCCTTTGGGCAGCCAAGGTAATTGGCTGTGTGTCCCTCTGAGCTGCACAGGACACATGCGGGGCCCGAAAGCAGCCAAAAGGGCCTTGTCCTTGGGTCTCGACAGTCGGTGGTGCCATGGTCACCCAGGCACTTTACACATCTGGGTTTCCCGAAGCAGTTGCGAGCAGAGTGGCCATATAACTGGCATTTGTGGCACTGGCCCGGAGGGCCATTTTATGAGGGCGCTCTATTGTGAGCCCAGAAAGGTGGCAGCACGTTTTAGGTTAAATACCTGCTTCCCTGCCTCGGACCTTCGAGGGCCACAATTACCATGTTGAATGGCTTTTGTTATGCCCACTGTACATCCTATGCACGGATAGGACGGGTAAATTCTGAGCCTGGAGGTCCTCTTTGATGAGGTCTGCGGGATTTCCGCGGAAGGTTTTAATAACCACTCTGAGTTGGCGCTCTTCTGCCAGGGTGTAGGTGTGAAAGAATACACCTTTGTCTTGTAAGTAGCGGGTGACCACCTATGGTCATCCGTGGTTTCTAGCTGCAGTTTAATGCCTACAGCGGTGGGGATCGCTTGATATTTGTAGCGATTGAAAGGGCCGATACGACAATCGGCCATTTATCTTGTGCCTGTATGAAGACAGGCGGCGGGCGTTTCGATGGCTGTGAGACAGCCGAAGTTTTGGGGAGCCAGTAGTGGAGCGCTGAGGAGCGGCGGGGCTTGCTGTGAGGCTGCAGAGGGGTGCCATGGGTTGGGCCACAGCTGTCGATAGCCGGGGAGAGGGGACATCGCTTTCCCGTTTTTCGCCTTGGGTGGCGGCGTCGGGGCGGGTGAAGCTCGCTTTTCGCTTTCTTTCCACCAGCGTGAAGTTGCTGGTGTCTTGCGGGAGGTCCTCGGGGACGAAGGGCTATCTAGCTCCATTTCGGAGACCGAGGAGGACGATGAGGCAGAGGCCCTTGAGGAGGACCTTGAGGGTGATTTTTGCCTCCGGTAGGGGTTGCTCTTTATAATGTCTTCGAAGACATCGGGGTATTTACTCTTCAGGCAGCTGACCAAGTGTACAAGGAAATCCATTGTTGGATTCTCCATTGTACACAAATTTTATTAATATAACTACTATTACGCGGGATGTGTGGCCTCCGGTGGGTGCCGGGGTGAGTAGCCTACTTCCCTCCTGCCGGGTATAGGCAGGAGGATGTGTGCCTAGTTGTGTAGCCCTAGTGCGTCCAAGTGCCAATCTTATTTGTGCACTTGGGTGTGTGCTTAGAGCTAACTAAAAATACGCGTGAGACAATTATAAGTCTAGCGGGTTGGTCAACCTTGGCTAGGCACTACCCAAGGCCAAGTTTACGTTGACTCCTTCCGCTATCTTGCGTTTCCCAGAAGGGGAACCGCGGGCGTACGGGGCTTGCCCTACACTAGCTTAGTTAACACCGCAAGGTATCCACTAGTATAACCACCCAGGTGGCTTTACAATAGCTTTCTTGGAAACTAAATTCCGATCACAATAGCAACAGCAATAAAAATTGCTCGGTGTATTGTTCTCGGAACAATGGATGCGCAGGTGGCTTGCTCGGGGGCAGGTAGCTCGGGACGATCGTGGCGGGGAGCCGGGCGACCGTTCTCGGCGACTGCTGAGCGTCGAATGTTATAGTTTTCTTGTTTCAATTAACTATGTAACGGATTGCCTTGACAACGAACCTTGAGTAGCGGTTTTGTCGTCACATGTTAATAAATCTTAGAAGTTATGAAGAAAGTTGATAAATAAGTCTTAAAATCATTAGGGCGTTTTTTAAAAGCTTTTTGATTCAGATTTTATGTATGTATGTACATACATATATCTATCTACATTTTATATTTCTCGTAACTGAAGGTCAGTTTCATATCATAATTAATACTTTTGTATTTCACTAATAGATCATTAAAAAACTTATAAATAGTTACTTTCATACGTTTTTTTTAAATAAAAATTAAAATATTGTAATATATGTAAAAATACGCATAATGGACATGTACTTACTATTTAATATTTCTAAATTGAACATTATGTCCGGAATTTGAAAATAAGTCGCATTGTTTGTTTATGTTTGCTTATATTTGAACGTCATCTAGCGCCAAGCGTTCGTTGACTTGATTAAGGTGTGGGTATTCTAAAATCTTGCCGTAGGTATCTTGGCGACACTTTATTATTAATTATAAAGGGCTGATTTTGACTTGTCGATTTGCGGAAAAGAAGTTCTTCATTTAATTAAAGCTCAAGAAAGTGTTTTTTAAAACCAGTACCTAAAAATACTTTTCTCACCGATCGCAATACGTATCAATCGACTGCAAACTTACAAGTTCCTAACTCTTATCAATGGTGGATTGTATGGTTATTAAATATTTAATACAAACAAAACCAACTTCCCTTATTGATTTACAACTTTCACAATTTCTAAGATTTTGAAAGCGTAAAATACATAACCGTAGCCGAAGCGAATATGCCTTTGCCAAATATTAACACAACAATACACACCTTTACGATCGTAAGATGTCTTCCAAGGCTGAGTGGCTTCTGGCTGCCTTTTTTTCATTTGAATCATTTGGAAGGTATTTAAGTAATATTTTGACGAAAAAAAAAACTTTTTAGCTTATTTAATAAAGTTAAAAAGTCTATGCTATCAGCAATTTTAATTAATGTCAAATTAACTATAATATCTATTATTAATAAAAAATATACATTTATTAAGTTTGCATATGTATAATATAGACTATATTATAATATTTCGTCTCATTTTTGATCAGTTTATTTATAAAGTACATATACAAACGTAATAAATGTATTTTTTTAAACTGGATCGTGTCTTAAATTAAAAAGAGTTGCTAAAGCAAGCGCTAATAACCTAATTAATGGTTTAGGGTAAGGTTATCGAAAACTTACGCCGTAAGTTTGAATCCGTTATCCCGTTATTGTCGTGTACCATCTTTTGAAATCAACCGACACCTGAGCTATTAAGCTCAGTTTGAGTTGTAAAAGGAAAGGTTAATAATATATAGCATTTATAATTTATTTTAATAAAATCGACATATTACACGATTGACTTAAATTATAGAGGATGAGACTACATGATCAATGAATACTAGATACAATCGGTTTTTATTGGTGGTACATAGAACTAGGTCACTTACTGTAAGGTGACCCACCTTACAGTAAGTGACCTAGTTCTACCTAAGCTTTTCGTTTGATCGTTTATCTCGATCATTTATTAAAAAGCATAACTATTGCATTACTATTATATTAATACCAACTAACGCATCGTTTAAAAAAAGGGGATCAATCACTGTCGCTATTAGTATGAAAACGAGAAAGCGAGAAACATCGTTACTACACTGTTATAAAGGCAATAAAGTATTTGTAATCTTAGATATAATTTTGCGTTATGCGCCGACGATATAATTAGTTCAATCTATACAATAAATCTTAGATGCGTTGTCGGGGTGTGTTTCTATAATCTAACTTTTATGTTTAAACTTGTTGGAATAGTTCTTTTATTTTGAATTTTAGGATTTTCTTTAACTGACTTATTGCTTACGGTGGCTAAGTTGTAGGGGTACGAATTATTATAATCAGAAGGTGAAGAAATCGTCAAAATAGGCTAAAAATTAGATAGATAGAAACTTTGTCAACTAAAAATATGATAACCAAATACACTAGAAGGGCCACGTTGTAGTTTCTTATTAGCTACGACATGAATGGGACCGTTTCACTCCCAGAATATCCGTGTTAAATAATGGTATGATGCTTCTGTTCTGCCTGGCAAGTGTTGATCCGGAGACTTCACTGATGGTGACGAGGTATTCGATCCCAGTACTCAGGGGTGATCACGTATATGAACTATAATTTCTTATTGAGGATGGACCTGGATTCCATGGGCAGCAGTAATCACTTACCACCAGGTGAACCGAGCGCTAGTTTATCAACTTCAAAACAATAAAAAACTAACTCGTTACACGTGTTCACATCAGAAGTATTTATTAAACCAAAATTTTCTTCTTTCCCGTATCACATCATAGTATATGTACTTATGTTACGTGAAATACGCCAATTATTCTACTTCACGGGTTGCTAAGCCGCGGTCCGCCGTGAAATTTTATAATTCTTGAATGGGACTCCGAAAATTTGCTTAACCAAGTTGCGTTGCAACTTATTGAACAATCGAATTACATGCAGAAGTAAATCTTGCGATTCTGTGACGACAGAACTATATTAAGTTGGAGGGGTGTTGAAATTTAACATTTAAGCAATCCAGTTTTTATTTCGATATGAAATAAAATAGTTTATTTTTAGTAATTTTTTTTTTGAAGAAGCAGTAATATGTGATTTCGAAACCATTTATTAAGATTTCGTTATTAACTCATTTTACACGTGTAATAAATAAAAACCTGCCCAAGTGCAAATTATTCTTGCAGAATCAGCGTTCTGTGATCAGTGATACTTTTAGAGATACGGCCTTAACCAGTTTGTTCGAAAAAATATGAATGAAAGTATACAAACAATAACGAATTATACATATATATATATATACTTTTTAAAATTGTGCTTCAAAGAGCTTTCACTTGATATCCCACACCATAACC
The DNA here is from genome assembly GCA_029286865.1 of Teinopalpus imperialis. NCBI lineage: Eukaryota > Metazoa > Arthropoda > Insecta > Lepidoptera > Papilionidae > Teinopalpus > Teinopalpus imperialis. Next base: position 5,949,498 of record JAGSMU010000030.1, on the reverse strand, counting down.
TACAAAAAACGTATTTTTGTGAGCTTTTAAACCGCCTCCGTGTTTTGATAACTGTCTATTAAATATAGACAGACACCGAGTGATATGTGTTCTTTTTTTGAGTACGGAACACTGAAGATAATTGGTTAATAATTTTTCCGGCAGATGGAACGAAATACTTTTTAAGGGGTCTCCTCCTTGTAGATGAGAGCACAAAAAGATCGGGTTTTCTTAAATACAATAGATCTGTATGTGATAATGCTCTAGATGCCTCAAATTATCGACGGTAAATCTTTCTAAGCAAATGCTTATCGATTCTTGAAGGCATTCTACATAATTAGGTAAAAGACAGTAAAGACTTTTTATACATGATATATCCATATATTTAAAGCTTTATCGAAATGATAAGTGATTTTCTTGTTCCTCGACTAAAGGATGTAGGAAATACACTCTGTTCTCTTTAGAGATGATAGATGTTGTATGTGTTATTCCCGGCAAAGGTGATTTCACGAAGAAGTGATGTTGAGAGACCGCCAGGCAGCCCTGCCAAATAGATTTTTACTTGTGTAGTAATCTTAAGAGCATTGTCTACCCGCATAGTTGTTACCCACTAATAATTTTAAATCATTAATCCATTATGACAACATTGCGATTAATTTAATTCATCAATGAGACTTAAAATGTATTAAAAATATAGAATTTAACTTTTTATAAAAAATAACACTACACTTGACTTATAAAGATAGTAAATGTGCACACAGTTGACATTATGGCAAGTGATTAAAAACGATCCTCTTTAACCCGTGACAAGGATAATAGCATTAAATTCTTAGTCGAAAATTAATAATGAATCATTATATTGTATTAAGTTTCATAATTTTTTTATCAAATTATAAGCGACTGTGCACGCAATACTATACGATAAATAACGCAATCTTAAACGATCAATCACAAACTAGAAACTCAAAATTAGTATCAGCGCGCATTCACTTTTATTAACTAATTATTTATGATATAATTAAATAATTCCAAAGATTTGCAACATACACAGTGATGAATTTGTAACGATAATGCTCCAAGGCTTTTATGGCTATTGGATCACATAATTAGCACTAACTATTCTACATACAGAAACATAAAATGAGCCTAAACAATTTTGAAATAGAGTTCATTGTTGTGATATAAGCTAATTTTCTTTACGGTTTGTAAGCATATTATGTATAGACAAGTTGGAGTCAAACATGCGTGGTGGTTGCGAAACAATGTCGTAGCTACGTTACGTGTTATAGTGTTTTTTTTTCATTTATTAATTAAATGTCTTAATTGCGTGTGAACGGGCTGTAATCAAAATAACTTTCAAAGATATGTCCCAGATATTTTAATAAACCTTTGTTTAATAATATGTGTACTGATTTTAATAATAAAGACGGACAAACACGGTGAAAGCAATGCAGAAATTCAATCAATGTTCTCGCTTAATATTAATATATATCTGTAAAGAAAAATAAGACAACTTAATTTATAAAGATATCCTCCTGGTTACGTTTTGACTTTTCCTCCGGTTATTGCCAAGTAACATCACATATAAAATATTTAAAAGCCTAATCATTCATGCACACACAGAGACACTCATACGACGTCCTGTTTAAATGCATACAGCGTGTGTAAGTTATGCATATGCAATACTACTGAAGGAAAGGGTCTCGTCTGGTAATAGAATTGGAGACCCACAACGCAACATTCAGGTACTTTTATCACTATATCTTTATTATACATACTATATAATATTATTATATATAATTATATTACTGTTGAACGTAGTTCTCCATGGCTATCCGGATCTATCGACTAAACAAAAACTAATTCTTCTAGTATGACTGTAATCTTTACTCAATCTGTCAGTGGTAGAGCTACACTGTAGTTTGTGTCTTGCTGCAGAATAAATGGTTCAGCTAGATAGCGTTATAGCATCATATTGCTACTATGTTTCGTTTAGTGAGAGTAGGGATCCGTATACCTTTATTACTGGTGACGAGGCATTCCATCTCTGTCCTCAAGGGTAACTACGCATCTGCACTGTTTCCTTGTCAAGGATGAAAGTAGATATCATGGGCCGCAGGAATAACTTGCCATCAGTTGAACTGTCTGCTCGTTTCTTCCTCTCAATATAATAAAATAAGAATATTATTATTGACTAGATTTATTTTCCTATTATTATAAAATATGTACTACGTTTCACCTTTCAGTCCTAACAGTTATGGGTCTGAGCCAAGAAGCAGCCCATTACCACTTCAATTCTATATGAGTAGCTTTTGTCTTACGATTATGATTTTCTCGTTACAGAATCTATCGAGCAGAAAAACCGAGTGTTGCCCTTTATATTGTCTCAGTTTACCTTATTAAGCTCAAAAGCATCAACAAAAGCTGACACCATAACTTACCAAATCTAATGTGATTGGTGCCGTTGATCTCGTGCCTGTTATGCTCTTCTTTAACAAAAATCAAGATATATACGTGTTGTCACTTTTAAGACTGTAATGTCTCATTGAAGTAGTTGTTGACGTTGCCATCGGTAATTCAGGGTCTAACAAAAATTATCCAGACATTCAGCATACGAAACAGCGTTATGCTGCTATTTCACGTTATAATCTGTGAGGGCGTGATTATTCCACGGTCAAGCCGTCCCATTCATGCAACATCTATGAACAAGCTGCAATATGACTCTACCGTTGAAAAAAGTCTCGACGTTGTCTCATTCGCATTAAACGAAGCGTCAACAGTGTACGGTCAAGAGCTTAGGGTACGGTTTTTTTTTTTTTTTTTTTTTTTTTTTTTTTTCGGGCTGATGGCCGCTGTTAGCCCCAGGGCTTTTACAGTTTCACCGGGTTGAGAGGTGACCGAGCGCTTATGGCTCTCAGTCGAGACCTCTATATATGGGTAACCAGCGCAAGGGCTCCCGAGAGGGAGCCTCGGCTTGGACCGTTACCCTGTTTCGCGAGAGCGTCTGACTCGAGGGTGCCCAAGAGGGCCGAACCTCGGCTCGGTCAGTTGCTTCTGACAGAGGATTATCTTAATTAATATTACTATTATTATTAACTACCTGTACCACCACTTCAGAATGCGTGGGCGCTGGAGAAGAAGTGGCGCAAGAAACTCCAGCAACGCTTCTATCTGTATGGACTGGAGAGAACCGGCCAGTGACATGGCGGTATCGCGAATAACTTTGTTTGCGACGCCCCGCCGTCGGCGGGGGCGATATGAGGGTGCAATGTTTGTGTGTTGTGTTTTATGAAGGGCTTGGGCCTGGTGGTTGCGTCGTCAGGTCGTCGAGGGCGTGCCTCGGTCTCCTACGGACGCGGGTAAATCTGTGATTCGCGATGGGATTGTAAGTGCCGCCACTTACAATCAAAGGGTTTCGGTGTGTGACGGCAGAGTCGAAATATCGGCGAGAAGCCTGCTTCAGGTACTGAGCTATGGTCGGCAGCTCAAGATCTATGTGTAGATTTTCGTTACGCAAGAACCACGGCGCACCGGTGGCCTTACGCATGAAACGATTTTGTATTACCTGAAGTCGGTGAATGTGACGCGGGGAGGCATGCGCAAGTCATTATGGGTCGGATGCACGCTTTGTAAAGTGTAATTTTATTACACAGGGACATTTTGCTATTTTTATTAAGTAACGGGGGCAAACGACCTAGGACGAACGCTGCTCGATTCCGTACGCGGTTGACATGCGGACCGAAGGTGAGTCTTTCATCTAATGTGACGCCTAAGTATTTGACTGTCTTTTCCCAGAGTTGGACGATCAAATAACTCTATAGTTTGGAGATGCGGCGTTTTGTTGCGCCGAGAGAAGTAAATGGCTGCACTTTGGTGGGTTAACCTCGATCCTCCATTTCCGAAACCATTTCCTAAGGTGTTGGCTGCAGATTGGAGGCGTTTACAAATAGCGTCTGGCTTAAATCCAGACGCGTAGAGGCCGGTGTCATCGGCGAAAAGGGCTAGCTCTACACCGCGAGTGCGCGGTATGTCGTTGGTGTAGAGTGTGTATAAAGTAGGACCTAGGACAGAGCCTTGTGGTACTCCGGCACAAATGGGGTGAACCCGGAACGCGTTCCTCGACGCGGTAACGAAAGGTTCGATTGCGGAGAAAATCTCGTATGATAAGTACGAGTCGATCTGGCACACCGAGCCCATATAGTTTGTATATGAGCCCGTTGTGCCAGACCTTGTCGAAAGCTTTCGCCACGTCGAGAAAAAGTGCCCCAGTTTGGTAGCCCTGAAGAAATTTTACTGAGGATGTGCTCCGTGATGCGGTGCTCTTGATGCGTGCATGAATGTTGTGTACGAAACCCAAACTGCTCATCGATGGTTAGCCCTCGGGACAGCATGAAGTCCTTGAGGCGGGTTAGGATGAACCTTTAGTACACCTTACCCAAGACTTTGAGTAGGCTTATGGGTCGATAGGCTGATGGATCGGTTGGATGTTTTGAGGGGTTGAGAATCCTTATGAAGCCGGCTTCCTTCCATGTGTTTAGCGAGGTGCCTTTGGACATGGCCGCGATGTAGATTATCACCAGTAGGTGTAGAATGGACTTGGGTCGGGGTTTGATCATCTTGTTGGTGATACCGTCGGAGATGGGGGCCTTACGTGGCCGCCAGTTTTTAGTTATATACTCAACTTCGGTGTATGTAACTTGAGTAACGGAATCGCGAGGTGGTTCCTTAGTACTCCGGTCGACCTCGCTGTCAACCTTTGCAAGGTGAGTGGCGTCTATCGGTACAGTGCTCGTTGTGCATTGGAGCTCGAGATCGTCAGCCAGACATTCGACTGTCTCTTCGTCTAAGAAGGCGGGTGGTTTATTAGGACGCTAAGGGAGGCATTTTTGGGCGGTGCCCCTTTTAGGGATTTGGGAAGTCGCCAGTAGGCGAGATGGGAAGGTTCGATGTTGGAGAGGTGATTATCCCACCGATCGTTCCTATACTGGGCTATGCGTGATCGGACTTCACGCTGAAGGGTACGTAGCACCAGCCGGTTACTTTCAGTGGGATATAAGTCGTGGGCACGAGTCGCCGCATTCTTGCGCCTCATTAGGTCCTTTATGTCGTTTGGCAGGGTCCATCGGTGGTCTTCCACCGAGGAACCTGCCCGAACAATCCACGATTACGGTCTGATGTGCCTAGTGAGGGCATGAACTGCGAGGTTCGTGTCGTTGACTGAAGATATGTTCCTAGGAATAGCATCTAGGTGCGGTGATGTGGCTTCCCTCAGGGCGTTCCTGAGTCGGTGCCAGTCTACAATGGTTTTGGTGGAGGGTGAGGTTGGGGCGGAGGGCCCTAACCGAAGAAGAACGGGGCGATGATCGGAAGCGAGCTCATGGATTACCTCTATGCCTTGGAAGGCGAGATTGATGTTCTTACAGATGGCAATATCAAGCACGTCCGGTGCGTGACCCAATATGTATAATAAAATGGGTAGGCGTAGTAGGCGCTACGACGTCGAAGTCGAGTGCGTCGCTTAGCGAGTCTAAAGCCAACCCCCGGGGGTTGATTTTAGTTGCATTCCACCGAGTGTGCTTGCTATTGAAATCTCCTGCCAAAATGACTGAGTTTCAAAGGAAAGGAGCGCCACGAAGTCGCTTCGTAATACTTGTGCGTCACGTCTGCAAGGCAGGTAGACGGACGCGATTGTGATGGGGGCGTGGCCGGTCATGGCTAGCTGACAGATCGAGGCTTCTAGGAAGGTTAGGGTTGGCGTACCGACGGGCACGCAGTGCAAGGACTTTTATAGTAGATGAGAGTTCCGCCATTAGCGGCGGAAGTTCTATCATTCTAATGATGTTATAATTCGCGATGTTGGGATTGCGAGTGTGCGGTTTGAGGAATGTCTCTTGCACTAGGAGCACGTCGACTTGGTGATCGCGAACAAAATTGAAGATTTCGTCGCGTTGATTATTAATACCGTTCGCGTTAAAAATGCGACGTTAAGGAACGCGGTTTTACTCTGCCGTTATAAAGGCCCTCTATGCTTGAAAATTGACGATGGCTGACACTACATGTTGGTAGCGCATTGTGGCAGCAATCCTGATTTCGGGCTTGCCATTGGAGTCCCTTAGGGCTTTGCAAGGGCTGAGACGTCGGCGCCGTTGAAAACGGCGGCGAAGCGGCTACAAGGTCGAGGTCGCTTTCGTTAACCGGCCGTCCGGCTGATGGAGGGGCTGCTCAACCGGTTGAGCGACGGTCACTACGCCAGTAGGAGGTTTCCATGCGGGACGTAGAGGACGAACAGGAGCGAGAATAGGCGCGGGAGCGGCGATCAGTGTAGCTACCTTAGGTGCGACTTTAAGTGCCGGGCGTTTCGGCAGGAGCCTTTGGGCAGCCAAGGTAGTGGCTGTGTGTCCTCTGAGTTGCACAGGACACATGCGGGGCCCGAAAGCAGCCAAAGGGCCTTGTCCTTGGGTCTCGGACAGTCGGTGGTGCCATGGTCACCCAGGCACTTTACGCATCTGGGTTTCCCGAAGCAGTTGCGAGCAGAGTGGCCATATAACTGGCATTTGTGGCACTGGCCCGGAGGGCCATTTTTTATGAGGGCGCTCTATTGTGAGCCCAGAAAGGTGGCAGCACGTTTTCAGGTTAAATACCTGCTTCCCTGCCTCGGACCTTTCGAGGGCCACAATTACCATGTTGAATGGCTTTTTGTTATGCCCACTGTACATCCTATGCACGGATAGGACGGGTAAATTCTGAGCCTGGAGGTCCTCTTTGATGAGGTCTGCGGGGATTTCCCGCGGAAGGTTTTTAATAACCACTCTAAGTTGGCGCTCTTCTGCCAGGGTGTAGGTGTGAAAGAATACACCTTTGTCTTGTAAGTAGCGGGTGACCGCTCTATGGTCATCCGTGGTTTCTAGCTGCAGTTTAATGCCTACAGCGGTGGGGATCGCTTGATATTTGTAGCGATTGGAAAGGGCCGATACGACAATCGGCCATTTATCTTGTGCCTGTATGAAGACAGGCGGCGGGCGTTCGATGGCTGTGAGACAGCCGAAGTTTGGGGAGCCAGTAGGGGCGCGCTGAGGAGCGGCGGGGGCTTGCTGTGAGGCTGCAGAGGGGGGGCCATGGGGTTGGGCCACAGATGTCGATGGCCGGGGAGAGGGACATCGCTTTCCCGTTTATTCGCCTTGGGTGGCGGCGTTGGGGCGGTGAAGCTCGCTTTTTCGCTTCTTTTCCACCAGCGTGAAGTTGCTGGTGTCTTGCGGGAGGTCCTCGGGGACGAAGGGCTATCTAGCTCCATTTCGGAGACCGAGGAGGACGATGAGGCAGAGTTATGACAATAAAGTTAGTTGAATAGACATTTACTTCGGCTGAGAAAACCAATATATTTATATTAATAATATATTGTATTAGTAAGTATCTTAATTCCAAGTTGAGTAAGAAAGAGCATTATATTGTTATGAATCAGAACGAACAATACGTGGAAATAACATTGGAAATTTGCTTTATATAGGAAATAAAATTGTTTAAATAGAAAACGGAAAAAAGTCGTGGCAAGTACATTGTTCAAGTTTTGGTTCAACCAAAATGAAGAAATGTTTGTAAAACCAATTCGAATATATCGCCTTATATGCAAAAATTGAACAAGACATTTCACAGTAATTATAAAATACATGTATAAAAAACAACTTATATCCTTTTCGGAGTCAAAGAAAGAAAATATGTATGTATGTACTTCTAGTTTGTTTTCTACAAGATTCCGTTTAAACTTTAGACAGTTCTAGGGGTGAATTTTACTAGAAAGCAGCTTATATAAAGAAAAACCATGTTCAAGCCAGTTCAAAGCATGCAACATTTATATTATAAATATGTCACATAATGAATTCACGGCCGTGTGCTGGTCTGGTGGCCAAAGTATCTGATTTCTGATTCGCTGATCTTTGATTTGATTTCCAGTCGGGTAAACAAAATTGGTGCAATACAAATTTTTGAGTGTCGGTTCTCGATGTTTTGTGTACGTTCAGTATCTTTGACACTACATCCGATCCTTGCTCCGATCTTATTGAGTTTGGATAACATTGGACTAGGGAAGGGGACGACGATGACAAAATCATCTGCTAAAAAACGGAAGATATTGAAGATCCGAATCACCCAAGAGGACATTTTTTTATGTCATTGAGAGTAACAAACGAGCACACAGTTCATTTGATGACAAGTGATTCTTGCGGCCCATGATATCTAGGTATATTCATCCTTGACAAGGAATCATAATATAGATGCGTTTTTACCAATGAGGACTGAGATGGAATGCCTCGTCACCAACAATAAAGGTCTCCGGATCCCTACACTCACCCGAAACATAGCAGCATTATACTGCTATTTTACGCTGGTATTCTGTGAGGCCGTGGTACTACTACGGTCGAGCTGACCCATATATTCTGCAGTTACAAATAAACTGCAGTGTAGCTCTACCTCTGTAAAATCATAATAAATAAAGGCTAAATGAAAAGGTAACGCTTTAGAACTAAATCCGTTATATGCATTCACTATGTATCGATTGTGTCCATACAAAGACAGCCAACTCCAACTAGACAGCTGACAATATGAAAGCAGGACAGCCTTGAACGGACGGTGTGATACTATGTGAATGGAGGCTTACGACGACATACGAACGTCATTTGTCCGACGTGTTTGTAAATACATCTGTTTAGGGCTCAGTGTAGTAATTAATTCAAAATAAATGAGGTTAACTTATTGAAAAACAATCAATTAATTTATTTACCTAGTAATTTAGTAGTTTTATTTTTTCTGTGTCATGAAGAGAGCAAAAATTTATACGATGTCAAGGTAATTACAAAAGAAGTAGGCAGACATGTTACAGTAAAAGCAAGTTTATACTTTTAGTATAATATGTCTGCTTACTTCCCAGCTTAGATGTATTTTTTACATACACTAAAATGATATTTAGATATAAGGCACAATATTTATAACTTTCTATTTGTTGATTTTGCTTACCGGTTGGAAATGACTAAAGTTTTTTTTAATAAAATATACCTATATAGAATAAATACTCAAAATGAGCAATAATTCTTATTTCTTTGACTTTGAAGCTACTTGTACTGTATTTATATACGTTTTTTCCCATGTATGTATTAAGTATTGGCAGCTTTCTTTTATATTGTACTATTTACAACAAAGTAAGGTATCGACATTGCTAGGTGCATGCCGAGGCATAGCTAAAGAGACATCGAGTGCCGACGTATAGAAGAAACCCTTTGCAATCAAAGTACTGTGTAATCTAGATACATATGAAGATCGGCATATGTATATTACGTTTCGCGAACAATTCTACTTTGTGTTATATGCGAAAGATGTAGTAGATAGGTAAAGGAATATTAGTGATTAGTTCCAGTGATGTCTATATTAGCGTGATATTGGATATACAAAAGTAAAGAATTAGTGTTTACTTGTGAATATGTAAAATGCAAGGTTTATATTACACAACGCTCTGAGCATTGACTTACAGTGAAATCGCTTAAACATCGAAGGTTTCTTCTTACATATACGTCGTAATCGACATTGCGATTATGTAAAATTATATTTAAATAGATATTTTTGTGCAAATGATACATGCACTTATGCATTTTAAATGTTTATTTCAATTTAATTGAGCTCTTCAATTTGTATTGAATTATAGTATATTTAATGCAGAAACATTGGTCGGTGAGTATGACCGTAGAACCTTTTGCTACAGGATTAACACATTCGATAGTGTTATGAATTTGGAACCATTTCTTTTTTTAAGTCTATTTGGAATAAGCATAAATGAATGTATGAAAACATGTGTCAAATAAATATTTGCAATATTAATTATATAAACTAAAACCTCTTTGATTGGCTAACCATTCTGACCCGATTACTAAAATTACAACTAGGGATGGCAAGGCTTTATCCAAAAATATTACTGTAGAAAATAGTTCGCTCGGATCTGAGGAAGCAGCACTACTACAATAGAACCGCTCAGGAGGGGGTGCTGTATGTGTTAAAGAATAATAATATTTGGCCTACTTTATGAACATAAAAATAAAATCACACAGTTCACCTTATCGTAAGTGAGGAGAGCGGCATGATATCTACATCTTTCTTTAACAAAAAATCAAGATATATACGTGTGTTGTCACTTTTGAAGACTGTAATGTCTCATTGAAGTAGTTGTTGACGTTGCCATCGGTAATTCAGGGTCTAACAAAAATTATCCAGACATTCAGCATACGAAACAGCGTTATGCTGCTATTTCACGTTATAATCTGTGAGGGCGTGTTTATTCCACGGTCAAGCCGTCCCATTCATGCAACATCTATGAACAAGCTGCAATATGACTCTACCGTTGAAAAAAGTCTCGACGTTGTCTTATTCGCATTAAACGAAGCGTCAACAGTGTACGGTCAAGAGCTTAGGGTACGGTCTGACGAGACTTGAGTACGTCGGTTCGTATTATATATATATACTTCGAGGAGTCGTGAACAAGCATTTAAGCTTAATTATAGCGGTTAACCGGAATGTTAGAAATGTTAATAGCAATTCTGATTGTGTTATTTAATGCAATTCAAATGTAAATAGGTATTATATTATATATATATATATATATTATAATATTTATTATATATTATAATATTTATTATATTATAGCTTACCGATCCATGGTTTATATTTTTTGTAATTGAAGCGTAGGTAGGCGAAACTGGTCAAGATAATGATTCCTGACAATATTCTACGTATTACAGAGGACTATATTTGGTAATCAACTAGTTATGCCGTTAAGCTATAAAGGAGATAATGATGAAGCTAGTTGAATACAATACCTATAAAAAATATGAAACTAACGATTGAGCCTAATTAGAAATGAATGTCGATGTGTGCCCATGTCGAATTGGTTCATTGATGCCTTATTTACGTAATTTGAACTAGTGTAGGAAGTCGATAAATGCAGGATGTTCGTGCTGCTTCGAAGGAATATCTTATAAGGAAATCTGTAGATAAGACCTATTTTCAATAGTGAATTATTCATGCTGGTGATTAAAAACAAAAGTTGTTATGTAAACTAAGTGACTAACGAACACATAGTCTTAGTGATGGTACGTAATGGCTGTAGTCCATTAACTTACTTCTAATCCTAATAAATATTTTAGATATACATGCATTCTACGAACTAGGATGGAATCCCTGGTTACCAGTAACAAGGTCTCCTACACTCACTGTACGAAACATTATGCTGCTCTTTTGCTCTGGTATTTGTGTATTAAATTAACAAATACGCTTTAAGAGACTTTATTAACGTATTTCGTGCAGCATAATTCGTGCATCGTACGTTAACATTTCACGGTCGGCGCCTTTCGTCGTGTATTGTTTTATTATGTTATATTAGCCTTGGGCGTAGAGGAATGAGGAAAGCATGCATGCACAAGATAATTTCTAGTAAATGTATTTTGCTACTCATTATTTAAATAAGGAAATACTAGTTCGGCTACAATTATATTATTTACAGTGTAGTTTTTGATGATTTAAAAAAATAAAATAAATATACCCGAAAGTAATCTTAAAGTTGTTTCCAGAAAGAGACTTTCGTGTATGATGGTTAAGCTATGAGGAGCGTCCTCTCTATCGTTCAGTCAAATTTGATATGCAATCGAATTTACGGTCTACAAAATCGAGCCTTGTCGTTCCTACGTGATTGTGTTTTACTAAAGGTCGATGTGCATAACTTTTGGTCGTATACCTTATTCCATTAAACTATTTTAATTACTGTTGTTTAATTCCTTACCTTTACTTATTGGAGAGATGTGTATTTAGTTTCATCTAATACTTACTAAGTCTGAAAGAGTTATGATTACCGTATGTACCGTGTGCGATGTATTATATTAGATCTTTACTGATGAAATTGCCGTTCTTTAGTAATGGCCATTTCGACCAAAAAAAAGTTTTGATTGGCTGTGAATTCTAAATTCAAATTAATTTTGTTTTAAAAACATGACATTCTTTTTATAAAGTCAGTCTTTTGTTTATTGATTGGCTTTGTATTTTCATTACGTTTGAACATTTTCGTCATAATGGATGCTTTAAAAATTCGTGTAATTATGGAATATGAGTTCCGTCGTGGCATTAACGCGGCACAAACGGCACGTAACATCAACAACGTTTACGGAGAAAGCACAACCCATTATAGGTTTGCCCTGTTTCGTTCTGGAAGTTTTGTTTTGAAAAATGAACCTCGTGGTCGTCCGGACACTTTGGTCAACAATGATGAATTAAAGGCGATTATGGAAGCTAATGATACTCAATCTACAGCCGAGCTGTAGCTGTCCATTTGCGAAAAATCGCCAGCGTAACGTACGCGTTGAGACCTGCCTCGCGCTGCTCAACAGGCACAGAAATGAAAGAATTTTGAACCGAATTGTTACGTGATGAAAAGTGGATTCTGTTCGACAATCGAAAGCGCTCAGCAAAATGGTCAGATCCTGGTTCAGCACCAAAGCGACATTGCTTAACGAAAAATGACCTGTACAAAGTTGATGGTGACCTGTTTGGTGGTCTAGTGCCGGTGTGATTCATCACAGTTTTTTACCAAACGGCATCATTACTGCAGATATGTACTGTGAAGAACTGAATACTATGATGGAAAAGCTCGCACATCTGCAACCAGCCTTGGTCAATTGGTCATACCCGCTGCTCCTACACGAATACGCGCGAACCCATACTGCACAACAGACAGTCTCCAAGCTGCAAGAGTTGGGCCGGCTATTACTTTTTCCAAAATTTGGACAACTTTTTAGCGGGAAAAAAAAATCAATTCCCGACTGTAGACTAAAAAAGTTGCTAATAAATAACTGTTCAAATGCTCCTTTTTAGTTAAGTTACTATATTTCCAGAGGGCTAATTTACATTATTAACCAGATTTATCTTAATAATATTTAATGTATTAGAAATTCAATCGTAATAGTGAAATAGTTTTATCATGGCCTTGGCAAAGGAACCATTTATTTTAAATGCCAAAAAAATATATATCTAATTATTTCAAACAACTCTATTGATAGAGTTCCTTGATGAAATAATGTAGGAAATATTTGAACGTTTCTTTTAAAATAAAACTAAAATTAGAATATCATTCATAAAGAAAACATACCTTTGTACAGCAAATGTTCGATATACATGCGTTCAAAGCGTTTATTAGCACCTTATGTGTAAGTGATGTGCAAATAGACACAGTGTACTCATGTGCTTGTCGAAAGTAAGACGCCCTTTGCGCGGCTTTATTAACTACGTTGAATTGAATACTTGAAACGTTTTGTCTAATATCTATTTATGATATTAAAAAAAAAACAATATTAAAAGAAGGCATTGATATAATGATTGGCATTGACATTTTAAAAAATATTTTTTTACATAGGTAATTTAGATTTTATATATCAAATTTCAGTATGTATTAGTTTCAATAGGTTCTCTTGAAGAGAAAACAAATGGCGAATGAATGTTTAGTTTTATTATGTCCTTTAAAATTTTTTTAATGATATTATTTACGAGCACAAAGTACATCCGGTAAGCGATGACTGCAATCTATTATCAAAAAAGTTTCAGAGCGTAGTATGTGTTGACACCCCTAAGGACTGAGATGTGTTGCCTCATGCAATCCCACAGACAACAAACGAAAAACCACAACACCGTTATGTTGTTATTTAATATATGTATATGTATATATATGTGTGTGTATATATATATATATATATAATACTTGAAAAATATTGTAAACTATATATACATACATCAGATAAAAGTCCAGGAGTAGTATTCAACTTCGTATTGTTAAAAATAAGTTTATCTATCACATTCACCAAAAACAGTTATTATAATTTTTACTTTTTTAATTTATTATTTTTTAATTATTATATTTACTTTTACGCCATTTTATTATTACGTTAGGTAAGACAAGGGCCGTTCCAAAATTTTGTTTCGTTGAATCTTTATAAATGTTTAACAATTTGAAAAAAAGGAAGAATATTTTTTTCTTTATTTATTTCTATAAAAACAGGAATAACGTTGAAAATTTGCTTATACTACGTACCACTCCGTTCATGGCAGACTGCAATTAGTACCTAGTAATTCTATAGAACTTTATTTTGTAACACCGCATCTTTGTATTCTTTGATAATACGTCAGAAAACAAAAGAAACATGAACACGTTTGTTTTCTCCGTAAGATAGGAACAGTGTATAGCTTTTGTGTTGGCAGTTTAGTATACAATGCTACCTACAGAGCGTTGAGATATTACGAAATAATAACATTGTTGAAACGTGCTCGCGAGAATGGCCATGCAATACGGATTGAATTTATGAAACTAAGGGTGGTAAACGAGCACAAAGTTGAAAACGGTAAGTGATTACTGCGGTCTGTGACACCGACATACATACGTTCCCAATAAGAAATCATAACGTAGATGTGTTGTCACTCTTAAGGACTAATATGGGATACCTTTAGGATTACAATCGTGTAGCTGTTGCGTTGTGAGTCGCGGATGTGATTCCCAGCCGAGAGCAATAATATGTAAGAATACTTGATTTTCATGTCTAGGTGTTTTTATAATGAACTACAAGCAAAATTAACTAGATAATAAGTGATGACTACGGCCTCTATCTCTCATCTATCTATCTATCCTCAACAAAAAATCAAGATGCACACGCGTTGTCTCTCTCGATCTCTGAAGACTGAGGTCACATGCCTCGTTACGTATCGGGTCTCCGGTTCCCTTCAATCATTATGCGAAACACAGCAGCGTTATGTTGCTATTTCATGTTGGTAACCTGTTAGGGTTTGGATCTTCCTCGGTGGAGATGACCTAACTATGCTGCAACTAAAAACAAGCTGCAGTTGATATCTTTGCAATTACTACTTTTTTTAATTACTATTTTTATATAATCAGTGACAAACGAGCAATAAAAGAAAAATATAATATTTAAGCAAATACTGTACATAGAATAAAAAAAAAAAGATTTTGTTCATTATACTTAATTAAATTTCGACGTTTCAAGTGCTTTACAGCATTCATGATCATAGTTAAACCGGGATCCCTTGGTAGGAAACGGTCTGCTTATGCATTCTGGTAATGCACTTGAAACAAAAATTAGTTTTATTCAAAGCTGGTAAGTGACACTAACACTGTTAAAAACGCGTTAGTAAAAGTCAAACAAAAGCGTTTGTAAAAAGTAATTTATTTACAATTGCTTCGGGTATAATAGATAAAAATAAAAGAAATTAATTGCAGTAGACCAATACAGTGCACCAGATAGCAAGTTTTCCCTAGGATGCAGATATCTCGCCAAAACATGAGAATTAAGATAAGAAAGAACGGAGAGGATTATATATCTACAGTTTTTTTTCAACGCCTTTTATCAAATACCAAACGAAATGGAAACGTCGAGTTGTCTTTTCACTTTAGTATTCTATGAAAGCTTGATACTTCCCCTGTCAAGTTGACGCATTAACACTGTAGATAGGTTAAGGCATATTATCGTTCTAAAACTGTAAAATATGTAGACAGATATGGTATAAAATAATGAAAACAGACATATGCTATACAGATTTTATTTCATCGGATATGAAGACTTGTTTACACTGATCCCCTACACCGATAAACATTATAAATGAACGCATAACAGTGCAAGTGATGTCGGTAACGGGATCAAATTTCTTTTGCTATTGTACTAAAGAAATAGAGTAGCGCACTCGGACTCACAGGAACCCCACAGGAACTGAAAGTTAGTTGTTTGAAACAAATGTTCAACAAAACAATATGGTTTGCTTACTTAGGCTGTCCTTTAATTAATAATTGGGTAACTGAACGTTTATTGTGACAGATTTTAATAAGTTTCAAATTATCTATATGCTTAAATAGAATATTGATAGTACATTGAAACTTAAAACCAAGAAATTGCTATTTGTATTTTATATATATATATATATATATATATATATATATATATATATATATATATATATATATATATATATATATATACAGTCATTACCTAGCTAGTAGCTATAATATAAATAGTGCACAGAAAACAAACCGTACGTTTAAGATACTTTCGCATTTTCTACTGATTTAACCGAAACAGAAAGTGCCACCAATGTTTGTCTATTTGTGTAGAAAACCTCACAAAATCTACCTCGTAAAAATTGTGGTTTTTCTTTCCTACAACTATGACTACTTTCTTTAAACAACACGCGTTTGTTTTTGTTATTACGTTATGAACAATTCTCATGTAACATATATGTATATTCCTATTGTATTTTGATATAAGGATGACAATTGAGCCGTTACTTTTTTTTATGATATGATTAGCTACAAATTTCATCTGATGGTTAGTGATTCAATCAACTTATGATACCCATATTCATCGTGGATAAGAAATCATAATGGATTACGATGGAATACTTCGTCCCCGGTCATAACTTTTCTGATTACCCGATGAATTTCATCAATTTCACAGTAGCATTTATGTTGATATGCTATGTTTGTTTTTATTTATTTATAGATATTAATTATTTATCTATTTGTTATTTATATATTACTGGTTAATTATTTTTATTATTTTGTCTCACAAAGTCAAAGTCGGTAAAGTGCGAATACACACACAATAACCAGACCGTTTTATTTGGCAGTATCGTTGCATTTCGTGAAATTATACCGGAATTATAATAATCTTTCCTTATAATCTGTAAATTTAATTCCTATCTACTAACAGCATAGAGCGTTGAACCGTGATAAATAAATAGTATTTCATTTATATAACTTTCATTTTACGGTATTCTCACAATTTAAAGTTTTACTGAGTACAATATTTATAATTCTGACCGTTCATTGAACCATTCTTACAAATCATTCGTAGACAATTGCGTCTAATGATTGGCGGACATCTTTTTCACTTTCAGAGCTTTCTTTTACTAATGGCGTATTGTGGTCAAATCCAAATGTGGCTTCTCATATTCCACCACCGCTAATTACAATTTATGATTTGTTGTTAATGTGACAAAGTTTGTTTAACTCGTACTCGATACGTATAGAAAGAAATGTATGTGGGAACTGTAGCTCTTCCCGAGTACTGCACATTCTAATATCTTCCCGTAGACGCTATTTGTTTGTTGAGTTGTTGGTGCAATGTCTCGGAAGCACGGAATATGAACAGTACGAGTTTATGAATGTGTTTTAACCTGGTGGACAGATTAACTAGCTGTTGTATTGCGAGTCCTGGGTGTGATTCCCAGTCGAGAACAGTAATTATTAAACATTACTGATTCTTTATTTTCGTGTTTAGGTATCTTTTTTAATAAAACAAGGGGTGGCAAACAAGGACAGTTAGCTAGATGGTAAGGGATGACTACGGCCCATGAGATCTACGTCTATCCTCAACAAAAAATCAAGATGCACACGAATCGGAAATCGTAATTGGCTCAATCCCTACACTCATCTTATCAATATAACAGTGGTAGAGCTACCATGCAGTTTGTTTCTAGCTGCGGAATGAATGGGTCAGCTCTAACGGAATAGGATCACACCATCACCTAATACCAGCGTGAAATAACACCATAATGCTGCTGTGTTTCGCCTGGTGTAGGCATCCGGAGAACTTTATTAATGGTGTCGAGGCATTTCACCTCAGTCCTCAAGGGTGACAACGCATCTGCATTATGATTCCTAGTCATGGATGAATGTAGAAGTCATGGGCCGCAGGAATCACTTGCCATCAGGTCAACTGTGTGCTCGTTTGTTATTCTCAATGTAATAAAAAACCAAACACAGTAGTACTATCTTACGCCGGTATAAGATAGTTTTCTATATCCAAGACGCAAAGTTTTTCAATTTTTTTTAATTTTAGTCATACGGAATAGAGGCATTTTCTATAACTGTTCTTATATAGAACACATATGTATATACATACCATAAAGATTGCTATAGAAAAGAGGTAATCAAACACGATATAATTAGGTAAGGATGTGATGGTTTACTATTTATTTACTATGTCCGTGCATTCGTGGACAACTAAAAGTAGTGCCATCGAATGCTTTATTGCCTCACTACAAATAATCGGGCGACTAGTGGCGTCACTAGTAAATTTATTGTTTAATTTGTTATTAGTAATTTTAATATTTATATATTTCATTACAATTGTTTTTTTAAGTTTTTGTCATAATATAATAATTTTCGTTGTATAACTTAGCTATATAACATTCTTGAGTTTATGGTTCTAAGCTAAACTAAGTTCCGTTATTACATATTTTAGGTTAAGTTAACTCGCCGTCATGAGTAAAACAGCGGACACTCCAAGTTGCATGTTCACAATTTCACGTTTATAATCACGTGAACCAGTCTCCGTCGTCTCCGAGAGACATTCCTCGTAATCTAAATTCTGGACCAGAAACTAATCGGCCTATAAGGAAGCAATATCGTTGCATTGCATCGGTATGTTGGCGATGTTGTGCAATACATTACGTGGCGTCCTCTCGTTACGCTATGATTGAGAGCACACGACAGTTTTACTTCTCGTTTCGTTTTACGTTCGTTTCATCCACGTCATGTCATGGAAACTTGTGGATGTTCATGGGCGGCGGTGGACACTTACCATCAGTTGTTTGTTCGTTTACCATCTATTTACAAAAACTATTCTTAGTGAAAGTTGAGGAATTTAAGCTAATTGTGGATTTGAAATCTTTAAGTATCATTGGCCTAACCAGATCCCATTTCAAGGGGTGGAGGGGGTCGACGCAATAAATCATGGCCTGCCATTTATTTATAGCCAGTACTTTTCTTTTCTCAGAATCCATCCATTTTTTCCTTGATGTTTATGTTATATGAAATATTTTATTGCAAATTTGTAAAGAAATATTAGTATGAAATGTTTTCTTTTTTTTTTATATAAAATCAGGGGTAAGGCTCACAATTTACTTGATGGTAAGTGATAACTGCGGCCCATAATATCTAGATCATGATAAATGCAGGATGAACATGCGTTGTCACCCCTAAGGACTATAGAATGCCTTCTTTACTTGTAGTTGGAACTCAGGGTCCGTCCACTCACCATACGAAACAGCAGCGTTATGCTCCTATTTGACGCTGGTATTCTGAGAGGGCGTGGTTCTTCCGCTACCTGTTGCAAGTAGACATTACTTGCAGCTGTGGGTTTGGCTTTAATATTATGTTCTTTAACTTTCTGGATTGTAAATGTTCAATAACAATTAAACATTAATGTCTAGAAAGAAAACAAACACTATTTCAACGAAGTAGAAGCACGTTAATATTACTTCAATTGTAAGCATTTGTGCTTCTTAAGGTGAGCTGTTAGACCCGTTAACTAAATTATAGGTATTGCTGTATTTAATCTCAGCGTTGCTATGCAACCGCACCGAAAAGATTGTTTATTTATCGATAGCGGACTTGCCTTAGTCAATGTATCCAAGTGATAATTTATCATCAATTGATAATTATCTGCTTACCTGTGTGCTTTAGTGCTGTTGTACATTTTGAATATTGCTCTACGTCACGAATACATACCTACGTCATAGTGAAAAAAAAAGTAAGCTCATATTTTAAAATTGCAAATTTTCTAACGGTGCAATATTATAAAAGTGTTATAATAAAAATAAGTATAAATTATTATTTTATTAATTGATTAGATGTGACATTTTATTTCACATAATAAAAAGAAGTCTTAATTTTAACATGCTCTAAGAATAACATTTAACATGCAGTCGTTTAATGCTATTCTTAGAAATTTTGCTGATGTTTCGCCGCTGAGTAATTTGACCTGTAGTATTATGTGTGGAAAAAAACTGTGCCAATAACGAGGGATATAGGGTTTTTGACTTGTATTACGTTACGTTGAATTATTTGCTACAAATATACTTAAATTACTTAAGTATTAAATTAAATTTTATGTAAATTAATCCAAAAAAAAATACTGGAAATGAGGTATTCAATCGTACTTTTTTTGGTTATAGCTTATTTATGCAATGTAATCTGTTAAATATTCTCTTCAGCGTTATTAAGTTGATATTGACGCCTCTTCTCTTAAGCACAAGTAAAATATTCGATAACAACTTCTTAATATTCAGCAACCTAAATCCGAGAGTGAAGCTTGTTTCCGACCTCCAACATTTGATATTGAATTATAACAGTTGTATGCTTTTGGAGGTCATCTAGATACTTAGCTTAGACGGACTGCATAATCGATTAATATTCATTATTTAAATTCTTAATTTTATATAACGTTAATAATGAGTGACATTCGTTGTTTTTTTTCGCAAGTACTAGGCAATGGTACATTGCTAACCCACTTGGATGGTAAGCAGCGATGTAGCCCTAAAACGACAAAACGCACTATTTAGTCAGTTATAGTATTTTCAATGTTATGTTTAAGACGTCAAAAATTATAATAAACTGGTATTATAATAAATATACCAGCAGTCCTCTTTGGTCTGTATGCTGGTTTATATAAAAATGTAGTAAAAGTTTTTAGTACGTTTAGTATTTAATATACATTCTCCTTTATTTTTTTATATTTTTACTCACTAACATCGATTTAAAAAATATAATATTTTTATTTAAAACTTTTAATTTATGCCTTTTTGTATAATCCAAAACTGGAAGACAGTGTCAGCTTCTGGCAATCAGTTTTTGTTTTGTTATTAAATTTCATTAAAATATTTCAACGAACCTTTTCCGCCCAATTAAATTCTATAAGGTTTCAGGGATAATAAATTACAAATGTTCCAAAACTATACTATTTTTCAAATTTATATGTAAGTCAGTTTCTTATAGAAATCATTTCAAACATGTCTACACATTTTTGCGATAAATTTTTTAGGTAAATAAAATCTTTTAATTTTTTTTTTTATTTGAGAAATATTCTTTGATGCCCTAGGTAATATGAGATAATATTTATTATTTCTAGAGATTGTTTTGACGTATTAAAGACATAGTGTCGCTGATTATTTTTATACTTAGCAGTATTTGATAATTTCCAGGTGGAGACAGGTCGTGAAGAACTAAAAAAGGAGCGGGAGATAATGCAGCTGGTGGCAGGTTTGCAGCTCAGCTCGGACGAGGTGGAGCGCCGTGAGGTGCCGCCACATATGCTCAGATCAAGGCACGGACCTAGGTAATATTAAACCACATCACCACTGTCATCCCGACCAAACTTTCTTCAGTTAGTGAACAAAGTCGATGTCTGCTAAAACCATCCCCAACGTCATTTATATTCCCAATTAACTATTACATTTATATTTTTAAAATGATAGAATTGTATCTAGAAGCACACAGAATACTAGAGTAATATTCTTCTCGGCATGTAGGATATATAGTTCCTTAAGCATTTGCGTGAACACAACAATCAATTTCTAAAATGCAATGTCAGTGACATGGAACATACAAAACCATCAGTTCGTTATCTATAATTTTTTTTTCCGCTGTGAACCGAACACGGGATCCTCGACACAATAGACCACAATAGAAACATAACACTGCTGCTTTGTATGTTGAATGTTTGTCTTCACCAAACAACCGGCATATAACGGGTAACGAAATTCCACAGGAAAAACAATGTATGTGCGTCTTAAAACATTGTTAAGTACGGATGTAGTTGATTATGTGGCACAGTCAACACTTACCGTCAGGTGAATTGTGAGATTGTTTATCACCCACAAAAAAAGAAACAGCTCTCTATTAATAGGCCTCGTTTCCAGACAAAAAGGATATAATACGCATCGGGTTTTGATGCAAGTGCCTATAGAGCTACAGAAACCACTTGTTGACTCTCGTTTTTGACTTTCTGCGAGCTTATTACTCGTTGCTGAAGTAACTGTTGAAGTACTGATCCTCTATCTTTAAAGTTAGACATATCTCTTGCTATCAACAATCTATGTAGTCGAAATGGTTGCTCATTCTTAGTAATGAGAAGTCTAGTCAGAAGTGACGAAATAATTGCTATATTTATCTTAGTTGCGCCCAACGACACCGAAAAGGGATTGTTTTAGTTGTAGAAGTATTTTCATGCAAGTTAGTACCCTACCCCAAAATGGGAGATAATTGCTATAACTGGGGCATTGACAGCCTGATTAGCAATTGGATACAAGATTTGTCATTTAAAAAAAATTACTAGTCTACGTATTCTCTAAATTGTTTGTGACGGTATGTATTAGTTATGATTACGCTACAAATGTGTTTTTTAATTTATCTTTAGAAAGGTGATTTCACATTAAAGAAGATTTTTTAAGAGTCTTTTCATTAGATTCTCTTGAATTGAAACGAGGCTTATTAATAGAGAGCAGTTATTTTGTGGGTGATATACGCGGCCCTTATACACCTACATCCGTCCTTAACAAAGTTTTAAGACGCACATACACTGTCTTTCCTATGGAAGTTCGTTATTCGTTGTTTGGCGGAGACCAATATTCACCATGGAAAGCAGCAGTGTTATGTTTCTATTTTAATTAATACTATGTCTACTCATACTGTAGCTAAAAATGTTTAAGTATGATTCTATCATGTTTATTAGATAGTTATTTGATAATAAACATAGATTCTAATTCATACATCCTAAAACTCCATGGCCTCATATTGGTTTTATTATGTTCAATAACACACTTTCACGTGATAATTTCAGATAACACCTCGCCATGAGAACGCCGGTACCATCGTCCGAGTATCATCTATCCACTGTACGTGCGTCTACCGGAAACGACAATCACTTTACCTCGATTCGTTCGATTTACGATTTATTACAACTATATCGTTTGCAGTCGTCGGAACACAAAAACCTTGTCGTACAGGCAGAATTGTATTGTGCCAGTTGCAAGCAAATTTGTACGTCGCAGAGTTCCGATTGCTTAATCGTAATCGATACCTACAAACGTACATCGATTTGTCACGAACGCGGCAACTTTCGAATACATCTAACGCGTTTGATTCTAAACCGTGAGCCTTATAAAATCTTTTAACTTATTGCGAAACTAATGATAAGTTATTGGGATTGTTACTTTCATTTAAAGACTAGGAGATAGCTTTTATATTCACTTGTATTTAGATTGTATTCAAAATTATAAAAAAAAAACTTAATTTAAGCATGCCCCTGAATATTGCTAGTTACAAAATAATATGTATGAATGCTTTCGTGCTGAGTTTAGTTTCGTAATGTTTTTAATTATTGTTTTCTTAATTAGTGTCGTAGATATAGGGCTCAGGATGTGTACTACTTTCTATATTCTCAGCGTCATACTAGCGATTTGCCAGTGCTATTTTTGGTCTGAGACATTCTAGTGTAGTGTAAGACCATTGACTGACAAACCATACGAACCAGCGCCTTTCCAGAATTCCACATAGGTAATACATGTTTTCAATACAATAAAAAGTTACTAGACTTTAAAATTTTGTTAGTTTTGCTTTGCACATAGGTACAAGGTTTAATTATATAACTTTCAAAGAAATATTATGTACAATGTTAAAAAGAACTAAATATTTTTTTCAGGGCAGATTTTACAATAAGATTTTTAGTAATTAAGTTTATTCTCAAATTAAAAAAAAAGAATTTTGAAGGATATATATATATATGTATAAGATAAAATGGTAAAGTTCAAATCATAAACTAGAAAACATGATAATATTTTAACATCAAGGCTATTTAAAAACAGCATTTTCTGAAACTTGCGATTACAAATTAAACGAAACCGAGTTAATTGATCATGAAATGATTCACTTTTAATTTGCTTTTAATCGATTCTGTATTTCGTTAATTGCATTGTATAAGTATTTAATTAATCAATTTTGTAATTTACGTTGAAATATTGTAATTTTCGATTTAACTAACATTTAAAACTAACAGATATATCAAGAATGATTTTGTAATTATATAAACTTGTAATGGAAGTGAGGATTGTTAAAATTACGTCATCGGTATACACAAACAAGATACAACATGATGAGTAATAAATTGTGGTTTAGATCTGAACCATACAAGATTTAATGACTTCGAAACGTGGTGTTGTCTATACATATTGCAACAAAATAAAGAATTACAACGAACGAAATGTGTTTGCGGTTCAGGGATCTTCGTAAGTCTTCGTTTCAAGTAATTATTATTGAAATAAAATTATAATATTTTAAAATAAATAATAAGTAAAATTTAACCATCGCAAATCGATGAAAAGAACTCGATACTCGTTCTAATTTCCTTATTTATCGATCTTATACGAGGAAGTTATACTGCTCGCTGTGAAGCCACGTTGTTTTAAATGACAGCTTACTGTGCAATTGAAAATCCAATTTCTAGCAATGTGGTGACCATACTAGTTTACAGGGGAGTGTTTTTTGGCGGGAATTTAATTTGTCATGTAATGCAAAGTCAATTTTATTTCATTCAAGAATTTTCATCATTATGTTACATTGTATTGTTTCTGTGGCTATTTATGCAATATATTTTCTAGTATTGTCTAGAAAATTTCTTGTTGTTATATACACCGTGGTTTTCTTGCATAATATGCTTCATAAAAAGAATAATGAATTGGATACCACTAGGCTAAAACGTGAAACTCAACAAAAGGATCCAGGCCCAATATAATATTGAAATATTGAATAAACGGGAAAAATAATGAATACATATAAGAATAAAAAAATGATTGTGTTTTAATTATATACATAATTCACGAAGAGACGATAATACCAATGAATTGGTTATATTTAGGTATCTTAGGGCCTGTCCAGAAAAGGATAAACTCAACAAAATTAGTCTTCACGGAGTACAAATTTTCATTCATTAATATGCAGGGATCACTTCTACTAAGATGTAACAAAATGTCCGTTTGTCATACTTTTTCCATCATTAAAAATAGTCATAGGCTTTGTAGACAACATTGATCAAGAATATATAAAACTATATTACTTGATATTTTGGTTAATTAATTTCTTTTATATTGGAATTAAATAAATGTATGTTAAATGTATCGTTAGTATAAAATATACTTTAGTCATGTTCTTTAGCTATTCGGAGAAGTTTTTGAAGCGTTTTAAAGTATGTACCATATATATAAGAATTTATTTCTATCAGCAATTTAATGTTTCATAAAAATATAAAATAATATAAATGGTATGTCAATCTCGAGAAATTATTAGATTGGATATATATAAAATTAAAAATTATATTTCGTTTGTGTATCAACATAAATAAAATTTCTAGTACGCACTCGGATATAGAGTATATTCACGGGCCAAAGACCAAACCTCATTCCAGCTTTCAAAATGGCACAACTCTGTGTATTTTCCTTAGTAATAAAAAAAATTTCTTATTGTTTAATTATAGCAGTTTTGGTTAATTTTTCATCTCAAATTTATTTGGGTAGATGCTCAATTTCTATTTAACGCTTATATATCAACAGATTATTCTTAGATTAGTTTGATTAATGATTTGCAAGATGGCAAGAAGTCGTTAATTTTAATTATGCTGATATTGTGTTTATTAAACGGTCTTCAGATGATGATATTAATTTATCCCTAATGGGAAAGGCAAAGGACTTTAGTCCATACAGCCAGGTCTTGTTCGTATGATGGTTGGTCTGAAACTTAAACGGTCATCATTGTCAGCTGACGTTTTGGAATAGTGTTGACAGCTTTATTTACGAAATAAAATAAATAGTAAATTTCCATATCAAAGTACATATTTAAACCTCAGATTAGATTGTATCTATGTATAGGCGATTTGTACATAAGGTTTTGTACAAACATAGATTGATAATTTTAAAAATTGAATCTAAGAAATGTATAATATAGTTAGGCTTTTGTTTTTTAATACGATTTCTTTATATCAATCCAATATTATGTTTCTATATTGTATTCTTAAAGTGTAATATTAAGATTACATATACACGCGAAATGTAAATAATTAAATAAAGTTTTGCATTCCATATAAAAATACTTTAGGCTATGAGTGCCATTAATTATATTATTGTATTTAATCGGTATCATATTTAGTTCTTAAAAATATTGTAATAATACAACGAAATACTTTCATAAAACACTTGGTAATGTTTAATTATTTATAATGACAAATTGTAAAAGGTATTATAAATTTCAAATTTCCAAGATGTATTCTCTTGATAATGTTTATATACCCTTAAAATATAGTCTGTAATTGTATATGGAAACTATTATTTTTGAATATTAATGTCCTCAACAATAAGTTATCCTACAGTAAGTGTTGGTTATGTAAGTACTAATATTTCTCGGTCCATCATTAACAATGACGATGTCCTCGCTGGTCCATTGAGACCACCGCAATATCTTGTGATTTATATATATTATATTAGGATAAGTAGGTATAAGTCCTTTCTTTCTAGAGGGTATCGCCCCCCACGGATTGGCGAACTACACACGTATTTTTAATTTTTTTTACACATGCTCGTTTCCTAACGACTTTTTCCGCCACCGTAGAGTAATTGGTAAACAGCACTTGTAGTACAATTAATTTTTTTGTTGGTGCTAGCAACGGGGATCAAACTTTATTTGGTCGCGTACCGTGAAATTAAAAGTGAGCAGCGTCTGAACATTGAGATACTGTGCCTTTACACGGCGTAACTCAGGTGTACGTGTAAAATATTTTGCACACGACATTGTAACCTATAATTGTATCTCATTGCAATTACAATAAGTATACATTTATAACACCAATATTACTTTCGGTTACTGTTCTATTACCTCGTTTGTATTAATTTTAGTAGAAATACACAAGATTTTATCAACATGCGAATATTAAAGTCTCCGGCAACTTTCTTTTTAAATTAAACCACGGAAAAAATAGTAAATAATCATAAAGCGATAGCGTTTTCTATTGTAATACACGATAATGCAAACATTCAATAATATATTTTCGTAATATCAATGGCAGGTAGCACCCTGCTAGCTGATCGATTATGTTTTACTGGTCGGTTTCGACCATGACGATATCTTCTGATTGATTCTGATGATGAAATTAGCGTATTATTTGGAAAAAGTAAACAATTTTTTTTATAAAATTATATATTTAATCAACCGAAGTATGTACCATTATTATCTATGCACTTTCGCCATTTTATAGGTCGTTTTTTGATTCCATTGCTGAAAACATTGTGGGAGTGTGAATCAATAAAATCTTTGAAAGTGGTTTGGACTGCCTCATAGGAATTGGATATTTTTCCTCGCAAGAAATTGTCCAAATTCCGAAAAAAGTGGTCTGAAAAAAATCTTTTAGAGGTCCGGGGAGTATGATGGATGGCGGAGACATTACAATCGCAGCTCCTCTTGTTTAGCGACCGTCTGTCGTGATGTATTGGGTCTAGCGTTGTCTTGAAGCAGCAGTGGGCTAGAGTAATTGACCAGTCTCGGTTGTTTAACGCCTAGCTTTTCCATCATGGTTTGCAATTGTTGACAATATAGATCTACCGCAATCGTCTGGCCAGTTCTTAGGAAGCTTTACTGTATGACACCAATACTGGTCCAACAAACACGCACTAGTACCTTTTCCTGAGCTTTTTTTTTAACTTTTGCTTGGGACAGGATTTACACGGTTTTTCTGGATTCAACCACTGTGATGATATCAAATACGATTCAATCCTCGTTATTGTGACCATTGAGTAATGTAACGCAGCACTCCATACGTGTTTTTGGTGTGCTTCAATCGATTCGTGCGGTACCCATTTTCTCGAGCTTTTTCGCTTTTGCAATTTGTTTCAAGTGAATTAAAATTGTTTTGTCACTCACACCGAAGGTTGCCGATAGCTCTGACGGGATTTGCGATGTACCCGCTTCTACGATCACCTTTAATTCTTCATTGTCATCTTGGGTGTCCGGCCGTCTGCGGGGTATGTTTTGTAGGTCAAAACCTCCAGAAAGAAAACGTTGGAACCAAAAATGTACCGTGCTTTCTTTTACAGTAGCTTCCCCATACACTTCATTAATCCTTTGAGCTGTCATATTCGTAAATAACGGGAGGTTTCGAGTTTTCTATTTTGTTCACAGAAGGATGTTAAAGAAAAAACAAATGGCGCGATAACATATGAATCACTAAATTAGGAACACAAATACACAGGACTAAACTCTAAATACATTTGAATTTGGTATTCCTAACCAAACGCCATATTATTTGAGATTAAAGTCAGTTCGACAAAACGCCAACTTCTTATATAAGGACCTAATACATAAACTATCCTAATGTATTATATCATCACCATAGGTATTTGCTCAAACAGGATATTCGTCGTGTCTTTACTTGGTCTGAAGAAAGAAATTAGCAATCTCTGTAATGGCTATAATGACTGAAGAATGCTGTAAAATCAGTCTAAATGTGCATTTGAAACTTTATTTCTATATTGATGGGCTGTATAATTAGCGCAAGGATACCGAAATTCCCCTACCTTAAACGTGGCCCTTCGGATCACTGGCGATCGGAGTGGGCTCCGACCGCCCAGTATTTCCGAACCCGAGGAGGACGACTGTGGTACCGTGTCGACGTGATAGTTTCGCGAGGGTTCTGGTGGTGCGAACCACGTACACCTCCCTGACGGGCTACCCTATGGCAGGGGGATGGTGGTTGCGTTCCTTACGGAGATCCCGGGACCCCTGATGACCAGCGCTGATGCCGATCACCGTGGGGTTTTAGTCGATGCGAGTCTAACATAACCCGTCCTCGCCCCCGCGAGGGCGGGGCGGGTATGCGTAGACATTTCCCCATACTAAAAGAACAAAGTCTACCGATGGTGCCGTGATCAACCTGCTGCTGCTGTTTCTTTTTGGTATTGCTGGTAGTCTATGCACTACAGTCGATTTATATAGACTGAAGAAGATCTGTATTATCGTCATTCATTGCTGGACAAGGACAGGCTTTGCCCAACTAAAATGATTAATGATTGACGCCATTTAATGATAAGTTCAGTTCTCAAAAAACTAAATATAATTTATAAAGTAATATAATTTATATGCAACGTTATGTAATCTTCAATTATAAATAAATGAATGAAAAATGCCAAAGTAATGTTTAATTAAAACTAGTAAATAATTTCCTCAAAGGCCGGCAACGCATTTGCGACTCCTCTGGCGTTGCGGATATTCATGGGTGGTGGTGATCAAGTACCATCAGGTGGGCTGCATGCGCTTTTGCCATGCCATTTGCTATACAATAAAAAAAAATAATGCAGGTTTCGGCTGAGTGCCCTAAGTGCTGAAGCTGTAAACGCCCTCAGGCTTCCAGTGGCCATCAGCCAAAAAAAAACTAGTAAATAGAAAATCCTACCACGAGAACCGATCGTTAGCTCGCTGAAGGATGTTCAGGGCGTTCTGCTAAAACTGATAATCTATTAGACATGGAAAACTGCCGTTTGGCAGATGCGTTTTCAATAAAAAATTTAGTTGTTAATATTTCTGGAAGAAACAAAGATGAAATTGTAGAAATATTTCCTAGGCCAATGTTTTAGGTAATATTTTTCAAACGCCATCTGTCGAAAATTACGTGAATTATACGTACGATACTACGCTGTAATTTTTCTTCCTACTTCGGGTAAAATTAATTAGATGTCGGCTTGAAATTCTAAAAATGAATGATAATACATTTATTAATTGCACATTGAAGTGCTAATTTACAATTTGTTAAAAGGACACTGGTAACAGAAATATGCCTTATAGATTCCACAAACAAATATAATACGCTATATAGATAGCGTGTTAAACGGCGTTAGTAATACTTTTAAATAAAAACTAACAAATAAAATAAAACAGAATGTGCTAAATGTCAGTTAAGGGACGAGAGTTTTTGTAAATTGTTGGCGTAAGGTTGACAAATTTCATCTTCATTTTTATCTTGAATCTCTAAGCATTGTGAGCCATATACTGGTTTCGGTTTTAGCTGTACTGTTTACCTCGTAATAAAGCATAGACATAACTATATATTTATTTATTAAATATATGATATAAATTATAATAAATAAATAATATATACTTATTTCATTTACAAAATTGCAAAAAAAAAAGGAGTAAACTTACTCAAGATTGTAAACATTACGTTTGCTTTATTCATAGACAATATGTCGCTAAATTACGTAAATCGCCAAATTCAAAACGTGTCACAAAGTACATGTTTAAACTTGGAAAAAAGAGTCGGTCATGACGTTGAAAGTAGATTCAATTATGACATGATTACCATCGAAAAGTAGAAAATGTGCAGTCTCACTGAAATATTTTAATCTAGAATGAAAAAATTATCAATATTATGTTTAGCTTAACTTGCCGTCTAGTGTTATTATCGATAAATAGCTTTCTTAATAAAGTAATGATGACGACTAGTCAGAAGTAAAGATAAAATAAACAAGGATTGAGATTTGATTGGAGAAGATGGTTGGGTGCTTGGTATTGTGTGATTAATAAAATTAAATCCCAAAGCAATTATTGTCTCAGACATAGGCTTGCAAGACTTTAAGACACTATGTTCATTTTGCGTAAATCGGATCATAAATTAATATTTATAAGCATACAATTAAAATTAAAGTATACATGTAATGTTGATCTATTGAGGGAAAT
The DNA here is from genome assembly GCA_029286865.1 of Teinopalpus imperialis. Classification (NCBI taxonomy): domain Eukaryota; kingdom Metazoa; phylum Arthropoda; class Insecta; order Lepidoptera; family Papilionidae; genus Teinopalpus; species Teinopalpus imperialis. The sequence goes on along the minus strand of JAGSMU010000030.1, from coordinate 5,918,891 downwards.
TTTACATTATTCGCTATTGTGTGTGCGTGATAAAAATCCTATGAAGTGCGTGTTTGAAGGCACGCACTTGATTGATTTTTCGGTCAGTACCAAATAAGCACTTTCTAGTAGTTGAAGGTGGGTATAGTGATTCGTTTTTAAAAGTGTACCTATGTAGAATAAAACAGTATTCTCGTTTATATTAGTAATCTCTGAGAATGTGCCTTTATCTGATTAGAGGCATGATTTTTTCTTTTTTATATCATTGAGAGTAACAAACGAGCTCACAGTTCACCTGATGGTAAGTGATTCCTGCGGCCCATGACATCTACATTCACCCTTGACAAGGAATCATAATGCGATGTCACCCTTGAGGGCTGAGATAGAATGCCTCGTCACCAGTAATAAAGGTCTCCGGATTCCTGCACTCACCAGACGAAATGCACCAAAATTATGCTGCTATTTTACCCTAGTATTGTGTGGGGAGTGGAGCTACCCCGGTCGAACTGACCCATTCATTCAGCAGCTAGAAACAAACTGCAGTGTAGTTCTACCACTATGTTTCTTCCCTTAACGGCGTGGTTTATATTTATATTTGGTAATTTGGTGTGCTGAGTATGTACCAGATTGCTGGGTTGTAGGTTTGATTTCGAGCCGAGGACAATTTTTTGTCTCACAAATTGTTGATTTTGTGTGATTGTTTTCATACAGTATGATCTTGACACTGTTTCTGAAGCCTATAACTGCAATGTGCGTAGCAATACAGATAAGAGTAACAGTAGAAAAGTTGCGCTGCAGTTAATTTATAGCTGGGGAGGACCATGCAGGTGAGAGTAGGGATACTGATACTCTTATCACTGGTGACTAGGTATTCCATCCTTATTCTCTGGGACGACAACGCATCGGCATTATGATTCCTCATCGAGTATCAATGTGGGTGTCGCGAACTACAAGAATCAATTACCGTCAATTGACCTATGTGCTCGTTTGTCAATGCTTGCATTCAACATACATAAATAAAAAGCGTCTGTTTAGTAGATAGAAATGTCGACTGTCGAAGTACTTAATGTTAAAGCTGTTAGTCGGTTGGGTGTAATTAATTATCATATAACGGGTTACGAGAGCGCGTGACGCATTCCAAATGTACTATAGACATGCAAGTCTATTTTAAATTACATTTATGGTTTCTACTATCCATACACATCATATTTTTAAACATCTATGTCCTAAGTATATTAATTGCCATTATTTTATAACACCAAATTAATATTTTTAAATTTTATGGATAAACATTGTTTCTAAGTAATAGCCCGTTAATGAGGGATTTATTTAATTATGCCTTTTTGTAGTGACACTCGCTTATGTTTCTTCCCGTGTGTATTATTACAATAAGTAGAAAATGTTTCTCATGATTTTATGTATATATTATGGATTAAATATATACATAAATATAATAAATATAACGTATTTAATTAACAGTATGTAGTGTTGTATATTAACAGTGATAGAGTATGCTGCGTCGTGGGTCGGATGGGAAGGATCACTTCCACATGCAATCCTAACGTTAAGGTAACATACCTCTTCGTTAGGTGATCTCGAAGATTTAGATTTTTTGGCACAGTTATTTATCTCAGTCCTCATGGGGGATAGCTCATGTCTTTAGCATCGCAAATCTTTTGTTCACCCCAAAATATGGCAATTGTTGAAATTTTTAAAACGATATTTTTAAACTTTGCGTTGAAAAGAAATGATTTCAAATAATGTTTGTTCAAAATAAATTTAACCAGGAATTCCAGGTAGTATGCGGCTTCAATCGTACGAGTAGTTCCAGAGGTCATGCAATTGATGCGACACGTCTGGTACTTCGATGTCGTCTGGTACATTCTAGTTGGCCTGCCAAATACAGTATGCCAAATGCTGAAGATTAGATAATTATTTTAACAGCGTTAGAAAAGATTTACAAAACAAAAAAAAAACGATGTTTAGCAAATTTAAAATAGTGCCCAGTTATTTTTGTACAACTGGAAACAGATTATATAAGTTATGCTATGTTTTGTTTTTTTTAACACCTTTTTAATGTTTCCATATAAACATATGAAGAAAGATAAATATTTTCAATTTCAAATACTTTCCAGTGAAATATGTATATTCAGATCTATGTCAACCTTTTTGATTAAGATAAAAAATTCAAATACATAATTCGTCTATATAAAGTCCAGATACAAGGACATACAAACTAATCTCCTTTGAATTTAATCCGTGAAGGAAGGTCAGTACACTAAAATATGTAGAAATTGGAATTATAATTTTATTGGTAAAATATAAAATATGATCTTTCTGTCTGCTTAGTCTATGGTAATTGGTAACATCCATGACGCGAGGTGCGCATGGCGAGATCGTTTGTAGAGATAGTGGCGGCGAATGCGCACACGCTGCAATGTTGACCGCTCCCTTGAGGGTTGTCAACAGAACGGCTTTCCAATTGAAATATCGATAAAAAAATAATAAGTGTAATTTTTAAGGTGGTGATATCTATGACAAAACAATTTGTACAAAAATTACACTTATATTTTAAATTCGAATTTAAAATTAAAAAAAAATATATTTAATTGATAAAAAACTTATCAATTATAAAGTTTTAGATATTGAGTATCTAAAAGTTGCCATATAATTTATATATACTCATAATTACAATTACATACTGAATTTTGATTGATGTCATCACCAGAAGATATCACTGTGCTTATTACATATCTTTAACTTCTTTACCTTCAAGGGAATAGAAGCGTGAGTGTTTATAGTATCTTTTAGAAATACATCGGTTTAAATTTACCACCAATATTATTTTAGTATTACTAAAATATTCTATCACGATACCTTACATTACGAGACCGATGAAATAAAAAATATACCGTTTTCTTTTCATGTCAATTTGCGATGTGATAAGATGTTGTTAATGTGCTGCAAGAAGAATATAAAAATGAATAAAATTTATTGACTATAAATTATATGGCGAGGGACATGAAATAGTTACAGATAAATATATATGCGAATTCTAATTTCTCTTTTGAAAGCTTGTAGGATAAGAAGGAAGGTGCTTTTAGATTTATAGGTATTATACATTTCCGTGCGCTGGCGGCGTCAGAGAATCTTTCATCCAATTCCGTAATTGAAAAGAAAGTGTTAAAATAATTAAACCATATGAAATATAGTGTCGCCACATCTGGCAGACGTGCCAAATACGGGCTTAATCTAAGGAGAAAGCCTGTGTGTAGCAATAAAATATATCTAATTACCTCATATAATTAAACCTTGATTAAATTATTGACAGATTTTTTCGGTAGAGATTATTGATCATATATTTTAAATTTCGGCAAAATAATATTGCAGAAGTCGGCAACCCATACTCAATAGGATATATATACTCGAAAGCGATTTTTTCTCAAAGCAAAATGATGATAAACGAATAACGCTTTGTGTATAAAAGTTCTTGTTGAAAGCCGTAATGTTAATTTTTAAAGAAGCGTGCACTTTCACAAAATTATTGCCCGTTAGGGTTTGGATGAAACGAAATGTTCTGGGTAAGAATAGTAAAATAGTTTTAGGAAATATAGGTGGGATTTGCATTGTGAGAGATACAGGGAACTCCTACGGGGCCTTCCTTCACTGAGCACATGTAGCCCAAGGAAGTTTATATATCTAGTCTCTTTTTCATACTAATGTATAAGTCGGGGACTACAGGGACTTACGATTTAATGTTAGATAATATTATCTGGGTAGAGATTCGCTGCAACAGATATGGATATATATGAATGATTGAGGAAGTACCACGAACTAACAAAAACACAACGTGAAATAACAGCACAACTGTGGTGTAACAGAGGTCTCGACTGAATGCCATAAGCACTCGGTCACCTCTCAACCCGATGAAACTGTAAGAGCCCTTGGGTTAACAGCGGCCATCAGCCCGAAAAAAAAAAGAAGTCTGTTGTGTATTTTATACGGAAAGCGTAGAGAACCGAGAACCCAATTATAGGTAATGAGGCATTTTAGCTTAGTCTTACGGACTCACTTGCATCTTGAATCTTTGTTGAGGATAAATGTAGTTGTAATTGACCACGGGCATCAATTACCGTGAGGTGAACTGTATGTTAACCTTTAGAATTTCAAAAAATAAAAAAAAATTAAAAAAATTGTTCGAAAAATAATTGTGCAACATCTATTACAAGTTGAATGATCTGTATGTTGGGATATTATTTAAGTAGTAAATACTTCTTAAATCAATTTAATTGAAGTAATTCATAACTGATAAAATAAATTAATGGATTGAATTTATTTAATATATTGATTCCTTTGTTAAACCTATTAAGGTTTTTTAAGTTTTAACGATTTTCTACAGATCTTTTTCACTCAAATCTACTATTGTAGGATACATATCAATACTACAACTACTTTTTAACACAGACTCGTATATTAGAAACAAAAAAATAAGTTTCTCCTGAATTGGTGATATAGTTTTGTTATCTTGCGCAAGTAGCAATAAATTTGCCACTGTCTTCTTTCTAACACGTGAAAGAAAAATAAAATTCATTTTTATATTGTAGTACACATTACAACTGTCTGGAGCACAAAACAATTGCATCGCACATCACGAGCATGATACACCGCACGCTACGTGCAATCGTGTCTTCGACAGTTGACCACCGTCCGGCGACTACATAGCACGCATCCGAACCCGCACACTCTTCTAAACTTTGCATTCCATTGTCATGCGAATTAAAACTATAAAAAAAAAATTCCCGCGCATTCCCGTTAACGCAAGAATTCGTAATGTGATGTGACATCAGTGGTATAAGACAACTGATCGTGAATTTTAATATATTCTGATTTTGTTTGTTATTAATAAAACAAGTTAACTTTATGTTAAAGCTCCGGAATTTACACTTCAATAACTCCTGGATTATTGCAATTCTCTGCGAACGTTTTTATATTTTATTATGGTAAGTTTCTTTAATTACATTATAATTATCAATTACTTTCTTTCTGTGTTTAAGAACATAAGTAATTTATTAATTTGTATTTAAATTTAAGGTTAAATACACGAATAGTTTTCGATACGTCTATATTCTTTATTTCCATTTTTATTATTTTTATTTCTCTTTGCCTGACGAAGAATTTTAATATTCTGACTTCATTATTCTTTTTTGTAACTATATAATAATTATAAAGACTACATAATTTTTTAAGAAAAAAGAAATACGCCTATTTAAACGATAACTACTTTTCACTCCAGTTCCTTTAATCTAATTATAAGTCATTTCCCTTTTGTCACAGAAATAATACCAATCCTTTTGGCGATCTAAAAATACATTAATCATTGATGGCTTGATTTTTCCGCTCTCGAATGCAGTAAAATTTCAGCAAAAACGCTAGAAGAGAGCATGTTCTTATCCATTAATCCGTCAAAGACAACGGGGCTATTTTCTTTGATTTATGATTGGTGTAGCTATATAGATTTCACCATTATTAGGATCAAGAGAAAAACATGAGATACGAGAGATGAAAGATACGTAAAGCAAAGGTCTGAAATTATTTAAAATATTTCATTGACTTGTAAAATTAAATTAAAAGGTTTGAGTGATCATTGTAAGAACTAGAATTCGTGTGCGGTATAAAATATTCTATTAATTTTATAACAAAAAAAAATATATGTTTTTTTTATATATAATTTTGACAGAGTTTTTTCTGGTATAATTTACTGTTTAACAAAAGAATGAATTAAAACATTTTACATTATTAAAATGTAATTAGTAATGCTAAAAACGCAATACTTATCAATCTGATTCACTCTTGAGAGAAAGTAAACATTTTAAGTAATCTGCCTTATGACTTCATTAATTCTCTTTCTTTTCTTCTTATCTATACAGTGTCTATACGATATAGATTATTGAAATAAAAAAGAAAAAACTATTTATGTGGCTCTATGGTCATGTACTAGCTGTACCATGAATAGTCAGCTTGATCGTAAGTACAAACTTTACGGAATACCAGTGTAAAATCGTTATCGCCATATTGCGTTTCGTCTCGTGAAAAAAAAACTGGAAGTGTCAGTATAGGTAATCCCTTTTATTCCTCGGGAGTGACAATGTATCTGAATTATAATTTCTTAACGAGTATAACTCCTTCCGCTTGGGTGGCAGGAATCACCATTAAGTGATTCGTGTGCATGTTTGTCACACCTAATTTCATAAAAAACTTGTCTCCTCGTTCCGATTAGGGAATCAGGTATTAGGATTAGGGGATCAGGGTAGATTTTATTTATAAAGTAGCATGGACGTTTACTTTCTTAGTATCTGTCTTTACGCATAAAGATTTTGCGCCTTTGGCGGGCAAGCATACGATTATTCTATTGTGAGTAGAATAAGTAAGATTTTAATTATTTTCCTTATCAGAGTATCGGGTACAGAGATTGCAAGTACCATATTGATTTCACTGAAGCAATAAGCTTTCACGCCCAAAACGTGACGAAGGGTTTTAGCTTTAGGTACATAAATGTAACATTTGGCATCTCCTGGCAGCAGTGACAAGCAAGAAGATATATACATTATCATACTATAATCTTGCTGGAAGCGTTTAAATACGACAACATGTACGAAATTCAGTTACTTAGATCAAGTTATGTTTTAACCGCTGTATGTAATAGGTATCAGAAAAATTGTGTGATTAGAAATTTCTTAATGTATTTTTAATTATTTCATATATCATACGTATATATGCTTTGTGTGACCTAAACGAGATGTTACCATATCCTTGGTTTTTTAAGTCGAGTCCTTTGAGACTTCATTTTTCCGAGTATTATTATTAATATGTTCGGGTGACAAATATTCACAAAGTTCTTATCTGATGGGAAATTATTCATGTGACCTATAACACGCATATTAATCCTTGGGATCGATAAGGGACTTTAAAGCAGAGGTCATGATAAGTGCAAGATGGGATGAATGAAATCAGTGATAAGTTTTCCGTTATCTTCTCTTATCAGACCAAAGACAGTAGAGCTTAGTTATTAGTTTAAGCTTACCAGCTTACCTCCAGGAGTCATTACATACTTTTCAAATATTATCGAGGATGACGTCAGAATTTTTAAAAAGTAAAAACTAAGTCCTTAATCTGTGTATATATATATATATATATATATATATATATATATATATATATATATATATATAGTGTTACAGCATAATCTACCCAACTTCACTGCAGTTTATCGGGTATAGTTATTTATGCGTGAAGCATATACGGATTTTTCGAAGTTTTTTTTTATTTGTATGTTTTCCACGGCCGAGCACATGGCAGGCATTTTGGCACTTAAAATTGCAATTAACAAATAAAAACCACTTGCTCTAGTATCGTGAATTAATATAGGTATGATGTGGTCTAAGCGAGTTACATGTATGTTTTATATATATGCATACACAGTATTTTTATAGACTATTATTATTGGTTAACATGTATATACACGGTTATTGGTATTTCGACGTATTCCCGTTAGGAGGTGATTGGGCTTTCCAACTTGTCTTTCCAGGATACCTCCTGGAAAGGTAGTTCATACCTGCGTCGAGACTTTATGTTGTATATACTTTTCTCTTAATTTAAAATACCTTTATCAAATTTTTATGTAACTTTGTCTTAAAATATGCTAAAAATTCTAATTAACACGTTAATTGATAGAGCCACACCAGTATATCCGTCTACATATTTTTCTACCTTTCTCCATACAGTTCCAAGTTCACAATAAGTAAAAGTGAAGTTAAGTTGCGTCATAAGCGAAAACTGGTTGAAAATCATAAGCGTTTGCCCGTACTTTATTCAGTTTTCACACGACGGTTAATATTTATTGTATATTTTTTATATAATACCTGAGCTAGTCAGAACGTTAGTAACTGTTAGAATTATTGGCATACTCATCTCATCATCATTGTCATGTTAGTATTATCATGGAATTTAGATTGGCATATGCTATTATCTTTCTGGACAGTAATAACTTTGCCACGAGTTTATTATCTTTATCTTGAGTAACATACAAGTTTGTTTTCTATTCAAGTGTTCCGTTAAATCTTTATCGTGAAATTGAATTAGAATGTCGTGTATTTCTTTCCAGTTACTTGCCGCAACAAAGTAATGCTATTAGTCTTAACTTTATGAGACCTACTTGCCAACTGACTAATTACAACTATTTTTACTCTGGAGATTTAGTGAAAGCATGCATTTGAACTTGGAAATAAACATTAATGTGTTTTTTTATAACAGACGTGTAGAGAAAGCTGTGAAATAAAGTGCTTAAATTTAAAGTTATAGTAGGAAGTGTTTTGTTTTTTATTTTTAATCTTTATAATACAACAACAAAATAATTTAATTGTTTTGACCGTGTGGTTTGAGTTCGATTCCTAGCCGAGGATAAATATTTGTGCTTCATAAATGTGTATTTTTATACATTTACCTGATGTACATGTGGTGGTATGTGACAGTGGTAAAGCTACACTGCGGTTTGTTTCTAGCTGCAGAATGAATGGGTCAGCTCGACCGGGGGAGGACCACGCCACGTGTGGTTTGAGTTCGATTCCTAGCCGAGGATAAATATTTGTGCTTCATAAATGTGTATTTTTATACATTTACCTGAAGTACATGTGGTGGTATGTGACAGTGGTAAAGCTACACTGCAGTTTGTTTCTAGCTGCAGAATGAATGGGTCAGCTCGACCGGGGGAGGACCACGCCACGTGTGGTTTGAGTTCGATTCCTAGCCGAGGATAAATATTTGTGCTTCATAAATGTGTATTTTTATACATTTACCTGAAGTACATGTGGTGGTATGTGACAGTGGTAAAGCTACACTGCAGTTTGTTTCTAGCTGCAGAATGAATGGAGTCAGCTCGACCGGGGAGGACCACGCCACGTGTGGTTTGAGTTCGATTCTAGCCGAGGATAAATATTTGTGCTTCATAAATGTGTATTTTTATACATTTACCTGAAGTACATGTGGTGGTATGTGACAGTGGTAAAGCTACACTGCAGTTTGTTTCTAGCTGCAGAATGAATGGGTCAGCTCGACCGGGGGAGGACCACGCCCTCACAGAATACCAGCGTAAAATAGCAGCATAAAGCTGCTGTGTTTCGTCTTGTGCTGTATTATAATGTAGTGTAGGGATCCGGAGACCTTTATCACTGGTATAGATGTTACGGGCCGCTGGAATCACTTGCCATCAGGAGAACTGTGTCCTCGTTTGTTACTGTCAATTTAATAAAAAAAAGTGATTCCTTCGGCTCATGAAACCCATATTCATACTCGATAAGGAATCATAATGCAAGGGCATTGTCATCCCCGAGGACTGAGATGGAATGCTTCATAAAAGCTTCCGCATCCCTACTCACCAGTCAAAAAACAGCAGTATTATCCCATTTTAAGCTGATATTCTTTCTTGGTCGCGCCGATCCATTCATGATGCAGCTTGACACTATCACTAGCAAATATGTTCCGTGTCTCTGGCACTGCATCTGAGCCATCTCCAATGTCCAAACAACCATGTATTAGGCAAGGAAGGATGGCGAAGACACAACGAAGGATGTCGGTGAAGGATGTTGTGTCGTGTGTGTGTAGTGTCTAGTGTAGTGTAGTTGTCGAATATTGTTGCTAATGCTCTAATATTCGTATATTTTGTGCAATTCAACACGTTATCTGGCAAAAATCAGAAGATATCGCCGTGGTAGATATCATCAACCAGGAGGACGTTTCCCAATAACTTTTCTATAAATTAAAACAGTTTTGACGTAACTAAACACATGTTAAACTTTCTTTCTCATTTTACCGGCCTGGTCCACAATGATCAATCAGCAACTAAGACAAGATAATATGCAAAAGTTTTAAATGAGCCTATTTCGAATATATCGTTAAAATTATGAATAAACGGCATGAACGAATTAATATAGAACTTACCATATAATGAATATAGAACTGTCCATTTTATAATATTTAGGGGAAACTGTGTTTTAGAAGATCTTTATATCTTTTTATCGTTTCTTTTAGTAAGTACATTAATTTGTATCAAATGTTAACATCCCATTGCCATGAATTTTGTATGACTTGGCATCTAACTGGCATGTATAAAAGAAAAAGTGTCGGGCAACGACCGTGTTCTCTTAATAATGCATTGAGAAACTAAAATTATGCTCTCTGAACCAACTTTGAATATGAAATGAACGCACGAAAGTGAGACTTGTGTTTCTAGAAATACTTGAATAACTTCTGTGTTCAGATGACATCATGTTACGGTTGCGTTTCTTGCCCGCTGAATGCTAATTTTGTGATAGTTGTTTGAATCATTATCTGATTCGCCGAGTGTTGTGATCTTTGGTCTAATATGTCAACAATAGTCTCTCTATGTAGAGCTATGCTAGAAACATGCTGCAGAGTATTTCTAGCCTTAACATGAATGGGGTTAGACTGCATCCTCGTAGAATACCAGCGTAAAATGCTGCGCTGCGTTTCATCTGATGTATGCAGGGATACACAGAATATTATTACTGGTGACGAGGCATTTCATCTTAGTCCTTATTAGTGACGACCCAAATGCATAATGATTCCATATCTAGCATAAATGTGTATGTCATGGGCTGCAGGATTAATTTAACATCAAGTGAACTGTGCGCTCGATTTACACTCTCAATACTATAAAAAAAAATTACGTTGAAGAAAGGTGATTAAATATATAGAAAGATGTAATAAATCTGTATGTTTATTGGTCGACTTAAAAAAAGGGGTCTTTTTTATAATTGAAACATTTTATTTCAACACGAAACGAGATGATAGTTGGTTTAAATGTTTAAAAATTAAATTGTTTCCATTTTTGAAATTATACATTTACAATATAGTGTGTATATAGAAGTTGCTTGCTAACGACGCCACTCGCACGTATTTATACTAATTATTTACTTGTCTTATTTAAATATAAATTACCACCAATTATATATTTTATGTGCTTATTATATATATATATATAGTAGTGATAATTAATAAGTGAAATATTGAATATAGATGAATATAATTTTTTGATGGTAAAAGTTTGTCTATAAACCTATATTTCATTTTTCAAGGTTAACTATTTAATTGAATCTAAACTATCGGTATTTACTAACTTACGCCAGTCGTTTTTTTATTTTGTTGTTCAGGATTATTTGCATGCAAATTGAAAAATATTATTTCATCACATCTAAGAAGTATAACTTCTATTGCATGTACACATGTACACGAGTTTAGCTTAGTTAGAGAGCTTTTTTGTTGCTTGAGCTTTAGGCATTATATTGATCCGGAAGTTTGTTTTTAATACGCTTGTAAATATTATTTTTTTCTAAATAACCCAAAAAATATATATAATAACTCACGGGCTCGCCTAAAGCCACAGATGTATGATTTCTCTATACATTTTTTATATATATATATATATCATATAAATTATTATACTAACTTCAGATTTATTGCTTATTTTTTTATAAAAATATATATTTGTAAAATAATATGTATAATTATTGTACAAAGTCAAGTTTACTTACACGGGTTCTTTGATTTAGATCTAACACATGAAATCATACCGTTCGTTGTAGCATACTTGATGCTAGCATATCTTAATTTAAATCTCTTTATACGAGTTACTTAGTAATGCGCATAGAATATAAATAAAACACGATACGTTGAAACTTAAATGTTATTTTACAAACATTACACGTGTTTTAAAGCCTGTCTTATAATATAGTCACTCTCATCTATCTAACGTCAAAGTTTTCTGTTACACACACGCATGCATATTTTGTATATATATATTCGTATATGTCTCTTTAGGTATCTTATTGGTATTTTTTTAAAGAATGTTAGTAACATTACTAATATTCCGGTTAACCACTCCAACTAATCTGAAAATGCTTGTGCCAGGATATGGCTCATGACAATAGTAGAATGGCGGATTTGAACCTCCGCCACTAACTTTCGCAAACTACACCCTATACCATTAGGCTATTGATGCTTAAATTTCTGTGTAAACTTGGGTAACTGTTTTCCGTGTCGTGGCTTCTTCTGTTGTAAATGAGTAGATGCATATTCTATATACGATTTGCGAAATTTTACGTTGTAGGTTCGAATTCGCCATCGCGACTATCGTCGGGAATTAGCATGCATTTCTCTAGAATTATTTTTTGAATTAAAAAAATGTGAAATATGAAATGTTTTTGTGGATTGAGAAATCTCATGACAGGACTGTAATTTCTGACTGTCCAATTACAATGTGGATGACTCCAAGGGGAGTTTACTGAATTTCCATACATTTTGAAATGCGGTTGATAAATTTCATAACCATTCCGGAACAGAAAATGCAGTCAGTCTAGCATTATTTTAACTTTTAAATATACTTACACAAAGGTAAGTGGGAAGACAATGTCTTGTGGCATTAAGTCCGCTATTATTTTGTACAATGTTTATTACTTGTTTGTTAATATTTATAAAGAATAATAAATAAATGTTATATGATGCTCTAAATGCAAAAGTAGAAATGGATTATTTCATTAATTGATTTATTATACTTCTTTCGATTCGAAAAACTTATTTCCCAATGGTGCAAAATGTGCCTTATATAAATAAATCCCAAATGTCGGTTCCAAAGTTCACCTAGATTGTCAATGATCCTTGTGATCTTGCGTCGCAGAATGTGCCCTCAACCTAATGTGTAATTTCTCATTTTAATAACTGGGTCATCGGTTGTAATAATTCGACATAGGAATTATGAACTCATTACTCTGGGTCCACTCTGGGGGCGCCACGCTCTCATGGAATACAAGCATGAAATACAAGCTCCTACGTATTATTTCATTTTGGAATACGTCAAATTGGAGATCTTATTACTGTGTTTTTTATTATTATACATAAGCGGCCATGTCAAAATTTTTCTCCTAAAGTATTAAATGATTCCTGCGGCCCATGATAAAATTTCATTTGGAAATGGAATGACTTGTCACAAGTAATAAAGTATCAAGTTTTTCCGCCGCCGTTCGAGCTGACCCATTCATTCCGCAGCTAAAAACAAACTGCAGTGTAGCTCTACCACTGTAAAAGTACTATTTTATTGGTGTAAGTGATGCCCTACACCTGCCAAGATGACTTATTCGTGCCTAACTAGTGCAGTGTGTCTCTGCCAATTACACTTCATCGAAGTCTTTGGCGATGACGACGCATCTATATGATTCGTTATCGAGTATGATTGCACATATCACTTATTATCAGGTGTGTGTGTCGATAGCGGGAACACAGAACAGCAGAGCAGGTTTGTTCATTGCAGTGTGATCGGATATGAAGGAGGGTTGAAATGATAGATGGAAATAACGGAAATGGTAACAGTAATTGACTTATATTAGTAAAGGATATAACCGATTCCAGGGCACCCGTTTAATATCACGGATTACCCAGTTTTATAAATAAAACAGATAGTAACATTATGATCGGAAATACGGAGAACTGCATAATTTCAGACTCAGACAGACAGGTCAGATCCATGAGAATCTTGTAATTTATAAAGCGATTATTTAAAAATATAGATTCAACGTAGTTTCTAACTAATCAAAACCAAATTTAGCTAAATAGGTCAAGTATATACATTCCCATTCCCATAAAAAATTATCGTCTTCGAATTTGCGTGCCATTACTGTTAAATAATGGACCTAGTAGACAAGGTTTTACTTCTGTATTTGGCGTTTAACTAAAAATTTTAAAAGAAAAGAGTTGCTAAGGAAAATTTTATGTCCCCTGTATCAAGACAATGATAGTGAAAACTCTGTTGAAAATGTTTCGCTCACTGCATTTAAATATATTGGCAACCGACATCTTTAATTTACATATTCCATAGGTTGACTTTGCGATCGTTTATTCTCATCACTCACATAAATAAATCGTTAAAAGTGAAGTTGAAGTTTGACGCTGAAATTGACCGAACGCGTCGGTATGTTAAGTCAGTTTTCCCACCTCTGTAAAATTAAAAAAAAAAAGTAAAAAACTCATTTCATTAAAATGCCGAAATCGAACAATTAACGCAATTGTATTTTGATGGTTGTGTAGTTTTAAATATTGCATTCGAAAATTAAGTAAAAGATTAATTTAACAGATAATGTATTTATTTTTCACCGGATGTAATAAATTACCATTGATCTTAATGAGCACGGACGACTTGTTACAAAACGCCACAAACATTATTAATTCTTCAATAAATTAAGTTGTAACACTGCACTTTACATAAAAACTTATATAATTATAGTCTAGTTTAGTCTAATAGTAAAAAGCTTTCGTAGCTTTTATGAGAGCTGTGTAAAATTTTACCATGAACTTTTTAGAATTAAGGTATTAATAATAAAAAATATGTAAGAATTAGAATTTAGAAGAATATAAAATAACACACGTCAAATAATTTCGACTGACGAAGGCGATGGTGCTACTGCAACGCCATAACTACTAGAACACTAGTGATGTTGTTTATCTGGTCGATTTCGATCGAGTTATGATTACTAGATGGCATCAAAACATTGTACGTATTATAGTGTTGTATGTATCCCGCAAACACTAAAGCACTCGTAAGGCGTTCCTTTTCCTATTCCGATGTTATGCATTGCCAATAAGATTTCTGCGGCCCATGACATCTACATTCATCCTTGACAACGAATCTGCATTATGATTCCTTTCCCGCTTCTAAGACCGCATTTTCCCGAAAATGCAGTCTTAGGAACGTCTTCTGAGGAATTCGGAGTTTGGTGATAGCTGAAACCTAAGTCTAGCTAAAGTTGTAAAATATTGGCTCTTACCTAGCTGATCGAAGATCCCGGTGATTTGCAGGATATAGAGTAAGTTTCGCCTATGGTAATGTCGTTGAGTTTTCGGTAGTCAATGACTACTCTCCATTTACGTACGTCCGGGTGCATCTAATTTTTTTGGAACAACCCAAATGGATGATGACGAAGGAGAATTTGAACTAACTATGATATTTTGTTCTAACATTTTATTAATTTGATTTTCTACTTCCTTCTAGTTCTATTGGATACGTTATAGTAAAAGTAGTAAAGTTGAATCGAGTAGCTCTAATTTTAGGTCTAGATTAGTATTAGTGTCACACTTGAGGACTAAGATGGAATGCCTCGTCTCCAGTAATAAAGGTCTCCGGGTCCCTGCACTCACCATACGAAACACAGCTGCATTAAGCTGCTATTTTCCGTAAGGGCGTGGTCCTTCCCAATCGAGCTGACCCATTCATTCTGCAGCTAAAAACAAAATGCATTGTACATAATCTTTCCAAAACAAGGAATTAAATATATAACAATGAAATATAGATCTTTTTAATATTGCCATAAATATTTTAAAATCAAACTAACACATGTATTAAGCAAAATTTCATTGTAAGTTATATAATTATTACAAAAGTTGTTTGTTTAATTTTCATCCCGCGACAACTAAAGTGTCACAATATTATCTCGAATTAATTATATAAACTTATTGGCTAGATAGGTTTGTTTTTATATAAAGTTACTTTCTCATGTTATGTTAAATGTGTGAGACTGTTGTTTGTTGCAAAAAAATTTAGATAGATAGTGCTGCACGTTTGTAGTTGCAGCGTGAATGTGTCAGTTCTACCGGGGAAAGATCATATACTCACAGAGTACTAGCGAGAGATAGCACCATAATGCTGTTGTGTTTAGTATAGTGAGCGTAGGAAACCTGGAACCCAACTACAGGTAACGTTCATCGTAGTCCTCGAGGGTGACAACATATCTTCATATTGAATCTTGGTGGAGGATATATGTAGTTGTTATAGGTCGTACTTATCAGGTGAACTGTATGTCACTTCTCATATTTGATATTAAAAAGATGCTGTGTCATTGAAACGGTATATGCATATAATCAACTCGGACCTAAAAATTAACAATTAGTGTTATACAAATGTTGATTGTTGACTGAAGATTGAACCCGGGACGCGCGTCGCAGAAGCCAACTCCAACCATCATCAGTTAAAGTCCTAGCATAGATATATAGATATAGTAGAAAGCGATCTATTTTAAACGGATATATATCGATAACGTTAATTTAAAAACCACCTAATGGAACCGTCGATATTCATCGATGTCTTGATACTTGACATCAAAAGGCGTCATCTTGTCCGTCCTCGATTCACATCTTTGTCATCAGTTTGACATTAATATTAATAGATTAATAGTGACTATGTCCTGACACATCACGCAGGATTTCCGTACGTTACGAAAGCGTATACATAATAACACGCTCCACTTAGTTTCATTTAAATTAAAATTTTATATTTAAATATTGAACCAAATTATCTTTTTCTATTAATTGTGTGTTAGCTTTATAAGTAGAATAAACTACGAGGTAACACTTAAAGATGTAAAAACGTATCTGTTACAAGTATATCGTCAGGTATCATAGGAATTAATTGTGATATATCTATTGATTATTTATGTTATAAGTATCTAACTATAATAATATATAAATATTAATTAATGATAGTTTTGATAAAATTCAACTATCAGTATCAAATTTAGAACTTTTGTTTCTGTGTCTTATCAAAAACTACTAAATAAATGTTGATATACATTAATGGTTTGGTTTCTTACATATTATCTTAAAACCCAAGATATGATTCGATCCAGTGTGATTCTGCAGCTAGAAACAAACTGCACCTTAGCTCTACCACGATATGAAGCAACACGGCTAAGGGGCATAAAATGTATCTTCAAATCGTTACGATCCCATGTCTCAAATGATACAAATATAGTATTTAATTTAATTTATTAATTTAATTTATTTTTATTTAAATTTAGTATTTTCTGTACTTTGATTCTCACATTTGCATGGTTATGTTATTTAGCTAAGCTTTACGTAGTAACTTATGGTAGAGTTAAGGTTTTATAATAATAAGATGATAAAAAATAAGATTCCTCCATGTTATTACATTTTTGAACAACCAACTGTTATTATTATTGTTATTATAATTACAACAATTACAAATTATGATTGTTATTACGATTACAACAATTACAAATTATTATTGTTATTACAATTACAACTGTTATTTTTGATGTTATTTATTTTATTATTTCAGCAACTTTATTTTTGGCTTTGTATTCGTTTAAATATCCTACGTAATGTACTTCCACCGGGTCAATATGGTCATTTTATTTAACCTCTTCAAACATTGTATCTTTTGAGATTGTAATTTATTATTGTTATCTTTTACACTGATTATATTTTTGAAAAGAGCAGCTAGGCTCTTTCTTGGTAAAATCCATCTGTCCAACCAATCGGTGGTAAAATTCATAATACCTTTTTGTACATGTGTATGAATATAGTATATTTTCATTTTGATTGATTTTTTTAAAGATTGCTAATACTGCTATAAAAATTTCTAACACTTAATCACTCTAACCTAAAATGCTTATGCTAGATGGTCCAATACAATACTCGAATGGCGGAATCTTTCTTCTAATCGTTTAGGCTACTGACGCTGCCTTTTAAAGGTTTTTTTATTTATATTTTAATTAAAAAAATCAAATATGCCCTTATTCCGTTAGAGAAATGGTTTTGTGTTAAAATCAGTTTCCTGGTGGAGTGGTATGGTAAATACTTTAAAATAGTAATATTCGTTTTCTCAACAAACCAGGTTTCTATAAACAGTTATTTCTAGTATTGTACTTCGCGCACGTATACATTTATGAAAGAAATATTAAAGTTAGGAACAAACATTTGTGAATAACGCCCTAGTTATAAGAAACACTTTCAAAACAAACTCTAATTGTGGTCGTTTAATACGAACTACGAACATAAACAAAAAAAAGATGCTTAACACGTATATTTAAATTGTTGAACATGTGTAATTGTCGACATAGAAATAGATTATTTATTTTGTGATATAATTGAAGAAAGTTCTTCTTTTTGATGTTGGTATCAAACGAGGGCACAATTCATCTGATAGAAACTGATTTCGACGGCCTAAGACACCATTCCTATTAGATATTATGTATTTTATATTATCCATAAGGAATGTAGATACGTTGTCATTGTTTGACATGTTTAGCGCAATTTTTTAAGGATATCCTCCTTTGACTACGCATGGCTCTGTGTTCCGGTATATGAATGCACAGATTAAAATTAACTCGATACATATGCGTTTAAATGCGTTGCAATTATAATAGGGTCATATTATTTTGACGCAGTTAAAGGTAGCCAAATTTAGGGTCGCAGCATCGATTCCGTCATATAGCACAAGCATTTACGCTTATTTGGGATGGTTAACAGGGATGTTAGAAATTATAAAACTGATAATATAACTGTTTATAAAAAAAAACAAATTGTCGATACTACGATTTGAGTGGCTACTGTAATTTTTTGTTTCGGATACTATTTTACACTGTAAGCCACCGCTGGTTGATGCTGCCTAAACGGAAAATTCAGTGTCAGCCACAGGTGGATGGTGTGGAACTCAGCGTGTTAAAAAGTAAGACGTTACCGACAATATGGTTTTAAGTTTCTTTCTTTCACCCAACGTAACACAAGAGCTAAATTACTATTTTATGCTTGTATTCCGGAAAGCGTGATCTTATCTTGTCGTCTATTCCACTTATTCGTGTTATACCTAGCTCATAACTGCTACGTGACTCTACCACGTAAAAAAGTAAGAGTGTCTCGAAACAAAGACGCTATTGAGAACAAAATCATAAAATTCTCTTTAAATTTACAGGTCAAAGCTTTAAAAACACTTGAACGAGTAACTTGTTGTTAGAATATTTTTTGTGTTGAATACTTTTTTGTGTTGAGTGGAGTCAAGTGCAACGGTGGAAGAGCCAAATTGCATCTTGTTTCTAAAATGCTCGATCGGGCCTTCCCCGATGAGCTTGAAATGATCCTTATCACGCCCTCACAGAATATCATGACGCAGTAGACCGTTGTTGTATTGCTTTGTGTGTGATCCGGATTTATTACGGGTAACAATGCATTCCATTACAGTCCTATGTCGCAAAACAAAAGTAGCTTGGATCCTTGTTAAGGATGGGTTGCCGTCATCGCCTCCTATTAGGTGAACTGTATACTTATTGTTAATTTTATAAAAAAAAAAGTTACGAATCCGAGTGATTAAGACTTACATAATATTATCTTTGCTTTACTAAAAGATTTTCACTTCCTTTTATTTTATATTTTAAGCGAAGTTTTTAAATATACATAATACATTCACGAATTAGGCCTATTGCGGTAATTTGCTGTCTCACGCTGAGGTTTCATTGTCTATATAAACATTTCGTTGGAATTACAAAGTAAAATACCAGATATAAAGACTACCATGTTTGGAATCGGTTATAAAAAATGCTATGCTACGTTACTGTTTCAACGAAGTTAAAACATCTTTACCTGAGATGGTTCAACTTTAGCGGACGTTACGTCCATATACCGTACGGTTAGTGGTTAAAAAAGTTATATTTTTTGCCATTTCTATCTACCGCTTCTTACCGTAAGTGGCACACTTTTAAACAGGCCATTCGGTAAGACATCTGAACTTTCTGTACTGTGACAATTCGATTACATTTAGCCCTAGAAGCCTACATTGTATCTATTCAAACTGTTTGTGACCGTTTATTCAAAACGAAGCCCACTTGAAAAAGTGATACGCTCATTATGAACTATACTCGTGTTCACTTTGAAATAAGATTTAACACACTTTCGGTATGACTTGTGAATTTCGGCGGCGACCTATCCGAGCTACGATCAATGTTAATACTTATAGGTGTAGAGATATTAGACACAAGAGGTTTAAAATATACCGAGTAGAGGCAGTGAAAGTTTTTATAATATATATAGAATATGGTATTGAGATATTTAATGTTATAGTAGCAATTAAACTATTATACGACCATTGATTACACTTGATTTACATGTTGCTGTATTCATTTCTATTTATATAGAAATACGAGCGCAAATTACGTGTGTAACGTAAGTCATTTGAGTACCATAGAGTCATAAGAGTATCCATTACTCTCTAATACCCCGTTCATTTCTTGCGTTCGTTTGTTAACACCGAAGGCGAATGAACATAAGCGCTTTAGAGCCTATTTAACAAACTATATAAATTAATTATCCACACATAATTCCTGTAACGTGAAATATAGGTAACAGTTTTAATCATACGAAGGCCTACTTGTAGTTCCGAGTCTTGACGTACCAAGAAGCAATGCAATTTTGAGTACTGATTTATTTCGTTGGTGAATAACAATGGTAGAGTTATACTGCAGTTTGTTTCTGGTTGCAGAATGAATGGGTCAGCTCGACCAGGGTAGGACCATGCCCTCACAGCATACCAGCTTAAAATAGCAGCGTAATGCTGCTGTGTTTCGTCTGTTGAGTGTAGAGATCCTAGAGGCATTCCATCTGATTCCTCAAAGGGTAACAACGCATCTGCATTATGATATCTTGTGAAGAATGAATGTGTGTTTCCTGGTCCACCGTTACGGGTGTAATAATAATGTTTGTCTTATCTTAAATTTTGAAAGTGTAATCTATTTATCTCTAAATATTATAAATAGTAAGAACTAAGAAATCTATGGAAGAAATCTAGCTCATTAATTACGTTTATGTTTACGGTTTGCTGCGGTTTGATCATTAACAACGTTAAAAGACATTTTATCACTGTTTTAGCTTTTAGTAATGGCACGGTAGTTAAACAATTTTAGAAATAGTTTTATCTATATCTATTCAGTGAATTCTTATCGACCCCGCAGCTTAGTAGTTAGAATTATGCTGCCGAGTAGTACGGTTGGGTCCTGAAATCAATTTCCAATTGAGGAACAAAGTTTATATATAAAATTTTTTTGGGTTAGTATGTATGTATATCTATCTCTGTCAGTAACTAGGTAAAGGGATGACGAATGAGTGTTCACTCGTTATCCGCTCACCTGTCTCCGTATCTATGTTTTTTTATTTGAATGCTTACAATACTCAATAAATAGTGGTAGGCCCACATTGCAACTAGTTTCTAGCTACGACATAAAAGGTCACCAGGAAAGAATCCCTCACAGAATACCAAATAAATAATTACCTAAATAGCAAGTAATGCTAAAAACCTTAAAGGGATGATACATCTCATTCTACATAGTTGGAAGAATATCTTTAGTATGAAAATGAAAAAAATAATTTTACCTGACACGCGTGTCACGTAATTGTGTCGAAATTGCTTTGATCGGTCAAGGATTGAATGCGTTCCGTTTATTTTCAAGTTCACAGTGACTAAGCGGAAGCTTTATTGTTGTGTACTTTTATTATAAACACAAGTGAAAGCGGAGGTCGAGGTTCGCGTCTGTATAATTTAAAATAACAATGAAATTGAGAGTGTCGATGACTGGAAGATTATCGGACAGTTTAAAAAGATGCTGATGAAAATTTTGACACGATATTTATATTATTGCGTTAACACCATTGTGTTGTTCGGTTTGTTGTGTTTGTAATTGATTCTTTTGGATTCGTAGAACTGTTCTCTGCAATCCTCCCGTTGCCGGTTTTTAAAAGTTTCGGAGTAATTTGATTGTACTAACGTTTTTTTACGGGAATGCCGCTTATGAGAGATTACAGGCATCTACAATCAGGAGGCATAGATGCACAGTAGGAAATGTGTACAGGAGGTATGCCCAAAATGATAAAATTATAGACATGCACAAAAGAACTTCAGAAGTCGATGTGAATCAGCCACCAACGCAGACCCCAAAAATAAGATAAGATTTATTACGTGGGGCATACTGAAAGTTTCTGGAGTCAATACTAAAAAAATAAAAAAGCAACTACTGTTTTCAAATATGGAACTCTCTGGAACATGTTACTTTTTAATTTGCGAGACTGTCATTTGTTTTTTTTTAATTGTAGCGACCTTTAGAAAATTAGTCCGTTATTACAATGAGATTAACGCGTGAAAATTTTCGCTCAAAGTTGCCAGAGACCTTTAGGAGAGACAGAGAATTGAAATTTCATAATGAAGCCCCATGTCGCAGTTCTGTGATTCTGTGGTTCGGAGAATTCTGACGTGGACCTAATCATCTCCATAGCGATGTTGGTGAAGGTCGGCCGGCGACTGCAGTTATGATAAGTAGGAATTCGACTCCCGGATATTGATACTGAACTGAACTGTAAATTCGTACTGTATAAGGCTTTAAAATGAGCTAAGTGCAAAACTTCGCATGTGCATCTAAAGGTTTGGAAGCTCACACTCGATGGATATCGCATAATTTAACGGAAGACCTGAAACGACTGTCGTGTGGTGCCGTACAAAGATATTTTTTTTGGACAATACTCATTTCTGTATATCATATCGTGATAGGTGACGAAACCTGGGTATAACTTTGAACTTTGGAAAGAAAAAGCCAGTCAGCAAAATGGGTCTTTCCTTTCAAAACTTTCCGACGAAATTAAAGTCAAAGCACCGTCAAGGAAATGGTTGCTTCTTTTATTGGCAAATCAAGACATTACATTACAATGTCGCTTGAAAATCAAATGACCGTCCTTGGAATGCAGATTGCAACGTAAACAATTGCTTGTCCAGTATTAGTAAAAGTGCGCGAAAAGAGACCTCGCAGAATTGTCGCCCTTTACCATGATACTGCGTTCGCATTTTCGCTAAGATAACATCCACAAAAATCCACTAAACAGCCCGGCCCACAAGCCGGACAGCAATGTACATGACTTGTTTTATTTCCGAAAATTAAAGATAATATAAGTGAATGCGTTCCACGAAGATATTGTACAGGTCCCTATTGAAGACTGGTGAATTATACATATTATAAACTTTTCTTGAGGAGCATTTAGGAGAGACATTTAGGATGTACGTATAGACAAGGGACTTCGTGTAATGCTATGCAGGGATGGTGGTAAAGATATTCCTTTATAATATTAGGCGTAACGAACGGCGTAGCTTTTTGCTTGTAATTGGATCCTTGGGTGCCTACAGTGAGCATACGAAACACAGCAGTGTTGATTTCACGCAGGTATTTTATTAGAGTGTTGTGCAAAACACCCATTCTCTTATAGATGACCACTGTATTTCTCATTTGTGTGACAAATATCTTATTTACTAAGCTACCGCTTGCTATTAATTTAACCGAATTAACCATGTACATAAATGTCCAGACGTACAACTTTCTACAGCCGGGAAATTACGGCTTTCCGTCCAAGCCTTCAGCGTGTAAGCAGGCTCGGTGATTACACTTTTGATTACGTATAATGTGAATTTAATTCTAGAGGATTACTAGAACCGACACAAACATGACATGACCGATCTACGTAATGAAATATAAGCTTGAAATAAAGTTACAAATGTACCTACATTACAAGTTTAGAGTAAACCGAATATGAGGCTTTACTTACTACATTCTTTATTTATTTACATAATATTGTATTTACCTTTAACAAAAATAAGAATACAAAGCGCGGACTTAGTGCCTATTGGCATTCTCTATCGGTCAACCCAGGGTGTGATGTGATTGATGCATTATTCAAAAATAACTGATAAAAACTTTTCCTACCTCAGTAAAAAACAAATATGTATCATCGATCTAAAAACTGAATACTTTGAAATTTTGTGATATATATATAAATACGAAATATATATATATATACCTATCTATATACATATATATAGTAATATAGTTAATAGTAAGTCTTCGGATCTAAATGTATTGCGTCGGAATAGGAAAGGGGAAAAAATTGAACACCTCAATGTTTTTGATTGTGGCATTATAATATTATGTCCTGACCAGACGATGTCATTTTGTGATACAAGAAGATATTGCCAAGGCCAAAATCGATTGGAGTACAATATTACAGTCAAAGACTTGTATATATTTGTGTTTAATGTGTTTGTGGCTGAAAAAGGTCCAGTTGATGATCGATTAATGCTCGTGGTCTCTGCCCCGATTATAATGTATGACATTTTTACATAGTAAATTCAGTTTTGAAATAGATTCAGTTCAAATAGGTCTGCTCGACCTAGGTTGGAATACGCTTTCTGGAATAGCAATTTAACACTATGATATTTTGTTTGGTGAAAGAAAGAAACCGGAGGCCTTATTACTGATGAAGAGGCATTCCATTTGACCGATGGGTATCAGCATGACAATACCTGATAGAGGATAAATTAATGAAATAATGAAGGTTACAGACCGCAAGAAAAACTTACCATCAAGTGAACTACGTACCCCATAACATTAAATGAAACATTTATTTATAAATGTATTGTGTATTTTAAACTAAAGTGTTATTCTCTTGTTTACACGGAGTATTTACGGCACAGCATATTTAAATAAAAATACTCAAACATAACAGGCAGAAGCATTTTCTTTCTCGTGGATCATCATATTTCGGAAAGAAGAGGTCGTTGACCGTCTGAATTATATTAACTGTACCTATTCATTTGTTCAAAGTTGTCAAGTATAACCATCTAATATAAAACAGCAAATACATATGTAACAAATGAAACGATGTCGTTCGCTAAGTATACAAAAATCGACTAAAATTCAATTAATATTTGAACATGGTTGCGTCATAAAGAAGTGTTTATTAATTGGCTATTTGCGTACTTTTTTAATATTCTTTTCCTCCTAACTATCTCACACAACAAAGATTCCTGCTACTTTGTGTCCATCTGGCGAGTTAAACAGTTGCAAAACTTTATTAGGGGTGACCAGGCATCCTATAAAGATACCCTAGACAATCATGCCAACTATGCATTATGTGTGACGACGAAGCTATTATGATTTCTTATCGAAGATCATTATGGGTGTCAGGTGCCGCAGGAATGGTACCATCAGATTAACTGTGTTTGTTTGTCACTTCCATCACCATATAAAGGATGCCCAACTAGCAAAAAGTCAATCCGTTGTATTACGTATTGTTTACTTGGGCTAAATATGGGCATTGTACATACTATAGTCACTTAAAACTGCTGTTTACAAGTAATAAATAAATAATGGATTGTACTGTGAAGTGCCAGTCTTATAATTAAAACCCTGATATCCCTTGTCTGACCTGAGATCTATTCTAAGTTTTCAAAGAGATTATATTAATATTATTAGTTTTGAAATTTAATTAAAATATACATATTCATTTTATATAAGGAGAGTTCCAATTATTACAAAGGTCATTTGAAAGCTGTGATGTCTGTATGTCAATGACTTTGCCACTTAATTAACTGAATACTTCCCTAATACAATCTGTGTTTACGTGAATCAACCATTGGTAATTATTACTGGAACGGGTGCATGACTCCTTACTTGATTGATGATTATCATTGTAATATTATAATACGGTTTATGTGTTAACGAATTAGTTCCCCTAATGTATTACATTATTAAATGGAATGGAGACAATATAAAACTTTCTTTCGAACGAAACGTTACTCAATTAACAGTGATATAGGTAAAAAAATGGAATATATTACAATTTACTTAGTTCCAAAATAAAGCGTCAAAAGCCTAATGGCTTAGGATACGGTCTGTGAAAGTTAAGGTCGTAGGTTCTAATGCACCATTAAACTATTGTTATGAACCATCTCTTAGCACAAGCATTTTCAGCTTAGTTGAAGTGGTTAACTGTACTATTACTTAAGTCAATTAGTAGCATAGCTAATATTGTTTTTTAATTGTGTTTTATAAATATATAAAAATACATGTACCAAATAAGAATGGGTATTATTATTATTCTTTTTTTGTTATTTATTTGGAAGCGGTAGCAGTTAAAATCGTTTAAATTTCTAGTTAAATTGAGATTTTGGACGATTTATATTTTTGCTCTATGATTTTAATACTTCTGTATTATAAAATAGAAAACAACCCAAGGGCTTTAAAAAAAAAAAATCAAATATTATAAATAATTTTGAATCTTTGACATGATTTTAATGAATAAAAACTTTGACGCTGCCTCAACAAAAAGTAATGCTAAAGGTGCAAAGTCATTTTTTTAGTTCATGATTAATTATTTTTCGCTGATTTGAGTTTTTCGAAAATTGCAACGTAATATAATATCTGGATTTTGAGGTTGATACAGTAATTGATTTGAATTTAGTACTTTGTGATACTTGTTGATATGTTGAAAGTCGTTATCTTTTACTTAATAACACACTCTGCTAAATATCAGCTCTCAATAAGAACTGTTGATATAGAAAGCCTATAATTAAGCGTATAAAGTTTAAGTTGCAAACAACGTAACTTTACGTTTTATTCGGGGTAACTTCAAAACAACGGTACAGCATGAGATGTTTTTCTTTAAATATTCTATAAAAATAATATTTTTGATTTGAACAAACTTTAAAAAAAATAATATTTAAAGTAAATTCTAACTGTTCTTTTAATTAAAAAAAAATAACAGAACGACCCCTCACTCGTTGCAGTGACGACCTATGAAGATCTGAAGGAAGTTGAAGGATACTGGTGAGTCAAGTCTTCAACGGCAATCCGTGGGGGGGGGGGGGGGCTATGTTTAGCAGTGGATTAATGATGGGGGCGAGGTATACCATCTTAGTCGTTAGCGTTGAAAATGATCATGCGTTATCCCTTACCGAACATATAGTATCATGGGATACAGGAATCGCTTACCATCCGGGGAACAGTGTGTTTGTTTCTCACCATCAATCTCAAGTTTTTTTACAAATACATAACTACAGTTTTTTTTGTAGAGAGCTACGAGCCAGTACGTGTAGCAAGTACGAGTGGTAAACTATACCGATTTATGTACTGGCCTCAGCATACGAATTTTGGATTTTTAAAATTGAAAAATGATCACCTCTAAATAATTCATAGCATATTTAGGTAATATTCACCATGATTTTTTAATTACTTTCACATTTGCATATAAGCGGGTGTAAAGAATATTTAGCTAAAGTAATGTTATATTTATTATCAAGAAATAATATTGTTACACATAAATTTGCAATATGTCATTATGTATGTATCTATGGAAATATAATAAGAAACCTAAGAGTGTCACAGAAAGAGTGACACATAAGAGTCGCCAGGCCCAAAAGAGTCACCGCTCTCTATCTCAGACACGCGTCAACAGTTGTCTTAACGCAGTTTAAAATTGAATCAATTTGTATAAATAATCGAAAACAAGAAGTGGTATTGTTAAGCTGTGTGAAATTATGCATAAATTATTTTAATAATGACGATTATAAAGATAAAGACGATGAGATTTCGTTACACGTATAAGTGCTTTGCAATAATTACTACTAAAATATTATTGTAATTATTATTATTATTATTATTTACTATGCTTAAAGGTAATGCAAAAAAATATATTTTAATTTTCACTGAGCATTAAGTCGTAAGATATAGGATACCTGCAAAAGCGAGGACTCAAATATGTTTTCTTCATTTTGATAAACATTTAGATATTTATATAACACGGAAAGGCACCTAATGAATTTCAAAATTTGGTACCGTGTGTCGTAAAAAGTATTATCAATATTTAATTGCGAAACTCTCTAGCCTAGTCTGGCAAACACAATTTTCTTTTAATACAAATAATAAAAAAATATACAAAGTAAGACTAATACACAAAATTGTGTTCTATATATTGTAAGTAAAGTTACAGCATATATATAAATCCCACAACGGGACATAAGCCTCTCCTCCTCTCTAGAGAGGGTGTTAGAGTATATCACACCAGGCAGCTCTACTGCGGATTTGCGGACTTCAAAAGTTTTCGAAATATGCAGATTTTCTGACGATATTTTCCTTCAGCAGCGAGCACGTGTTAAATCAGAAATTTGAATTGCATTTTATAATTTCATTGGCGCCGGTGTCGAGGAGGAGGAGTGATCTTAGCCAGGGACAGGAATAACTTAATATCACATGAACTGGGTGCTCGTTTTTTATCTTACTTCCGAATAAAAACATAGCACTTAAGTTTAGTAACATTTTTAAACGCTCTTTTAAATAAAAATTAAATCTAGATTATGAAGTAGTTATATACTTAACATATATTACCTCTTTAGGTCAGTCAAGTTATCTCATCAGGAGTTGAAATATTAGCAGTGAAATATATGTGACATTTGACCATCATGTTTGCAAGTTACAGAAATTATAAATTCTATACAAAATGGCGGCGAACACTTTCACTGGCGCAAAGCAATTTTGATATTGGCCATAAATAATAAAGGAACTTTTACTTATCGAGAAAAGTTCGTATTACGAAAACAAATCTACATATTCTCTCTTATGTTATATCAATTTGCATAAGAAACAACCAGTTCTTTGCTAGTGTTATACGAAATTAGTAATATTACGTTTTTAACTCATCTATAAATGTAACATTAAAATTAAAGGCGCCATAAGAAGCCGTATTTATTTTTAAATGTCTGGTTTATTACTTATAAAAAAGCAATGTATAAAGTAGAAGTGTGAAAAGAAATTAAGTAAAATATTTTTTCCTCGATAAATTATTAAGTCAAAACATCTGACACATTTTATATTGTTATTTATTACCTAATCAAAAATTAAATTAATATGTTTAAAATATTAAAACTTAATTAAATGTATATTCAGTCTACACATATAGTGGTTATTAAGTGTAGGAAGTATTTAATATAAGATGAAAGCAGAAGTTATGCGTTTTACCGTCATGAAGTGACTTCCCTGAGAGACTTGATATGCAAAAGTTAATACAAAAGCTGTATTTAATTTATATGTAAATAATATTCGTTAACCTAGAATTACTGTTATGAATCAATTTATTTAGTTAAGTAGTTCATTTTAATGAACATAATTTTTACATATGGACTTCTATCTCAAACAGTTTTCAGCTCAGTATCTCATTATTGTAACAATACTAAAACATCCAAGTCTTAGTTTTTTACTTAAGTGTTAAGTGAAACCTTTTTAACATACTAAGGATGACACACGAGTACACAGCTCACTTGATGGTAAGTGATGACATTCTCATCAAAGAAACGAGATGCGCACGCGTTGTTATTTGAGAACTGAGATCAAACCCCTCCCTGCACTCATCAAACGAAACACAGCAGCGTTACGGTGCTATTTCACGTCAGTATGCTATGAATGGTGTAATCCTTATATAACTACAGTTTTTTTATATTCAATTATTTATGCGATCGAACCAACCCTTTCATGTTGAAACTCGCTGTCACGTCTAGTTCTACCACGTAAGAAAAGGATGATATATTTTCATAATTTCATCTTAATTAAGTTACATAGAAATTACGCTATATGAATATTCTAATATATTTAGTCTGTATAAAAGTATGAAAAATTCAGAATGTTTATTAAGTATGGCAATTTTTATAATTTCAATCTATACAATAATAAATCTGTGAATACACATTTTGTCTGAATAAAACATTGTTTTACGAATTTGTCGCATTCGAACTTACGACAATTATAATTTTATTTAATATGACGTCTCGTAAATATAAGAAAACACTCTTCTCTCTCTGTTTCTCTGTATGTTTGTGCGCACTACACTTCACAATAGCTGAACAAATGGAAATTATTTACATTAGGAATTAAATTACGTGTTTCATTCATTCGGTTGAGAAATAAAAAACTCTCTATGCGAAACTTAAAGTCGTAGGTTCGAAACTGCCATTCAACTATTGTCATGAACTCCTAGTTGTTGACGGCAATGTTAGTAATACAAACATTAAAGCTTAGTTGGAGTTTATTAACGGCAATGTTAGTAATACAAACATTTAAGTTTAGCTGGAGTTGTTAACGGCAATGTTATTAATACAAACATTTAAGCTTAGTTGGAGTTGTTAACGGCAATGTCAGTAATACAAACATTTAAGCTTAGCGGGAGTTGTTAACGGCAATGTTAGTAATACAAACATTTCAGCTTAGTTGAAGTTGTTAACGGCAATGTTAGTAATACAAACATTTAAGCTTAGTTGGAGTTGATTAACGCCAATGTTAGTAAGGTTAACCGCACAGCCAAAAGTATAAAAAATAAAATAAAGTGCGTCTTACTCGCTCTACATGAGGCGTACACAAGGGTCAAGGAAAAACGCTACTCTGTTGCATATCAAACATTCACAGTAAATCCATATATGAAATGAAAGCAACTAACTGTAATGTCATGCAATTATTTTATTTTCTAAAAGTGGCTATCCAATATAAAAATAACCATTTGTAGAATTCATTGCGTAATTGATTATTACCAAAAAACGTTTTATCACGTTTCCTTCTGCAATAAAGATAATCACGTGTCCAAATGTTATATGTACCTATATATTCACATATAAAAATCTTAATTAGGTTCGTATCTTACTCATGAATATTAAAATAATATAAGTATAAAACAGTGAAAAAGGTATCTAGTTATTGGATCATTTAGTAACTTTAACAAGATTTTAATTTCGTTTTATAAAATGAGGAACTAATAAATATCTGTCTGCAAATTAAAGGCGACTCGTCTAATCTAGTTCATTATAGATCGGACAAGCTTTCATAAATTTCATTGCAAATCTGTAATCAGTAAAGGAAAACAAGTTTCGTTTCACTTTGCAAGCTATGTATATCATCATCTGAAGATAAACTAGCTACTCGATTTATTCACTTAGTGTTTAGTATAACAACTAAGAAAACCATGAACTTTTTACATTTCTATCGAAATATACACGTTTTTTTATATTCAATTGTTTATCAATATTTGTTGAATATTATTAAGAAGATAGGTGCAGTAGTAGTAGTAGTTTAAAATAGTATTATACGAATTGGTTTTACTTTGGATTCGAATAGGGTGTATTTATATTTTTTTTGAATTAAGAACTGATGGTAAGCGATTCATGCGGCTCAAAAAACCCACATTCATCATCGATAAGGAATCATAACGCTGGAGAGTTGTCACACCCTGACATGAAATACCACGGTCACGAGTTACAAGGTCGGCACTCATCTGCTACGCTGGTATTCTTTCAGAGCATGGTTCTTCCCCGACCGTTTCGTTCCGTTCATTTTCCAGTTTTCCAGAAACTCACTGCAAAGAGGCTGCAACAAAAATGAAAAAAAATTGTCCTCTTATTGTGTAACACATATTAATTAAATCTTTAAAAATATTGAATATAAATTGAAACACTACAAACATTACATTGGCAATGATTACAGAACAAATATGTATAAGAGATTTTTTTTATTTTTATTTCACAGTATCGCAATGTCAAACGAATCGAGACAGCGTTATAATCATTCCATGCTTACAGTAATGGATTCAACCATAGATAAACCAGAATAAGTAACATCAAAACCCAGATTAAGTCAGATTTACTGTACTTAATACCTGAACCGTGTGGTACATTTTGTAGTAACGGCACAAGAAGCTTCAATCTTACCTTGAACGTCCGGGAGATATTAATAACAAGATGTTAAATTAGATAGTGTAAGTTTTGGCTTCGTAACTATTTCCAAATTTCTTCTATATATATTTGGGTGCATAATTATAATATAATATACAATTATAATATTATATAATAATAATAATGAACGATAATTAATATAGATAATAATTATAAAATACGATGTATATACAAGACATTTGTATAGTTGCGAAGCCAAAACTTACACTATTGATTTTAACATTCTGTTATCAAAATGGGCGTTACATAAATATATATATATATATATACATATATATAACCAGAATGTAAGTTTGCTGAATATATATATTTATCAGTACTTGAAACCGACCAGGACCACATCTTCATCATATATAGAAATACATCTAATAGACTATCTTCCACAGAATAATTAGAACAAGGAACAATTACAGTATATTACCGTTTACATATTTCGTATTCTATATAAAGTATATAAAAATCCATACGTATATAATAATTATAATAAATTATGCGGGAAGTCGATGGATCCAAGTGGCTTATGTGTGTTGCGTTGCGTTGTTATATGTGTTCAGTGGCAATCTATTGGGGATTCCTATATTCAGCAGTGGACTATGGCTGTGGTAACGATTATGTTGATGTATATAACGAATGAATGAATGATAAATGGATGTTGGTGTTAATAGTCTAATGTTTTAGGGTGCAGTACACGAAATTTAGGGTCGTTGGTACGACGAATCCGCCATTCGACTATTGTCGTGGCCATCTCATAGAACACGCATTCTCAGCTTAGTTGGAGTCGTTAACGGGAATATTAGTAATGTTACACATTCTTTCAGCGCATGAAAAGTATTTCATAGATCATAAAATACTGCAATATTATTACGAACAGAAAAGCATTTTTTTATAACCGAAACTAAAATATTAATGATATAGTTTACAAAATATGATAACATTGTGGCGTGTGTCAAAGCCAAGTAAAAGCTTGTAGGACAAGAAAAAACTACTTTTTACTTTTTTATTTATTTTATATCAAAATACAATTTCTATATGAAAAAATAATACAGTATCTTTAAAGCTAAATAAGGTTTGGCTACACTAGGTTCTCACATCATTTGAAGCGTCAATAGCCTAATGGTTTAGGGTACGGTCTGCGAACTTGAGGTCGTTAGTTCGAATCCGCCATTCGACTATTGTCGTGATCTTATAGCACAAGCATTCTCAGATTAGTTGGAGTGTTTAACCGAAATATTAGTAATGTTACACATTGCTAGCATTCTTTCACTTTATTTTTATGATGGCCGCTGTTAGTTCGAGGGCCTTACAGTTTCACCGGATTGAGAGGTGACCGAGCGCTTATGGCGCTCAGTCGAGACTTCTATTAGTGGATAACCAGCACAAGGGCTCACGATAGAGAGACTCGGCTTGGACTGTTACCCTGTTCCGCCAGGTCTGACTCGAAGGTATATAAATCCTACTGCTGTTCGTGGGATTCTAGAGTATTAGATATTACTCCACCACTCGGCTCCACTCCGGTTCAGCGGATATGTAGATCTTCGAAATATATTTTTTATATAATTTCTTTAGACATACAGTTTTTCTCTCGATGTTTTCCCGTCGTGCATCACTTAAAGCTGTGCCAACTACAATGGCGTCGGTGTATCGGGTATCGACCCCAACGGCCCATAAACGCCTACCGATTTTCGAACACAGCTTAACTGCATACTACAAACTAGCCTAGCCTATGTCTATTGACATTGCCCATATTAATAGTCAAGCTTGGTTTGCTTGCTATTGGTATAATAGCAACCATATACACAGGGTTTATATGTTTTCAATATTTGTTTTAAGCGTTACATTGTTTATTGTAATGAATATCAAGAAAAGCTGTATTATTTTTAATTAATTATATAGAATAGGTGGCAAACGAGGAAGCTTAGCTTACCAAATAGTAAATGATTACCACCACCCACGGATATCCGTTTCAGGATTATATATTATATTCTACACAACATAATAAAATCTGTGGTGTGTATTTAAATATTATTATCCCCGATAAATGCAATCGAATGACCAAATTAGTATTCAGTATACTGATATATGTTGGCGATATTTGATAAAACAACCGTAATAATACAATCTGTACGAGCAGACGAAGCTGCCGTCATGAGTGAAAGCGGGTAAACCACGTCACGATGCGTACTTGAGAAAACTAGTAAATATTAACTTGCTTATATTTAGACGTGTGTTAAAACTTAAGTGGGAATTACCATAGATTCTCAGAAGGTAACGTGGAAATAATATAAAACAGTTAAAAGTGTATTTTTTATTACATTTTATAGTGCAACTAAATGTGTATACCAATAAAATATCTAACGTTAACGAATAAAGCCTAAAATAACATGTTTAATTGCTAACGGTAAACACGGTCAAACTAATAAATTACAATGTATTGATTTAAAACTTATTGAAGAGTCGGAGTCTTTTTGTCAAGACGATATAGATGTCATAGACGTAATATAATCGATTTATTTGTTTTATAATTATTATTTTGTTTTCTTGTCCTAGCGTCTTTTTAAGTTAGTAACTTAGTTTTTAATGTCATTAAGTGGTTTTCTTTCTCTAGTTATAGTTTGGTGGACTGAGCAATTATCTTGGGTAAAAACAGTTTTTCCTCAGGTATAACTTTTGTTTAGTTATTTTGCTAAATTTGCTTGCTTTTACGACACACATGAGTTAAGATGTGATGAATTAAAGATTAATAATTTTTATTTAGGACTATGCCATACTAGATGGAGTGACGACCTATGCAAGAGTGTGGGAAGTCGATGGATGCAAAAGGATCTTGCTTTATGGCAATCTATGGGGGAGGCCAATGTTCAGCATTGGACTATTATTGGGCTGTGATGATGACAAGGAATTTATGATGTTTTGTTGTTACGAATAATTTTTTTCTTATGGAGACAATACCGGTATATCACATAAGTTAACACAAATATGCAAATTCTACCTGGCCTTGCCTAATCCAATGTAATGAATTAGGCAATTACGAGTACACGCTACGGTTGAAAAAACACACGGCGCTAATATTAAAGGATGCTAGAGCACAGGAATCAATAATTGACGTATTGAACAAATTTTAGCATCATCTGTAAATGGAGCCAAACCGTAAGTCTAATCAAATTACAAATCGTCAAATAAAAACTGAAGCTGTGAAAATTCATATCAATTTCACATAGTTCAAAATATGTTACACATAAAGAGAACTACTACGCTACACCACCGTTATTATTCTGGGACGATTTCGACTATGCGATATCTTGTAGTTACTATCAGATTATCCGTGCAAAATAATCTATAGCAATATTACAGGCATATAAAAGTATTTTTAAAGGTAAAGAGACCTTTAAAAAAACCTAATATTACTTGCCTACCGATAAAATATTGCAGAGCTTATAAATCCTTTGGCAACACATTACATTATGTACTACCCATATTTGAAATATAAAAATATATTCTATTCTATGTATGCAATAAGGTTTGAGGAAGGTTCGGATGCAATATCTGCAACACGGTATATTCACTTTTTGTCGCCGTATTGGAGTCACCGTCCTGGTTCTCTTATCACTAAACCTCGCGATTTTCTATGGAATTTTTGGTGAAATCACGTTACACTAGGCCGCCTACCATATTCCGTAGTAACTTTTTACCATAGCATTTATATATAAGTGTTACTACACAAACACCGACGGACAAAATGTTCGCGTGATTTTGGCCACTTACATGTCAGAAACACTCGTTGATCGTAAACGTGACTTGTGAACTGTTCGTCCGTTATGTAAAGAAGTATAAACTCCAATAATAAATAAATAAATCTTTATTTGCAAGGATATGGTTTATTAATATAAAGACTATAAAGAGATATGGTTTATTAATATAAGATATTCAAATATATATATTTAGAGTTTCACATATTCTGCTTAAAAGCGTGCAAATCTTATAACTAGTACTTAATGTTACAATTAACTATTACAATTATCTAGACATAAGCTCGTTTCAGACATACTACTACAATACCAACATTTAATTTTTAAAAAACATATTATTTATATATATCATTTGTCTAATCATTTATATTATAATACATTTTTGAAATATGTCAGGTATATAATTCGTTTTTGAAATTTTTCCCCGTTAGATCTATAATGTGCTTTGGAAGTCTATTAAATATTGACACTGCCATACAATATGCATAACTACTAGGCTTTAACCGCTGTTTTGGTATGCAGAGTTTATTTGGACGTCTAGAACTTTTAGTGGCTATTTCGCTTTTTTTGTTAAAATACATTTGAGAGATTTTAAATACAAACATGCACATGTCAAATATATATTGGCACGGAAATGGAAGTATATTATATTTTTTAAATAATGGTTTACAACTATCTAGGCGGTTGGCTGCACATGTAGCTCTGATGCATTTTTTCTAATCTAGTCATGAAATACTTAATTTTTTACTTTTATATTATAAAAATGCAAGCGATGCGATTACAAGCGTTCCTGTTAACAACTCCAAGCTAACTCTAAGCTTTAATGGTTTTACTAAGATATGGTTTGAATTAATGAATGAGTTTGTTTCCAGCTGCAGAATGAATTGGTTAGCTCGACCGGGGTAGGACCACGCCCTAACAAAATAGAAGCGTAAAATAGGAGCATAATGCTGTTGTATTTCGTCTGGTGAGTCACAGTTTATTACTGGTGACAAGGCATTCCATCTCAGTCCTCAAGGGTGACAACGCATCGGCATTATGATTCCTCGTCAAGGATGAATAATCACTTGTCATCAGTTGAACTGTGTGTTCGTTAATTACTCTCAATATAATAAAAAAAAAGTTAAGTACAAGATTTCTAGATTTTATTTAATTACAATAATATATTGATACATATATGAGCACACATTTCACCTGCAAACTGTCCTGCAGACTTCATTATCATTAACCCTTCTTTAGGAATCATTATGCAGATGCGCTGTCACCACTGAGGACAAAGATGGAATACCTCCTATATATACCTATCAGTATTAAGGGTATCTGGATCCCTACGTTCATCAGAAGAAACACAGCAACTTTATTCTTCTATTTTACGCATGCACACTGCTGTGGTATACTGTGAGGGCGTGATCCTTTCCTGGTTGAGCTTACTCATTATAGTTGGAGCAAGAAACGAGTTACAGTTTGGCACTAGCACTGTTAAATGTTGATTGTTGATACTATCAATTTAAACACGCATAGGCACACTCATGTTTTTACTATCCCCAAAGCCGATTAATTGAAGAGTAAATGTTACGTTCGCTCTTTCCCCATTTACTCTATATATCCGATTCATTATTATTACTGTATTTTATCACACAAATATTAGGTTTCTAAAAAAATAATTTTAAGGGACGACCTCTCAAAAATTATTTAATATATTTCACGCCGCAATTATTTGGCCGCGTAACAAATTACATGTAAAGTGGGTTTCACTTTAATGTTCGTAGCGGCGCGTACGACAGTGAAATTCTTCATAATAAATCCACGCTATATCCGGGCAAGTAGGGTAAATCGTAACTGTAGTCAAAGCAGTAACAGGGTGGCCCGTGGATTAGCGGTGCCTCCTCTCACCGTTATATGTTCGATTCGATCTTCTGATTGAATATGGTGCGAGATCGGCGCACTTTTACTTTGGTGTTTATGGTGTAATGTGCAGAAACTTCTGTATCTACGGAATATTATGGATTATAAAGGGTTGTCATTATTTTTGAATTAAACCCTCCTAGTGGAAAGTGGATGGAGACTGACTATCGAATTATTATAAAAGAAGTGCGTGTTTATGTTTTATTTTGTTATTATGCCGTATTAATACAACTACAGTTCTAATTAATATAATATTAATTATAGAAAATCGGATCGCTGATAAAAATATCTTCGTTAAACAATATAAGAACTTTACGTGCCGGTGAGAGTATAGACGTAGCAAGCATTAGTATAAAATATTTATAATTTATGTCCGGCTAGCTAGCTAAGGCATTTTTAATTTTAACGGCATGCGACCAAACAGTAATTGTTGTAGTATACAGTGATAATTGCCGATATACCGCGTACTCAGCGGTGGAAGAAAATATTGTGAGGAAATCTACATGTGTAAAAAATAAATAAAAAATATATCAAGCACATGTGAAGTCTGCTAATGGAGTCTGCATATAGGCTGTTACTTTAATTGATTGCGACGTTAGTGCACGTTTTCGTTGATTTTAATTTATATTTATATATATATATATATTTATATATATATATATATATATATATATATATATATAAACATAAATATAAATATTTTATATATAAGGATGGATTTCCCCCGTAACAAAAAGGATATTAAATAAGCGAGACTTGAGCAGTAGCGGCGTTATATTTCAATTTCAACCATTTAAATCTAAATACATACAATACTTTTACTAAAAGCTCATCAAGAAATATAACTATGTTAATATAATTATAAATGAAAGAAAGATATCAACGACAGTAATAAGACCTCGTTACTTTTTTACGTTTTTCACTCATACATTTGCTGCTATGCTATGTCGCTGAAACTGTATGGTGCTTAGATAACGTGATCTTATCGCATGAACATTGTTACTTTTACTATTTATCATTGTAGTTTTATATCTTTGTTATATCTGTCTTTTTTAATAAAATGGAAATGAATAGCAGAGACCTTTATGCCTTTATGCATAAATACTTATATATTTTTTATTAAAACGCCAAATGCATATCTAGTTCGCAAACGTATAGAATACGAAAGTCATAACTGTTATGCATCTCTATATTTTTTAAATAACATGAAATAAAAAGTAAGGAAATGTATATATTCCAAGAAGAAACCCAAAAATGAATTATCTATGTATTTGATGATTTAATCGCTTTTTCTGATAACATATATCGATCCGTGTATACATTTTTGATATGGTCATTTATACAATCATCCTCAATAAATCTAAATGCAGTGCGGATCATGCTCTAGCGATAAATTTCAATATTTAAATAGTACTAACTAAGATAGATATGTGTGGCAAGTAATATCTTAAACATTGCGTAACTCGATGACTGCAAAATTGTACAATGACGTTTAGTGGTAAAATTTTGAAGTGTAAAGCACGTCTGTCGGGCATCGAACTACATTATGTAAACTTATTTATACGAACAAATACTATTAAACATTGGCACGCGGGTACCGTAGCTTGACTAGGTGAGAAAACAAAGAACATATGGTTACCCGTTACGTACTTTGGTAGTACCCGTTATGTTTGTCTTTGACGTCCTATAAATCCAAGTTACACAATTGCAATACGTTTATTGTCCGTTGGCGTAATCATGTAACTGACATACAAGATGTTTATATTGTTAAGACAGTTCAGTTCGGTTCGGACTGATCAGATCGTTCCAGGAAACCTGTGGATGTATCAGAAGACATTTGCATCTAGTGGAAGTTTTGCTGATTAGAGTAGTTAGTTGTCATCCTTATTCTTATTGCTTAGAAAGCCTCTTGACCTGGCAATTAAAGTACCAAGTAAAGTACTATATTTCTTGTAATTTTCGATCAGAGTCTGTATGTCCGTGTACAGTCGTTTACATATTAGGATTGGCAAACGAGAACACAGTTTACCTGATGGTAAGTGGTGACTACGG
Source organism: Teinopalpus imperialis (assembly GCA_029286865.1). Classification (NCBI taxonomy): domain Eukaryota; kingdom Metazoa; phylum Arthropoda; class Insecta; order Lepidoptera; family Papilionidae; genus Teinopalpus; species Teinopalpus imperialis. The sequence goes on along the minus strand of JAGSMU010000030.1, from coordinate 5,879,723 downwards.
TCTATGCTATATATATATATATATATATATATATATATATCCTCAAGAAAGATTCATGAAGAATACTTGTAACCTGATCGTGTGGGTCACATTCATATGCGTATTGACTTTACGATGATCAGTTACTTTAAATTTCCGGCGCAGTAACTTTAAATGCAACATCCAACAATACAACTCCAGTCAACTGCCATCTATACTACGCCCATGTCATGTACATAGGTACATATATACATTGTCATATACCATATAGAATACTGTCAAATTTTGAGCAAGCTGCGTCACTTAGTTTGTGTTTGACAGCCATTGAAAGTAGACAACCTCGTGAATTTGGAAAAAAATGGAAAAAAGTAAACATGAAATCGTGTGCTGATTAAGAATTATAATCGAAATAGGATCTTCTTATCTTTACTTTCACCATATGGAATACAGCAGCGTTATGATGCTGGTATTTTATTAGGGGCTGCCTTCCACGTTGAGTAAACTCATTCATTTTGAATGAGTATCAACTAATAGTGTGACTGTACGACGGTTACGTCTGATAGCCTCGAATTTTGACAGACATTAAATTAGGATCGGTTGCCTCTATCTTTGCGCGAATTGCAACATTTTAGGGTATCCTATGCAATTGAAACAATCCGGCCTGCTGATATCGCCGCGGTCGAAATCGATCATGAGGCCATAATCATAATAATTAAAAATAAAAATCTTAAATATATTATAGTTACTAGTGAGTCGACGGAAGAAAAATATAGCTGTAATCCAAATTGGAAATATTATGTATTCCGGATATAAAATTAAAATGTCAAATTAAATAAGTATAATTATGTTAATATTGTCGACCTAAATGCCGTATTTGTCGTAAGATACAAATTACCTAAGAGCCTTATTAAGTATCAGATTATAACTGCATAGCGGATAGATATTGTAAGTCATTCAAATTCATGAGACTGGTGTGTCGTAATACATTTTTAAAGTTTTTGGGTGGATTTTCTACGAACCCGAGAACAATGAAAACATTAACGCATATTTTTGCCTATAATTATACTTTATCGTCATTTCACGTTGACCTTTTGTTTCGTGTTTGGCGTAGTAGTCCTGTGTATCTGGCTTCTACGTTGCGGTTTCTGGATTCGATTTTCGGCCAACATTTGTGTATAACAAATTATAGTTTTTCGGGTAATGTGCATGCATAATGTGTAAGGGGACAATGAGTCTGTGTTTACGCGAATGATTACGACAGAACAATATATAATAATATATACTACAACTCAGTAGTCGTCTTGTAATAACCAGATGATATCATCGTGGTCGAGGCCAGGAGAGGTCAGTAATAAAATATATTCTTTAGTTTTAAAAAAATTATATAAATATTAGCAAGGCAATTAACATTACTAATATTTCAGTTAACCACTCCAATTAAGTTGAAAATTCTTGTGCTAGGAGATGGTTTACGATAATAGTGGAATGGTGGATTCGGTCAAAATGAAGTCAAACTGAAGTCAAACTGAAGTCTGTCGTAGACATTAAGTTTCGCTGACCGTACCCTAAACCATTGCCAATTAAACAGCCTATTGACTGGCTATTGGCTATTGAATCGTCAATTGGCTTGAAAAACTTTTTTTTGGTAGTGTTAGACCAGCAGTTTTGTTACTTTCAATCTTTTCAAATTTTAGGAGGTTTCCTTGAAAAATAACTGAACGAAGCAAGCGAATTAAGTGAATTTCAAGCATTCTCTTGAAAATTGCAATCAAACGGCCAAACGGAAACGCCTCACGCGTCCATTATATTAGATTTTATTTATATAGTATTTGTTTGAAAGTTCAGCGACATAAACCAGCTCGTTATTATAGCGGTGTATTTGAAAATTCCGAGAGTAGAGTTGAAAGTAACCACTGTAATATTCTTGCAGAATATGCCACAATGGTCTCAACCAATAAAGCTAAACCATCTCTTCGGAAAACGAGTTACTTGTACATTATAGATACTGAGAATAACATAAATAGAAATTCGATAAAGCGCAGACCATAATAAACTCTGTAAGTTAAGAGATTAAATATGTTTTCTATAAGCTACAGTTTTAGGACAAAATGTCATTTATTCGTCTAAAGTTTTTATCTAAAATCTCTCCACATGTCTGTCTTTGCAGAAAGTCATAGCAAAAAGGACTAAAAGAAAGTCTTTTATAATCTTTTCTAATATTTTATCTTATTCTGAAAAATATATAGGAAGTAATAATAAAATTAATAATAATGCATTTGTTTACTTACTTGTTTTTATTTGTTTACCTATGTTGTTGTGTAAAATCAGTGTTAATTCTAAAATATTATTAGTAAATGTTTTTTTTAAACAATATTAGCAATTCTATTAACATTACTAATATTCCGGTTAACCACATCAAGGAATCTAGGAAGTGGTTCACGATAATTGTCGAATAGTGGATTCGAACATACGACCTTAAGTTTCGCAGACCGTATCCTAAACCTAGGCTATTGACGCTTCAAATTATTTGAGAACCTAGTGTAGACAATCCTTATTTAGTTTTAAAGATACTGTATTATTTTTAGTGATCTAGTAGAAATTGTATTTTTGAAATAAAGTAAATAAAAAAATTTGAAGTAGTTTTTATGTCCTACTAACTTTTTAGTTGGCTTTGACACACTCTATAATTTTATCATATTATGTACGATAAATGGTGAATATTTGAGTTTCGGTTACAAGGATTTCTTTCCTGTTCGTAATAATATTACTTTTATGATCTGAGAAATACTTTTCATGTGCTTCTACGCAATCTATCGTCTTAACACATCTCCTGACAGTATCCCACATACTAGTAAGTATACGTATGTAAAGTACGTCTTTCATCATGTTAGCCCTGTATTATCCCATTATTCATTGCCTGTTGTATAAAACGACTAAAAGGAAACTTCGAATTCGCGGGTAATTTGATTCTCCGTTAAAGTGAACTTGCTGTAGCTGCAACACTTTGTAGTCCCGTTTGGCCTTAGTACGTGGCTTTGGACGTCTCAGAAGGGTATCTTGTTGAAATCGAGAGGAATTATCCGATACTAAAGAAGGGTACGGTTGTTTAACCCATGACCCTGAAATTGTATATTTTGGGTGTATGCTTTTTTTTTAATAAACAAAGTGATTATAATTATATAAAAAATAAACAAAAATAGCGTTAAATGTATACGAACGCTGTTTAATTACCACGATTAAAGTACAGGTTTGAAAAATTACAAACTGGTTACTAAGAAGTAACGGAATCTTGTGATGGTATGAAGATTTTCAGTACTATTTTTTAAACGTACTGGCTCGCATTGCCGCAAGATCAGTTGTTTTAAAATCAAATTAGTTATGACACGACCTACAGAATAATATCACAGTTGCTTAATTATTTTTTACTTCACAAGTAGCTTACTATAAGCCAAACTGTTGCGGTAATATTTAAAATGAAAACAACGAACGATTTTTTTTGGACAGATTCGTTATCAAGTTTCACTGCGTTCGAAATAGTATAGACTAAGTAAACAATCTAGCAATGGCACAAATATTAAATGCGTAATCATCGTTGCTTAGTTAATTTTATAAGCCATAAACAAGATATTGTTTTTATATTTTATTATAAGATTTTACCCGGACTTTGTATGCATAAAAATATATCAGTTTTTAAGTTAAGATCTATACTGCCGAGCTGTTAGAGTCACCTCAAAATGTATCAAATGAAAAGATATTCTAATTAACGGTGTGAAGTCTGAAGAGTAGGTGCTAGTTGATGTTATAAAACTATCTTTAATATCTTACTTTTTTGTTCTATTTATTATCATCAACATAATCTTTTTAATCTTTTTTATTTTTATTCCGACATGGTTAGGTTAATGGTTTAAATTGTATATATAATAAAGTTATACTGTAATATTATGTTCACATATGAGATGTTGCAAATCTGTCCTATTATGCATCGAGATTTGTGTAACTATTTCAGTCTGCCGCCAAATGTCCTTGCTTTCACGTTTTTATGGTATGGCAGACGAGTTGATAAACCTAACTTCATAGCAAATTTAAATATAATCTAGAATTATGGAACTCAGGGTTGTTGATTACGCTAACCTTTAAGATATGTATGCGACGTAAAATCGATCCTCGGTATTACAGTTATGACTTTTAATTGCTATTTAATGCCATGATTTACGACGTTCTTATTCGCGAAAACTTAAAAAAACTGCTTATATTTTTTAATTTTTCTATTAGAGAAACTTACAACGTACAAGCTTGTGTATTGTAGTAATTTAATATATAAAATTCTTCATAATAAAATCCACAAATATTGCTTTGTTATACATTGTATGATGAATGGGGAATGTTAACAGTTGGACTTCAAGAAAAACACACTATATCTCTTCTAGGATTGTATATTCGCCCATCGATTTTACTTTTTCAATTATCTTATTTTGATTTGTTTACTTTAATTACTAAGTAGGTTATGGTTACCGAGATGGAGCCAACCGAGGTTCCTATTCACAACTTATATATCAAACCTCTGTAGAAAACACACATAGAGTGTTTATGTTTGATTCTTAAAATTGTATTCACAGCGGCAGTGTTACGGTGCAGTTTGTTTCGAGCTGCGGAATGATCGGGTCCCTCTTAGAACACGCTCATTGAGCACGCCCTCATAAAACACTATCGTGAAATAACCGCATGACGCTGTTGTGTTGTGTAGGTGCATTATGGTTTCTTATCAACAATGAATGGGTGTGTCATGGGCAGCATAAATCGCTTACCATCAGTTGAATTGTGTGATCGTATGTCATCCCTCATAAAATAAAAAAAATACTATTATTTAATAAGTATGCACGCGTCAAATTAAAAGTTTTTTACAAAATAAAATGAAATAATTAGTTATTCCGTAGCCTATGATTACTAAACAACGTTTACATTCACAATTTTTTAAAAAAACCTTGAACGTTTGAAAATGTTGAATCGTCATTATGTCCTCATTAGACTGCGGGATTGAATAGACTCTTAAGAAATTTAAAATGGTTAATATATATATATATATATATATATATATATATATATATATATGTATATATAGGTATATATTACGAATAGCATAATTCTGCTATGTTTCGTATAGTGAAAGAAACTGGAAACTTTGTTCTTTGTTGTGGGTTACGAGGCTTCTTAATCCTTCGGGTTGATGAGACGCATTTGCATTTGCGTTGGGAAGTCTGATCTTTTGCAAGGCATACGTCATGAGATTGAAGGGAGGTTCACCCACTGATGCTGTTATCATCCACACGAGGCCAAACACACGCCATGCTCGGACACCAACTAATTGTGTTACAAAAATATTGGTTTTCATTTAGAAACGAACCTTAGATTTATGAAGCACTCTGAACATTGGTCAGTCTAAGAGAACAACACGTCGTTATCTATATAGGTATATCAATACGTGAACATCAAAAGTTGTCGTATCTTTATCTGGTATTTAATATAAAAGGCCCATCCTTTTGACTTTGATGTCTTTATCTTTTTATGATTTAATACAATTCGAAAGGTACTATGCACGTAGATAAAAAAGTATGTGTGTATGTTCCTGTTAAGGCAGGTTAAATGTCGGTCGAATATCAATCACAAATGAAACTAGTAAGCAGTTTTTATTATTGCTTAGAAAATTTATGTAACTAACCAATTAACCATCATACATATATGTAACACAAACTAATGGCATTCTATGCATAAGTATTCCATAAGTACAATTGATGTAATAATAAGCACATTATTATCTAATTCTTAAACCTTTCTACTGATTTCTTTTAAAACATCGTAGTTGCCTAATATCAACATCTTTGATGCAATTGAAAAAATGAAATAATAGTTTTTAAAATTTTTGCGAAGAACCTGACACACTGTGTGATTTTTGTCCCGCTAGGTGTTAATGAAAACTACCTGTATCATTAATTATTGAGTATTCTATGAGTTATTCTAATAAACATTACAACTGTTTATAAGAAATTGAATCATTGAATTAGTGAGACGTACCGAGCCAGGTTGTTCTGTGTTATTCAATTTCGAGTACTGCTCAGGAAATGTTTGAATTGGTTTTTAATAAGAAATTTTCACACCATCTTAAAATAAAAATTAGAATGATTTTGTACCATTTAAAAAAAATGGAGTGGACGCAAAATGAAAACAAAGTTTAACGTATCCACTTCACCGTCGCAGTTATGCGCCCACCGACATTTAAAAAATTTGCAAAATTTAAAAACTCTGAGGTTTGTTTATCCTACTATTAAACGATTTAGTGAAGGTTCGAACTTCGAAGACTGTAATCAAAGGTTGTCAAAGCAGTGCGGGCGCAAGTCTAATGAAATACCGCCGTAAGCAAAAACAAGCGAAAGAAGCGCTAAATAAAGAACCGGAACTTACTGAAGACAAACAGAGTATTTTCATAATGAGGGTCTGAAAAAACTAAGGCACGAGCAGCGCATCTGCGACTCCTCTGGTTGCGGATGTCCATGGGCGATGGTAATCACTTACCATCCAGTAAGCTGCTTGTTCGTGTGCCACCTATTTTTTAAAAAAAAGTTACGAGCTTTATAACACGGGAAAAGAATACCGTAAATTCTTTTTTCTGACGAAAAAAAAATAACGTTAAAGACAAGTACAACAAAGATAAATGATAAGGTGTACGTCAACGACAGTGAGCAAGCGAGCAAGCGTATCCCGAGGATCAGCTTGCGAATTATCCATAATTACTCATGATTTGGCTTGGAGCCTTATACTCTGGCTTTAGTTGTTATTGTGTGCGAAACGTTATTTGTGTGAAATCTAGTACTGTTGTGTATCAGACTACCTTATTTACTATTGTTGTGGAACTTTTTTCTCAAACAATATAGAAACTAATTTCGAAAACTGATATTGGGTATTCTAAAAAATTTTAGCGTCAGTTCATTGGTAAACAAGCATGCAAAACTGGCTGTTCGCCCATGGAATCTACTTCATCGGGCACATCGAGTGGCCCTCCCCCAGCCCAGATTCATACTTGTTGGATTGCAAAATATGCCAATATTTGGAGGAGAGAGCCTGCGCTGATTCTCACTAGAATTTCGAGTTTCTCAAAGCGTCTCTGATTGAAGCGTGATTGCTGTGCGTGCTGTGTTTGAGGACTGACCTCTGAGGTTGAAGGCATGTTTTCAAAATCAGGGATTATTTTGAATAACTTCTCTCGTATCGTTCTCTCTTTATTCTCTCGTCTCGAATCGTCGTACGTCGACTAGTTATTGATTAATTTTCTTTTCTTTTTAAATCTCAAATAAGAAGTACAAATTAATTAAAAAAATAATTATTTAATCTAATATTTCTATATAATTACCATTTTTGATTAATTATTTATTGTGATTACCAAAACTTCTGTAGTGAAATCACAATTTGATATTATTATAGGGTTTGCTTTGGGTAACAATTAACTCATAAATAGAGATACGCGGTTTCTAAATAATTCATGAGAACTCTTCGAGAAAAGTGATTTCGAAATTATATATGCAACTATTACTGCCTTTCGAAACTCATAAAGAGTTCAAGCTAAAGGATATTAATGATTTCGGACTCTGCAAATCAAGGAATTCAATAAAGTAATAACAATGAAAGAAAAGACTTCATCAGCTTTACGTTAAAATATAAAAGAGATAGCTTTTCAATTATTGCTTTTTAGTGATTCAGATCGTTTCATTCATTCAATCGATTTCAAATCGTACGATCGTTTATAAAAAATCTTCAAGAATAATAGTTGCAAATCCATTATCAAAATGTGTTATTGTATACGATTGGTATTTGCATTTTTATTATACGCTTCAAGATATTTCGTCTCGTACTCGTATAATTGTTTTCTCCTTGCAATGGAAATTGATTAGATGTCTTGTATCCATAGAGAAATTTTATGGTTCAATTTTATTTCAAATTTAATCATGCACAATTCACAAGGTCAACGTCTTATAAGTCCCTGGAGTGGACTAATTTAGCTTTGTGAAATAATCAGCGATAATTTACCGTATCATCGAAAGGTGAAATACAATTAATTGCACTTTGGAAATACAATTTGGTTCTAAAATCGAATTTAACAGTAATATATTATTTTACTTTTTGTGCACGATTACCCACTATTGTAATATGTATATAGTATAATAATGCGTTTATTACATATAATGTATATGTAAGGTGAAACTTGTGTTAAAATTCAGTCTCTTGGCTGCGTATCAATTTTGGAATCCTCAAGGTATTCAAAGGTATCCTCAAGGTTCTAGAATCATCCCGCAGGTAACTCAATGGACAAGTACTGTGACCGCTCACGCGAACGTTTTTAAATGAGATTTTAATTTGATCAAACAGAGTTTTATCAGTCTTGCATCACAAATTTATGTCGATTGAACCATTATTATATCGAAGCGCCGTAGCGGACTAGATAATTACGTGATCTTCCTAACTTGCATCACAGTTTATAATGACGTCTCTGTATATATTAAGTCACGTTATGATGAACAGATAAGATGAAATGAATACTGGCAACAATCTATATATGATTGTATTAAGTTATAATATAGAATGTTAAATAAAATGAACCGAAGTAATTCCGTGTTTGGGCGGTTGCATTTCGCGATTTTACAAGACACGAACGAATAACAATGGTAGACCTACACTGCAGTTTGCGACCAACTGCAGATTGGATGGGTTTAGCTCGACCGGCGTAGGACCACGCCTTCACAGAATACCAGCCTTAAATAGCAGCATAATGTTGCTGTGTTGCGTCTGGCATCCGCAGGGATCCGTAGACCTTTGTTGTGGTGACGAGGCATTCCATCTCAGTCCTCAAGGATAACAACGCATCTGCATTATGATTCTTTGTCAAGGATGAATGTAGATGTTATGGGCCGCAGGAATCACTTGTCATCAAGTGAACTGTGTGCTCGTTTGTTAATCTCAATGACATAAAAAAATGTCCTCTTGGGTGATTCGAATCTTCAATATCTTCTGTTTTTTAGCAGATGGCTTTGTCATCGTCGTCCTCTTCCCTAGTCCAATGTAATGAAAACTCAATAAGATCGGAGCAAGGATCGGATGTAGTGTCAAAGATACTGAACGTACACAAAACATCGAGAACCGAAACCCAAAAATTTGTATTGCACCAATATTGTTACCCGACTGGGAATCAAATCCAAGATCCGCGAATCAGAAATCAGATACTTGCCAACAGTTGAATCATGTGCTCGTTTGTTACTCTCAATGCAATAATAAATAAAAAGAAACCGCAACGTTCTGACCGTCTTGATACTCAACTTAATATTTTCTGAACAATCTTCATATAACCTATGTTTTTTTTTTTTTATTACCAAAAAACTTTTAATTTATACCTCTTTTTAGGCAATCGAGTTTTAAAACTTAAAGATGTCGCAGTAAAGTGACATTTTATTTCGAAAACAACAGTTGAGAGAAGCATTTTTAAATAAATTAGAAAGTAAACGATTCATGAAGGTCAATGACACACCGAATAAAACAAAAAGTAACGAATTTCTTCGATGTAGTCTTCATTTGTTCATATTAAATATTTCTTAACCGCTTATATCACCATTAAACAATCATTTTTAATTTGCAAAAATTTAAATGTGGCTAGATTTATCTTTCCCTCTGCACTTTCACTGTCGGTGTTTAATACCTTATTTGCATAGTTTAGTAAACATAAACATTTTATCTTGACTCATTTGTTTAACGATCTTAGTGTGGTCTTTGTTTCGGTTATTTAAGTTAAATGTTTCATGACGATAAGGTTTAAATTGTAATAGGTTTTATATTTATTTATTTATTAATATCGCAAGATACAGGATTTATATTTTATACTGTAGAAGAATAAGGTATTCTATGTAACGGTTCTTACAATAATATGTAACCACAACATGCTTAAAATAAATGTGTGAATGAATATAAACTTAAAAACAGGAATACAAAAAATAATTAAAAAGATAAAAAAAAAATATGAAATTGTTAACATTAATAAAAATTACGTTTAAATAAAAGTTAACTTGCTATATTAAAACAAATAGTAACGTAATTATTTACTTAACGATTTTTAATCTTTCTCTTAAATTTTGTGAGATCGTCAATATGTATATCTATCTCTATATATATTAGTATGTATAGGTTTTATAACAGTTGTTATTTTCTCATGATTCAATTTCGTAACTTTTTATTGAGTTATTATTAAAATTATAGTTATCATTATAGAAACTTTTTTTTTTATTTTAATACTAATGGATTTATTTACGCAAGTTCGAAATGAACAGTTCACCTGACTACACCTTCCTTCCATAACACCCACATTCACAGGTCTGGTTAAGCGTACTCCTTAATAGTTACATGATACATGGCTTTGATTAGGTTTCCTAATTTTCTCATTAACCAATCGAACACAGTAGCGGCAAGCTAATCTTTCTAGCCCCGTTGAGGGTCGGCCATTTGTGCTACAGCTAGTTTTTACCCGCGTGGCTCTATGAATGCAATGGAAAGGTATTATTTATAAAAAGGATAGCCGCGAGGCGTATAGTGCAGAGTACTTGGCTGCTGACTCGCTGATCGTAGGTTCGTATTCCAGCCGAAAAACAATATTTTTAATTTTAAAATTCCAAATTATTAAAATGGTCATTTTTCATCATATATTTTACGAAATATTTAAATATTGTGCACATCACCTGTACTTGTTTTATTTGGCTATCTATTTTAATTAAACTTTAGCTACTAATTTCCGAAATAAGTAGCTATTCTATGGCCCTATTGACAACTTAACGCGCCTCCATTTTCCTCTGGGCCCATCCCCATTGGAAGAGTCCAGCGCCTAGTACGGGGCAGTACCGCCCCCGTTAGGAATCTGTGATTTAGCCAGACAGACATTAACTCTCAATTTAGTCATGGTTCGACAATCTTAACAGTGGCCGAGTAATGGGCAAAGATAACGATAATGAAGTTCAGTCCAATCAAGAGATTTATCATAAGATATCTAAAAAAACTCACCAAATCACATAAACTGTATTTCTTAGCTACTAGCTTGAGAGAATTTTCTGTAATATAAATTCCGTATATTATTATTACTTTTCTATCTATCTACTATATCTTCTATGTTAATTAAGATGTATTTATATATTTGTATAAAACCGTATATAATATTTTCTTTCTGGCCTTTGAGATAATTTTTTAATTGTTTCAGATTTTTCGGACTATTAGCTGGATTGTGTCAAAATGCTAATATTTACTGGGCCCGGGGCCCATCAACGATTGAAGAAGTGAGTGTTATTTGAGAATATTTTATTAAATTGTTCTGGTGTGTCCGATGTAATTGATGTGATGTATATATGTCCCGTGTGTTTGACACTGCATTTGAACCTTCTTCGGATCTCATTGCACATACATCGGACTTGGGGAGGGGAAGACTAGCTAGTGCCTCTATGTTGACGCCAATGTTTACGGCACTATAAATATATTCTACGCAGACGATGTGATCTGGTAATAAACAGATGATATTGCCGTCGTCAAATCGACGAGGAGGTCATCACCATCATAAAATAATCAGTTACTTCATTCTGTGGGATCGGGTCTTGCTTAGATTTGCAACTGTTAAAACGAACGTTAGTGACGCAATATATGTTATGTGTTACAAGGAACGATAATCGTAACAGTGTTGGAAAATAAACACGAACAAAGCATAAGCTGTTTGCACTAGAAACAAGAAATTTTATAAGACTGTGTAAACGTTGCGTTCAAATTTCATTCCCAGAAAACAATTTTGTAAGCAAACTCGTAAAAAACGACTACGTAGTCTCATCAGATTAAATATTAGTGATTGATATCGAACTAGCAATATTTGTTGAATTAATTTTGTGCGATTAAATGATAAATAATTTGGCTGTGGTAGAGCTACACTGCAGTTTGTTTCTAGATGCAGAATGAATGGGTCAGCTAGACCGGAGTAGGTTAAGTTAGACCACGCCCTCACAGAATACCAGCTTAAAATAGCAGCATAAAGCTGCTGTGTTTCGTCTGGTGAGTGTGAGGATCCGGAGACCTTTGTTACTGATAACGAGGCATTCCCTCTCAGTCCTCAAGGGTGACAACGCATCTGCATTATGATTTCTTTTCAAGGATGAATGTAGATGTATTAGGGCCTCAGGAAACAAGAGAACTGTGTGCTCGTTTGAAAAAAAATTAGGACTTTGGGCTATTGGGTGATCAGCGTGGAATATTTTTTAAAATCCTAATCAATACCAAAAAAAGTAGTATTTAGCTGATCTGATCGCGGTAGATTAGTAAATTTTACTAATAAATAATAGGGTTTCAAGTCTGAATATTGTACACGGCATCTGAATCTTTTTTCGCTCATGAGTTACGTCTAATTCAAAGTCTAAATAATTAAATAAATCCGACAACGCCGACTAATTAAAACTATCATTATAATTTTTAATAATACGTCGTCGTGGTGGTGAATAATTCTACATCCAACCCTTAATGACATACGCAAGCCCCGTTTTTGCGCATGCCTGCCCGCGTCGCATTCAATGACTTCAGGTAATACAAAATCGTTTCATGCCCAAGGCCACCGGTGCGCCGTGGTTCTTGCGTAACGTAAATCGACACATAGATCTTGAGCTGCCGACCATAGCTCAGTACCTGAAGCAGACGTCCCGCCGATATTTCGACTCTGCTGTCATGCACTCTCACCCTTTGATTGTGAGTGCCGCCACTTACAATCCCATCGCGAATCACAGATTCACCCGCGTCCGAAGGGGTCCGAGGCACGCCCTCGACGACCCCGACGACGCGACCACCAGGGCCCAAGCCTTGTTTAGTCGCAAACAAGGTTATTCGCGATAACACCATGTCACAGGCTGCTTCTCTCCAGTCCACACAGATAGAAGCTTCGCTGGAGTTTCTTGCGCCACTTCTTCTCCAGCGTCCATGCATTCCGAAGTGGTGGTACAGATAGCCAATAATAATAATAGTGATATTAATGTAGATTATTCTTAGTCAGAAGCAACTGACCGAGCCGAGGTTCGGCCCTCTGTGGCACCTTCGAGTCAGATGCTCTCGCGAAACAGGGTACGTTTAGTACGTTGGACCGTTTAATAGCGACAATGTATATGATGTAAGAAAATTGTGGATAAAAAAAGAAAATCTTATCCGTATCACGGTAAAGTAAGTTAAAAAGTATGGAAATAACAAATAGATAAAATAATACATAGAATAAGTTGGTGTAAACATACATAGATATTTTATGTTTTATTTAATTTAAATATCTGCGGGTCTACAGATTGAAAGCTTAGTACATTTTGTAAATTGGCGTTAAAGCCAAAAAAAGTTTGCAAAAGATATTTATAATTTATGTGTTATTTTCTAGATGGTAACGTGCGACGAGGGTTCGTCTCACGGCGGATTTCACTTGGGCATTCGTGAAGATGATTCGCGCCGTTCACGTGCACCAAGTGTATCCTCCCTATCCCTATACAAGCAAAAGATTGATGCCCTGTTCGACGACACTCGGTCAGTCACAAGTTTGCCTCAGTATGGCCCCATTTTAGATGCAGTAAGAAGGGATAGTAAGGTAAAAAAATACTGTTTGATAGAAATTGAATATCAGTAGTTGAATAAAAAAATAATTCTGTGCTTTTTATAGGTAAGTTTAACACACGACAACAAGACGACGATTTACGAAGATGAAAATAATTATTGTCAAACGAAAATTAAGAAAATTAATAACACGGTGCAGGACCGTATAGAGAAGATGTTTGCAGATATGGCAGGCGAGCCCAGACAAATGACTGAGAGCATTGGCGTTCACATATTTAGTGTTCATTATCTAGGCTCTACACCGTTACAAAACAAAGTCACTAGTCTGTCTGGACTTCAAACCCCACTCAAAGATTTGTATTTTACGTATAGAAGAAATTGTCGACATAAAAATGCTTTAACAGGTCGTTTAGAAATATCTAATAGTGGATTAAAAGTACGATATAAAGGGGAAAAAGGAGATTTAGAACAACTTAATCCATTCCCAACAATAGCTGTGTGGTCTGCAGTAAAATTTGTTGTACAGTCCTCGGAAAACGATAAAAACGATTTAAGTTACGCTTTTGTGCCTCTTATAACTGATCCGGATAATATAGATCGACATGCATTATTTAAAACGTTAGAATCATTGGACAAAAAATACATCCTCTCCCACAACGAGAATTCACATTCACCTCTTTTCGCTGTAGTGATGAGGAAGATTGGGGTTGCCAAACAACTGGAGTGTCATGGGTTTGTATGCCAGACGACAGAGGATGCTATTGTAATAGCAGCCACTTTATACAAATCTCTTATGTCACATATGAGTCGGCAAGGACATGCTGATAAAAACAAATTGAAAAATCGAAATGGAGTTAGTTGTATGAGCGTAGCCAGTAGTGTAGCGCATGAAATTCCGGTTCGACCACCACGCAAGAAGCGAAGTACGTCATCTTTCAGTGGAGATAGCGATAGAGCTGATGGGTTTTCAGCAAGTGAGTCATTTAGTGAGAAATCAAAATTGGAAAGAAAAGCGATTTCATCTGAGAATATATCAATATTTTCTTCACAACCAGCTCATACTTATGAATCAAAACGAATAACAGTAGAGGAAGTGAAAGCCAAATTAGATTCAATTAAACATGACACCAGCGGGAGTGATACTCAAGAATCAAAAAAATCGTTTACACATGATATTCTCACTTCCAACCACGTTCAAAGTACGCCAAAAACGCAAAGCAGTACTGAATCTTCAGTACGCAGTCAGGTGTCAGAAAAGATTCAACTATTTAGAGAGCTGGAGAGAAGGAAAAGTATACAGAGGCCACCGATTTTACCTCCTCCAATACCTATGAAGCCACAGCAACCTCCTTCGGATCCTCCCAAAGAAACTTTAAGAAGATCACAAAGTGGAAGAAAATCTCTAAGTGAATCCGGAGACATTTTAACGAAAGTAGCCATACCGCGCTCGGGCAGTTTTTTGAATGCTGGTGGGCTTACTCGCTACAAGTCTATAGGACATAGGTACGTATCCACAAAATTGAATTTTTCTTTATATGGTAAATTAAATAAAAATATCAATGGTGCTCGTGCAAGTCGAGATCAGGCCAGGTCTTATTATTTTTGATTAGTCAGTTGATAAGAGAAGTTGACGAATGAAATTATTGCTATAAATTATTAAATAAACTGATTCATATGTTTTCTTTTTACTATAATTATGAGCCTTTATAGGAATTAAGAATTAAATTTGAAGACATTTAAAGTTCACCATTTTGTAGTTGAGCCCCGCTGTGGACTATGCTCAGATACATAGAATCTAGAGAAGAGGCAGTGTGATTTTTGGGTATATGCAGGTTGTACATTTAAATATTTCATTAACTGCTAAAGATATTTCGAAATACATTTTGTATCAATGTGTCACAGAGTTAAGTATAAACATGTTACAATGACACATATATCGTCTAATTAATTTTATTTTAATTTTCTACTTGATCGGCTAACTTAAAAACTACATAACGAGAACGAATAAAGCATGCTTAGCGAAGTGTTTCGACACGTTGCATGCTGGTTATCGTGCCAATGCAACCGCATCCGCTACATTCCTCTGATCCAATATAACAGTCACATTTTTTGTCTATCTTAGCAATTACAATTTTGTTTTTATTTTCAACTTTTTCAATTAATTTTATTATAATTTTTTTCTTGAACTACAGAAACAACGGTAAGAAAGGAGGTGGATCTCCATTAGGTTTTAATGAACTGTTTAATGAATTCAAAGTGCAGGAAAATTTACATTCCATGGATGAAATACTTAATGCCATAATAGATCCTGAAGGGATGTCTTTCAATGATTTGAAACCGATTTACAAAGAATTTCTGTTAAAACTAGCAGTAACGTTAACGAAAGACGAAATATTTCAACACAGTAAAGCTATAATGAAAAAGCAAAAGAAAAAGATTTTAAGACGTAACAGTACTTTCCAAAACAAGAGAAGAAAAATTTTCAAGGGTGCTAGTGGATTAAAAATGGTTTTTAGACTGCCGTTCGGCAAGGATACGCGCAGAAAGGAATCTAAGAAGCATTTAACCTCGATAGACTTAGATATAGATAATAAGGAACCAGTATCTGAAAGTTCGGTTTCAACGTCCAGTTATGACTTGAGACAGTTTCGACCGAAGGAGCCTCCTTCACTGCCACAGCCAAAAAGACAAACAATGAGACACCGAAAAAGATCAGATAAAGTTGTTCATGTTTCAAAAAGAAATGGAAAAGTATCAAGACCTGGAGAAAGAACTTCTACGTCAGAAGACTCTGATTTTTTGACCCTTAGCAACCGGCTTGGTTGTCAAAATCGAAACAGCTCAAGTGGTTACGTATCTTGTTCGGAGTGTGAGTCAGAGAGCTGCGTAGATCGCTGCTACTGTTCTTTGAAAGGAGAATCCAAAACAAAATGCTATTGCTCGGGGGTTGATGTTTGTAAGGACTCGTCGAAGACGCGGCTTTTAAGTAAAAGTTGTAAAGAGTGTTCCAAGTAAGTTCTAGTATATGTTTCACTTTGCTATTGTTTTCCATTAAAGCAGAACTGATCTAATGATCACTTCTTATAATCTATATTACTCGTATAAATCCTAAAATAACTTCACATTTCTCTACTTTCATCCGTCTGCGTTTTACAATTCATTTAACTCTGGCAGAGATGCGTCTTTGCGAAGAGATTGTGCGGTTTTAATTACATTTACTGAATCGTTAACAATTTCTGCAATGGAATTTGTACCTTGTTTATTTAAAATTTATGGTTCATAATATGTATAACTTCTTGCATGGAGAAATGAAATGTGTGCGGTAGTTATCAGAGCATGGCACGTCCGCGGCTCGCGACGCCTTATGAGTAACTGAACCGAATTATAATTATTTACAGTTGACTATGAATTCATAATTTTACCAACTTCACTACTCATTAATGTGTTGTAGTAATTTTTGATGAGGTTAACTATTTACAAAACTTTCTCCAACCGCTAATATTGTTGTTGTTTTAAATTTTTATGTGCTCTTTTAATATTCATTTTTTAACACGGTACGTGTTTCGCGTTGCATTAATGTTTAAATTATATTCGCAATGCATTTGCATGATAGAGATGTTTCGTTTTTGTTTACGTAATATTAAAACTATTATAGTATTAAGAAATTCTAATTAATTTAGGAGATGATGCCATTACTTGACCGCTCTCCAAGTTTTCGTAATTTTTGTCACTTAGTATATAAAAATAACTATATGCCTTCTATTTTAACTGTGCTAATAGTTTAAGTGTCTTAATATTTTTACTAGCTAATTAACCACGACAGCGATTTGCTGGCGTTTTGATCGGGTGCGGTTCACTCGGCCATGAATAGCTATGATTCAAATTGGGCAGATTATTATGATTGCATTATTCAAATAATTTGCCCTAGACGAATAGAGGATGTATTTAAATATGACCAAATTCTGATAAAATAACCACTGACTGACAATTACATTGGGCTATATGTCTATTCGGTATCTTTATTCATTGCATGAGTCGGAACCTCGCTTATTAGGGAGATATGCTTGTTTATTTTACTTTTAATTTAATTTTCATGGAATATTTGGCAAACTTTACTAAACTCTTTGTATACGTAAGTTCTGCGGAATGGTGACCTGATATCCTGTGATTTACAGGTTTTTTAATACCTACTGCAGGCATCAGTCAGCCACGACTATGTACTAATGTTTTTTATTTTTTTTTATTAAGGAGAACATGTTTCTATTATGTAAAATTTTTTATTCTATGTATTTTAGTTGTGGTGAAAAATAAATAAATAAATAAAAAATAAAATAAATAGCTAAATGATTGCAATTGGGAACCAAAATGCGATCAGCAGTGATAATACAAAAATAACATTACACTTTTAAAATTTTACAGAGAGGTGTACGATGGCGACTACAGCTATTGTTCCTGTGATTCAGAGAGTTGTGCTGATAGCAACAAATGTTATTGCACTAGCCCCCGTCGACCCGTAATGCAGAGTTCACAGAGCCTCGAGTACTTACGTAGTCCATCGCAAAGGACCTACTCAGATCGAATGAAGCGCGCATTTGATGACCACGATTCTAAAGGGACTAGAGCTAGGTAAAATGTCTAAAGAAAATTATCTTGCGGAGTAGGGATAATCAAAAAAATAATGAAGGGTCTTTAGGCCATCAAATTAAGAACCTGTACTGTTCAAGGTTGTCAATTAAAAGCTTAAATATACTAATCCTTCAGCCCCTTTAGTCCGGACAGCAGTAAAACGTAATATTATATTATTTTATAATAATACCGGTTACAAACAAGCACAAAGTACACCTGAAGGTAAGTTCATATACGTCCATCCAAAAGCCAAATAATAAAGGGTGATGGTGACAAGAGCAAATTACCGGTCTTACAATGAATTTGGTTAATTAACTAAATCCATGAATAGCCTAACGATTTAGGGTATGCTTTGCGAAACTTAAAGTCGTACACCCTCTCCTAGTACAAGCATTTTAAGCTGATTTCGAGTGGTTAACCGAAATATTAGTATTTTTCCTCGATTTTTAATTCGACTTACTTCATCATATTTTTCATACGTATGTATTAACTCGAATATACATATGTTTTGTGTATGTTATTCGCATTATGGCTTTATCATCAACATATAATACAGCTAATACAGCTAGTTTTGATGAATTAATGAACAACTTTTCCATAATTATTTGCTTTTCTTCCATCCAAGCAGTCCTTAACGGCGTCTCTACATTGTAATGAGGCAATAATCAGCACTTAACAACTTGTTGCGCCATTGCTGTGTGTATCTATGTATCTATATACACAGACCCTTAATAAACTCAATTGATAGTAGACGGGAGGCATTTTTTTCATTATTTCATATCAAAGAAGAAAAAAAAGTTAATAACCTTATTAATTTTATTTAGAGCTTCGTTCATTCTGTGCAGCAAAATAATATACATTACTAATCAAATTTCCGTTGAATATTCCTGATTGGCAATACGACCTAATAGTCCTACTTATACCTTTGTTTACTTAAAGTTATGTTTGTATACTTATTCGTACGTATTATAGGTATTTTCGTACGTTATGTCATAACTTTTCCGAAATGTACAGGTTTAATTATTAATAATAATGAATTTTAAAAGCAAAAACAGAATTATATAGCAAGCATGCCATGCCCTTAATAACACGCTCACTCTTCCAGGTCCAGTGCGGCATCGAGCAGGCGTCGAGAGGATCGCGCCAGAAGAGCTCGCAGCTCAGACAGCCTCGCGTTGGACTACGAGCTGCTTTTGCAAAACAAAGCACGTGACACTAGAACGCGGAACATGCAGAGACTTACAGGTAAGTGATCATATTTATATTTTATAACTGTTACTAACTAATGAGAAATGTTGACACTGCTAATTTCATCGTTGATATAACAGTGATATTATAGATAAAATACATATGGCATATTTGGTAAAAATAAAATTGTTTTCCATTTAACCATATATTACGTGGAAGGGTTTGCACTTATGTCTTATACATCAGTATAATAAGCATCAAGAAGAGTAAGATAATTAAGATATTTAATTTTATTTTAATTTTTGCAATTTTTCCATTTTACTTTCAGTTCGAAGCACGGGAACGGGTTCTCAAGACGCGCTGAGTGTCAAAAAATCAGCAGAAATGGCGGCGCTCTTCGCAGACGTCCGTCTTTCTCAAAGAACTGACGTTCGTTCTTTAGCTGGGGGCCGCAAGTCGAGGCCCCCACCCTTACCGTCTTCGCCACCTAGGGCTGCGCCACAATTAGCTCGTATGTTTGACCACATGCCTTTAAGCAGGAATGCTAGTCTTGAAGACACATTGGGATATTTGCCGTAGATAAAAAATATTTAAAGCTAAATTGATAAGAATCTCCGCTTAGAAAAAACCATTATACGTTTTACAATTTTTTTGGTAAAAATTAGCATAAACTGTAACCTTTGTTTTTTTCTATTGGGTTTGACATGTCTTTCATAATGTTGAGAACCAGAATATTAAATTTGAATAATATTTACTCATTAAATAAATATGGTCATAAACACCTTCCATGTTGTAATCACGGTGATATTACTGATAATGTTTAAATCTGGTTTCGTTTAATTGTAATCAAATTTCTAAATGAATACCTAGTCGTATATTAGTTATACACACACAAAACGTTCATTCACAAGTTTTAGATCATAATTTGCTCATTAAATTGCGTGTGTGAAATTTTGTTAAAAGGTACCGTCCCAAATCGTGAATATTGCGACTGCTAATACGTTTCGGTTCAATTCACAAGATTTTTGTGTTCTGATGTTAATTTGGTGGAGCAAGTGAATTCGATTCTTAATTGTTTCGACCCAATAGTTAATAGTTATGGCAATATATTGTTCGTGCCGTTATTTTTACAACAGAATTGGTCCATTTAATGATTTTTTGGCGTCAAAAGCTATATAATGTTTGTTGTTTTCACATATAAAACAAAATTTTATATATTTTCGTATAATATCTTATGATCTGTCGATGGCCATATATTATACATATTGTATAAGTAGATATTTTCAAAATTCAACTAGAATATCAAGTAATAATTTCTCAAAAAGTCATAAATTATGTAACAAACTCAATATTTAACAACAATAATAATAATTACAAATATCAAACGTTGGGATGGATTTAATTTTAAATCGTTTTTGTGTTTCGATTCCATGCAAGAGTTCTTAAATATCATCAGTATTGTAATTTGCGTCGCGATCGTATTCATCGTCGAACAAGGTCCCTTTCTAACTGGGGTCGGGATTGTATGTCATCTTCCATTCATTTCTTTTTTCCGGCAAATGCTTATCCAGTCCTATGATATTCTCGATCACTTCACAAAATCCTGTAACTATAAAGATTTTACTGCATTAAAACGTGCAATAGCACATTATAATATGGTGTAGCGAATCCAATAACTTATAGTTTACCCATTTTGTATCTCAAACATATACCACCTTATTATATACAATAAGGATTTCAAATAGGTATATAGATAACTTTTAAATATTTAATCTATGTATGTAGTTATTTATTTTTGAAAATAACCTTTATACATAGGTGCAATATGTCGAGTCAAGTATTGTTTAAGAACGCTTTTGCGATTGATTTTTTTATTTGGATTTTATTTATTTTTACTTTGAATGCAATGACGAAACGATGTTATACCAATTTATGGTTTTGAGTAACTTACATCGAACTGAACTAATAAAAAAATATTATATCAAACCACCGTGTAGCACCACCACGGATGAAGAAACAATGGTTTATAATTGGTACATTTATACCGAATTGCTCCCTCGTTAAGTTAAGATATAAAGTTGTTTTGTCATTGTTATTAATAAGATTTTTTAATAGTAAATCAATCATAGCTATAATTCACTTGTATTATTGAATGTGCAATATTTTAAATGACTCTTTTTTCTCATAAGGTAACTTCGAGTTTCTTGCAAAGTGCAATAATATTGTAATAATCTGTAAATAAACGTCTAACGGTGTAAAATAAAGTATAAATAATGATTTTTAGTTTTCTTTCTAGTCTTCAAAATTTAAATTGTTTTTGTACTCAATTGTAGCATATGGCAATATCATTTTAAAAAACATTCAGCAGCAAGGCAAACCACTCTGTTTACGTGATGGTTCGGCAGCTATGAACTAGCACATAGCTCGACTAAGCCGGCTGGATCGGGAAAGAACCATACCTTTATAGATAACGTCAAAATACACTCGCGTCCAATTAAACCGACACCTCAGTGTGCAAATATCACATGCCTACTAAATACAAAGTAATTTGTTTTCAAAACTGTCTAAACACATATATTTTTAAAGTTATGCTTTATAATGCCCTGTTATCGTGGAAATTGGTGTATTGTTTTTTAAAATATGTGATCTGTGAATTAAATTAAATTAAAGAACAATTTTGGTTCGACGCAACAATATAGCATTCTATTAGTATTTAGGTCTGGGTAAGATGAGGAAAATCGCGCGGTCCTTTAGTTCAAAATTATATAAAAGTAGAGGCACTACGGTTGTTGAGACCAAGTGTTCACAAAATATCAACATGAAAATAGCATGACAGTGTTGTGTTTCCTATGGTCAGTGTGGGATCCGCAGAGCCAGTTACTCGGAGAGGAATTTAACTCAGTCCTCAGCGTTATCCACGCATATGCATCTTGGATCTTTGCGGAAGCTGTAGCTGTTTATGACTTGTAGATCACTTACCGTTACTTAAACTGTGTCTTCGTTTGTCATAATAAAAATATACAGCCAGTTAATATCATGATTCAATCTAAAGAGCGCATCTTGTATCTTAGTCCTCCAGGAATGCACCGTTACCAGGTATCCGGTATAGGCACTCGATAAACTGTAAGTCGATATCTATTATATAAACACTCTTACTTACGCCTTTTGCTTGCCGTATATATTCTCCTAAAATTATCTATATTTATTTTTGACTATAGTAAATAATAAGTGAAGGTTAGCTTAAAAATGAGATGACATTCAGATTAAAAAAATAATATTAAAAAAATACGTATACAAAGTCATCTTACACTCTAAAATAAAGAAACATTCACTCTAAAGAAAATACAGGCAAAAAGACAAAACAATTGCAAATCAAATAATAAAAAACAATTCATTATTTAGTGTTATCCCCCTGGCTCTAATTACAGCTCCTAACGATTTTTCATTGTTGCTTGTGAAACAACATCCCATTATTCAGCGAGTGCGGCTTGAAGCTCTGATCTCGTAGCTGGCGCAGGATTTCTAGTCCGAACTTTTCCGTTAAGCTCTTCCCATAAATGTTCAATAGGATTTAAGTCTGACTACGTGCTGGTCACTTCATGCACTCAATTTCGATCTCACAGGTACCACCGAAGTGAAGCTGCAGTATGTGGACGGACATTGTCCTGCATTAGTACAAGTTTTCACCAATAAAGTCTGCGTAAGGAATGACATGATCCCGTAATATCTCTTCAATATATCGGTTCGCCGTTAAATCTCCAAATCTACAGCTAGTTTCGATGATAGCCAACTCGGTTTTTGCCGCCATTGAAATGTCCACTCATACTATCCAGGAACCTCCTCCAAATGCCACATTTTCACTTATGCAGTTGTGGGTGAATCGTTCTCAAGGTCTTCTGTACACGGACATTAACAGAACTCCACTTTTCACGTATCTCTTGCGAGATGTAGTCGAAGGCCCCTTGATGAGCTGGGGTCAAATTAGTGCCAGTAGCCGGCCTTATTTGGAGTCAGGTTAGGCTCCTTCAGGCTTCTTCTGGTTGTCCAGCTACTAGAAGCAACTCCTCTTTCCCTGCTCCTATTAGACTTGAACGCCAGAGAGAGCCGGATTTCTGGGCGAAGTACTGACAATGAATCGGTCATGCCTCTCTGATGTGCACCTTCTTCTGCTATGCGGATATAGCTTCTTCGGTTAAAGCTTCCAGTTTCCGGTAAACTCTGGACACAGCAGTCTGGGTCATATTTAACACACGAGCCACTTCGCTCTGACTCGCTTGAGCCACTTTTTCAATGGATGTGTCCATTTTTTAGGCAATGTTTGTGTTAAATAATAGGGGTTAGAAGGGAAGTGTACAGGTTGACGTTCGACGACTAAATTATAAGGGTAGGTCGGGTAAACGACCTTGTATTTTATAGGGCATAACAAGTCCCATTGTAAACAGGTTTAATTAACAAAAGAAAATAATAGAAAAAATAAAGAAATAATTCAGGGCTCAGATATTTATCATAGACATTCAACATCGTACTTGACGCTTGAGTCGTTTTTTCCTCACGAGTGTATATAAATTTAGTAGTATTAATTAATAATAAATCAATATATAAAATATAAATGACCAGAATAATAAATATTGAGCTTTCCTTATGATTTAACAGGAAAACATATGTCAGGCCAGTAAAATAGAATTATTATTGTAGCTTTATTGGCTATTTTAGGGTTGCCAAGTATTTACGTTGTATTTTATAGCAATCAGTTCTTTTAGGTTTATTTTAGAAGGACAAATATTCACTAAGGACAGCAATAGTCTCAGGCAGATAGTGTCTAAAAAATTTAACAAGTCCACATATGCATATATTATAATTATACTCGTAATTACTTCACCTTTGTTACGGCCCCAAATATGTTATATAAGTACAATATTTATATCATCACATACCCCATGCACTCTCGCCCTTATATAAATATGGGGAGGCAGGCACATGGCTACGTGCAAACTCTTACACCGTGAGCGTTAAGCGAAAAAACATAGAATTTTCAATACATCGTACAAATTTCAATGCGAAACTGGCGTTCCAGTGTAAAGAGGGTTGCGTCCCCCCGTAGTGCGTTATTACAAACGTCCATACATTGAGAGTAATCGAGCACACAGCTCCTAATGGTTCGTGACTGCTGCGTTTCATGACGTCTACATTCATCCTTGGCAAGGAATCATAATGCAGATGCGTTGTCACACTTGAGGACTGAGATGAAATGCTTCCTCAAGGGTAATAAAGGTTTTCGGATCCCTACAATCACCAGACGAAACACAGCAGCATTATGCTGCTATTTGTATGTCAAGCTAAATGTATGTCATCACACTGGTCAAAATTATCCAAAGACAAAGCAATCCTTTTTATATCGATGGAATTATGCAAAAAACTAAAAAAAATATATAATTAATTTAAATTATATGATGCATTTTATACAAAATTCGTATAATAATATCGTGAAAACAATAACAGGGGAAATAAACTCGAATTAATAGCGGCACAAAATCATTATAATAAAACGTTACGTTAAAGTAATTCATTTTGCATTTCATTTTGTTTCCTATAAAAGACAAATTGCTTGTTAAATAAGTGATATGATCTTTATTACCAACATGATAATGATGTTCTGGTCAACCGGAACCGGTAATATCTACCAGATGACACCATCTGTGCAGTATATATTCTTGCGCCGCAAGCATTTGCGCGAATGCCCACTCAATAGTCGCGCCCTTCCCAAGTAATGCATATGCAATTAGATCGTTCAGATGCATTGTCAGTGACATTGGACATACACACAACGCACCCAGACTCGTAAACCCAAAAATGTTTGGTACACAAATATTATTTATTAAAATAATATATGTGTACCAAAAATTATTTTATTATTTATTAAAATATGTTCGACCATATTATGTCGTACATATTTTGACATATTCCTATATTAAATATTTTTTCCTATATTAATTAATTCTTGCGTAAATAGTGAATAATTGATCAGTTTTTGACGAAATGTTAGACAGGCAGAGTGCTTTATTATAAACATATCGTTCTTTTTATTGTATACAAGTAAAGTAAGCTTGGTCTAGTCTTTGTATAGGTACATATATAACTATCTCTGTTCCACACATTGGACCTTACAGTCTATTGTTTTCAATTTATGTACCACTGTCGACTATCGACAGTGGCGGGTTATAAAGTTAAATGAGTTAGAAATAATTGAGAGCGAGCGCCTACACGTACAGTGTAAAGGTGTACCGTAAATTATCATCTCAGCTATTATATTATAGATATTACGTTGCAGAACATAGGCCCCAACGCCACAAACGACGATATGAGCCACATTCGGAGCATCCAGTTAACTATAAATATAGTTTTACAAGATGTCAGAGTTTAATTTTGAGTTGCCACGAATTCTCCATGAATCTTTAGTAAAATTAAAAATAACTCATGAAACAAAATTGTTACTATAAATGGAAAGAGATAAACAAACAAACCATAATATATAAACATTGGTCCTCCTAGCGAGTTTGGCTTTTTAGATACGCTTATCTTGGAAACCACTAAAAATATATTGTTCGAGTTTTGTGTAATTTAGATAGACTAAATATATCGGTTTGAGCGTGTATATTAATCGGTTATCGTGTGTAGTGATAATTCCAGGAAAAGCTCAAAATAGTAATAAGTGGAAATAGATTAAATAAATGAGTTAACAATTCTTATCGCAATATAAAGTCATGATCAAAATAAAGTAATGATTTATTATGATCCCACAAATACATTGTTATCGTTATTTCGTCACTGGTACATTAAACATCTTTAGTAAAAATAAAACATAAAATCATACATACAATCACTAATCTTATTCACTATCTCAT
Organism: Teinopalpus imperialis; assembly: GCA_029286865.1. Classification (NCBI taxonomy): domain Eukaryota; kingdom Metazoa; phylum Arthropoda; class Insecta; order Lepidoptera; family Papilionidae; genus Teinopalpus; species Teinopalpus imperialis. The sequence goes on along the minus strand of JAGSMU010000030.1, from coordinate 5,853,396 downwards.
AAATCTCATCGCTATGTGTCGTATAATTTCATTAACGTATCTGTATCAAGAACATATGTTTAAACAAATTATGTTAGTAACTAATCTCTTGCATAATATATAATAAGAACCTCTGTAATATAATACACTTTATATTCTAGTTTATTTATGTTATTCAGGACTGTAATATAACTTATATTTACAAATATATATTCCAGCGACTCAAGAGTCCTGAACATTTCATTTTAAGCTATTTTATAACATGATCTAACAGTTAAGGCATGGAAATACAAGCTAATAAATTCTGGAATATGAATATTGTTTAAAATGTCAATATAAAACAAGTAACTTGATTGAGAAATTTATTTGTAAGTGGCAATGTTTTCTCCATTTCTTTGATAACAAAAAAAATATATCAGTTGTTATCAGTACAGTTTGCAAGCAATCAAAATTTACATACCTAGATGCCTTTATTGATTTTTCCGAGCTTGGAACGTGACTGAGATTACTTTTCTTTTATTGCACCGTGTTATAAGAGCACACATTATAAAATTAAAAGAGGTTTACTAGATGTCTTTTAAAAGTGGTAAATAAAATTGAATAAAAAATAATATACATGTAAACAATCAATGGCTCCAGATATATAACTATCTCTTCATTCGTTAAATAAATTTTACACTTTATGGCAAGCGGAATACTCTATGGTTCCGCACCCAGTGCTGGCATAAATCTATATAGTGTCTATGCCTCTTCCAATATCCAGCTCTCCTTTGATGATACACAAGCTTGTTGGTATCTGGCCATTCTTCGGCATATCTAAGGATCTATTATGGCATTTCAATAAGGTCTTACGGTACCGAGACGACCTCTGGGTATCGGCTCCGCATAACTATGGCGGAACTTCGTCGGTTGCCGGTCGGCAAGGTCACGAAAGTCTCGGTATTCTCTATCATAGTACCTATCTCTGTCCCCTTCAGGGAAAGATTGGCGCTGCTCGTCCAACAAACGCGAACGGCTGAAGGCGCGCTGCCTGTCAGTCCATTCCCTTCTCCTATCCTCAATGACAGGCTCAATGATCTCATCTTCATCTATACGCCGGTCTAATTCCCTCCTTTCTCTGTATCGATCGAAATCATCCCTTTGCGGCTTAGATTCCATCCTACTAAGATATTCTTCAGTGCCGTATTCGTATCGCTTCGGATCGTCGCGCTTTCGACCGACGCGAGGAAGTCTTTCTATTTCCCTTTGGCCAATGTCTGTCGTGTCTACGTCTCGGACGCGCTCAACATCCTTGCGCCGCTCTGGCTCCCTGTGAGAACGTTCCATATCCCGATGAGAACGGTCAGGTTCTCGCCGGGAGCTCAATTCTCGGTGGCGCTCTTGACGCTCGTCTCGTCTTTCTTCCTCTGGGGAAGAAGTCGAACGACTGTTCCTTTCCAGCATGCTCCTTCGCATAGCCATGTGTTGTTCCAACTCCCTATTAAATCTCTCCCTCTCCAGATTTTTGAACTTCTCCTTTGCGACGTTAAATCGGTCTTTAGGTGATGTCTCAGCGAGTTTCAAACTACCTTCACTTGCTCCCCGTTGGAGTTTGCCGAAGCGTCGATCTTCGACTCTGTCAATACTGCGATTAGAAGGTTTGGTGTCGGGGACATACCTTCGTCTGTAATTGGGGGTTTCTTCTAAAAATTTATCTGGTTTGTCTTTGTTAACACGTTCGAGAGACTCGTGGCGGAATCGGCGTTCGAAGGTTGCATCTCGGAAGGGGGCCAGTTGGTCACGGTACGGTTCTGTGAAGTCGTCATTGTAGGCGCGCTCATAATTGCGGGGGGAAAGCGTGCGGTGTGGAGGAGAACTGCAGCGTGGTGGAGAAGTGCGGCGGGGCGACTGCGCGCGACGGGGAGGTGACGCTTCGAAGGCCTCGTGCATCATGTACGCCGTGCTCTCTGCCCAATCCTCCTCTGTAAAATATAATATGAATAATCAGAATTTTTCGTTTTCTAACCAAATTACATTTCATGTTGTTTAAAATTATTGTGGTACGATAATAATATTTTAAAAAGCTATGGCACTAGAATATTAAAAGAAAAAGTTGATAAGTCATGGAAAAGTTGACACATGTAATACAGACCAGGACTACGAAAGTAATCGACAAAGCTCAACTGATAAGTAAGGTGAAATGAAAAAGTCGGGCCAAGTCACTCAAACATCTGACTTATGGGAAAGTAAGTTGTGGAGCAATTTCTGATCGTCGTCGTCGTCTACAAAGTCGTCCTAACAAAAAATAGAGTGTTTATCGCGAGAAGTCGATATATGCAAGTATTTCTGGATCTTGCCCAGTGCCTATGTTGTGTATATGCTGCTAAGAATTGGATGAGTGACGAGAAGAATTTTAACCTTAAAAAATAATTAATCTAAACAGTATAAATTCCACTGAAAGTGCTATAAATCCAAAAAGATTAATTTTGTAAATATGGAAAATATTACCTACTTAATTTTAAATTGATAAAATATGTGAGGTGTAATGGGTTTCGCAGTTTGTTATGCAAATTTGTACACAAGAATTTAATATAAAAAATCTAAATTTTCACCGCCTACGCTATGAGATGTTTAGCGTATGCTAATTCTTTTCATAGTTGATCTAATAACCTCCATAGTTCTTAATAATCGGTATGGCAGTTTGCAAACACGTTTCGCCTCGACCTGTTGTCCATCTTCACTTTTACGAATAACGGGACACGGACTCATCATCGACACCATTATAAACGAACACGCTTTTAAAAACGAAATCGACATAGAAAGGAACCTGTCACACTCCCACGTGAGCCAGTGACTTTATCGTTTATGATCGTTTGAGTGGTTAGGGTGTGTCCACATAACGGGAGAAAAGAGAGTAGTGATTGGGTAAAATCTTTAATAAATATAGCCCGATGATCGGTGACGTTGGTTCAAAGGTTACGGGAACATGCATACTAAATAATTTAATTGAATTGATACGATGATAGAACCACGCTTTCACTCCGAGTTGCTATAACAGAAAAACATGTTCTCGAAGATAACCAAATAAAGCTAATTAAATATATAAAATTATAATTATTCTGCTTGAAGAGTTATAGGAATTGGATTCTCGGTGCCACTCTTCAAGGTGACTACTCACTTATTAATAGTAAATTAGTAAGTATTTAGTGTTATATTATATTTATTGTTGTATACGAATGAACGAAAAATGCACGATACTTTTTCTTCCGAATAATAAGAAATTTATTATGTTTAAAACGCTATTGGTTTGCCAGTCTGTTACACTGTTCGCTTACTAATGTATTAGGAGCTTTATTTTTAAAGTGCAAGATTACGATGCCTGAGATTTAGGTTTCGTGATTCTTTTGGTTTCGTTATATTGTTTTGAAACGAATTCCCTACAGACACCATTAAAATAATTAACCGTTTTATTCTATTGTTCGGAGTAACAATAATGCAGAGAATACATATTTTAAAACCTCATATAGATAACATTAAGTAATGACTACTTACATCTTTAGAAAATAACGAACGATTGTATCGATTACTATGTTCCAAGGACGTTAAAAATTATCACAAATTAACATATAATTGATTCGCATTTTATTTCCTGTAGTGGTGGCCTAGAAGATCATTTATATGGTAGAGTCACGCTTTAGCTATAAATTAGACGTATCACGAATAGAAACTAGGGGTACCAGAGAAGCAATCACTGAGCCTGTACCCACGATCACCATGAAATCAACATCCAAACGATTCGACGGTCACCGAGTTCATTTAAAAGGTCTTAACTACTTCTCGAACATATAAAGCATTGAGAACATCGTATCATATACCCAACACTTCTTACCGTCGATCTATCACCTTATAAGTACCAAGGTCTTATTATAAGTTGACGCGTGTACCTGACGCTAATATCGCTGTGATGTGGGTCGAAGAGGCATTGTTAAATGTCTGAATGAAATTAGCTTCCGTTAAATAGGCCGTCATTACTAAATTTTTAATTATAGACGATAAAAACATCCTTTTTAATGGCAATTGGGAAAAAAATTGCGTTATTTTAACTTACGTTTGTTTTCATAAACGAGCTATTAATATATAATAAGATGAAATAAGAATATGTGAGCCGTATCAGAATATCTGACTTCTGAGCTGCAGAGTTTGGATTCCCCGCAAATAAGAACTTTTGGATAACACATATTATTTAACAGTGGTAGAAACAAGTTAAATTTTCTTAATTGCAGCAATAATTTTGAATAAATATATATACAGGGTTATTGGTAATTCGAAGTATTCCCCTAAGGAGGTGATGGGGTCGATCATTTCAACCCCCATATGTGAACCATTTTTGAGTGATCATATGTTTTAGCTTTTTTCAAAATAAGTCATAAATGCAACAAAAAATTAACTAAAAAAAAGTATCAATTTAAATCTCATTTTTTCTTCTGATTTATAAAAACGATTAAAAATGGTTATTTATCAATATTAAAACAACAATTATCGGTCCACATTTAAAAATGCGATACGAAAAGCGATATTATTTCAATATTTTTTTGAGATTTTTGTTCCACTAAAATGCCTTAAAAACAAAAAAAAAACGTTTAGAAACTTGGCTTGCAGATTATTTTAAAAACATAACCGTTTTCTTACCTTTCCAACAATGATGAATCTGAAAAAAAATTGGTCACAAAGGAAGTAGGCGGAAATTCGTATTCGAACTAACGTTAAAATCGGTGTTTGAATATCTTGTCGGTTTAATCTAAGCCTTAGACCTTAAGTTATATAATAATCTAAACTTTGGTATAAATATACTGAAAAATTTATACAAAAGTAAACATGATAGTTGTATTATAAAAAAATACCTACATGTTTTAAACACCGCCTTTATGAATTTCGATGTTAACATTTTAATGTTTTCCTAGCCGCGAATCGATGTAATGATTTTTCAAATAGTTAACTGTATGATCAGGTTATTTTCATTGCGGAAACTAATCAAAATATATTTTAAGTTTTTAATGTAGTTTTAGATGTTCTATTTATTTCTTCCCACTAACAGTTCTACACAATCTAATACGACACGAGACACTCGGATTGTACAATTTATTGTTATTAATTATTGCTGAAGTGTTATTTAATTGGGATTTAATAGAGGAATATACCAACTTTCTTATGAAGTGCTGAACACTCTTCTATTTTGTTGTTATTTGGAGGAGCAGCCTGAACGAGTTGACGATATACTCATGGAAAATTTTAAACAAATATGTCGAATCTAAATTTGATAGTTTCATGTTGAAAACGAGTCACTAATACGAGTGTATCGGCACCGACCTAAATAACTACTCCCCACAATTGGGCGGGGGCTAAATAAAGGCGTTTCTAGAAAGGGTATCTAGGAGGACTTCTAAATACTTTTCTTTAACTTATTTTGTTGAAATGCAGGTCTCTTCAGTGTTTTTCATCAACGGTAAAGCTGCGCAGTCGGTAAATCAAAACATGATGATTATTTGGACCCCGAAAATCATTTACCATCAGGTTCAGCTGTAGAGCCACGTTACCGCTTGTTTCTAGCTACAATATAAAAGGGTCGACACGACCGGGAAAAGGCCGCTGCAGCGATGTTTCGTATGGCGAGTGTAGGGATCCGAAGACCTCACACTATCACAGTTAACGAGGCATTCCATTTCAGTTTTTATAATCAATCAATTGGCATTAGTTTTTTATTGTGTTGGGTTAAAAAAGATAATTGCAAGCGTGTATCTGCAAAAAAAACATAAAACATAAACGTTTTTGATAACACCTACAATAGCCATGACGTAATTATGCGTCGGGTCACGATTACGATGACGGCATCGCATGGGTCATCGTAATCGTGACAGTATTTGTTTCTGTTTTTTAAATTGAAAATAGATATGGTTTAGATCATCGGTATATCGGTATCGGTTTAGTATGCAAGTAAAATGTATGGCTTGACCGGAAAGGAACAGCCTCACTTTTAATGAGGTGTACCGGAGTGAATTCCAGTCCTCAGGTAGACGTAGGTGTCGTGGGCTGGAGCTTGATTATTTGAAACATACATCAAAGAACCAGTCATTACTGACTAAACTATACCCGTTAGTTAATGTTAGAATCATAAAAAAGGGAGCAAACATCAAACGGAGACATTGATTTGAATTTATCTCTCTCGGTAGATCGATGTGTATTATTTTCTGCCGAGTACAGTATATGAGTGCAGATTATATAAAAGTCTGTTATAGGCCATAACTTGCACTAATATTTATTTATATGTAATACATATTTTGTTATTCTTCGTCAACTTTAATATTTTTTTTATAAATATATAACATAGTTATGTATTAGCTATGTATACTCGTATATTTGAATAATGTAATATTTGTTTATTTTTTTGTTTGTGCCGTAATGACTCATTGTGACATCTTATTTTATCGCGTAAATATTACTGAAGGGACGAGAACGAAGAAATAATTTTGGATCTATGCAAATACATGTTACTTCTATATATCTAGCACAAATGTGTCTTGCGCGTTGATATCTTTTAGTAAGACCCAAATGCAAAACAGGATAACATCAACATTGGAATGATTCTAACATTGAGTTTATAAAATAAAATTGAAATACATTGTTTTTATTAAAATGATAATTTCAATTGAAAAAATAAATACTGATGATTATAACAATGTTGATAAAAATATTCAAAAAGATTATTTGAATTTATATTAGAAAATATTTGGTATTGCATATTCTAAGAAAGACACGTACACTAACACAATATATAAGAATAATATAAGCTGTTAGAAACGTATTCTCCAAGGCTTTCAAGTTTGTAGTGATGATGTCACTCACTGTGCACAAAGATCGTGTCAATGTTTGGTTTTATACTTTTTACAAAATAACTAAAACGCATAAATAAAAGAATTAATAGTGGGTGTACTTTATGGTAATTATTGAATAAACTTCAAATTAATCACCATTAATATCGAAAGTGTGTAAACATTATCCTTTCGAGTTAAATAATACTGTCTTGGAATATTAAAATTACAACCCGAAGATCAACTGTCTGTATCTTTATTCTCTTTCACGTATTTTTTTTTAAGTTCGCAGTGGTAAGTACTTTAAAATATCTCGTCGGCATGTATTAATCATTTCCAAATTTCAACTTGAACGCGTATTAAGTCTCAAGTGTAACATGGGATCAGACTATTGTTGTATTCTGGTCGCAGATTTTTAATGTAAAACTGAAAACTTAATAGTACGAGTCTGCTAAAATAAGAACCCAAGATCGCCACATGTTTGTCACCAACTTCAACAATAATCATCATTGATTTATAATCCATTTGTTCGTTCACAATGGTTTGTTTTTAATGAAGATTTTTTTTAAATATATCAGAGCATTGATAATGACAATTAACAAGGCATACAATAAAAGTCGTGCTCAACGTGCGTATGGAAAAGATATTGTTCCATACAATATGTGTTTTGTGTTAAAAGAACGTTTGTCTTCTTGATTGATACGATAATGGACTATTAACGTAATGATGGTGTGAACAATAAACTTGAAAGACTTAAATGTTTTCTCATGCTGAACTGGAAGAGAAAAATTAGAGTTAGACGAGAAGAAATTCAACTTTTCTACCTGAAGTTCGTGCCAAACTCAGATAAATTACAGTGCCAGATGTATAAGAATTTCTCTGGATGTTTTCGTTTATCAGTTATAAGATTATATATCAAATGGGATTACCAATACCTATTAATTTTTGGGGATTAATTTAGTTTCTGGGATTAATAGAGTTGCTGTCGCATGTGTATTACATTGCAAATATGTGTTCTTGAGGCACATAAAGAATAATATGCAATATCGAAAAATACGAAAAATAAAAAGTATTACGACGAATATTAAAAAACGGAAGATGATAATGATAACAGCACAATGAAAACTGGTTCCGACTAAGTGAATATGATTAAGAAGATTGTGTGAAATGTCCTTAAAACTAATAAGAATCGTTATAATGCGCGAAATTTAGTAAAGAATCGGCTGCACTAATGTTATATTTAAAATTTAGAATACTTTTTAAATTCTATTTTCAAAATAGTATGCTATTATACTATTAAGACTAAGTAGGTAGCTGTTTCAGATTGTCAAAATGATATCACTTTGACTTTTTGGAATTAGTATGAAAAAGGTGACAATAATATGTATAGGAGTCTTATCTACTATTATCTATTACTCTCCCATTTCTAATAAGCTTTACCTGATAATTGTTAAACTGGACACAGGAATTTGACCTCATAGATTATGCCCTTTGAAGAGACTTGTACTCCAAGATACAGGCTAGGCCTAATACTATACGCAATATATATCGACTATTTTTAAAAATCTTGTAACACAAAATGTTTACATGTATGTCACAGTTTTAGTGGTCGAACTAAGAAGTACAAGTGAATTGTAATTGTTTTTATTTAATTTCATCATAGACTAAATTATATTTAGGTGTAATACATAATTTTCGATCAAAAGCTAGTAAAAAAGAACTTTCTTCTTAAATGAAGATTAATCTATTATAAAAAAAATATATAAATAATACTAACCACTAGTGCTATGGTTGTCATGCTGCCTTGTGTAGTCGTTTCTTTCTGGCGAAGGGGCAAGGTCACTGCCTATACCAGAGCTGCCACCCGAAGACTCGAGCTTGCGTCTTGCGTTGACCCCTACAATATTCTGGTTGAGGCAACGACGGGTATCAATATTGCTGAGGTTGCCTTTCTGACGGTGGACAGTATCGTAATCTCTCGGAGGAAGAAGGATCGGGCTTTTGCCTGGAAATAATGATAATTTTGTATTTAATTACTGGTACTGATTGGTATAGTACGAATTCTATCTAATGCATCAAGCTCATCAATCATCAAGTAATTTATTATCAAACATGATATAGGTAGATATATGTGATTAATAACGGATGAGATGCAAATTTTTATAGCCCTATAATAAACAATATCGAAGGAATTTAAAAATGTTCTATATGTCAAATGTACAATAAAAAAAAATGATTATTATATAAAGATGGAATTTTCTAATTGAATGAAATGAGTTTCTCATAATCTTCATTATCCATAAAGGTCATATATATATACATGGGTCCGCGGATTTATTGCGTGAAAGCGTACACTAACTAGCCAAATAAAGAAGTACACTGACCTAGTCCCTTTTTACCTGTTGACAACTTCTGTTTCAACTCAGCAGCCAAACTGTCATACAGATTTGCGACGCATCGTTCTTCGTTGCTGCCGGAATCTGATTCTCTTGAGACCTCGCTGCCTAGAGACGAGTCAGGAGGTTTCTTTGAAGGTAAAGCCCCACGCATTTGAAGTTTTCTTTCAATGTCAGCGAATTTCTTTTGGTTCTCAGGTCGTTCTATCAGCGCTTGTAAGTGCGTGTACAGCATCTCAGCGGTATGGTCCGAGTCGCACCTGTTGAAATAAAATCGATTTAAAATCTCGACGAACCACTGACATTTAAGAGACCAATAAGGATGTGGTATTGAGGGAAACGTGTTTCAAATATACGCGTTTTTATTGTTATTAGAGACTCATTTGCTTTTAGGAACGAATTTCGTTAATAAAATCGTGCTATATTAACGTGGAATTTAGTCAAGACGTTTGTATTAATATTATAATTGCAGTGTTTGTAAGATATTTAATTAACATTAGCGTTAGAAGATTAATTGCGGTACTCTCATGTCTTAAGGATAGCAGTTCATAGTCATGAATGGGGCCGATCGATCAGGAAGTTTCACGTCATTACCAACAGCCAACGTAAGATTTATTATTGCTGGATGCTGAGTAGTGGATGAACCCAGTGCTCTTATTACTGCCAATAATGCATGCTTCTTCGACCTCAAAGAATACAACTCATGAAGATGTAGTAATATTAATAATCAATCAAAATGTGTGCTCTGAAAAAAAAAGGTTCAATAACCATTACTTACATAGAACAACTGTACAGTGTAAAGGTAATAAATATCGTTTATTGGTAACGAAGTTGGTGAAATAGAAAATAAATTAGTTTTTTATTACGCATATTGAACTTTCATGACATAGAACAGCCAGCGAGTTTTTACCAAATCATATATAACTAAACGAATTATCTGAAATGCTAATAATTTATCACCAGACGGTACGATTACGTTGTATCTTTGTATTATCGTAAATATTTTATATAACTCTTATTAATCGGTTTAATTCGACTAATAAACTTGACTTGACTACTATAATTAACCTGCGATAATCGCAGGCTAATTATACTTATAGCATATTTTTGTTAATTAGTTATAATCCATTGATAATTATTAGTAAATAACTAAGTAGTAATAATAGTAGCTCAGTGTCTGGAGATTCGCTTTTAATTTCAAGTTCTGTTTCCCAGTTCAATATATCTACTACTGACTATGACTATTTTATCAAAATAAAAATAAAGGTTGTCCATAAAAAAGATCTTTCTTGTGGCAGAGCAAAAGCGGTGGAGATATAAGAATAAACATTGTCCGGAGGCATTTTCTAGTTTTAGAATAACTTACGTAATGTGATAACTGTACAACGAATGGACATAAGTTTTAAGTTTAAATATTTTCTCTTAACGCTATAAAAAGTACAGTAACAACTTATATGCGCATATATACACCCCACTGCTCAGTATAGGCTTCCTATTTTGGAGTTACACTGCGGATTGGCGGATGTCACACGTCTTCGAAATATTATATTTAATAACTCTTAGACATGCAAGCTAACCCACGATGTTTTCTTAGTGCCTAGAACGTGGTAAATCAGCAATTTTTGTATTGCAATTAACATTTCGTTGGTGTCGGTACCGGCCGTACCGTGAATTAAAAGCGAGCTCTTGGACACTGAGCTACCACGACCCTATACACGTATTAATGCTATCATCGTCATCATCGTTTTAGGGGCTATCAGCAGTCGACTGCTGTTCATAGACGTCCCTGATAACCTGGCACAGAGTCGGTACAGACCCTAAGCCGTCAACATTCATTAACTTCACGCGAAGTTGCATAACTCATGCGATGACCAACATTAACATTGTACACGTACAAAATTCTATAAGAATATTCTGTTCAACTGGTGATTGCTATTACTGGTTATACGTCGAGACAAGCTCCGCATGCCACAGTATTGTGCAGCCTGCTATGTGAATGTCAGAGTTGAAAGATGCACAACAAGGCCACTTGTCACTTCGTGTTTAGCAACGCATCGTTTCCCCGGCACGGTGGAAATCGTGCTTCTAATAATAACCATAAAATGATTCGTATAAATCATAACATAAATGTTTCGATAACAAGTCTTTCAACACGAGACAAACCAAAAATTACATAATAAATATTTGTCCGATAAATATAAAATAACCATTTTATTTTTATTTTACTTATTATTAAATTATTGTTTACATGAAAAAAGTTTAAGGAATAGAAGTTTAAATACATAAATTTTTTTAATATGACTTTACAGAGGCTATGCTTTGATAGTGCCTTAATAATTCAATACCAATTATAGTCATATTTTTTTTAAAGTGGTAATTATAGAGTAAGTCGTCAAAAAAGAAAATTTATAGATATATCGATAAATCAAATTATCGAAATTATATCACTACTAAATCAGGGATACTATTTTGACGGAAAGTATGTTGCAAGAGTAAAGACATACACACATGGGCGGAGAAACCCTCGATCTAGAATTTGCATAAAATGGTATTAGCATTTCATTTCATAACACCCGTTATTTCGTAGTGCATTGTTCTTCGTTCATTTCGAATACCTTCAGTACACATCATGATGATATTTGTTGTAATATAAATTATATACGTTTACAATCGCTAATGGGAACAACAGAAACAGGAACATTGCTGTTATGATTTTTTTGTTGCAAAAATCTTTTGATAATTAATGTATTACACATTCAACACATCAACGCTGCGTCTAGAACTTGCCACGAAAGGTACAGTTCGACTTGGGAGTGACTTTAGAGTACCCAATTTAAAATTACATTAAAATCATACCAGCTTAGTCAGAGATCAGGTGAGTGATTTCTGAGACTCATGACATCCACGTTCAACCAATAATGTAGATACGTTGTCGGCGCTGCAGACTATAATTGAATTCTTCTTTACAAGTAATAAATTATAGTGATTCGACTCGATCCGTAAGGACCGCGCCCTCATAGATAACCAGCATGAAATAGCAACATAACGCTGTAGTGCTTTCGTATGGTGAGCGTAGGGATCTGGAGCCTTGATAACATTTACGACGCGTTGCAAATCAACCTCAGGAGTGATAACGTATATGTATTTTAAATCTTTGTTGAGGCTGTATGTCAGATGTCATGGGCCACAGTCCTCACTTGACACCATGTGAACAGTTAGCTCGTCTTTTTTTTTTAAACTTTCTGAGGAAAAACTTGACCACGATCCCGTCCGATGTTAAGTGGAAATGCAGTACTGGATGGTAAGGCACACTAGTTCAGTAAATGCCTATTCAATCTACTCTTGAAAACACCCACATTATAATCGGAGGGAAAGACAGACGCGGGCAAACTATTCCAATCCTTTGCTGTACGAATAATGAAAGACGAAGCAAAGCGCTTCGTTCGGGTTTGAGGGATGTTCACAACAAAAGGATGAAATCCAGCAGTGCGTCGTGAGGTCCGATGGTGGAACGGGGATGGGGGAATTAGATCATGTAACACCACCCCTAAATGTGTCATCCCTAATATTACTCAAAAAATAGTTTCCGGTTTGCTTGCCCTCGCGTTTTTTTTTAAAAGAATATTATCAATGCTATTAATATAACTAATATTCCGGTAAACTGAAAACTCAACAAAGACTCCAACTAAGCTGAAAATGCTTGTGCTAGGAGATGGTTCACGACAATACACTAATGGTGGATTCGAAACTGCGCCCTTATGTTTCGCAGACCGTACCCTGAACCTATTGACGCTTCTAAATTATCATTATCTTATATTTATCTTCTAATTGCTGAATGAAATATAACAGCTACTATTTTATTGGTATTCTGTGCATATCTTTAGAGGCTTAACCGAGCATAATGTGTAGGTGGTTTATTTTATTCATATAGTATGAGTACATAAGGTTAATACAAATAATTTCTAGTTGTGCGTAGGCTTAGGTTATATTAAGGCAGCAGTTACATAATCAAGCATACGTATACGTAATAAGTAGTTACGTGAAATGTGGTAATGAGAATTTTTTTATCATAGAAGATACGCTTAAGTAAAAAAAAAAATCGCGCACACGAAAAGATATGGTGATACAGCCAATAGTCTAGTATGTCTAACACTGTAACGGTAGTTGGTTAAAATCAAAAGATTATTCTTGTCAGTATCTCATTGGGACAAGGTTGTAAGAATTCAGTTTTTCGGATTTTTGCATACATAAAAAATATTCGATAAATTTGTGTCGGTGGTTGGCACTGGACTTTTGGGGCTTAAAAATCCCGTGAAAGTAAATGTAATATATTCATATACTATTTCTATCGTTCAAACGTTCTAGAATAAAAATGTTGGAAATTTTAACAATTATATTAACAAAATAATATTAAATAGTTTATCTTTTAGTTTTTTGTTTATTACAACGAGAGTAACAAACGAGCACAGAGTTTACCTAATGGTAAGTTATTCTTGGGGCTCATGACATCTACATTCATCCTTGACAAGGAATCATAATGCAGATGCGTTGCCACCCTTGAGGACTGAGATGGACTGCATCGTCACCAGTAATAAAGGTCTCCGGATCCCTGCACTCACCAGACGAAACACAGCAAGATTATGATGCTATATTACGCTGGTATTCTGTGAGGGCGCGGTCCTACTCCGGTCGAGCTGACCCAGTAATTCTGCAGCTAGAAACAAACTGCAGTGTAGCTCTACCACTGTTATGTCATAATATTCCTCACTCTTCCTCCTACCGTGAATATAAACACTCTAGTTTATGTTCGTAAGTTCTTAGTAAATTGTTTTTATCTCTAAACGGAATAAAAAAAAGAACTGACTAATTTTAGTAATTATACAAAATAAAACAAACAGACTATGTTTACAATATAAGACCTATTAAATAACTTAAATGGTGACCAGTAAAGTCCTCGAAGTCAAGGAAGTTTGGTAAACACGGGTCTAATTTTTCGTATCAATCGAAAACTTTTATATTTGTGAGGGCTTGAAGAAACTTTATTTGAGTAAATAAAAAATATCTTTCGAAAATATCAGTCTATCAACATAGTAGTGCTGAGAAGTAAATAAAATAAGCACTTTTGAGCACGGTGCAAATGTCAAGGTATTAGCCACTATATCTATAAACTAAGTGATGTTCTATAAAAATATTTACTAGTTTTTGGATTAATTTCATAATTTAAATAAGTTGAAATTATTGTAATCACTATATGACTTTTCTTAAAGGCCGTCGACGCGTTTGAGTCTCCTCTGGTATTGCGAATGTTCTTGGGCTGCGTTTGCCACCTACTCTATTAAACCATATATCATGCATAGGTCGGCAAGGATCACGACCTCACAGAATATTAGTTTGAAATAGCAGAATACCCTGCTGTTTCGTTTGGTTAGTGTAGGGAGTTGAAGAGCTACTGGTAGCGAGCTACACACTCTCACGTCTACAGGTTTGGTATCATATATGTCATAAATCACTACCGAATTTTCTTTAATGATGGATGTAGGTGTTTAGAAGCCGTAGCCGTTATTTAATATCAGGTTAACTGTGTGATTTTACCCCCATAGTTTCATGAAAAATATCTTAAATATATACTAAATGGAAATAAGTATTATTATTAGTTCAGTATCAAGAATAGGACAATGATAAAACATTTTTAATTATACAGATAAAAACGGAATACAGGGCGTATAAAAAAGTTTAAAACACTTAAAAATAATTACGACTTATATAATTTGTGAACACGCAATAATCAAGGTTGAAATAACATTTGTCCTAAACAATGAAAACCAATCATCCTAGTATATGTAAGCTTTTTCGGGTACATATAAATGTTTGATCACGCTGCACTTTTTTAAATTATACTTGTATTCTTTTTAAAATATTAAAGTCACATGTCAAATGTGAACTGGATTGAACGTGTAAATGATGACAATAAATTGTACAAAATCCGAAAAGTTGCCGACAATTTCTATAAAAAGAAAAACTTTAGACATTTTAGACAAGGTACAAGCCCTTTTCTATACGTTTATATTTTTAAATCTTATTATGCTTATAAATCTAAAAACTGGAAGAGTTTCACCTTTTAGGGCATTAATTATAGACAGATTTTACAGGGAATACAGTGGTAGATAAGAGTAGAGGTTTGTTTATCAAAACAGGGGCTATAATATAATATATAAATGTTTTCAAATTAATACTTTATTCCTTGTTGATTTGACATCTGTAAAACTAACAGGAGTCAAATCCATACTTTTATACTTTTTTATACACCTGTAATGTTAACGCTCGGGTAATAAGAAACTCTTACTAATAAAAAACTAAGGATATGAAGAACCCGAAGAACTTTTAATTACAAGAAAACTTAATTGTAATGCATCAGTAGTGTGAAATGAACGATAGAAAGGAGACAAGTGTTTCATTTTAAGTGGATCGTAAACGACTGCTACATTATTAATGGTTTCCAAATATTCCATGTGACATATGAATGTCATAAAAAGTATTATTCCAAAATAAATGTACAGAATTATGATATTGTGAGGAATTTTGAAAAACGGAATTTCTTATCTCACACGTCAAGATGAGAATAAAAGACGAGATTGTTATCGTTCCTCGGCATTAAGATTATACTTGTGTTTACTTGAAAGCAGTTGAGAAAGCTGGTAACTTTCTACGTGTGCATGAATAGTGAACTCCAATTTGTAATGTCTCAACTGTTATTAATTATGTTCATTCCTTCTTTGATTGGCGGGGGCTTTCCAGAAGTCATTAATATACTGTAATATGTAGTAAACTAAAGTAACATATATATATGATATTCATATATCACGCTGCTGGCCATGAGCCTTCTTTTTTGAGAGGTATTATTAGTGTATAGTCTACTAAGGATAAGCAGACTTCGCATGTCACCGATTTTTTATTTTATTTATTTATTAGACAGGTAATCCGTGCGATGTCTTTGCTTCATACCAAGCACGTAGTGAAACAGCAATTTAAATAACAATGCAATTTCATTGTTGCCGGCACCAGAGTCGATTTTGGTTTGCTCGCACATCGCGAAATTAACAGTGAGCGCTCGGACACCCAGCTACATACCATGGCTTGTTTACCATGTATCGCATTTCACGAATAAAGTCATTGCGTTACTTTCGAAGTGTGAAGAGAGATAACGGGAAGGGTAGAGAGGTACATAATTGAAAGGAGAATAGAAAGAAGTTAGTTGGTGTTGAAACAAAGTGCAGAAATATGTAACTACGAAAAGTTTTTTATTGTTTATAGTATAATTGAAAATTTTAACAGTGGTAGAGCTACACTGCAGTTTATTTATAAATGCAGAATGAATTGGTCAGCTCGACCGGGGTACACCTCACAAAATACTGGCGTGAAATAGCAGTATAACCCTGCTGTGTTTCGTCTGGTGAGTGAAGGGATCCGAAGACCTTTATCACTGGTGACGAGGGGTTCCATCTCAGTCCTCAAGGGTGACAACGCATCTGCATTACGATTCCTTGACAAGGATGAATGTAGGTGTGATGGGCCGCAGGAATCGCTTAACATCAGGTGAACTGTGTGCTCGTTTGTAACTCTCAATAAATAAATTAAAAAAAAAAACAATATATGGATACACTTGCTAACTGATTTTGATAAATTACTACACTACCTTCCTTTCCTCAGAACTGCCAAATAAGGCTTATATAGGATGAACGATACGAGCAACATTATTTTTTTTTCTCCTTGACTTTTAACAATTCATTCATAAGCTTTTTTAGCGCCCAAACGTGTTTCATAGTTGTGCTCAAAGAATATTTTTCCTACAAACCTGCCCGACGACAGACATTGGTGAAAGTTATTCGTTTTCTTAACTGTCCCCCGCCATATTTAAACAACTGTCAAAAACGAAACTGACAAAACGCGCGAAATATTGCAGGTGTTTTATACGCCCGAGGTGAAAGGCCAGTACGCTATGTTGCTTTGTAAGCAGGTGATGTTTGCAAGTAAAACGAACACATTAACGCACCTATTGTGGTCGGTCACTACGAAATGGTCATTATTTTCTTTTGATTTGTTTCTGATATAGCACGAACAGACTGGTTCGACAGGGAAATAACATTGGCGTTTTTCGAGTGGTAAGCAAGAGAATATGCTGTAATAACCTAACTTAACTACATAACCTAATGTTATTCTCCTGATCGTATTCGACCACAGCGATATCTCCTAGTTATTAACAGATGGCATCGACTGTTCAGGGGACTGCTGTAAGTATTCGCGGTATTACCGATAACTCAAAAAAAGTTTAAAAATTTGCAGCACTAATATTGTTCCTCGAATGGGTATTCAATCAAGGACTTGCGCTACAGCAGCAATGTACTCTAAGCACTACGCAACTCGGCCACCCACTTAATAACGACTAATGAAATAAAAAAAGAAACATAGAAGTGGTTGTCGATGGTCTGCAGTGATCACTGAGTATCAGCTGGGGTGGGCGTTTGTTTAAAAAGGTTTCTATCTTTGAAGAGATGACAGTTAATGTACTTCATATAAAATGAAATTCCATTTTTGAATTTAAAAAAAAACAATGTGTTTAAATATTTCTAAACATATGTTTTTTTTATCTCTGCTGTTTCACTTTCTATGCCTTGCTCCTGCTCTCACTAGATTCTTACAAATATTACATAAACTTTTATGTCATAGCTGTAGCGGTTATCAAGTACATTTTCAAAAAAATACCACAAAATCAGTTGTCATTGTTAATAGAAATATGAATGAATCTCGTCGATTTTTGTTTACTAGAATATATAACACACTTCCGCTGTTTTTCATACAGAGTGAGAAAGAATTACCTGTTAATGCTTATTTGTGCAGATAATTGAAGAAAGACGGTGAGGCTGTAACTAATTTAATCAAGTGTAAATATTGTATTTTTATATTATTAATTATGGTTATCGGATCAACAGTTCACGTGATGATCACTGGGATTGTTCCAGAGATCTAGATGCTATCAGGAAAACATTTCACATCAGTCGTCAAGAGTGACAATGCATGTCTATATTGAGTCTTTGTCGAGGATGGATGTAGGTGTTTATGACCCGCAGTCATCTCTTACCATCAGGGTATTGTGTGTTCGTTTGTGATGCACGATCATATAAATGTGCACGCAAAGCGGATTAGACAATTAGACTTTTGGTTTATTTTTATTTGATTTAGCTTTCCCACGATAGGCAGGTAAATTCGCAATTAACAATTTGATTGGTGCCAGCGGGAATTAAACTCGCTTTAGTCGCGTACCGTGATTTTTATTTTCTTTTTTTAATAGTATAGACGGCAAACGAGCACGCAGCAGGAGATGGTAAGTGATTCCCGCCGCCCATGAACATCCGCAACACTAGAGGAGTAGCAAATGCGTTGCCAGCCTTTAAGGAAGATAAATTAAAAGACTCACGCCCGAACACTAAGCTACCACGAGCCACACGGTGCATCTTATTAATTAATAGACGTTTCTTTGTCGACGCATCATCGGTGAATCCATCCAATACGCCGAACCAAAATACTTGAATGTATTTGACAGGGCACCTACTTAAGGTATAGTATACTTAAGGTAATTAAGTCGTAGGGAACAGAATTACGGCTAATTGAAATAAAAATATATATGGATGTTTTAGTTATTTTATGAATTCAGCATTTAAAATATATATAGAGGTATTTAAGTAGAATGAATTAATCAAAACATACAGATTTTGATTTGGAAATTTATAAGTGCCGTTACTTTTATATCGGTAACCCGGTAAAATTATGAAGCAGTATTCCTTTATTAGTCAGTAGACACACGTTTTCTTATTTTTATATCTTCTCGAAGCCAATGCCGCCAAAATTGTATGATAATATGAATGTTGTTTAATTTGTGTTATCCTCTTGTTATTATTTATTTATCAAATTCCCGCTTTTTAATCAATATAGCGAAATATTATATTTTATATTAATGCATCGTATGATACTAAACTAAAGAAGAGATGTAGTTGTACTTTTAGAAAACGAAAATAATAGCGTCTATTAATACCTCGAACTAGTACATAGACGCTCATAGATATATATTACTCTGTCGGAAGTAAATGTCCGAGCCGTGGTTCGTCTCTCTCGGGCACCCCCGCGTCAGTTGCTTTCGCGCCCAGAGTAATGGATCAAGCCGAGGCTCCGTCTCGGGATACCTTGTGCTGGTTACCCATTAATAAAGGTCTCAGCTTAGTGCCTTAAGCGCCCGGCAACCTTTCAACTTAGTGATGCTGTAGAAGTCCGCGGGTTAACAGTGGCTATCAGCCATAAAATAACAAAAAACTCATAGCAATATGATTTTATATTGCTATAAAAATTTAAGTTGTAGGCAAACGCAAATTAAGTTTTATTTCAATTCTTACTACATTAGACGCTTCGTTGCCATTTTGTCGGTTTGAGGTGATACTAATGTAGCTAAAACAGGTAGCGGAATTTAAAATATATGTTCGGTGCATTATAGACATAATTTAGATTCATAAAAGACCTTTATTGTAGTAATTATTTTCATGTGATTGAATAAAAAATTGTTGCAGACAATGGATTAATTAAAATGACGCTACAATCATAACAGTCAGAAATAATATTTTATTATACATTAAATAATTTCTGATCATTATTAAATATATAACGATTGGTTATCCTAGCGTGCCCCACACAAAATAGATAATATAATATTAAGCATTGTTTTTTTGATCTATGAGGATTGAGATAATATAAAGTCTATAACTTATATAAACTTAGTATAAGTTTAAAATATAAGTTATTAAATGTTACTATTATAGCAATAAAAAATAATCACGTAGATCTAAGCTGCAGTTTGTTCTGTTCCACGCCCGCGCATAATACCAGCATAATGCTGCTGTGTTTCGTCTGGTTAGTGTAGGGATCCGGATACCTTTATTACTGGTGATGAGACATTCCATCTCAGTCCTCAAGAGTGACAACGTATCTGCATTATGATTCCTTGCCAAAGATGAATGTAAATTTCATGAACCACAAGAATCACTTAACATCAGGTGAACTGTGTGCTCGATTGTTACTCTCAATGAAATTAAAAAAAAAATACAATTGAGATTTCAATTCTAGTCCTCGATTATGGATACGATGGAAAAGTTTCACGTATATTGTAGGATACAGCTGCAATCATAATATTCGATTGAGAGTACTTCGATAAAGGACCCGTGACTTAACTGTCAGGTAATCTGACTATTACATCACACGTTCGTTAGATCATTACTTAACACTTCATCTCGCCATTATTAACAAAGCCGATAAACAATAAATGATGGGAATAAACATAAAATATCTTTAACATATTGTATTTTCTTATTGAAGAAGTAATTGATATTTAGATAAAATTTAATTATCAGCATATCACTTATCAGTGTCCGCTTCATTTAATGTTGTTTTTGAACGTAGAAATATTTTAAAAGACACGAGGATTTACTCTTCTGTAATCAGTGCGATTAGAGTTTAATTTAGTTCGCATTAAAAATGAAAGGAAATACTGTCAGTGTTGACAGTACATAAAACCAATTGTATATAGAATATAAAAGTAAATATATTCACACTCTACTTATTAATGAGAATGACATAAGTGGATGCTGGATAAATCGAAGGGGCTAAAGCGGGATCAGAGGCTTAACAGATATACCGATAAAATAGGTAACGAAAATGTGTATATATAAATATTTTTTTCATCTAAAGGGGGCGATGGTCTAGAAAAGATGGGGGGAATCTAGTTCTGTCTATCATCTTCTGTTATTTTTTGTTTATAAGGCCGAATTATAATTTAATGTGTTATTATAGCAGGTCATTTTTAAACGCTTACCTGTCATCTAGTTGTTAATCAGAAGATTGACTAAACTGTTATTTTCTTAATTGAATGTGACCTAGAAGAGACTGAACTCATGACGTAAAATTAGTTTCTTGTTGGCGTTTATTTCAGGTTTCGTAATTGAGTTAAATTATAACATTTTATTTTGTTTTCTTAACACATTATATATATACATACATATATATATATATATATATATATATATATATATATATATATATACATTCGTATTTCTTATTAATTACTTATTTTATTAAGAAAGTTCAATGTTAAAATTGGAATACATTCCATACATTTTAATAATGGCACAGCCACGGTGCATTCTGTGGCATGGACGAGTAGGATCAACCGCAGCAGGACCACACCTTCATAGAATATCAGCGTAAACTAGCAGAATAATACTCCTGTGTTTCGACTGATGAGTGTAGAGATCCCGAAACCCTTTTTACTACAAATCATACTTAAGAGTAACAACGTATCTACATTATGATTCCTTATCGAGGATGAAAGTCAATGTAAATAAATCTAATAAGGTTTCTAAGTCTGAATAAACAGTGGTAGAGCTGCATTGCAGTTTGTTTAACAGTGGTAAAGCTACACTGCAGTTAGTTTCTAGGTGCAGAATAAATGGGTCAGCTCGATCAGGGTAAAGACCACGACCTCATGGAATATCTGCGTAAAATAGCAGCATAACTCTGCTGTTCTTTGTTTGGTGAGTGCAGGGATACGGAGACCTCAGTAATACTGGTGACGAGGTCATCTCACTCGCACTCCATCTCAGTCCTCATGGGTGACAACGCATCTGCATTATGATTCCTTGTCAAGGATTAATGTAAATATCATGGGCCACAGGAATCACTTGCCATCAGGTGAACTGTGTGCTTCCATACTCTAAACAAAATCTCCACGTTTGTTTTTGTTTATAGAGAAGTTGGCAAACTAGCAAGCAGCTCACCTGATGGTTAGTGAAAATTGTTAGTACCTTTAAATTGCAACCGTCCACATTTATTCAGATTTTTGACCTAACTATAGCTGCTATAATGTAAGACTGACACGTGCATTATGGGTTAACGCCCTTCATAAATTGGATTTAAAAAAAGAAATGTAGGCAGAGATTGATTTGTTTTGCACAATTGATTGTGTCTCATATGAGAAAAGTAGGGAACCGCAGCAAGGTAAGTTACACGTAGCCAGACATCCCATCTCAGACTTCAGGGGAAACAATTATGTATCTTATGTAGATAAAGTTTATGGGTTGCAGTCTTTATTTACAATCGGGTGAACTGTACTGTGCACCCGTATTCTTACTGCATTCCAAAAGAAATATAAATCTTAGGCTGGTTCAGATGCTATTTTATAGATAAAGAACATATACCACTCACATTAAAAATATTAAATGAATCTTAAGCTTTAAATAAATTATTATTACTAACTTACGAAATTCTTTAACTTTTTTTTATATTTTTCGTACACACAACTTTTTGTAAGTTGAAAATATTATCTTATATATGTACATATGTTAAAGAACATCCTAACGCTAAGAAAATAAATCAACCTAACTTATAATTTCACTTAAATTAACACTTGTTGGGCAAAAGGCAAGTTGAATCTAACACTGAGAACGGGCCTTGTCACAAATACTTGGCGAGTCGGAGATAGACGTTGCTGCCCGACCCCGCCGGATGCGGTACGTGATATGCCAAGCGGAGTTACCAAACATTGTGTGGGACTATTACAATATACGTTTAGTTGTTTTTCTTTGTCAAAATCTTAAATTGAAACACGTAACTATACTACCACCGTATAATGGAGTAACTATGTATATAATTTTGCTGCAAGTCGATGGATGCAGGTGGCTCAGGTTTGTAATATTTTGTTTGAGATGATTACGGCAATAGAAATAGCTGAAAAAAAAATTATAAGATATAAAGAAATCTAATATATAACGCTTTAGATTTTACCTATGATAATTATTCTGAAGATAAACGTATTGATAATGAAATCAACTTTATAAAAATAATGATAACAGAGCTTACGAATGTTCCCATTGTTTTCGTCGTATATTTGCTTTATCAGAAAACAAATATTAACTCAAACACGACGCAGTGTAATGACATCAAAGCTCGTTTTATAAGCTAGTATTTATTTACCTTAAAAAAAGTTACATTTTTCAGAACATTTTAGGTTATGAGATAAAAATCAAATACCTCTGAGTTTTAATTTATAGCTCATAGCCACTTTAGCTGGTATACAAGAATGGTGGTTGGCCTGGGTGAGGTATGACCCTGACCATGCGTTAGTCAATGATATGTATGTCAAAGACGTTAATCAATGTTTTTCACCGTTATTTATTTATCTTTGTTTTTAAAGAATATTAGCAATGCTTTTAAGATTACTAATATTCCGGTTAACCACTCCAACTAAGCTGAAAATGCTTGTGCTAGGAGATGGTTCACGACAAAAGTCGAATGGTGGATTGGAACCTTAACCTTAACCGTTAAGTTTTGTAGTCCGTACCCTAAACCATTAGGCTATTTAAATGTTTCCAAAAACCTATTCTAAATAGACGATTGCTAGAGTTTTTTCTGATTTTTAGCATAGATACATACTTTAACCTAGTATTAAAATGCTTACTCGAACAAGTTTTAATAAGTCTATTACATTAAATTATTGTTAATCCAATCCAACATGATATGGCAGAATATTTTATTAATTATATAATACCAAATTCATTATGAATATATATCCCTGCAATCCCTTTTAATAATAAGTAATAAACTAAGGTAGAACTGCATGAAGAAAAAACATCAGTTATTTTATGTTGAAGCTAAACCAACACGAGGCATAAGGGAAACCGCAAATGAAGGGTTTCGCACCGGAAGCTACGTTGATTGCTTCGAGTACTTCTTTGTCTGTGTCGAAAGGAATCTAATTACCAAGGCGTAATTGAAATGAGAGCTTACCGCAGTAATAATAGAGCTTAGAATAGAGAATCTTTAAATTCTTATGTACCAATGCTTGAATATTGATTTTGGCTTGGGCGATATGAAATGCATTTTGTAATAGGAATAAGGGTGCTCACTATGATCACTTTAAATTAAATCCATATGAAGGGCACAGGACAAGAAAAATAAATGCTTATGCGAAATCTGAAAATGCTGGATAGTGACAAACGCCAAAGAAAATCTTCTGGCATTAGCGTTAAATAAGAGCAAATCCCAAACGATTTGGGACATATAAAATGAGAAAAGAGATATATTTTTAACATTTTAAATCACTAAATAATAAAAAGTATAATACAACAATCTCTACATCAATAGGCCACCTATAAAGTTTTGGTGTTATCTTTGTGAACTGTGAATATGTAACTACACATATCGTCATCATCATTCATAAATCATTATACTACAAATGTTGAAATAATAATGACCATATCCACTGCAAGAAAGGCTCTGGTGATGGCAGTACTAGACCTACCTCTCAACTTAGACGGTCTTCCACCGGTCTGGCATATTTGTGTTGGATGTCCGCTATCTGTTTTATAGACACAAGTTTTTAAAGGTCTCAATTTTACCGAGCATTAAATCTCAAATGATGCGCTAATACCCAACAATTACGATCACATTTAGCAAATAAAGAATCCAAAATGGCAAGGTATTGGTACAATAATTCCAGAATAAAACGCTATTTAAAACTACGATTTTAATATCACGTGTAGTATTTAGACATTTACCAACTCATTCGTGAACCAGAGTCTCTTTTGTGCAACAAATAATATTTTTTAGTTAATTATAATTATTTTTATTATCAATCGCCTACTCCATAGATTATAAAAAAGGATTTATTTATATATGTTTTTTATATATCTTTCCATTTTACCTGCTCTATTGTGCCTGGGTGCTGCGTTGTGCAAAAATAGTTTTTAACTTTCATGTTTTCGGTTTGTTTTTAAAGAATATGATATAGATAGATATTAGTAAGGTAGATCAGAGAAAAGTTATGAATAATATGTACACTGAAAAATGCCATATTATTTTCACTAGAAGAACGCAGTAGAACGAGGGTGACCGACAAAGGCCAAAATATCAGCAATCAGAAGTGGCAATGGGCTGGCCATTTAGCTCGTAGAAGCAATAACCAATGGTACAACGAGGACGACTATCCACTAGATGGAGTGATTTAAGTAATTACCATTACTGTTTTAGTACTCATTAATTTTAGAATAAGATGATGTTTGTAGACATCTAATTATCTTTATAAGAAACTAATTTGCCATAAAACGTGCAAGTATACATTACATCTTACTACTTCAATGAATAAAACAAGTAAGATTTAAGTAATTACCATAACTGTCTTAGTACTCATTAATTTTGAAATAAGATAATATTTGTAGACATCTTATTATCTTTATAAGAAACTAATTCGACATAAAACGTGCAAGTATACATTACATCTTACTACTTCAATGAATAAAACAAGTAAGATTTAAGTAATTACCATTACTGTTTTAGTACTCATTAATTTTAAAATAAGATGATATTTGTAGACATCTTTTTATCTTTATAAGACTCAACTCATTCGACTTAAGTGTCGTTGACATCATTTTATATGAATTATTAGGGCCATTGTAATATATTTAATACATTCTCTATAGACTCGTTACTCCATAACCTGGTGCTAAATGCCAGTGGTGCGCTGTCTTCCCCATCATGTATGTAAAGGTTATTACCGTGCTTTGTTCAATACTTCGTCGCCTTGAATAACACCTAATTGAATATCATAGAAACATGGATAAACATATTTCATTTGACTCCTATTATAAGGTTTGGACTATTAACAAGTTCTGGCTGCCGGGCCCTTGGATCGGTTTCTCGGGGCCAATATTTGTGTAACATAAACGAATATTTTTTGTTTCTACTTGCATTCTAATTGTTCTCTACCGCCGACACTACTTCGGAAATTCTATTTATAACTTTTATTGCATAAAGCCACCGGGAGACCCAATTACAGGAAGATAACTCATGTCATCTTGAATCTTTGTAGAGGGTGGATGAAGCTATGATAGGTACATGCAGGGCCGCAGTCATTATTTACCATCCAGATCAACTGTTACGTCTTTTTTCACTTTAATTGTAAACAAAATACACCAACTCAACGCCTCTATGTTTTTGCAAATATAACATTTAGTATACATTTGGTATTCTTTATACACATGTAATTTAAATTAGATTAAATTAAAAAAAGGACATAATTCATCTAATGATAAATTGTCTATCACCGTTCTCCGACATGAGCATTTATTAATAAACAATCACGATGCAGATTCGTTATCACCCCTGAGAACCAGACGGGATTCTTCGTCATCAATAATAAGGTCGCTCACCAGACGAAACACAGCATCGCTTAATTTGGGGCTACAGTTGTTTATTACAACAATATGAATTACGTATAAAAACTAGTAACAACTGTAAGATCATTATAAATATATGAAAGTAGTTACCTTAATAGAATTAAAGATCCATACATTTTCTTTTAAAACTTCCAATTGGCAGAAGAATAAAATATATTTTCACTTGTTGATTGTGTATTAAGACTAGATCAACACGTTACTGAATAATTTTTTTCTAGTTTGACACAGCACTAAATAGAAGTTTTTCAAGCACGAATCTATGAATATACGGCATAAAAATTATAACGAAATGACCTATTAACATGTGCTTTGTCGAAATTTCTGAGAAAAATACCGTTAATGTTAATATTATTTCGTAATATTGGTACACGTTATAAGTTATGTTTTACAAAAAATATATTTTGTAATTAAAACGTTTGGTAACAAACTCTTGCATTCACGCGTTTCATAATTGTTACGGTTATTGTGCTACAATTTAACACGTAGTGTGTTGTTCTGTAATTAGAGAAAAAAAGTGCGAAATAAATTATAGCTGAATAGTTATAAAGTTTGTTTCTACTCGTAAAACCTTGTCACCCTGGCAAAACCATAGCAAACATGAATAAAGTATGAAATTTGACACCAGTAAATTAGAGGCTTGCTTTAGAATGAATGCGTCGGATCGACTGGGGAAAGACCATACCTTCACATAATATCAGCAAGAAATAGCAGCGTAGCTTTGCTTTGTTTTATATAAGTGTAGTTCAGTCTTCAGAGATAATAACACATTTGCATCTAACACATCTTTATTGAGGTTTATCGTATTTATGAGCTACGAGTGTATGTACTGCCGGCATTTATAAAGGTGTGTGATGGTAAGTGGTTACCAGCGCCCATGAAGATCCGAAAAACTAGAGAAGTAGCAAATGCGATGCCAGCCTTTAAGAAAGTTGTAGGTTCTTTTATTCCCCTAGTCTTATCAGTTCGAAGATATCACTAGCTGATTCCATAGTTGTTGTTCGTGGTAGAAAATTTGCGTAAAGCTTGCAGTGGTGGATTGCGTGCCAATCATCGAGATTATAAGGACGAAATATTGAATTGTGTCGTGATGTGCAATGTTTAAACTCTGTGTACTTGATTGTTACTGATAATTTAAATTTATTACGATAATTAAAATTCTGTGTATCTGTACTAAGTTATGTAGGTGAATGGACAAAGAAACATCATCAATTGCTAAATGGAACGAATCCATTTGAGGGTCATGTAAAAGATAAATAGTTTGCTAGGTCTTTAACCCGCTAGCATGCGTTAGGTATTTGGCTGCTTGCCTATATGTACGTTACTTGCCTTGTAAGGCAGTGCCTGCACATCAATCTGAACTTACACAATCGGCTACGTGCGACGATTATAAAATAAAGAAGTGATATATTTTTCTCTATGCAACGCTATAAAAGAGTAATGAATAATGTATGAATAATGCTATAAAATATATATAGATAGAATATATGTAGTAAGTAAAAAAATTACATTATTTAAAATGTTATATTTATAGGACGCAATATTATGTTAATCATTATAGTTCGTTATAAAGTTAAAAACAATTTTGTTTTTAAATTAAGTCGTACATTCCTTAGAAGAAAAAAATAATGGTAATAAAATCAGCAAGCAACATTCTTATAAAATATGATATGTTAACCTGCGGATCGACAGAATTTACGTGCGAGTGTTATTAGTGACATTTTATTATATTTATATTTTTAATTTAGGCAGGTTTTCTCATAATCTTTTCTTGCACTCCAAAGGACGTATTAATACAGCACTTAAAATTGGAATTAAAAATTTCTCTGGTGCCGGCGCCGGGTTTCAAACTCGATTTGCTGGCATACCCTGAAATTTATAGGGAGCTCCCGAACACTGAGCTACCACTGTTTTATAACTACAACTCAACACACACAGTGTCTCTCCACCGGGGATACTGAGTGCTCGAGGGTCACCTTTGCCCTTCTTATTTACATTTAAAACTACGGGATTACTGAGTTCTTACTTTTAACTTATATAAAAAAGATATAAAAAAATGATGAAACAAATATGAGACAGAACATTTTGACCACAAATTTGTGTTATTTACGGACGAGACGATCGGTCCGTGGGGTCCTTGAGCGAATTCGGATCATTGCCCCTGGTTACAAGAGGGTTGGTCCTTTTTTTGCGCAGAGGTTAAGTACACCATTTCAACAGGAAATGCAGCCAACATTCGTGTTATTCTATTTCGACAAGCAGCCGATATGGTAAATATAGTTTGTAATCTACTTTAAATAAAAAAATATTCGTTGCGTATTAGGCATATAACATCGATTATCAATTTTTTCAGTTTTGCACAATTCTATTTTATTTGGTAGGAGAAACTTGGTATTGCTCACACTAAAATGAGGATTCTTTGGTAAATTATTAATATTTATAATTAATAATATAGATAAATAAAAAACCTATTTCTTTGAAGTCGGCGTATGAAGTCTATTTAATGTCAACTAAACCGAAAGAAGTCTATGGAAGAAACTATTTTGTTTTCTTTATACAAATTTGTTGCGTTACGGAAATTGCATTACACTTCATTTTATTTTATTTAAAATTTGCTTTATGGCCGTAAATAGAATCCCAATTATTCAACAGTCGTGTCATTTCAGAGGCACGATGGGTTAGTTGAAAACACAGACAGTCGGGTTAGTCAGCGACGGTTGATGTGTGGAATATAAATATCGTTTTTATGCTAATAAAAACCTTTACTACAAAATCTTTGTACATATATAGTAAATTATATAGAAAGGAGAAATAGTGGAATGTTAAAGCAGTAGTCACTAGGGGTGCAACAATGAATCTTTTAAGAAAAACAAATCAAATCTATATCATAACTATATGTTGGGTGTGAGTATTTGTGGGTCTTAGGAACTACTTGATACGATTTAAAAAACAATATTTCAGTATTTGAACGCTATACTACTCTAGATGGTCATAGGTATATTTGATTCTCTAAACAAAAAACAAAATAGACGGAGGAAATCGGGGCGACTTATTTTCATATTTTATTAGTATTATTGAAAGGAGTAATAAATGATAAAAAGTATATTTGAATAGACAAATACTAAAAAAACTACCACTCAGCCATTTCACCTAAAAAAGCCTAAGGGGAGAAAAGGCATCTTTCTTCCATTATCATATCCTATTACACAGTAATCTAACAACACAGTTAACCTGATAGTAAGTGAAGAAAGAAGTGTTACGTTGCTATTTCACTCTGTTATTCTGTGAGAGTGTAGTTCTTCCCCGATCTTTCTTGTCATCCTACAGCTTTACCTTTAAACCGTTTTCTATGGACCACCACTGTCTATTGGTCGCAGGGATCATAAACAATCAAATAAATAGCGTTTTCATCTCCATACTAGGAAAGAAGTGACTGTAGTATGTATCAATGTCTGTGACTCTTATTAAACGTAAGAAATGTGAGACAGGAAAGTAAAAATCACTAAACTCAGACGTCTCATATATCAACCGTGAGACGCGCACACAAATTAGATATGAAGGCAGGAATAAATAATATTTAAAATGAAACAAAAGTTGAACTCTTTTGAAAATATTTCACGCATAAATAAAACGCATACATTTGACGTTAGCTTCACTATATTTTGCTAATGTTTTTCTCAATATGTTTGGGAAATTTTTTGCAACGAGTTACAGTCTCACCAAACGAAACAGCTATGATTGTGTTATTTACTATTTGTTACGTTGATATCCTGTGAGGGCGTTGTCCTATACCAGTCAAGTAGACCTATTCATGCTGCGGCTAAAAAATAGTTACAGCTTTCTTTAATTATGTATCATGTATATAATATAATTATATATATAACGCTTTTTATACTAGAATATGTTGTATTCTATCCATGCTTGAAAACCAACCCAATCGTCTGGTTAGTTAACTATTATTAACTAGTACATGTGTGGTATTTGCTATAGTAAGAAACGTAATATGTTCTGCACGTATAAAAGGCACTGCTATGGGCTAATTATAGCTCCAATAGCGACCGAGGTAAGACCACGCTTTTTCAGAATACCAACGTCAGACGTGTAAAAAACCGTATACCTTATGACTGGCTAAGGGGCATTCCACCTCAGTCCTCAGTGGTGACAACGGCGAATTGGCATTACATTTTCTTTTTATTACATTGAGAGTAACAAACGAGCACACAGTTCACCTGATGGCAAGTGAATCCTGTGGCCCATGACATCTACATTCATCCTTGTCACGGGATCATAATAAAGAAGCGTTGTCACCCTTGAGGAATGATATGGAATGCCTTGTCACCAGTGATAAACGTCTCCGGATCCCTACACTGATATTATTACAGATATATATGTTATTTCACCCTGATATTCTGTGAGGGCGTAGTCCTTCCCCGATCTAAGAAGCATCCCCGAAGCTAGAAACAAACTGTAGCGTAGCTCTACCGCTGATAAAATGATTAATTATAGATTATGAATTTGGGTGTGACGTCGTGTGGACGGTAAGAGTCACGTACCGTCAATGTACATACTAAATAACGTTTCGTAGTGTGTGTTACGTGTCCGGGAATCCAGTAACGAGGCATTCCATCTCCTTCCTTCCACAAGGGTGATAAAACGCACCTTGAGTCAGGTAGATGTCATGACCTGCTGTCATCACCTAAAGAGTACAGTTTCCTTATTTGTCACTAATGTAATAATAATAAAAGTGTAAACATTTTCATGTACTGTACCTGTAAGCATGCACGTGGACTGGGCAGCCAGTTATGGGGTTGTAGAGTAACAGAACACAGGCCACCACGTCACCCTGCACCACTGCACTGGTGATGCTGCCGTGAGGTATGAAGTGTTTGATTGTCTGCTGCTTGCCCTTCGCTGTCACATTCTGGATAATCTTCAGACCTTTGTGCGAGACCTGGTAAAAATATTACGATCCGGTAATGATAGTGAAATATGTGCAATTCACGAAATGTTTTACCGAAAAACAGAATAATATTTTTAAAAGACAAACATTTATAACTAATTCAAGCACAATGTATATTTATAAAAAAATATAAAAATGAATAATTAATAAAATACTAAGATTCCGCGAATAATAATCGATTTGCCATTAAATTGGTTTAAAAATTTTGTTAAAAAACAATTAATTAAAATATCTTACTACTAGCATTTGGCAGAATATTTGTCTGACAATTAAAAATATTAAGATTTGAGCCCTGGGTTCAATACCGGAGAACTCTTGGAGATTTTATGAATTATTATTTAAAAAAAAAAGAAAAAATGAGCAACTAGTCTCGAATGTTGCCGTTTCTTAGCTGTTTCTCGCTAGCTGCTGTCTTCCGAAGCGGTGGTCCTGTTAGCTATCTTGACGATTCAATAGTATTTTGGATAAACCTACTTGAACAAAGCTTCTTTTGATTTGATTTATGTTATGTTATGATCAACCTCATATTACCACCGTAATATTATGAATTAAAGTTCATAAGTAAAAATTGTAATATTTATTAGGATAATTAATTTTAATTCGACTTACTTTTGTTATTGTAACATAATTATTGACTACTTACCACTTGTTAAACGATGATATAAAATCGAAGCTGAATTATTTGAAATATAAACATCAAAACCAAATTAAAAAGATTTTCAGTGAATAATATATTTTATAGAATTTTTAATTCAAATTAAAACATCATACCTGTAAAGTGACCTTAAAAGGCTCTAAATCTCTTGCTCGTTCTTCTAAAAGCCTTATAGCAGGAATAGCAAACTCCTCGCCCCGTAGTCCGCGGGACTCCTGGGCACCCAGGAACCATACGTAGTACGAAGCCTTCTTGATGTCTTTTTTTAGTCGTAGCGCCATCTTGTGCGGCTCTTATGTCATTGTTAAATATCTGGAACAACGAAACATCACAATTATTTAAAAGTTTTAGGTGTTTTTTGTTATTTAATATAAAATTAATTTTAATGATAGGTCATCGTTGTGTTTAAGATATATTGAAGACTACGGTACGAAAACTTTACTACATGTAAAGTTACTTCAGTGTATTAAAAAGATAACTTTCTACTTGGCGTATTGATAACAAACAAAATATTATAATGATTTGTATATAAAATGTTATATAATTACAACAGAATAACTTGAAAAACTTAAGCAAATTAAATAAAATGTTCTTTATATCAATTCTCTATACAAGTAAAAAGTTTATACTTATTAAACCTATTGGATAATCATTATTCATATCGCATAAAAAGAATAAATAAAAACATTTACGTCCATGTTCAAATCTTTAGTATTCGTTGTTTGTTGTCTATTTAAATTCGTTTCAGAGGTTCATTGCAAACCAATTGACATAATATATACTATTAATATAATATTAGTGTCGCCCGTAACGTTATTAAAAAAAGAAGTACAGTGGACCCAGCCAGGTGTCTAGATTTCTGTGTGTTGGTTGTGTGTGCGGTGTCCGCGTGTTTGCGTGTGTGTTTCTGTGAGGATTTGTTTATGTTTACGAATTCTCTCACGCGCTTATTGCTGCAACCATTCTCAAACCTTGACACCTTTTTAAATTGGCAAGCAAAAATCAACAAGTGTAGTGTTTTAGTTACATTTATATATAGAAATCATGAACAACTTTAATAGTTCAGTAAGCCTAGTTCTTTTTTTCATTTCTGTGATGTCTATTATTTCGTTCAGATATCAAATGTAATGTCATAGTTCAATAAATTTAATTATTTTTATTTAACTTTATTAGTCACACCTTACAAAAAGTTAATATGTTTACCAAGTAAGGAAATTTAGATATGCTTGTAATTTTAAATATTATTATATTTAAAGTAAATACAATGACGACATCAAAATACATATAATAAATATCATGATATCCATTTGGACGATTTTCAACACGGCCATATAATTTGATTATCGATATATTAACAGAGCAAGAAATATTATAGCGCCTTAAGGCCAAAAACTATGTCTTCTTGCCAGAATAAGGCTGTCTACAACGCTACCGAGCGCCTGTTTTTATATATTTCACTCCTGCCGTATATATTCTAAATGGTGGACTCTTATTGTATCCAATAGAATTTGCAATCCAATCACATAATTATAATATTATGCGAAAATATTAATCAATATTAAAAACGATGTCTATGACACAAAACGACCACAATAACTTACTACTTTTATTTTTTTAATTACTCCAACGTACCTAAATAGTTAATCCTCATGTCAGAGGATTAACTATTTAGGAAGCTGGAGTAGGATAAATATCCAACAAACAATTAAACCATGCTAAGGTATATATAAATATTTTGGAATCCGTAAACATTTATTTACCAATATTATTCTTTATCGAGGATTCAGACCCAATCCTCATCCAATTTGCCGCAAATTTCACTTACCACCAGGTGAACTGCGTGCTCGTTTTTGAG
This sequence comes from Teinopalpus imperialis, assembly GCA_029286865.1. Taxonomy (NCBI): domain Eukaryota; kingdom Metazoa; phylum Arthropoda; class Insecta; order Lepidoptera; family Papilionidae; genus Teinopalpus; species Teinopalpus imperialis. The sequence continues at coordinate 5,819,382 of JAGSMU010000030.1, read as the reverse complement.
TTTTATGAGTGGCAAATGAGTCTGCAGCCCGCCCGATGGTAAGTGAAAATTTAATTAATTATTTGTAATTTAAAAAGTGAAAAAAAAAAATAGATCGACAAGAGTGAAAAAGATATGACCGTCAAACAAACACTGACGTTAAACCGAATGCGGAACTAATTATCGTGTTAGAGAATCATTACCAGTTAAGTCATTAAACGGAACGCAAAAATAATTCGAATACGCCTACATATGGCCGTATAACGCGAAGCTATGACTATCTTATTTTTATGGCATTTTTACTATAAACACTTATGTAATGTAGGCTATTTTAACGTACGAATATTGTTACGTGATGATCGTTGATTGTACTTCCGCACTTATGTAATAAAAGTTTATTGTAATACGGACAAATTGCGTTTAGATATGCTTTATACCAAAACAATTGATGCAACAAATTAGTGATTTATTTTTTAACTAGGTGTTTTTTAATTTTGATAAATGAACCTGTAATAATTTTAATAGAGACCACTACCTATTAAAGGATTTATTGTTATCGCAATGTATTTTTTTTTATTACATTGAGAGTAACAAACAAAAACAAAGTTCACTTGATGGTAAGTGATTCCTTCAGCCCATGACATCTACATTCATCCTTGACAAAGAACCATAATGCAGATTCGTTGATCCTTTTGGATTGAGAAGGAACGCCTCGTCACCAGTAATAATCCGGAGTGTAGGGACTCACTAGACGAAATAAAGCAGGTGAAGTGTTATGCTGCTAATTCACACTGGTACTCTATGTGGTATTTTATTTATTTATTTATTTAAGCTTTATATACAGTTTGTATAAAGGCGGACTGTACTACGAAGGTATTAACCTTAGGCTGTAGCTAGAAACAAACTGCAGCGTAGCTCTACTACTCTATGTATTAATGCAAGAATGAAAATTATTTCCGGTTCCCACAGATAACATCATTGGCCAATATCGTATACTATATTGGTTTGTTGTCAAAGGTTTCTTTCAGCCCACTCTTTACAATATACCAAAAACTACTGTAAGAAAGGCGCATCGATGACCTTAAGAAGTTAGTTAGAAAAACCATAATTATAAATATTTTCGACTTTAAAAATTATAAATTGTATAACATTTAGCTACGAGCGTATAATCTAGAACGGTTACATTTTTTTCATGTAAGATGATAGAAAAATTAAGAATTAAAACAAGAAAATGTTTAAAATTATAGCGTTCAAAAGCACAAATTATACTATGAAATAACAAATAATTTATAAAAATATATATATTTGTTATTAAAAGTAAAAAAATATATAAATTGTTAGTTAAAGTAAATATTTTACTGTAAAGTTTTTTTTATTATAAAAAATATTAGCAATGCTATTTATTAACATTACAAATATTGCGGCTAATCAGTCCAACTAAGCGAAAAGTGCTCGTGCTAGAAGATGCTTCAAAAACAATAATCGAATAGCGGATTCGAGCGTATGACCTAAAGACCTTAAACCATTTGAACTATCCACGCAAAATTTAAATGTAAATTTTTATAATTCGCGTACATATAAAAAAAATTGTTTGGGTTTGCGTATAATATTATTCTTAATGTATTTTTATCTTTAGTGTATTCAGTAGACAGTAAAATATTTGCTAGATAATTTTTAGCTATTAAACAAATACTTGTTGTGTGTAGTGTACTTGACCGCGGGCTATAACAACCTGTTGCTGTAAGGAACCGTTAGAATATTTGATGATGTATGAACATCATTTTTCGTATGTCGATTAGACAAGCGTATGATGCATTGAAAATCTTCAATACAAGTTGTTTATTTTAACACGTTAATACCATGAACAATGCTTGATGAGAAAAATATCTTTATAACGCTTATAGCATTAAAAGTAGGAACTAACATTTTGTATAGAGTATCAATTTTAACATCTTATAATAGTTAAATAATATCTGAGTTGATATGCTCAAACAGATATATGATTAGAAGGAACACTTGAATAAGAAAGTTGATGAAATAAAATTCGTTTACAAGTGTAAAGATGGTAAAACTCATTATAAACATGCAGTGCAATTAAGATTACTAAGATTCCGGTTAACCACTCCAACTAAGCTTAAAATGCTTGTGCTAGGAGACCATCTCCTAGCGACATCCATCTCACGACAATAGTCGAATGGTGGATTCGAACCTACGACCTCACAGACCGTACCCTAAACCATTAGGCTATTGACGCTTCAAAAATTGTGCATGTTACAAAAAGAGTTTATGTAAAAATATTATGAAAGATTAGAGAGAATTGAAGTTCCTAAATATATTCACTTCAATACAGTACCTATTAATTTTCAGTAAAAAAAGTCTGTTTTTAATAAAGAACTGTGCAAAGGAGTTATTTTTATTTTACACAACATATTAAAGTTAAGTTAAGTTTTGTAAGTATTTTCCTGTTATAAAATAATTATTTTTTTCCAATAATATCGTTAATACAAAGTAAATAAAATATTTTCTTTAATTATTTATTAAGTTTCAAGAAAAATACATATATTTCCCTCGAAGGTATGTATACCATAAAATATATAACTCTTGAGATAACAGACTAGCCTCCCTCTACTTAACATATAAAAAAATCGAATACCTTAATCAACTTTTTAATTTTAGGTTATACGGAACTTGTTTCGGCATTTATACTTATCCGGTACTTAGTAGGTATTACTACTTCCATGATATTATCTAATACGTGATGCATTAATTGGTTGGCGCTTGACAATATGTCATTGTACGATTTTTTGCGTCATAATTGTCAATGCTAAAATACAGATAAAACAATAGGAAGATAGTTGTTTTTCCGTTGTCATCAGGTTGTGACAAAGGAATGCGTGTTTGATTGTTTGACGCGATGTGTTCTTTACGAGACAGACTCTACACATATTGTAGTAATTAAGGGCTTCCTTGGTTTGTTTTGAAAATAAACACAGTAGGGATATAATTAAAGAAAATTGCCTATCACTTGGTTCTTTTTTTTTATCATACTGCTATTGTCTGTAATTGCCTATTTATTTTTATGGCCGATGGCCACTGTTAGCCTGAGGGCATTTACAGCTTCACCGGGTTGAAGGAGACGAGAACTTAGGGCACTCAGCCGAGATTTTTATTAATAGGTACCAGCACAAGCGATGGGGAGGCGTGACTTGGACTGTTACCCTGGACGCGAAAGCAACTGACTGGAGGCTGCCCGAGAGGGCCGAACCTTGGCTCGGTCAATTATTTCTGATGGATTAAATTGCTTATTATTTCAATAGAACTTGTAAGGGGTTTCAATCGTTCATACAATTCTCCTGATGGTAAGTGATTCGGTTGTGCGGCTCATGACACTCGCATTCATCCCCGAATCACAATATTATACCATTGCACTGGCTTGTACCAAGAATAACGGATTCTTCCATAGTACAGACATACTCCTTTGGAACGCCCTTCTGATTGATGTCAAGAATGCACCCAGTAAAGTTTCTTTTAAATCCCGTCTTCGACAACATTATTTGAGGGTAATTAACATCTGATATGTATATTTCCTATTGGTATTTATTTATATATATATATATATATATAAATATATATATATATGTATATATATATATATATATATATATATATATATATATATATTTTATATATATAATTATATATTTATTTTAAAACCTTTTTTATTTTTATATATATATATTTTATATATATAATTATATATTTATTTTAAAACCTTTTTTTTATTTTTATATATATTTTATATATATTGGTAGGCACCAATATATTCTCTCGAACTCCCAGGGAGTTTTTTGAGGGAGTTAACTGGTAGAGAATGCCACTGGGTATTAAGTCTGCCCTTGCCCTACAATTGTGAACGTGCTTCTTCCCCGGTTGAGCCACGAATATCCTGCAACTAGTTAATAGTAGCAGCGTGCAAATTAAAATAAAAAAATGTTGTCCACCATCTGTTCTGTTCTCTTATTTCGACACTCATTAGGTACGAGTGCTTTTCACGCATCCATTAAAAAATATGTGTCATGTATCCCAGAGAGGACTTGCCAATTTTTCCACCCGAAGCGGAGCTGTCGTTTAGTAGTCATATACGCAAACAGATAATAACGTTAAAATATTTTGATATTAAAGTATTATATTGAACGCACATATTAAATACACCACCCTTTCGAAAATGTTTTGCATTGTACACAAAGACGTTATATTTACAGCTTCTGGAATACCATTATATGGCTACGAGTGCCTTCAATTTCCATTTAAAAATACTTAATATTATGAACAATGACATTAGTAATTAGTCTACGTAAAATATTTTCACATAATCGAGAGCAAACAAAAAGAATGAGTAGAAAATAAGTCTGTGAGCGGAATATTATCAACAACCAAATTATGTAGAGACCATTGTACGAGGTTATATTGTTCAACAATGAAGTGTAATTATAAATTTTATTAACGACAACTTAAAGCGTTCTCTACTTAACAAAGCAACTTGAATAGAGAATTAAAGGTAATCTTGGCGAATATAGGTAACACGGTTAAAATATTCTCATATGTTTTGCAGTTTATACATTTAAGTAATCTATTTAACGCTTGTCGTATGGGTACATGGTTAATGTATCTGAAATTTATTCTTTTGTTCACTCATATATTATTTCGAACAATTTATATCAATTAATATGTATTATTTCTCATCCTTTTGATTTAAGCTTAGATGTAATATATAAATAAAACTGTGTATTTTCTCTCTGGTATTGAGGTTAATGAAATGCACAGATAAAAACAATAGATATATTTCTGTTATATGTTGTCTATACATCAAGGAATTAACAAGTAGCACCAAAATTTGCCTCTGTCCCGTCTGACGGTCACTGCCCCTATGCTTGCGGTAGGAGTGAATTTAAAAACAATTGACGGAATATACCGTTGCAAATGAGTTTTTACACCATGGTACCTGTCAGCGTGACCTTGATCGTACGGCTCTTATCAATATATATATATATATATATATATATATATATATTGAGCATGTCAAAAGTAGTTGAATACATTATAATCTATATGATAAAGGACAGACAACGAAGTATTATTATACAATGCTTTCTGACATTCAACAATAATGAAACTAATCAAATTGAATCTTAAGAGAGCATTTGGAAGAAAAACCTTAGAAAAATTGTTTTGTAGAGTTAGAGTTACAAATTGATACACTTTAAGATATTGTAGCCGGTGTGTATGTCATGAAAATACGTTATCTCTTCCCGCGATAATCGTTTATGACTTGACTTTTATCTTTATAAGTCATCTAGACTAGAGACTGCAAGCGTAAATAATATCAACAATAAACTCCGTTCGTGCTCTGCTATGGGACTAATGAGTTAGTGTAAACGTAAATAGAATATGTACTGATGTACATCTGATGTATAACTAAATAAGTTAAATAAACTATGTTTATATTTGACGTTCACCATCATTAGACATAATTTCAACCCATTACTAGACCACTGTTGAACATAGGCCTTACTTGGCAATATTCCAACCTTGTTGTAAGTGCTACATATTGTATTAAAAGTAGGCTTATTAATGATGAGATGAGATATAAAATCGTTATAAAAAATTATTTATAGAATATCGTCTAATAACATTTGAGAGCTCTATAACTCAAAAATACATTGAAAACCTTGCAGCATGATGGCTTCTTAGGTTCAGGCTTAAACCGAAAATGAATATGGAAACGGTAACCTTTTATAAATGAACTGAATGACATTTGATGATCTCTTGGATTGATACAGAGCGGTATTCAAAGTTCAGAGAACAAAGGCCTGTAATATTCACAGACATATTATCCTCAATAGAGACTTTGCTTTTGAATAATATGGTACGACCAAACAAAGCAATATTGTATTAACGCTCCACTTTTGAGAAAATATGATACAGCTTTCTGAGTTCGATTATGTTAACCAATTTTTTTACTCTGGGATGTTAAAGTTCTGTGCCTAAGTTAAATTTTGTTAGTGCTGCTCAGGTGAAATTGCAACGGGTAAAAATAAGTTTTAATTATAAGAACCTAACTATCCAAATTATTTGACACAATTATTATGAATATTATACAGACAGAAAAACTTCAGAAATAAAGCGATAAACGTACCTATGTCGCCTGCCCTGGGACGTGCTTAGGCGCTGTGCAGAGGGGCCGGTGGATTCCATATGAGATCCCGGAGCCCCTCCCAATGCACTAAGGATGGCCAACGCGGGGGAGCTTTAGTGGTTAGGAATACCACATAACCCTGTCTCTTCCCCAGGAGGCAGGGTATCTTTTGAAGTCCCCCTCCCCCCGATACCAAAAAAAAAGATGCTTGTAACGAAGGACTAAGATGACCGCAGCACCAGTAATAAGGAAAGAGAGAGCAGCATTACACTACTATTTTACACGTGCATTCTCTGAAAGATTCGGTTGAGCTGACTTATTAACGAACTAAACTAGTTTAGAACCGCGGTATTATTTTCGTAAGAGATATACGAATCATTACAAGAGCTAAACACCCGTTTCTAGAGTAATATTCTATCATTTATATTTTGTTCCTCTAAAAATTCTCACCATACGATTGGACACCTACGGCAATAATTATGATTTGTAAAACGCACTATAACTTTCGATTTAACGCGTCTAAAATTTATTTTTAATACGCTAACACTCTAATGTGTTATTACCGCCAAAGAATTTCGAAAGCGTAATTATGATGACGGTTCCACATAATTTCTATGTACAGTCAATTAGACTCGCAAAAAAACGTGTAACCAATTTGCGCCCATTTTCAGTTCACCCGCTGTTTGAACATAAAGGTCAAAATAGTACACACGTCGCGATCCACATGTAATAAAAACTAATAATCGTAAAATTGCAGCCTGAGGTACGCGACCTGCGCACACCGTTATCCGCCATGTAGACAGACCTACCGTTAACGTCGTAGTTAACGGCCGCGGGGTTCAGTGATAAGAGTTCCTGCTCACCGTGTTCCGGGTCTGAATTGGATTCCCAACCGAGGAGCATATTTGTGTCCCCCAATTTTATGTGCGCAATTACATAGTCGCATTTGTTCCTTTTCACCATCTGTATTAGATATGCCTATTACTTGTGCGATAACTTAACTCATGGCCGAGTGATATAGTGATTAGGAAACCTGCTGGATTCTACGATTCCCAGCTGAGGAAAATAATTCAAGTATTATATTATGGCATATGTATTATATTGCACTTGAAACGGGAAGTAGAAACGAGAAGTTTGAACGGGCCAGTGTTTGCCCACAGCACAGCAGTATATATGTATATCTTGCAAAGTTTATGTCATTATTTAACAGCGAAAAGACATTGCCCTCATCGAGATCGACCTCATCGTAGCTTACGCTATCCTATCGTTATCTTTATGTATAAATATTAATAATAAGGAATAGTATTATTATGCAGAGAGCGGATCTCTCGGGGGTAAGGACGGGTTGTATCGAACTCGCACAGACCAAAACCCCAATAAACTGGCATTAGACTCGCGCACATCCGAGGCCCCATCAACACCAGCCGATCACCGGCAGCCCATCCTCAGGGGTAAACAGTCCTCTACCTCTAGGCAAGACGCACCGGAAAAATAACGACATATTTAAAGCCAGCAGCGCATCTGCGACTCCTATGGTATTGCGAATGTCCATGTGTGGCGGCAATCACTTACGGTCAGGTGAACTGCTTACTCGCTTGCCACCTATTCTATAAAAATAAACAACAGACATACTCACCTTACTAAGTACAAAAACGTTATGCTATCATTTGTAGCTGGTATTATGAACATGTTGTTTTTATTCGGTCGAGACTTATTCATGTTGCAGTCATAAACTACCTGCAGAGTGTCCATTATAAATCATGCGACCTATTCCTATTCTATCCGATTAAGCAGTTGCGCGTCGCACTGAATATATTTACTTATTTAAGTCACCAAAATTTCCATACAATGTGAAGCTTACTCAATATTTACCAGCCAATGAACTAGTTATACTAATAACTGTACCCACACACGATGTCTAAAGCTATTATATAATTTATTTAATTTAAATAATAATATTCTATTGGAAAATCATTTGTAACAAATTTTAATGTACGTATCATTATGTTTTTTTTTATTTTTAATTACGTATTCGATTTATGTACACAATTAATAAATAAATAAAGCTCAAATTTACATTACGCAAACATGAGTTTATAATGTCATTTAATATCGAAATTGGAGAGGGTTAACAGATGAACTATCCATTGCTAAACTACCTGTTTTATAAAGCAAGTAATACAGTGTGTTTGAAAAAGAAGCAGTTGAAACATCTTCGGGTAATTTATTATTTTGACTACTTTTTATTTAAAATGATTTTTATATTTTATTACATTAAAATGAACACGCCGTTACGGTTTAAAAGAATATCTTATTAATGATTTATGTCACGCCAAGCCAATAATGCTAAATGTTACAAGTCGTTGGTTTCGGCTGAGCGCGTTGATGTTTTTTATAAGCAGCAATTGCAATACGAAATGAAAGCCGGAAACTGAGGGGAAAATTCTGCAATTAATAAGCTAATTTAATATCACGCTGCGATAGCGATGTCTATATACTTAATTGGTTTTGAACATTCAATTAGTAATCAATATTTATTACGCGTTATTTCTCTTTCTTCTCTTCCTTTTATACATGCTACTTTTCATACTAAACGCAATGCAACTGCTGAATTTTATTTGTCTGAAATCTACAAAATAAATGAGATATACAAAGCACTTAATACAATTCTTACTGTTTTATTATACTTTTTTATATTCCGATGTTTCTGTAATGACAATTTCTATTTACAAGGAAAGGGTAACAAATTTTTTTGACCAACTTACTGTTACGTTTTCTGTATCACAAAAATAATGATGGCGTTAGTGTATATATATCTTGAATAGTTCTTGTGAATTGTAATAATGTTAATAATTGAAAATAAAATAGACTTTTATTATATAACGAAAATTAACCTTTTTAAAATTTTCATATATAGTAAAAGTGCCATGGCTCCTTTGGGGATTAAGTCTAATGAATGGTTAGGCATCTATAGCAATTCAAGATGATGATTCGAGATGCAAATCATTTGCACTGTAAGCTGGAAGGAATGCCTGTTATTAGCAATTGGAGTCCCTGACGTTCTGTGCGATGTTCCTCCTGCAAGATTTTTTCTATTATTAATTATTTTCTAGAAGAGAGAGAGCAAACAATTAAGAGTCTATCTCAAGTTATCTCAAGACGGCTCAGGTGATTTTATTAAAAATATAACAATAATGTCATTTTTATACAGATTCATATCCATTGTTTGTTAATTAGTATCGTGATCAAAGTTCAATGTTATGCTTTTATTAATTATTTGATAAGTTTATATACATAAATATCTGTGTATATTTTATAAAGATATATCTTAAATCTGTATTGTATTTTTAGTAAAATCCATATTTTATTTCCTCTTTAGAAGTAAATCATATAGATTAAGAACAACATGTAACTATTTCTGTACGGTGCCCATAAGAACTATTGCCTACATATTTAAATTAACTTCCATTAGAATAATAACAGTCAATTAATTTTTCATTATATTAAGGTCAAGTTTGCCAATACCAGCAAGCGATATCAACCATTGTAGGGTCACCACCACGTATGGGATAGTAGTACCCGTTAGATTGCTATGGCACTGAAGGTAAACGTGTCGACCCCTTGACGCATAAATGATTGAGCGACGGTAAAAAGTAGTTTAATCATTGTGTCGAGTGAGTAAATGTTGCTCAAACTCTACAAAGCACTTTATCATTTTCACTTATTAACTTTTAAATATATCTATAAGAGTTCTTATATTCATTTTATAATGCTTTACAGATAACCTGGCTATTACACATGAATGACACTTATGTATGAATGAATTATACAATATTAATATTTTTCTTTTAATTATTAAATCTTCTATTGCAAACACCTTATTTAAAAAGGGTACAATGGGGGAACTTAATGCCTTTTGGCATTCTCTACCAGTCAACCCCTGAGATGGAGAATCATTAACTGTAGGTGCCAGTAAAAAGAATCATAAATATTAATAATATATGTAACATACTTAATATCCATAATAATTAATGAAATATAATAAATATCATAAATTATATTATTCATACTTGATATGATTCTAACCGAATAACCAATATTTTGTGTATAGTTACATTGCTAGTTATCTAAAAAGCTTATTAGTATTTGCCAGTGATCATCTCAGTGCTCAGCAAGTCTCTAATCGCAATATGATTGGGTCGGCCCAAACAAGAAGGACTAAAACGTCACAGAATAACAGGGTGATATGGCAGCATAACGTCTATCGTTTGTTGAAGGAAAGAATCCGGGGACCCAAAAAAACTTTGGTCATGTATTACTCCTAAACAACTTCTAGTGTTGAAATTATCATCCGAAATCATTTTCTTTCCAATCAAGATTGAGTAAGGTACTTCTTTTTACTTGAAAGAATTATATACATACCTTACCTATATTACTTCCTTCATATAAATGCTTTCTGTACATAAAAGTTAAATAAATATACTTGAAATCTTCATTGTATTTGCGCGGGATATAGGGAGATAAGACGTGCCGATTAAGAAATATTAACTTGAAAAATTCAAAGAAAAGCGTCCAATTCTATATAACGACATAAACGACGAAATAGAATTTGCATTTCTCTTTACACTAAATTATTTATTCATGAAATGCCAAATAAAATGGTAAAAAATAAATATTATTACCTTACATTATATAATTCAAAATCACATAAAAATATGAAATATATCATGACATAACTGGTTGCGGAAGTGCCGTAACATCACAGCTAGTAAGCTATAACTGTGCAACCTTACTTTCATCTCAGTCTATATCTACTTAAATTTTAATACGATAATGGTGATTTAGGAAGCGAAAAAGCTAAACAGTAAAATAGTTGATGTCTTATTCGTGTAGTTTTGTATTACTAATTTATCGTTTCGTTAGTATTTTAAGACCCAAATGTGTTAACGTTAGGTTTTAATGGGAAATTTATTAAATTTAGACCATCAAATTTTTTATGAAACTAAGATTGACAAATGAGCACAGAGCTGACGGTAAGTAATAATTGTAGCCTATAAACACAAACATTCACATGCGTAGTTATTCCTGACAGATGCCTTGCTACGAATAACTGAGTCTCCGGCTCCCTACATCTTTAATTTAAAACAACGCCGCACCAGCGTCGAGCAACCAATTCATACGTCATCTAGTAACAAGCTACAACGTGGCTCTAGCACCGTAGCCCGTAGCGGTAAATCTTTAAGGTTGATAATTATATATTAACCTATGGGCGAATATAGTGGGGCCGTGAATGTCTGAGATGCTGTGTTTATTCATATTTTTATTTGCGTAGAAGTGTTAGGCACCGTTGGGTGAGAAAGATTTTTGAGTGGCACCCTTATATCGCTAACATAGCTTTGGATAATAATGACACCATGATGTCATGATCATTTTAAACTTTCAGAAACTCATTCGATTCCTTATCGTATCATTATGGAATTTGAGAAGACCTTAATGGTCTTACATGACTAATTATTGGATAACTACTTTACACATACAATATTATTATTGTATGGGGTATAGTATGACGTCATACTGTAGACTAGCAGTAACAAGAATAAACCGGAAGAAGATCAATTCAAATTAAACAGTTTTTAAAATGTACCAGCAACAAACAGACAATCAAATAATCAAACAGCGTAGGGCTAGTGTAAGAAACCGAAGGCCTTTATATTCTGGACGACTTTTATCCAAGTCCTCAAGGGTAACGACACGTCTGCATTATGATTTTTTAAAAATAAAAATAAATATAGGTGTCAAAAGCCACGGGAGCTGAAAGTGCAGCCATCTTCTTTTAGAGAGGCACAGCCAACCCATTTAGCACGACATCAGTACCTAGCCGTAGATAGCTCGGAATCAGAAGAATCGGTCAAATACTTAGGGGTCACCTTCGACCGAAAACTCAGTTTCAACCCACATATCAGAAATAATAAGGCTACGTTCGTCATGAGCCAACTTCACAGACATCGATCTGCATAGTGACTTACACCTCGTCACTATTCCGGAGTATTTTCTGTCTCTCTCGCAGCGATTCTTCGCGAAAGCGCTTTCGCACTCCAACCCGCTAGTGGTAAACGCCGCAACCTACGACCCATTACCCAATCTGGCAGTTAGGAACTGTAGACCTCGTCACGTCCTCGAAAACCCCGATTTCACAGGGGAACCGAAATCCAGTTCGTCTTCAATGGACCATCACACACCTCCGACATCTCACGTCGCCCTCGCAGTCAAGCGCTGCGTAATCTTCGCGACACTGCGTACACTAGATACACCCGCGTGTCAGGGCGGTTCTTAGCGCATAGCTTACATTTTACCAGATAACAGGTGGCGTCCGTCAGAGGCTAGGTCTGCATACCTAACCTCGGACGGTCAGTACATATCACCATCCATTCTCCAATCTAGAGAATTAACTGGCAACTTAGGTGGCATTCAGATAGGAACGTGATCAGAGCAAACCGACACGCTCAGTGTGTGAGCGCTTTGGTGTAAGTAAGAGAATCAAACTCTCTAAGCAGTTCGCGGACCCCTCAGTTCCGTGAGACCTGTGTCCGATGAAGCTGTAAGAGCCGCAACATCAACAGAATCTAGGAAGGCCACGGGAAACTATGACATACATGGCGTAAAATATTCACACCGCATGTGCAATTATCTTAAGCCCATACTTCTTAAATAGGTGTGTAGTTATAAAATTATACGGTATACTAGAGAAACATCCTGCCGTTGGCTATAATCAGAATTAATCTACATGAAAGACGTTATCGCCGGGGTCACTGACCGGAGATAAGCTGCCATTACCATACAAATACACTTGATATCGTGCTAATGAAATACAAGACTTAACAGAAACATGGTGTCCGTAGAAATCATGCAGGTTTGATAATTTATGTATTTACAAGTCATCCGTTGACTCAAATAATTCTTAGCCTAATTTACTATTCAATATCCAGACTTTTGCATTTGGACGCAAGCTTGCTATGTTCAACTATTTTTGCATTGATTTCTTAATGGCAATTAGTAAGATTTGCATATTTGTTCCTCAATGCAAAAAGAAAAACGCAATAATTTTTGTTCTCATAAAAGGTGTGCTTTTTGTTAACTTTGGTTTTCCAAAAATTTTTTTTATAAAATATATTTTTTTATACCAAACTCGCATACATAAGTGTTATCCCTGAACTTATACTGAACAACTGAAGCTATAAATAAATGATAACAGGGACTCAAGACTAATCTACGTCCACCTCAAACAAAAATTATATATATTATAAATATGAAAGTTTGTATGTTACGATGTTTGTTACTCAATCACGCAAAAACGGCTCAACGGAATTGAATGAAATTTGGCAAACATAGTTTAGACCTGGATTAACACATAGGATATTACATCACGGTAAATGCCACTTAACGACTGTGTGTGGACTTCTCAATTATTTTGATTTTACAGGACGGCTTAGACATTATGGTAGACCACTGATTCGTGGAACACAATTTGGGAAACACTGATTTAAGTGCATAGACTAAAACTAGACATAGATTTATCGTTCAACTTATTTAAGATTCAATCTTCACCAACAATGTTGCGATGATATTATAGCAAAATGCAATTACATTTTGAATTATCACTTCAACAATAAAACTAATGACATTATACTTGATATCGCCGGTAGCCACTGCGCAAAAGCGCCGAAAAAACAGCTAGCAAAAGCACAGAAAAAATATTGACAACGTAAAACCGGTCAGTGAAAGTTTCAATCGTATTGAGTTATTTTGACGTCGACAAAATATCATTTTAGACATAATGTGTAATCATTTTTCATATTATTTTCCCTTTAACAATAATGCATTATTAACCATTATGAATATAACTTGTTACGCGTAGAGCGAAGCTATTACCGAGTAACATTAATCTCCAAAACTTTGATGGGTTAATTTAATGGGACGGGCAGCGAAAGTTCAAATGAATTCTCTCGGCAATTGATTAATTTCGTCAACTCATTTCGAGTTTATGTCGTTAGGGTACCGTTTAATTAAAAAAAATAAAGTAATTGAGTATCAATCGTTTTGTACAATTCTAACAAACGGACAACCCACAATCACATGTGATAAGCATAACAAAACAAAATTGTTCGATAGGACTGAGGGAGATAGACGAACACACAGTTCATGTACTGTTTTATCAACCGCGGCCCGTGAACAACATAAAAATAATAATAATCAATTCCTGACCAGAAGAAATGAAAGGTTTGTCCCCCCTATGGACTAAGATCATCTTTAGGGTGATTTGGTCTCTGCTTCTCGCTCTTATTTCGTAGCAATATTTCAAGTCAACTCATACGCGTTAATATAGTTTGCGTATACACTATAATATATACTTGTTTAGATATTTTTAGACGTGGAACAGAGTGAATTTAGGCTCGAATTTTATTATTTTATCCCTTATGCGTCTTGAGTTCTTTAAAAACCAGTCAAAATACCTGTTATTATTCAACTGTATGATTTGTTGGATTAAAGTATTAATAAATTATGTAGTTCTTGTTCGTTATCATGTAAAAGCGAAAGTGCTTATGCAAGAAGGGCTCGAAGTTTTTAAACACCGAAACACGATGGACGTGGAGAAAACTTCTATACAACGCAACGAGTTTTTGTTTCTTTTCTTTTACTTTTCAAGAGCGCGTGCCAGATCAGAGAAGCTGATAATAGTCGTGGTCGTGGTATATATATATATATATATATGTATATATATATATGTATATTATATTCATATACATATAGATCAGACATGATGTATACCGGCATATAATATATTGTTAGAAGCGATGAGTAAGCGAGTTCGTCCTAGACACTGTGCTACGAGCACTTAATAATAATGCTAAATATTCTCTTACAACTTTGAAAGATGGCCTCCAATACCGGAATCATTAATAAAATATTACACAAGAGACTAATTTTCTATTTCGCGACACGGTCCTAGTAGTTTTTATAGTCCTCGAATTTAAAATCAAAACCAATAATAAACGCGTGTGATTAATTTTAGAGTTTATATCTACGACTTACGAATATGTAAATTAAATTAAGTAATTACTTGTATAGTAATTGAACCTTCCGTTAAAAATGTCCAAAATTAGGCCTTATTGGGCACTCTTGAGTCAGCCGTTTTCACGCCGAGTCCAAGCCGAGGCTCTCTCTCGGAAACTCTTGAGCTGGTTACCCATAAATAAAAGTCTCGGATAAGCGCTCGGTCACCTTAAAATCCGGTGAAGCTGTAAAAACCTAAATAGCCATCTGTCAAAAAAAAAATTGCTAAGTTCAAAATATATAAAGAGAACATCGTTAGATACATATTACGCTAGAAAAAGGGACTTTCAGTAATAAAGAGTACGTAGAAGTAGAAGATATAACTTTGTAAAAGACTTATGAATGTAACGACGAAAAGTGGCATTCAAAATATTGAAGCAAATGAAACGTTGCCAATTTGACTTAAATACAAGTCAAGTTTTAATGATTACGTTTATTTGTTTGAGTTTGAGTGAGATAGCTATCTCCGAATGATGTAAAAAATAGGAACGACGTTAAAATCCAATGTCACTAGAACAAATGCGGAGCGATTTAGTTTTCAGAATAACGTATTATTGTAACAGATTAATCGCAATTTCACGATGGCTTATAACCAAAATAACTACGTAATTTGCACCGACTAACCATTCAAAGATTACGATAATTGAATCAAATTATAAGAAAATCTTTGAAATTACAGCGTTAAATGGCTGAACAACTTTATCTAATTCAAGGTCCAACTATCGTTGATTTCCTGCGAACAAATCTAGCTCTTGTACAAGTCGAGACCGGTCTAGGGCGTAGTTAACGGTATGACGGTTTAATATATATAGTGTATAGTAAAACGAGAATCCTGCTCGATTTCCTGCTATGCCAGTGTTTTTTCTCGGAAATTATTCGCATATCATTATTGAGTATTTTACTAGTGATATTAGTCAACTCATGGTTATAAAGTAAAATGTCTATAAAAATCCAAATATAATCTTATGAATAAAACAAATATTAATAATAAGATAAATCTTGGCCAATACCTATCCATTAATAATTTTATTACATTTGGTTGGTTGTGTTGATGTTTTGAACAGATATAATATATGAAATTGGCCAATAACAATTTATAAGATTTGCGTAGTTAGCAGCTTTTGAAATCTTCACGTAAGAGACTGATGAATGGTTAAACCATGATTACGATACATGTATATGTTTTGTAGACTTATAATTGTTTGATAGTTTAAAAAATATTGATTTCATTGAGCTATAAGTGTCGAAAGAAGAATATATCCTGGTTTTACCCTTACATGTGTACCCTATTCGAGCAGGTAAAACCTGGAATCAAAGGGCAGGTAGCACGATTTTTCGTAACATATTTTATATACTGGGACTTTGGTTCTATTCATTTTGACTGTTCTTGTAATTTTTAACCGGTGAAGTATGGATTAAGTATACCCCGAGTGTGAAAGAAGTCTTATGAACGATTCTAGCTTATGTATTTAAAAAATATTTTTAATCTCAATTGATTTAAGTCCTATTATTTTGTGGAAAAATCGTTACGAATGAATTAATTTGATGGTAAGCGACCCAGTCTGCCAGTAGACCCACAACAATTCTCAAGAAGAATTCAAAATGCAAATGTGTTATCACTACCAAAGACTAGATATAGTATATATATATAATATATAAATATAGTATATTAAGCATTTATTTTGACGTAATTTTAAGTAATAATAAAACTTTATCTGAACTATTCTGTAAACTGAAGATGTTTCTGATAAATCAACAGTGTTTCACAAAACTAAACTGTCCACGGTTATTGGAGCTTTCCGTATTTTAACAGGGTTCGGTAGCTTAGATTTAAACTTCAAATCTAAGAAATTCTATTATGATATTGGAACATTATGGCCAAGTTATTCAATTAGCGCTACGTAAATTAAGTCGCAGGTAAAAAAATAGTTTGTGAATATAATAATAAGTAAACTACTTGATCAAATTCCCTCCAAAAGCTCTTAGTGTTGTATAGTCAAGGTTAAACATCTTTTCAATGTATGTCAACATCGTGCCCTGCATTTTATTGCCTTATGTACGTTTTACTGTTTTTGCAGAATTGAAAACGAGCTGCAAGCGATATTTTCAATTTTATTGTCTAGTACTTTGCCAAAATAGTTTTGGGGTTCTTCCAATAAAACACATAATCGTAAAATAATTTAAAAGTCATATACACGGCGGGTTTTATTCTATACAATGTAAAAAACTGAAGTTAACTTCTGTAGTAAAAAGTAAATTATAATTCAGTGTGTGCAAGATCGTCAATCGAAAATGGAAAAGTAATAATACGTAAATTATTTCCGTCTCTTGCCACTATTATTTTCCTATCACCTGTCTTATAATGGCGTTATTACATCGAACACTAACACTTTTCTTTTCCCAGAAAAGCAATTAGATTAGGTTGCAATCAGATTAGTAAAAATCAGAAAATAATTGAAAAGAAAGATGGCGGGCGGTATCACTATGCGCGCTTGCGCAGGGTCCCTGTCATCGACCGCGTCCGTTAGAACACGCTTAGGTGTTATGCCAAAGAGTAAGCGTGTTAGCGCTTTTAAAGGCACTCTAGTATTTGCTTTTTTTTAAAACTTGAGTGAACTACAAACGAATAAATTGGTTATTATATTTTTTTTAACAGGGGTGGCGAGCGAGCACAGTTAACCTGTTGAAAAAGTGACATCTACGAAACCCACATTTATTCTCAATAAAGAATCATAATGCAGATTCGTTGGCACCCTTAAGGACTGAGATGGAATGTCTCATCACCAGTAATAAAGGTCCCCGGATGCCTACACTCACCAGACACACAGCAGCATTATTCTGCTATTTCACGCTGGTATTCTGTGAGGGCGTGGTCCTTACCCGGTTGAGCTGACCCATACATTCTGCAGCTAGAAACAAGCTGCAGTGTAGCTCTACCACTGTATATTTAGTGAATTATATTTTAAAAATAACGTAGCAAACTTTAAGGTGTTCTGTACGAATTTAGTGATGATAGAATGCTACGAGACCATAAAAAAATAATTATTAACATCACAATAGTATATCGCCTCTATAAAGTGTTTCAAAAGAATGCTATAATAACACTGGAAACAAAGTCGTTGGTTATAAAGTTGCCATTATGAAAAACAAAAAAATACTATCTACAGTTCCTGGTTAGATTTCACCTTCGCACGTCCGTTCACTTGTCTTCTTTTAAGGCAAATGTTATAAATTATTCATTAAAATGCACGCCTATGTTAATCATTATTTCAATATAATACAACTTTTTCTTCAAATGAATTTAAATATATATTATGAACATTAATTGTATATTTTATATCCAAGGAGTTTCAGAATCCTTCAAGACGTTAATCACTTTCAGAGAATTCAACCTTTCTAATTCACCAATCCTTAAAATGAAAAAGGAAAAAGCCAAAGCAACAATGTTATCAAATATGATTAGTCACCTGCAGTCTTCATGCTTTTAATAAACAATTAACAATTTTAGATTAGGTGTCTGAAATTTCTTTAAGAAATGTTATCTGGTATTGTTAATCTCAATTACTGTCTGCCGTAACTTGTGAGTAAACCTGCATGTCTATGAAGAGTGTGAAATCCGTGTTTGAACAAACTTAGGGGCTTTTGGTTTATGATACTATTAGAATTAGTGGTTTTTAATATTTTTTGTATAATTCTTTTATTCTTTGATGTCCTGAAGTCAGCGTAGTCACGAATAAAATACGTGATTTGACTTTAATAGTCTTTTTCCTTATTAACACAATAATTCAGCAAACGCAAATATTTGAAACGACTTCTATTTTGTAGATTTTTCAATTTAATCATTAAAAAACAACATACACACTTTTAATAAAAAAGAAAATTGTGTTAGTTGAAAGTGCTTAACAAGGCTTTTTTATTACCTTAAGAATGAAGGATAAATTAAATTAAGCTAATGAAAGTTTGTTAATAATAATAAATTGATTTAGTCGGCGAGAAGTTAAAGTAATACCTATCCGCTCGTATGCAGAATATTTTAAAAAGAAAAAATAAGTTGTATGAATTTCACATCGGAGCCACAACTCCCAATTTTAAATATGATAAATAACTTCTATCGTAACTCAGATTGTTCGTAATGTAGGTGAAGTTATCTGAAAACTGTGTTATCACACAGGAATTCACATCGTATCTCAGTTTTAGAGTTTGAGTGGCTCTCCTAAAATTGAGGCAAAGAACTTCGAAATTGGTTGCGAAACTCGCTATAATAAGAATATGAGTCATAAGTAAGACCATTTATTATACCAAAAATATATGCCGACATATAATATAATAAATATAGGATGCGAGCAGCAAAATACATTTTTTTAACGGAAAGAATGACACTGATCACAACACCGGAAGACAAGGCATCTCTCCGACCCAATTTTGTTATGGAGCTAAAGTTAAAGTTATATATAGAAACGACCTTTTATAACCAATCAATGGGTTATTACATTTTATACATTTTTCAATTTTAGCAGCAGTATACTAGTCTTATTTTTTTTTTAAAGTTTACCGATAATTAATTATTATTATTACTGGTAATGATCCATTCAATATTACTCCTTAGGGCTACCAACGCATTATGAACTGAATACTCGCTTGCCACCTGTAATATCATAAAAAAAACATAATACCCAACTATACGTGTCATTCGTCGTTTACTAAAGATTTAAAAAAAAAACTAAGTTGTTATATGTACATATTACACCGCTCAGCGGAAGAGTAGTCTTTAATATTATATAGTATGTTAAATTACCTTTTTTTAGTATTATTACACCCATATAACACTGTTTATACTGCTATCTCACAAGTGTAATACAGATTGTTATGGGAATAAATAATCATTAGTTATGTATACATTTGTTCCCCTCAGAATTGACATATACAAAATAGCCGTGTAAACTTAGTTTATTCTAGGTTGTAGTTTATTTATTCAATCTTTATTTGAACAAGTAAAAGAAACATCGTACAAAAAGTCGGATTTAATGCAAGATCAATTTTTGCAAGAGCGTGATTCTTTTTCAATTGTGGCGACCAATTCGTGCTAAAATAAAGATTCGAATACATGTAGTAAGTCTAGTAGTAAAAATTGCAGAACTGCGTGCATATATGACATTTACGCGCACGAGAATGTGGTCACACAATTTTAAACATTAAAATACGATCATGCTTTAGTCTTTATTTTTATTATTATGTATAAATATACCTTTCGATCACAATTGAGTTTTGAGGTGGTGGAGCCACACCATAGTTAAAAAGGGCTGCAGCACAAATCGTTCAGCTCCACCGGAAGTGAGCCTTTACTGTACTAGTGTAAAATAGTAGATTAGCGCTACTGTGTTTCGTGGAATGAAAGACACCGGAGTTCTTCTTACTGCTGACGAGGAGATTTCATTTACGTGGCAAACCGCATCTGCATTACAATTCCTTATCTAGTATGAATGCGTTTGAAATGTGCACGTTATCAGACTCTAATATTTAAAAATAAACATGCCTGCTTGAAGACTGAGATGGAATGACTTGTTACCGTTACCGATAATTAGAATTTCCAACACCCTTTTACGAAAAACAATAGCGTAATCTGCTAATACGGCTAGTATTCTGTTAGGGCTTGGTCCTTTCCCGGTCCAGCCTATCCATTCATGCTGAAATTGAGGCAATGGTGGGCCTTAGGCCATACCTTATAATCTTTTTTAAAAAGAATAACATATATCATTAAAGAAGGAACCAAAGCAAACCTTAAAAACAGCTAAATAAATCTGATTGATAGTACCTTGTAAATTTACATTGTAATTATACTTAAATATTAATTAAAATAGATAATTAATGTTGTTGGAGGAAAAAAATGTAGATTATAAACTTACTAATGCGTTAGTTAAAAAACTTTATAAACGCATAACGGTGCTAAGTGTTAATAAATTACAACACGACATTCGTTATTTAAGAACGTTTAATTAAATTATTTAAAACGCAACTAACTTAAATTTATTACTTAATCTCATGATCATCCGTTTAATCATTCTTTTTTTATATAGTAAGGGTCCAGCGAGGTCTGAAGATGATTAAATTTAAATTTTATGTGGTTAATGTGTAGTTATTATCGAGATATATACGTATAAGTATTTATAATATTTTTGAATAAACCTGCAGATTGTTGTGCCTGATAGAATGATCGTCACTGGCAACAGAATCACGGCTCCCAGGTCTGTTGCCTTATTGAAGGTTAATAACTATGCAATTATTTGTGGAACCCAGAAATAATACTCTTTAGTTATAAGTTTACTAAAATGGTCTCCTTGACGCTTATACATACATAACATACTTACTGTTTATATATATATATATATATATATATATATATATATATATATCTTCTTATTCCATTATTATTATTATTATATTCTTGTTCATAGTACCAGAAGTTTTCCACAAAAAACACTCTTAGGGTTAGGCAATCTCTCCAAAATGTGTATCTGACTTTAGTACGGATTATTCCATTTCTTAGTTATATTATTTTTATATTTCTAACACCTAGATCTCCTCATGATGTTTCATTTCCACTCGGATAACATAAGTTACTCAACTTTTATCATTTAAAGTGAAGATAACGATTCAATTCAATGATACTAACATTGGCGTTTTATGTTTTAAGTTGCTATTTTGGCCGTGTAACGTATGCTACTTCTGAATTATACGTCTTGGAAATAACAATTTGTGCAATACATATTGGTGGCATTCGATTTAGTGTTATGTTGTACGTGTTGTCGCCCTTGACACAACATCTGCCATTTCCTGCCACTTACAACTACTCTATGGAATCAGCTGTCGCCAGCGGTGTTTCCGAACCGATTCCGACCTTAGGGACCTTCAAGAAAAGAACCTACACCTTTCCTAAAGGTCGGCAACGTAATTGCCAATCCTCTAGTGTTGCGGATGTTCATGGGTGGCGGTGGTCACTTACTACGGGTGGGCAGCTTGGTTGTTTGCCACCTATTCTATATAAAAAAAAATCTCCGATGTTATTCCACACGTATTACATCCAACTAGGGAAGGTAAAGATGACTGATTGACGCAAACACGTCACGTCAACGTCCACTTCGTTTTCCACTTGGGATATGATGAGATTTAAGACAGGCGCCTGGCAATTAAGCTACCGTGGATCATTATTAGCTTAAATAGCTTATAAAGGTTAAAATATATTATCGTCTCACTATAGGTTTCCGTAGCGAAGATACCAGCAGACAACACTTACGTACCTGTAAACAAAATAATTGTATGATCAAAATTATGTTAATTGATATCATAATGGAATAAATGAAAATAAACACTTAATGAGTGTTGTTGACATTATATTTAACTATTTTCTGGTTCAAAAAATAACTTTCTGCTTTATTTATATTTTATTTTAACCTAATTAACATACATAACAATACATAGCAATTTTATTAAGGTAGCTCCTGAAGCTTTTCAAATACCACGTATAAAAGGGTACGCCGCAGACAATCATAAATGTTAACGAGTGGCATTTATACGTAGGAATAAAGAAAAAATAGAAAGTGATTTGTACAAGCCGGTGGAATACGTATTGCTTTTGTTTACATATTTTGAAAAGTTGTGACTCATAGCACAATTGTTGAACTACACTGTAACCATTTTAGTGTTACAACGGCGCTGTAGCTAGTTTCAAGGTGTAACGTGAATGGGTTGGTACGACCGCGGAATTAAATAAAGCTCCGGTATACAGTGACAGTAAGGTAACTCACCATGTAAATGAGTAAATTCACAAGATTCAAATAGTACATCTCTTTTTTAAGACAATACTGAATCTATTTACATTCTAGTCGGATCCGTTAAGCTAACAAACCGAAACAGTTAACGGTATACGGGTGATCTTGTTTACAACGTGATTTTACTATCTTGGAATTGGTGAAATATGTCTTTGCCTATTTATTGGTAGCTTAGCTCACCTATCTCTCTAAACATTATTAGGCTTTATAAACTTTTCCAAAAAGAAGTGAAACATCGAGAGAAATATTTTAGGTCGACGGCGAGATTCCTCTTTTTTTAATAATTTAATCGGCTACTGAATATTTTTAGTCATCAACAAAGCAATTTTTACTTTTGCCGAAGTTATTCTACATAAGAATGCTGTACGCGGTCTCAACGATACTTTTTGCAGTTCTGCCTACTCCCACATGAATGCATGACCACTTACTTCCTCGATAGTGCTGCACCCAATATGGAGACAGTTGATAATTATTATCTTTTCATGCATTTAAGCTTTTATTTTTGCTTTACAAATTAATATATTAAAAGTGTGATAAGGTAAACGCTCTTGGATATGCCACTAGCCGTCATACTAGAGACTGGAGATTCGTTATCCCCCAAGAGCATGTGAATCAGCTTCGAGGTCCGTTACAGCCCTTGAGAATAGAAGACGCTCACTCGATACGATAACGTATTTAAAATGATACCTCAAATAGAAAGATAAAAAGCAAATACATGCAAAGGTCGTCTCTTAGCGGTACTGAATTAAATATACGTTTTGTTTACAGATCTTTGTATATAGTTTTAGTTTTACCATTAAAAATACTCTTAAAGACGAAACCGGTAAGTAGCAAATATACTCATATATATTAGCAGACCCATGCTATAAATAATTTCTAGCTACAATATTAATAGGTCGGCTCGGAAACTCAGAATATTAGCAAGAAATAGTAGCACAATGCTACTTTGTTTCGTTTGATGAGTGACGGGAATACGAAGATGCAATTATAGTTTTTTTTCTTTTAAAAGAATGCTAGGAGTGCTTTAATTACTAAAATTCCTGTTAACTACTATAACTAAGTTTAAATGCTTGTGCTAAGAGATGTTTCGTGAACCATGTCGTGATAATAGTCGAATGGCGGTTTCGAACCGACGACCTCATATTTACTACGACGACGACGACATTACATCTCAGTCCACAGAGATGACAGCGCATGTGGATATTGGGAGCCTTTGTGTTGATGTCATAAATCGTCACTTCCTATCGAGTGGCTAATGTGCTCGATTGTCACCAACGTATTGTGAGTAAAATAACATTGTACCGCAGTAGACATTAGAGTTACATGTTTGCATATGTCACATATCGTGCGTTATTTACGAAAATACCAAAGGAGTACGGATAAGGCATATACATAAACAATGATTTTGTCCTTGCCTCTCGGCACGAATTCCTATCTCAGTCGGTCATACGCTTTGCATTCGCTTGCCTCACTGCTGTTTCGTTAAACATCGTGACCTCAAAGTGAAGGAACGCGAGAGAAAATCTCGTTTTAGTGCTGCCTGTTATCTCTAATGGACACCTTGTTCTATTAGCATAACAAGAAGATAAACGTTTGGTATTGGGTATAGGAATAACTGGTCGGAACGTTTCAGTATCAAGGTCATTGGACTATGCGGTCCGAATCGTCAATGTGAAACTTGTGTTAAGGGATCACGGGTAATATATAATATTTATTGTATAGCGGGTTACAAACGAGCACACACTTCAACCGAAATTAAAGTGATTATTGCGGCCAATGACGCTCACATTTATATCTCATTCCCTACCCCTGAGGCCTAAGGTGGAATGCATCATCACCACTAATAAGGGTGTCCGGATCAGTACACTCATCGGGCGAAACACAGTAGCGTCATGTTGCTATTTTACGCTGGTATTCTATGAAGACGTGGTCCATCCCCCTCGAGCCAACCCATTAGTGCAGCGGCTAGAAAAAACCACACTGTAAGCCTACCACGTTTTTATACAAGAGCCATCCACATTACAACTGAAATTTTTAGATTACGTAATTGTAAACAGTATATTTGAATTATATATTTCTATACATAGACATGTTATTGAGCTAATTGTGGCAATTATTTATCAAGTATGATAGATATATATATATAACTGAAAACTCAATGGTACTAGCTAATCGAACCAATGAGTACTGGATCGTGAGACGGACAACCTAACCACTATCTAATCACCGTTTACATCTTAAATAGAATACATATTGCCTGTCACATGATGTGGTGAAAGTCTTCAGTGGTTAATAGTCCCTTCATCTATAGGATTTAGGTGTTAAGGCCAAATATGGTTATACTCGTTTGTTACAAAGCAGCGCTAAGGCATTATGAATACGTCTGCAGTGTTAAGATAAAAAAAAAACAATCAAGAGTTCATGATCATACTAACACAATAAATAGCCAAACAAAAAAATTCTGTCTACGATATTCAGCTAAAAATTGCGGCAAATAATACTTTTAAAGTAATGATAATTATACTTAATGATCTTCATAATGGAGATAATCATAATCGCAAAATAACGTAGACGTTATGAAAATTTACATATTTTTTATAAATTTAGTTTCGTTTAGTTAAATTTGAAGTACAGATTATGCAGCTGAATATGAGTGAAGTTTAGTAAAGAAAAATGTTATAGTGACTTAACTCCGGTGATGTATCTTTAATTCAATATTTTTTACTCATTTCGCAACATACAGTCATTATAAAGATTTTAATTACATACCATAATTTCCACCTACCTATTCATTAGTACCCAAATAAAAATATTAATATAAAAGCGGATGCTGAAACTGACGGCTTTGTAGCGATCATGCGCAAACGATGTGCTTCTATCATGCATCGCATGCGTGACAGCCCCAACAGCATCCTGCGCGCGTTGGCGGATCGGTGGGACTCTCCGATGCTGGCCCGATGGATACGACTACATGCAGTCGTAAGGTAAGTTTCCACCATCATCTGTGAGTCCTACCGGACTTGCCATATTATATTTAACTAATATTAATATTACTAACACTATCTTGTAAGCTTGCTTCTGTACTAACTAATATGGATGTAATCCTAGGATGAATCTGAAATAAATGATATTATTATATTATAAGTTTCAATATACTAACATCGCACATTACGACAGAATTCAAAATTTCATCCTCGTCATCTTGATGGTTGGAATGTTTCTGACACGCACAACTACACATGGAATTGGAGCTGTCATCAGCGATATTTTCGATGACAAGAACCGACCTGAGGGACCTTCAAGAAAAGAACCTACACCTTTCTTGAAGGTCGCTAACGCATCTGCGACTCCTCTAGTGTTGCGGATGATAGGGGGCGGTGATCACTTACCATAAGGGGAACTACTTGCTAGTTTGCCACCTATTCCTATTCTATACTAGATATAATCGTGATCTTTGAGCTTAGTTCATAAATTAATAAAATTAACTTACGGAATTAGGTATGTATTAAACATAAAAGAACAACTGAAGATAATATTAAGTAAAGTAGGAACAAAAAGTTTAGCTAATTACAGGATATCACCGATCCTCATCATCTGCTGATTGTTAACATCAGTTATTAGAAACATGTAAAGATAGCCTAGTATAACTGTAAAAATGTAAAAGAAATAACACTATCTGCTTTATACAATATGGAAAACTTATCCCACTAAGAACCTAATTATCAATGAATCACAATGACAAGACAAAACGCATGTTTCCGTCATTATTTAATAAATCACTCGACAAAGTCGCGTCCAGGCTCTCCCTCTCTCAACGCAACCTTGCACTATTCCAATTACGGCCGCATGCGCCAACCGCCACCCGCTGTGGACGCGCCTTTTTTATAATAAGCGGTACCTTAGTATTTATATGATATTCATGCAACCCTATTAAAGTTATTAATATCCAATTAACCATTCCAACAAACAACCTTAAATTCTGGTGGTAGTAGATGGTTCGCATTGTTCGCTTGATGAAGTATTCAAATTATAAGGCTACTTACTCTTAATTTTAATATTCACAATTATCATTATATAACTTAAAAGTTTGAATAAAAAAAGTATATAAAGCAATCATAAACAAAAGAATGATTAAATTTACACGTTATTAGTTTGTATACAGCATTGCTTGATAAATTATATGTTGTATTCAGATATAATACAATAAAGCCTGAGATAATCATATAATCGAGTCAAGCCATGCTGTTGGAAATGACGGGAATAACGTGCCGCGGTATCATCATATGCATAGTTTTAGAAAGTCGTCACGAACTCTGAAGTAAACACGTTAGCACTTTGATATACATATTAACGTTTATACGTGGTAGAAACGGCACGAAGCTACGAGCAACTATAAAACAGCTGGTGTTTAAATAGGACGCTCCAACCATGGTAGGACCATTGCTACGATATTAATAAGGGAGAAATAAACAAAGTACATCCGATGGTTATTGATTCCTGTAGCCCATGACATCCACATCCATCCTCGATAATATAACACAATATAGACGTGTTGATATCCCTGATGTCTAAGATTCCTTGCCTCGTCACCAGTAGTTAAGTGTGTGCTTTTTATTTACGCAGGTATTTTGTCTCTGGTTGGAGCTGTGTCACAAATTGGAGCTCAACAATTTGTGTTACAGCTCGTTTATAATTGGTGTGTAATTCTACGTTTTTTTAAGCCATACAAATTTGCAGTCTAAGTGCACACATTTCATGCACATTTTTATTTATTTATCATCGTATAGAATTCTTCCTATTGATAGTGTAAACATATAAGAAATAAAAGTAATCGTAAATTTTATTGCCCTTAGTTTTTACTTTTTTTAATTCTCGGCGTTTTTGATGGTTGACGTCCTAATGTCATAGTTAACACGAGTTACCAATGCGTCCGAACTACGTAAACAAACTTCGCAGTGTTTTTGGATCTTGCTGTGGTGTATATTGTTTTTTTTTTATTTGACGCAGGATTCCACGCAGATGTTACTCAGATATCTTCTCTATTGAAATTAGGTTTATTAGGTAATTAGGTTTTTTTAATTTTAAAAGCCTTTTAAATCCTTAAATAAGAATGGGTATAACTTTAGAGCAAGCAAAGTACATAATTCCTATTTATTAGACATCAAATTAAATACATTAAAGTACATAAGATTAGTTTAATTTCATGTGTAATATTCGCGTAATTATAAGAAATCATTATAAAGAAAATAAAATACATTAAATATCGTCGTAACTAGTTTATGGAATAATTCAATATTTAAATATTTTATTAATATTTGACCACTGAGATATCGTCTACTTATCACATAGGCGGTACGTAAGTGACCGCACAAGCACTGAAGTACGTACTCATTTCTACCTTATAAATATGAACGAAGGAAGAGTATTTTAGGACCATATATATAGACATATATATGGTCCTAAACTACCCATATACAACTAAATGTATTAATGTATTACTGCAATAAATTTTTCACATTAGTATTGGTGATTTCATTGCATGCATGCATTTCATTTCATACCATTCCGATGATGCGGAAGCTTTGAAGTCAGGATCGGATTTAACTTCACCGTCTCCGCTTTAATGTGTCGTAGGAAATGCCCGATTTGGGGGGGACAAAACGGAAAGATTTACATTAAGAGTAAAAAAGGAGCACACATTCACCTCATGGTAAGTGATTCCTTGAGCCCATGATATCTACATTCACACTTGGCAAGGAATCATAATGCAGATGCGTTGTCACCCTTGAGGACTGAGATGGAATGCCTCGTCACCAGTAATAAAGGATCCCTTCACTCGCCTGACGAAACACAGCAAATTTGCTGCTATTTTACGCTGATATTCTGTGAGGGCGTGGTTCTACCCCGGTCGAGCTGACCCATTCAACCTGCAGCTAGATACAAACTACAGTGTAGCTCTACCGATATCAAATCTATAGATATACAAAAAAAGCGACCGTATATTTCTACTAAACTTCCTACGCACGCATCTGGGGTGGGGCTGGTAGATTTCTGATGTTTTAGAAACGGTGGTTAAAAAAAGGCGAGGCCGATTTGAGATCTAGTGCAACCCTACTATGTAAATATAAATACATATCGTTTTAGACTAAAAATATTAAAATTTATTTATTAAACGAATTAAAAGCATAATTTTATGTAGCGGTGGGGTCGATCTTTGAAAAGACGATTTCAGTTCCAGTACGGCCCGGTCATAGTTACAATATAAAATTTACATAACATCAGTTTTGTAAGAATGCTCTGTAACATCGACACGTAAATTACTTTTATTTAGCTGCTATCCGCTAAAATGCATGGGCGTTTTGCATCTGCTATGGGTCTAACATGAACTCAAATTTACATACATCTCAACAAATAATGATTTAAGACTAATATATTATATCTTAATGTGCCAGCACATTGTACTATTTATAACTTGTAGTGGGCACATTGTATTCACAAATTAAACAAGACATGAGAAATTACGTGTCGTTCTTACTTCACTTTGGCGTCCAATATTTTGCTATATTTTACTGTTAGAACAGTAAGGAATAGTCAAGCGTATAGTTCATGGTCTCACTACGGGCGAGACCCTAAAGAACAATAATACATTGCTTCATAACTAATTTCTTTAAGTTTTTGTATCGATTCAGGTGTTAGAAAATATCAACAAATAATTGTTACATGATTTAGACGCAATAAATATAGAGTTAATAAATCTTATATAAATTTAAATATTTTACACATTCCCATTGATGTTCATGAATATTTTCTCTCTCAGATAATGTAATATCTAATTGAATTCTATAGGCAGATGAAAGTCAATTAGCATCTGTAATATACGAGTATCTTTAAGCAAACTCTCTCTCCGTGTTTAGATTAGAGCCGGTTGCAATTCACTGCGCAACTTTACTATAAATATTTTTTGAATGCAAGTTTTATTGATATCTCTTGAGAGACATAAATAACTATTGTATAGAATTTACAATATGAACACGAGAACATAGTTCATCAAAAATAAGTGACCTCGATGAAGTATATCCTCATTGTTGATTGCCTATAATTTTCAGTTGCGAATTTTCACAGAAACTCTTGCAGCTTCACACTGGTGATTCTAATGGTGGGTGAAGAGCAATAAGGTAAAACAAGTACACAGTTCACTTGATGGCTAAAATTGACACCTGCACTCAACAAAGATTAAGAGGGTGCAAATCCTCACCACTTAAGACGGTGATAGAATGTTTCATTACCAATAACTGAATTTCAGAATTCTTACACTTCTTAAAAAATGTAGATCTTATTACCCTAAATTTGAATTAATATATATATAAATATACCTACATATACGTATAAAATATAAATATATAATAATTTAAAGTTATTGTAAGTAAATTGTTTTGTTGTACGTAAAGTGCATGATGTGGCCGCCTCTAAGTGGAATTGTATGTCAAGTAACCATAATGCTCATATTTTTTGACAGTGCTAGAGTTACATTGCACACACAGATTCTAGCTGCATAATGAATGGGTCATCTCGACCGGGACAGGACCACGCCCTCACAGAATACCCGCTTAAAATAGCATCATAATGTTGTTGTGTTTCGTCTAGTGAGTGCAGGGTTCCGGAGACCTTTATTACTGGTGACGGTGCATTCCATCCCAGTCCTCAAGGGTGTCAATGCATCTATATTATGATTCCTTGTCAAGGATGAATGTAGATGTCATGGGCCGTAGGAATCACTTGCCACCAGGTGAACTGTGTGCTCGTTTATTACTCTCAATGTTATAATATATATATATTGTTTTAAAAACATGTAATTCTGTTGGTGGTATGATATATATAAATAAATTAAAGAGCGCACCACAGCGGCGGTACGTTGCTATTTTACGCTAGTAATCTATGAGGACATGACCTTCTTCGGTTGAGTGGACTCCTTCATGCTGCAGCTAGACATGACGAAATAACAACATATCGCCACATCGAACACTTTTCTAGAATGGATAAACGTGGCGTCTACGACCAATTGCCATCTAAGTTTGTTTGTCTAGCTTACTCCTTTAAATCCCGTGTGAAAATGTTGCTCCACAATTTATAGTCTTTGATTTAAATTTTTAATTTGTAATTTGTCGTTTTTAAATTTGTGTCTTTTAATTTTTGTCCATTTTTGTTTTTATTTTTTTGAACACACTTTTATTGCCTTCTGTAAACTCAAATACCCATGATTGCTTTGTGTTTTTACGACTTCTGTTGTTATCAATATTTTAAAGAACTCAATAGGTCGCTACAATTACTTTACATGTCAAATAAAAACATACAAAACATTATATTATACCAAATATGTTCGCAATGAGGCATTTTAAAAGGAATAATTGTAAATAGTTTTATATTCTATATATATGTTGTATTTTTTATTTTATCTCTTGTTTCTGTTTGTCTCCAAGTTAAATAAATAAATAAATAAATATGAGTTTCCGACACTCATACAATGCGAAAAAGTTTCACAGTACTATGCTATCGTGATATAAAAATTTGCAAGAGAAGCCCTTTTCCACGTTTAAGCTAGCGCACCATAAGAAAGGTACTGTATCACATACTCACTGTGCATATTGTATATTTTTATTTTTTTTATTTTATTTAGAATAACCAATAGCTTTATTACACGGAAGTATACTAAAATAAGTAGGACCTTGGTAGGTTTGAATAGAATTTATAATAATCATATGCGTGAGTGAGCGCAAAAAGTTGCACGTCTATTCCTTTTTAAATCATTGACGTGACAATGTATGAATTGTCTTCATACGTTGTTAGCACATTGTACTATTTATAAGCAGCACTAATTATTACAGACATTTTAGACATATTTTTAGTTAAAACCTTTTAATTCCCCGGTACAGCTATACGCTCGCTTCCCATTACGTCTAGTAATTAAAAAACTCCAGGCGAACAGTAGATTTGTTAACTACCCTCAATTATCTCTGTCCGATAGCACTCCATATACTCTAGTTATCTCTGTCTACCTTGATTGAGATAAAAATATTACAGTTAAATGTTGATATAGTCCTGTATTTATTTTTTATATTTTTTTTTTCTTTGTGAGTACACTACGTTCCTTTTTTCCTATAATGTGTCCAACACCAGGCCAGCTGGATGAGATTTTTATTCTTAAAATAAGGTGCGCCGTTTTGTAAATACTTTTATTATCTTAGTTACCTTGTATAAATGCTTTGTGTACATAAACGTTAAATAACTAAATATACAATTTATTAAATTCGTTTAAAAACAACTTTAATGTATAGAAGTATTTTTTTTATACAATAAGTGGTAAACGAGCAAGCAGCTGATGGTATAACTGTCATCACCAATGAATATCCGCAACATCAGAGGAGCAAATGAGTTGCCGGTCTTGAATTTATTTTTAATATAATGATAAAGACATATCTGACTACAGTATTAAACATTAAAAGGGCTAAGAATAGTAGTTGATAAGATGATGAGAGAGTAGAGTAATAGTTGTATAAAAAAGTGGATTTGTTACTATAAAATTATTGGCTTCCCGACCCGTATAATTCTAGTTCTTTGATGTTTGAAATTGCACCAAAATATTAAATATAAAGTATAATATTGAATCAAAGCTAATTTAAATACGTCTTTACATGGCATCTAGCAGCCTCCATATATAACAAAATAAAAAAAAAGGACATAAGACGACAGATAAGATCAAGTAATACATTGGTTTCATGATGTCACCGCTCCGAATCTAGTGCTTAGTCAAGTTCAAAAGAAAAAAAATGAAGTTAACTTGAATTTAATACATACGGGATATGTAATATTGTTGAAAATGCGTAATACCATTCTATCTATATATTAGTACATGTGGATATTTATACAAATGTACCAAATTTCATGTATATTTGTATTTATTTATTTATATAAAAATAACATTACTTCTTCTTTAATATTAGAACTGTACAGGTTCTTTTGAATGAAATAAGGGATGCCAAACAATTCACAAAGACACAATTCATGTAATTGTAACTGTCGACGTTTACCTTAATAGGAATATTTAAATCTTCCGTTTGTATAATCTGACTTCTCGCCACCGTTTAATTTTTTTTATATCAAGAAAGAACAAAGAACCGACTTCAATGAAGTCGACAGAGATTTAGTTATCGATAAGATTTCATGCGTCGATTTCAATGACTTCAGTTATGATTGAAGTGGTAAATATTATTTATATGTGTCTGCATAACGGTCCTCATATAAATATTGTGCAGTAAAAAAGATTTGAAGTGAAATTAAAGGGAAACGTAGATCATCCCTTTAATTTAAATTATTTAAGGATTGTAATATTTTATATAATATAAATTACTGAAAGTAAACCAGCAAAGTGGTTGCCATAACGCGACAATAGTTGGTGACCACAAACCGCAGTCTGTTTTCGCAAGCTTCCCAACGCTGTAGTCTACATGACCGTAGTTACAAAACATTTCCTAATGATACAGTATACTTCAAAAAAATCTGGTGTAATATAAATGCTGTTCTAATGTGTATTAAGTGTAGATATTTGAAAGTTGTATAACCATTAACAGAATTGCGATAATCTCCAATATAGTAAACATGTTACTTTTGTAATTTACAATGCTATTATCATATTAGGATTTGATTTTTAAAAGTGAGTGCCGACACTTTATAACTCCTTATCGAGGATATTTGTGAGTGTCATGGGGCGCAATCACTTATTATGAGGCGAATCGTGTGTTTATTTTTTACTCCCTATAATAATAATAAAAATAAGTAATATACCATTAATGAACTGTTCGTATTTTACGATAGCATTGGAATTTATTTCGTCTGGTGCATATATTTACAAGCTGTGCCCGCGAATTCGTTCGCGTAGACTACAGAATGCTTGTCTATGTCTCATGTAAAGCAACACTTTTTATTATAACTTTTAAAGGGGAACAATTCCGTCATACATGTTTTTTGCGTAACTTTAACCCTTTACGTACACAGCACACGCAACGGAAGCTCTCAAAAGTAATAATTTTAGCCGTTTTTGCAACATTTGTCATTGATGCTCCGCTCCTATTGGTCGTAGCGTGATGTTCTATAGTCTATAGCCTACCTTTATGAATGGACTATCAAACAAAAATAATAATTCAATCCGAACCAGTAGTTCCTGAGATTAGCGCGTTCAACCAAACAAACTCTTCAGCTTTATGACATTAGTATAGATGTAACAAAAGTGGAAAAACAAGCAAACAGTGCACCTAATGGTAATTATGATCTTCAAAAGATTCAGATTCGTCCTCCACAGACATGGGATGCCGCCTCGTTACCCGTGTGCCTGTGTATCCTTACAAAATATATTTATTATTTTCCTAAAACTTAAAATATTACTTAACTACATTACAAATATTTAGTATTAATTAATTATGAATAGCTTATTGTATAACTCAGTAATCAGAATAATAAATATTTTATTCGTGTAACGACCACATAAATATTTGATATAGACGCAATGACTACGGTACGTAAAAGGATTTTATAATAGCCCTAGGATCACAACGCTAATCACGTCACCCAATATACTAAAGGCCTGAAGTTATCACAACACACACTGTATTGAAATGAGCACTATATATAGATAACAAACTTTTCTGTTATAAGAGACAAATTATAAACAATCAATCCATTCATTACCACAACATGTATTACCAAAAAGGCTTAGTACTTCCTGTAAGATTTATTACGTACATCACAAAGCTTGTTTATCGTGACGGTTCTTAACAAGTCTGCCTTCAGGCATTTAAATCGCTTGATCACTTAACACTGTGAACTCTAGACTAGAATTTTTTTTCCATTAAAAACAGCAACGAAATATAAAATATCAACTTAATATATTGCGGAGATGTGTATCCATAATAAAAGCCAAATATTTATTGCAAGATTTATTACCACTATAAACTGTATTTTACCGTGACCGACAATTTACAAGTCTGCCTTACGGATCTTTGCTAATTTACTCATCTTCATGGTGACATTTAAGCGACGCTTTGTGGCGTATTAATCGAAAATAGTCGATGACTTAAGCGGAATGCAACCGGTCACTCAACCGCCTCACCTTGAGTAGAGGGCGACCGTTCTACTAAACAATGGAGCATTTGCTAGGCCGGTTCGGACTTTCAATCTAGCCTATACGTACGATCATAGGTGTGCGGTGTACATGGCCGAGAAAAGGTAAGGAAAGAAATTCGATACGAACGAAAAAATTGAATTGGATAGGACACAAAGCGTTTGTTTAGCATAAGTTTATGCTTTTAAATGTATTTGAATACAAATTCTAATTACTAAACTAAGTATGTAAGAATTTTTTAATTAATAGTTATAAGTTGAAATCTATTATAATGTTATTCAAATGTTATTCGTTTAAGTAACCAAACAATCTACTATTTAATGTGAATAAAATTGTTTGATAAAAATAACAAAAATTCAATTTCACTGAAATCAATATACGAATATACACTATCTGTATATTTTAATCGAAGTTTTTTTTGTTTCGATGAATCCGGTACATGAAACAGTTGAATAATTTTATTATTCCTTGTTTTATATTCACGCGTGCTTCAAAAATCAGATCACGCATGCTCCACGCACAAAACATACTGCTAACAGTAAGCAGTTCAAGTCTTTTAAAAATGTTCATATTCTTGAAGCTATACTTTGTTTAGATGAACTCAAGAGTTTCCTAGGTTTCTTAGCGAAATAGTTTTTTAGTCTAAAAATAAAGAAAATGCGCATATCAATCCAGAAATTTAAGACAAATCGGTATACATAAATAAAAAACATTCGCAAGGAATCAAGAACCTCCTTATTTATTATGCCGCTAACCATGTGTGTTATATATAGGGTCATTATTATTATAACTTTAAAATAATTGTTTGATTTAATTCGATACGTAAAGCGTATTTTATATTTCACCGTCATTTCTCCTTCCACCTCGAGTCTACGAATGGAATTAAAATCTACCACTCACCAGATATACCCATAATGATTTGATTACTATGAGGACATATGCAGCATATAAATTTCAAACTCAGATTAATCATATCACATCAATCAGCAGTGGTATAGCTACACTGCAGTTTGTTTCCAGCTGCAGAATGAATGGGTCAGCTCGACCTGGGTACCACTCTCTCACAGAATACCAGCGTAAAATAGTAGCATAATGCTGCTGTGTTACGTCTGGTGAGTGTAGGGATCCGGAGACCTTTATTACTTGTGACGAGGCATTCCACCTCAGTACTCAAGGGTGACAACGCATCTGCATTATGATTCCTTGTCAAGGATGATTGTAGATGTCGTGGGCCGCAGGAATCACTTACCATCAGGTGAACTCTGTGCTCGTTTGTTACACTCAATGTAATAAAAAAAATCATGGCAAGAACAAATATTCATATCTGTCAGGCTTCGATTTTATTAAAATGAACAAGTCATAAATCGTAATGATTTGCATTCATATGGCCAAATGTCCGCATACCGCGCCAAGGTCACCAGAGTCGTGATATTTTTATGTAAATAGACCAACACATCTCACGTCTTATTAAACTAATATACTGAATTCACATTAGAGATTCTCCGATAAGTGAAAAATATCATCAATTTTATACAACACAATCAAATCCTAGCTTTTTGCGGAACAATTATATACTCTAATATTTTACATATCTACCGTGGTTAGACGAGGGGTCTCCTTACAGAATACTAGCGTAAAATAAAATCATATCGCTGTTTTATTTGGTGCAGTGAGTGTAGTTAATTGAAGACCTAATTATTACTGGTTACAAGAAATCTCATTTCAGTCCTCAGGTATGACATTGCATATACATTTTCATCGCATACCAACATGTGAATTTATCATTTTTAGATTCATGAAAACAAAGCAGCTTAAAAACTACCAGTAAAACGATAGGTCGGACTACCAGCATAACCATCGGTTGATTGAGAAATATCCAACCTTCCTTACGATGCCTTATCAAGATTGAATCAGGGTTTCATAAGCTGCAGGAATTACTGTAAATTGGCATCAATCTGTTCTCATCTATCAACAAGAACATAAAACAATAGAACCACTTGACACCACTATTGGTGGACAATGGCTAGAGGTCTAAAAGATGAACTATATTGACAGTTTTTTGACAACAGGTAATAATATAAACTCATATGTCATAAGCACTTTATGGAAAATACAATCATATTGTTTTTCTCTTTGTTTCTTCCATTAACTCTGCAAATGAAAATTAAATACAAGAAATCTGGGATAACTCTGAAATTGTGAACCATTATTTAAAGCTTACATATATTATTTATCGTTAATCTAACTGAGGTTATAAACTTAAGCGTTCCAAGAAATGCGTTTGAGAAATACATACCATTATTTTAAACACGTTTTTATTAGCTCGACCTGCACGCCTTTCATTTCCATTTCAATTTTCACCCACTTCCAGATGTAGGTATAATTTAATTTTATACATGTATTAATAAATCGATGACAATAAATTCAAAACTGTGTTGTTTTATTTCTTTTAAATTCTAAAAATGATTTACTACGAAATTTATTTTTAGACATCCTACAATTTTATAGCTAAGAGGCTATCACAGATGTACGACTGTATGTTCATTCACATATTTTCTACAAGAGTCAGACACAGGTGAGTCAGAAAAGCACCAGCAAAAGAATGTAAAGCCATAAAGAGTGAAAGTGGAAGGGTACAATTTAGTATCCAGTGTTTGTAACCGGTTTGGTGATCTTTACACTTTAATAGCAAGTAAATCGTAATTTTCTGAGCCGGGTCAAATACGAATGGAAAGTGGTGAAATTTTTCCACTTTGTCTGTTATTGATAAAATTATCAAGGTTGATCTTTTTTATTATTATGGCCACATAGGACTGTCTTTTGGGTTATATACCTTTAGCAATTAGTTAAAAAGAAAGAAGTTTGACCCAAAAGTAATGACAGATTTTTATTAATTGCATGAACGCACGCACGCACTTAAACAAGCATTCGTGCCTTTTGCAATATTATCTGCACCTATGTATATACGTAGCTAAGATGTGATTAATCAGAATTCTTACGTATTTTATATGTCGTAAACAAATTTATTTTCCACCCTACTGCTTTTAATAATATTAAGGGCCACTAACACGCAGTTTACGTGCTGGTAAATAACGACCCAAGAAAGATTGAAGATACTCGTTACTTGTTATAGAGTCTCCAGATCCCTACACTCACCACTGGCAAAAGTTGTTCATTACATTATTTTCGAAGTACCACCTTGAACGCGTATATATATATAGTTTTACATTCGTATAAACTACTTGGAAAAATACCCATAACCACTTTCTTAAGACACTTCAGAAATCTCCAAAGTTATAAGGAGCTGAAGCATCTCTTTGATTTCAAATCGCTATCCCTTTAAGTTTTGGAAATAGGTAATAATATATAAGGTACTAGGGGTATATGGAGTGTGAGGTAGGTATTAGGAGCGAAAAGTTGTCGTGATACTAAAGTAGATGCCGTATTCCCGATTTCAGCCAATCACCCTGATCACACCAACCTGACAACACTTTTGAGACAAAAACATTCATCATTATGAGATTGACCGTCTTTTGATCCTCTAGCACCAAATTAGTAATGTGTCCAGTCTATCAGAAAACTGAGACATCCAATTGTTTGTGTCAACAATGACATGTTGTTAGTGTCGACTGATTTTCAAAACACCATATCGTCGACTGACTTTTGTTTTTCGCTTGAAATTTTCACAAATATACGCTCTAATTAAAATTTTTGCTCATGGTTAAGATCGTGCAGCATCCATCTCGACAAACCTTTACGAAGTTGCCCATGAATAATAGTTTTCAATGCTGCTGACAAATATAGCCAGTTCTCAAATGTTTTCGACAGCTCGAAAGTTTTCCATTTTTCTTTCAGTAACGAGGGTTGGAGGTCAATTTGCATTCGTCACAACAAAAAAGCTTCTCGTCTGTTTTAAATCCAGCACACTTGCTGTGGCTAAAAGTTCAAAACTTTCTTACGGCTTTTAACTTTTTTTATAGTCACAATAAATCACAACGCGAAAATCACATCGAGTAAGCTTTGCGACCAAATTCTGCTAAATTCCACCGACAAAAATACGAGTATATTAAAAAAAATATATGGGTGGCTAAACAAACGAGTGCGAAATAGTGGTGCAACCCAACCCATGGCTGTAGCTCCTAAAACGGTTTAAGTGCTTGCCCCTCGTGTTGTTAGCCCACAGGCTGAGTGTGTACAGCGAGATGCAGTGCGGTCGAAAGACTAACTTTCACCTCATCTGAGCATCGAAATAACCTGTGGGCGAATATATTTGTTTTCCCCTTCGTCTGATGGCTAATCATCGAGGACTATACACCCGATATATTTGAATTGGTACACACTATTTAGGGTGACACCATTAAAAAAGCTGAATGGGACATTTTGCACCGGTAGCTTTAAAGATAATGCATTTGCTTACTTTTAATTTTAATATTAATTAAATCTCATTGTCAAGAGGCACCATGTCGTCTGGATAGATAACTTACATTTCAAGTTTTTATAAAGGAAGGGATTTTTTAACAAGAAACACGAAAAGAGATAAAAATATTTAGACCTAATCATTAAGTAGATAAATTAAAACACCAGTAAGATGCATGTATTTCGTACTACACCATCCAACACAGTATTGACATTGTTTGCAACCATGCGGATAGAAAGCTTCCCCGTCATGAGTACGCACTTCCCTGCATCACTAATATCAGGAAACACTAATGCAACTACGTTATGTGATCAGTACACTAATAGATATCTTATGGGAAGTCATTAGGAATATAAAAGCGAAAATTAAAAAATACAGCGAAAATAATCAAATATTGTTGATACACTTAAATATTAAATAGCTGTTTACACATATTTCCATGCACTTGGTAATATTATTACTGTGTAAAATGTCAATACGCTAAATCATTTCAAACGTGGTGACTGAATGTTTTGTTCTTTTAACGAAATGTAAATGTAAAAGAACACTGACGATTTTTAAAATACAAATAATAAATACCAATATTTTAATCCCTCATTCATCACTTCAATGCAATATTCGTATTTTATGCTTATCCGATCACATTCCAATGCTCCTATCAACTCGGCATTGACGGATACATTCGAATGGCAAAGGTCATCGAAATATAGCAACACAACGTCGTGTGAATAATCAAATGTTGCCATACGTTTTATTGAAAACCTTGGACATGTAACTTGTATAATAGACGTGCTTGTTTTGAGGTTAGCGTTGAGCATCAAAGTGTTTTCCTCTCACATCATTTGTACTAAAAATATAAAAGAAGTTACTATTTAGTACTATATGAAGCGAGCAATAAAGAATTATTTATATATATATATATCCATAAAGAAAATATATTTTCTTTCAGCCACTATTAGTCATAAGCACATAAGTAAATTTTTATATAAGTAAAAGTAAAAATTAAAAATCAATTAGTAAAACTACAACTGGAACACCAATTAAGAATACACAATGCAGACCCTAGTCTACTACAACGTTACGCAAACAAACCGAGCTAGAACTCCGGTACCGGCACCAAAAAAAATGTTAATTGCAATTTAAGTGCTGATTTATCACGTACTTTGCAAGTGAAGGAAAACACAGCAAAGAAACCTGTATGTCTTACAAATAAATAAATAAAAAAAAGTAATTCGATGACATGAAAAGTCCGGCAATACGCAGTGGAGTCACGTGATGAAGCTGTATACGTACTATGTATAATACTTTGGTTTTAATAGTCGATTGGGCGACCAGACGACCCAGCTACTACATCGTATTCGGTTTATAGTCAAAACCAATATTTTTATAGCACTTTTATAAATAATAATTTCGTAACAAAAAATTACGGACAGCAAAAATATTTTTTATATATCACGGCAGGTGATATATAATACAAATAAATGTGATAATTGTGTAATTCATAATATGATATAAAACATAATATTAATTACACAATTATAGAATAATGAAAAGTTCTAAATATAATTCCTAAGTATTTGAACGGCATAGATTTAGAAGTAAGAAAGGTAAAAAAAATATCAATAGCAAAAGTATAAAGTACGAATATTGCATGTTTATATTAATATGCTTTTGTTACAAAACATTTCAATAACTTAATATTTTATAAACAAAAATAATCTATAACCAGAAATATGCATCATACTGTAGATGAGATTGTACTTTGTAATGTAACGCATCAATATTTGCGTTAGTAATTGACAGTTATAAATATTAACGTCGATATAACCACGTTGTGGGGATGCAGGAATGGCATTCGGAATGGATCGGCTCGATCGGGGAACGACCACGCTCTTAGGATACCAACTTAAAATAGCAGCGCAACGCTCCGTTCATATACTAACCATATGGGGATTCGTAGACGTTATTAAAGATAACGAGGCAATTTAATCTCACATCTCTCACATTAAACATCTTGAATCTTTGTTGGAGATGGATGTAGATGTCATCGGGTGATTTGTGTGCTCGTTTGTCATTATTTTATAAAAAAAATACAACTACCTTGTAATACAGGTTGAATAACAAAATATGCGATATCTGTAAAGTAGTTATTATCCCGTGTAGCTTAGTCTAGAATCGTCCTTTGATCACATAGGCCTCAGATTCGATTACATTTGCGAAAACAAAGGAATGCCTCCGTGCCGCCAATTGATATTTCTAAGTAATAACCATAATACTTCATTAAATATAGAATTATAATACTTATTACATAATTATCATCGGTAAGGCTACAATGAAACTTGTTTCGATTTGGATCGACACAACCGGGGATGGCCCGCTCCTCTCAGAATAAGATTCAAGTTGATTGCTCAGTTTCATCTGGTGACAAAAGAGTCTGGAGACTAGATTATTGCCTCGTCAGGATTTCATCTTAGTTTTTATGGGATTCCATTCACGTGCATTATGATCCCCTATCGTGGAAGGAAAAGGTCATACACAACACTTACTCACAGGTGAATCCTGTGTTTATTTGTCACCGCTTGTATTGTAAATAAAGAATTAAACTTATAACAAGCATCGTTTTACTTTTTCGTCAATGGCCTAATGGTTTGGGGTACAGTCTGCGAGACTTAGTTATAGATTCGAATTCGCTATTACACTATTGTCGTGAACTAGCTCCTACCACAAGCATTTAAGCTTAGTTGGTCTGGTTAACACGAATATTAGTAATTTTAAAAGCAGTGCGTTCATGTATTTAAAAAGAACGTAAATATCAAACAAAACACTTACTACTAATATAAGTAACTTACTATCAATATAAGTGATATTGATCAATCAATTCACACAAGCATTTTTATTCAGTAAATGTCAGGGCAGTGATGTGGGTAGGTCTTGTGAATAAGCCCGGCCTTGCGGAGGCTTTCGCCGACAAGGTGGAGAGGTCAAGCCATCACGAGACGCAGAAATGACTAGCTTCACGAACTTGAGACCTCATTTCACCGTAGATACAGGCTGCAGTTGCGGTGATTGAAAATAATTGAAAGCCGTAATATCTGTACTTTTGTGTATAGTTAACTGTAACTACGGTAGGGACCTAGATAAAGACACGCGATTAATTTAAACTGACTATATATCACGAATACGCTACGGATATACAGTTTTCCAATGAAACAGTATAATGCAGCTTTGTTCCATATAGAGATGGCACCGTAATGATAAGGTAGGTATCATCAAGAGATGACAGCGCTCCTTTTTCCTGTATCTTCTATCACTGCTGATAGGTCTTCGAGGCATCAGGTAAAGAGTGTGTGTTTGTGTATTTGATATCCTTTTGATGCTTATAAGTTTGTATAAAATTTCTTAACTTTGTGGGTTGTTATCGATTACGAAAGTGGAAATACACGAGGATGATATGTTTAACATAACAATTGCGAAGGGACCCGACTCAGTGGACGCAGAGACACTCGACAATATAGGAAATCAATATAAATATATATATATATAGATATATATATATATATATATATATAAGAAAAGTACAACTGGCTATACCAAGAATGGTTTGGCTAAATATAGAAAGGAAGAATAGATTCTGCGTGAGTAATACGCTCGATGCAATTATACTAATTCGCTGTGTCCGTGCGTGGTCAATTTACACCACTACCATCAACTGCAACATTGCAGTATTGAAATAAAACCGCTCTGTCCCCCAAGCTCTAACCGTGCGAGACGTGCAACTGACAACTAGCGTTGCACCGTGATGTGACTTTTTCTGTTGACTGTACGGATAAATCGTGTGTAATATATTATACGTCCAATAAATTTAACGCAGCTTATTTTATGGGATGAAAGCTATCGTTTAAATTCATCTTTATACTGAAGCCTAGCTTAATTATAATTATTTAGTAATTAAAAATGAATATAGATAGAATCTGAAACTCTCAATAATTTTCTAATGTAATGCTAATAATACGTACATATCTGTTTTATATCAGGAAGAATTGTCAAAATTATACACAATGCGGAAAAGAGCAAGGTTACCGCTAACAATTTATTTCAATAATTCGAAAATGTTAATTTTTTTTACATACAAAGAAAACTGTAGTTCCAAACCTATTTGATAAATGAAACATGGAAATATATATGTATTCCTAGTAAAACTTGATCTTAAATGTAAACAGTTATAGATAGGGTTTACATCACTTATTTTCATTTACATTCAATCTGGATAAGATAATAAATATAATGCGGAGACATTATTCTACTATTCCGTGCAACTAGGACAAGCTGACAACTCACGCAACAACATAAACCATAGCATAGCACACTTGTAGCACGATATTTTTTTTTAATTTTATCTGACTTGTACCGATGGGTTACTGTTTTTTTCCTACTGCCGGTTTATCCTTAAGTACGAAACGTAACTCACTAGCATTAATTCTGTCCGCGGATAACTAATAAGATTTAATAATGAATTACCACTTTCTATTTCTTTGGACCCTAACTGAAGCGAAAAAACGAGGTTATTTACTCTATTTTTTTACTATAATTATTTCATATATTCATTATGCGAACATTCTCTGCTTAATATACTTTTTTTATTACATTGAGAGTAACAAACGGGCACACAGTTCACCTGATGGCGAGTGATTACTGCGGCCTATGATATCTACATTCATCCTTGACAGATGCGGTGTCACTCTTGAGGACTGAGATGGAATGCTTTGTTACCAGTAATAAAGATCTCCGGCTTATCATTTGTTCTTATATTATTCCGTCTCCGGCTTATCTATATTATATATAACGTTCTCTGATCCAACAATCAGAATATGAAAAAAAAATCCAACTCAATCCACTCACGACACGACATTGCTGTCGTAAAAATTGTATTAAATTACGTAACCGCTTACATCGATTTTCCGGAAGAATCGATTCATTGTAATTGGCGACTCGGTACCGATAGTCGGCCAAGTGCCTCGCAAATCGGACGATGTTTCGGTTCCTTATAGG
Organism: Teinopalpus imperialis; assembly: GCA_029286865.1. Taxonomy (NCBI): domain Eukaryota; kingdom Metazoa; phylum Arthropoda; class Insecta; order Lepidoptera; family Papilionidae; genus Teinopalpus; species Teinopalpus imperialis. The sequence continues at coordinate 5,774,632 of JAGSMU010000030.1, read as the reverse complement.
TCAGCAATATAAAAAAAAAACAACCGCAAAATAGTGTCACTTATGCAAAGCCTCCTAAACAAATATGTAGACCATTTTATTTAATAATAAACTATTACATTTTCTCAGACCATCGTTAATTCCTTGCTGAACATTCCCACAGATTGTCACGAAGCACGAGCGGAGCCACGTACACCTCCAAGCTTCCAGAAATATTTCCCACATCGGCACTGGAGCCGCATGGCGGCCTAAACCCAACAATGGAATCTAGGTTCCTTATAAATGCAAGCTATAACTTTGGTTTTCTTATCATTAAAAAAACAAATTGCTAAATTTTTCTACTACATTAATACGATGAATAAAGAACGGCCATTCTTTTTAATTCTTAATTAGTAACAGTATTTTAAATAAATTTAACATTAATATATTCAAGTAATTGAAAAATAAATAAATTGTATTCATCATACATACTGCTTCCTATGAATATCTAACGCAAGGTAATCCTTTGAAGTAACATTCCAACATCTTCCGCCTAAATTATATTTTGATCATCAAAAAAAAGTAAAGTAAAAACTACAAAGGGAACCTCGAAACTCGATAGCGAAAAAAACCGAAGCATGGCACGCGATTGGGAATTAAACCTGCACCATTAATGTGCCATACACACCCACCAGTAACTAAAAAAGACGCACAAGTACAGGTAAGCTGTAAAATGTTTCGTTTCGTAAAATATTATTAATCGTATGGCAATTTAAATTTTATGTATATAATAGGAAAATTATTTCTTATCGTTAAAATTATTACTTTTATGGATTGATTATATTAATCGTGTTGTTGAATTTATATCACATACCTCAAATCCATAATATGCAAAATAGGCAGCAATACTCGGTATGTATAATACATTATATATGTACATATATCAATCCAATCTTCAACACAGATTGAAAAGGGAGTAGTAGAATTATTATTGCCATATAACTTTAGGTTTCCTCTAGGGAAGTTAGTTGATGCAACTGACTTAGATGTACAGAAAGTTACAGAACAACAAAATTATAATAATATGTCACAGAACTCTTACGGCTTCGATTGTACAAAAATGTTATGGTCTAAACTAAACTTGTTTAAAGCGTACGTGCTTGCATGGAATGTTCGATACGAGATAAAGAGAATTCAAGATACGGTGTAATAAATGAAGTAACTTAATATATTTTTATTATTACAACAAATATGGTAATATGATGTTCAACATTATTCTGTTAATTTTTTTTGTGAACATGTATCAGTTATAGGTTATTACTTAAAGTATATGCTGTAAGAGACATAAAAAATCTACCGTGTGGTTGATTCGATTCGATAGGGAGTTGTGATTTCACTTTGATTTTATACTTGACACGTTTATTTTGAACAGGCTACCTCAAAAAACGACAATCGCAAATCAACAGGTTAAATAAACGTTTATTATATTTCGTTAACTCCGGTGAAGAAACCGTTGAACCAACTAGACGTCCTACTTTTCTTGAGGAGTGATAACGATGACCAAGAATAGATTTTGGGTGTTGATATATAAACACCGGCTGTGTTTATAAATTTTGGATGACAATATTCAACATTTATTATAATAATGTTCATATATTGAGGATGCCATATTACGTTTCATCCATCTAGATTGAAAATAAAAGAAAGAAAGAGAAATATTTAATCTGTCCGCTAAAAAACTTCTTGAGTATTTTGTTACTGGTCGATCACAAGCAAATGCAGTTCATACGAATTGAACCTCTTACATCGAAAGGAAGGATTATGGGGGCTGCTTGTTGGTAATTGTTGTATAACTGCTATGCTATGGATTGCAAGATTGTTATTTATGAGGTCTGGATGATGAACGAGTATACAATTTACCACATAAATATACTTTTGCGGTACATGACAAGAACATTCATTGTAGACAGGGAAAAAGATACAGATGCATTATCGCCCCTGCAAGCTACTCGTAAAATGGAAAGTGTCATATTCGTTCAATCACGATATGAACACAGAAGTAATGAACGGTTTTTAACGATAGTATTCAGTACAAGCGATCTTCTTTCATGGTCGTCCTAACTCATTCATTCAAGGAACTATCTATTCAAGAATATGATTTTAGAACGAATTAAAGGGGCGAAAGGAATTGTGGATTGAGTCCTCGATATAATCAGTGTAACGCACCCTCAGTTGAGTGATTTATCGACGTACAAAATCATTCTTTTATAAAATAGTTAAGAAATAAGATCACGTTTAAATAAAGATTACTTTTTACAACAGTGCATTTGTCGACTTATGAAATTTAACAATGATATTATATATTGTTTCTAAACTTATAGGTTACTCGTACTACATACGTATGTACGATTGCGAGAAATTATTTTATTTGAAACGCTTAGTTGTTGTAATACAGTTTTGTAAATGTGCAATTAAAATGATTACAACGTATGATACGTCACTTTTACATTATTATTATATATTTGAACACGGAAATCGATACGAACAGATTATGATCACTGACTAACTAAATGAAACGTGACTTGATAAATGGGTTGCTCTAGGAAATTAAATGTAACTAACATAAGAAGAAAAAGTCCCTTGATGTGATGTGTTGAACAAACTGACATCAACTGCGTGGGATATATTATAGTGTATAAACACAGACATATGTGTGTAAACACAGATCAGTCATAGAGGTCTCGACTGAGAGCCATAAGCGCTCGGTCACCTCTCAACCCGGTGAAACTGTAAAAGCCCTGGGGCTAACAGCGGCCATCAGCCCGAAGAAAAAAAAACAGATCAGTCTAGTCCCTTTTATTTGTCCGATGAAATGTATGTACAATATGATCGGGTAAAGGTTCAGATGCAGTATGAAGGACAAGAGAAAAACATTTAGTTATATCCCATCTATGTTCCATACCCTAACCTACACGAAAATCAACAATTTATGACATATGTGAGACAGTTTAAGTATACCGGCGAGAAATGGTTTTAAACTCGAGACTTTTAAAACTAGTCATTCGAAATAATGTCATTAAACTCGTTTCCATATTTTAAAATTGCTCCGAAGTTTTTAACATGACCAACCAACAACTCTCGACTTTTTTTTACAAAAAACTATTCCAGAACAATTTTACCGGATCGCGGCCGCGCCAATTTAGGTACTTTTTTAAAATTACTTTTAAATAATGCAATAAAACACAAAAAAACCTTTTTGAATGTCATCAATATCAGCTTAGCGGTGACAACGGATTTGTTTAACTTATTAAGCCGCCTGAACGGTGCAGTGTAATGGGTTAAAGCAATCGCAGAAAATTACTAATAAAACTAATATTAAACTATATTCTATTTAGAATCTTCTTTGTTACCTCTGTGGCCACAAAATGTGCGGAAAATTTAGTTACATAGAACAAATTTTTTTTGCCTTTACTCTTAGTATTCGCTATCTTTTAAACGCCAACAAGAAATCAACGAAATTACTATAATCAAGATTTTCCATCGAACCTCCTTGCGCGGCCTCTTCTGCAATAAGCGGAACGGTGTGACCACGCCCTAGTTTTATCATTTAATGATACTCGTTAATGCATCTTTATAACTTGTCTTATATCATTTGTATGATTATCTTGTTGTATATAGCATGGGTAGTTACATAAATAATTTTGTTATAACGAAATATACTTTTTTAAATTATTTAATTATAAGGTATCAACGATTTCGTCAAAACATTAATTTGTGGTGACGGCGTTAAAATAATCCAACCGAGAGGGAGATGGTTGATTTGATTGATGATTCTGACGCTATTCACATGGGTATAATTAGTGTCACTTCCTATGCGAGATAAAATATAGATCTATAGACTTCAATTAGATGTAGTAATAACCATCTCATAATTGTCAGATCTAAAATATTATAACAGTGAACGAAAAGCGGCGTTAGTGGTGACAGATTTTGGCAACTTCGTTTACCAACCTCCTAGCGATACGAGATGGCAAATATATATATAAAGCATCTGTGGATAAAGTTTTTTATTAACAGTGGATTGATGTTGGGGTGAGATGAAAATATTAATATGCTTCATTCGCCAGCATCAGTTCACCGACACATTATTGTAGCGCTGTTTCGAAATGTAGTAAATGTGTAATGGGAAACAGTTATTTATTAATAACTATCCGATACCTTATCTGATGTTATAAATATGCCAAGTTATTGTAAAAATATGTTTATGTTTCAAACTTTTTCAAGACTTTTATATTCTCAATTACATAAAAATTTGTTAAATTCTATTAATGATAATTTTATCGAAACGTATATACGAGTATATAGTTATAAGTCATATTTTTTCTCTTTTTTCATTCGTTATGAGAAATACATATATTTTAAGCCACCACTTGTTACTTATGTATACTGAAATATATTTAAACTTATTATTTTGAGGGTATTTGGAACCATTAGGTCAGAGTCGTCGTCGAAGTCTTATACCAATTAGTGGTAGCGTAATGGTTTAGGGTACGGTCTGTGAAACTTTAGGTCGTAGGTTCGAATCCACCATTCGAACCATCTCCTAACACAAGCATTTTCAGCTTAGTTGGTGTGGTTAACCGGAATATTAGTAATGTTAAAATAGCATTGCTAATATTCTTATTTTAAAAAAAATGATTTTTAATCTGCGCTTAGAACAGGATCCAACGTAAGGTCAAGTATTAAAATATTTTGAACGGAACCCGGTGAAAGTATACCTGTATACATTAAACATATACGGACACAATGACAGAGCGATTGTTTTCACCGCATCGCGTGAATATTAATAGTAAAAGTGAATCAACTGATGTATGGCCGAAGTGGCATATTAATTACAGAATGTACTGCCACGTTCTAAAGATTTGTTAACGTTGTACCAAAATTGTGTATAATTATTGCGTAAATATTTTCTTTGACATAACTAAATTACAGTGTAGTACAGATAATAAAAATCATTATGCGAATGCCTTTTGGCGGGAATTGAGCTATTCTAATAATAGAAAACATATCATTATAAGTAGAGTCTTTCTTCATTTGAAAATATAAAAGATGTGTGGAGATATGTACTACTTTATATATATTGAAAATATTATTTGCTGTTTTTATAGAGTAAGAAAAAAAAGATTAACGCGATATTTGCCGAAACTAACTAGATATTTCAATGACAGATAATATATTTTTAATGACACATTAACTACTCAGTTACATAATAGAAACATAAACTCATTTAGTGTAATATTTTATTTTAAGTAAATTTTAAGGTAAGCGATCAACAGTGTATAAAGTAATTTAAATATCTTTGCATCGCAAAGCTCCAATAATCTTGTAAAGAAATTGTGATATATTCAGTTATTAGTGGCAACATAATATTACAAAACAACTACGCAAACTTGTTAATTGTTAGTCAATGTTTAAATGGTTTTGTGCATATTGTAAAGCACACCATTTAGAAATTAGAAATTTGAGATATATTGCATAAGTCTTTCTTATAATGAAAAGTAATGATAATTTTTGGTAAGCCTATTTATATTTTATTTTAGTGTTATCAATTATTTTATACAAGAACATGTGAGTCTTTGTTAGCTGCATGTTTATATTGGCCTGTTTTCTGTATTACGCATATTTAACACAATTTTTATTATTATATATACTTACTCACTTAAGCCACAAGTTAGTATTTAAGCCAGTTTAGCAAGTTACTAAGCGATTGGAATATGGCACTTCTCGTGATTTACACATGAGCATAGTTTTGCACTCTATTATTTCGCTTGACCGCATAGCGTAGTGGTCATAGTAGTGGACAACTGCAAAGTCCAGTTTTCGATTCTTGGCCGCGAAACAATATGTGTGCATTACAAATAAATAATCATGACACTGGACTTGAACCTTTCTCTGAAAATATTTCACTTGTATTGTTGATGAGGCGCCTTTGTGTATGCACGAATTCTTACGGCACTATAATTTATGCTGCGCAGTTGATGTCATTTGGTTATTATCACCGTGATCGAAATGGACCAGAAGGACATCATTAATTATCCGTCTTATGTCAATAACAGGCACTTCCGTGATTGTACATGTACGCCATGTCTGCCATGTCCATTATAGAGAATATACTAATAATTTGTGGCCTCTAACAAAGTGCGTAATAATTATCTGTAATAGATTAAATTTTTTGACTATTCAGGCACAAAAATACATACATCTAACAATTTAATATATATGTATATATATATATATATATATATATATACATATATCATCCCCTGTACCTTGAGATTGAATATCTCGTTCCCCGTTTTGAGTCATACGGAACATAGCAGCATAGCATTCTGGTATTTCAAGATGGTTTTGCGGAGGCGTGGTCGGTTAAGTCGACCTATTGGATATCGCTACCCCTATTAGTCTACCGACATGGGAGTAGTTCGTCACAATCCTGACAGACAGCAACCTCCAAGTGCTATTTGATTCAGTAAATGATATTGATATCTCTATGTATAAAAAATTTCAAAGGCAAAAATATATTTCATTACGACTCGACTCATCCAATTGAAACCAAAAGGTAACGTAACTTCCTTCCTTCCGGCCCTCAAGCTTCCTTAGTAAAGTATAATATGGAGTTTATTGTTTCCTGACAACTGTCCTAGTTACCCGTAAAGAAAACAAAGATGGAAAACAAACAGATGGAAGTCATCGACATTCATAGCGCGTTGTATGTAGAAATTGAATGTTGGCAGTGTGCTCCACTGCGTGAGAGATATCAGGCGATGATCGAATGCTTTGTAGTAACTTTCTTGTTGAGTTTTCATAATTGTGGAATTATTTGCGCATTATTCAGACCAGTCATGTATTTAATATGCGTTAGAAAATATTATTTTGCATAAACGTGTACAAACTTGTGTTTCATGTGCTCCGTTGAAAGTTTTAAAGTTTTTATCTTTTACCCACGTATTACTCTTTTAATATATCTAAATTTCAACGTATATAAAAGATTGGAACAAGGATGTCCACAAGGCCATGTACGGCATGAATGTCATTGATTGATTTGTATTATTATGAAACCAATAACTTAAGTAAAGTTGGATTTTATTAAATTATTGTTGCCTTGTAAAGTAAAAAAAAAGTTATCAGGAGTTATCGTTATTAAATTAACGATTCGAAAAATATTATTAATAATTTATTAGGACACAAATAACGCGTCATATACTGATTCCTTTCTTCTTCGAATTTATTAACAATTTAAAAAGAAAATTTGCCAGGAATGGGAACAGGTGAACATAAGGCATGAAAACAGGATTGATCGACTAGTGAAAGGGTACGCCTCTATGGAAAACTAGCTTAAACTACACCGAGTTACTCAGGTGCCATAGAGGTAGTTACTTTATCTTCCGATAGTGTTATATTTCTAAATAATAATCATATATTGAGATATTGGTAGAGATACACCGCAGTTTGTTTCTAGCCGCAGAATGAATGGGTCAGCTCGACTGGGGTAGGACCACGTGCTCACAGAATACCAGCGTAAAATAACAACATAATGTTGCTGTGTTTCGTCTGGTGAGTGTAAGGATTCGGAGATCTTTGTTACTGGTGACGACGCATCTATCTCAGTCCTCAAGGGTACGTATCTGCATTATGATTTCTTGTTAAGGATGAACGTGGATGGGCCGCACTTACCATCAGGTGAACTGTATGCTCGTTTGCTACTCTCGAAGTAATAAAAAAATATACATAAAATTCAGAAATAAATTAAATTTTATCTGAATACACAGTTTGAATATTAAAGTTAAGCATTTTCCATTTTCTTTTACGATTTCCAAGTACAAGTAATTTAGGCCAGCTCCTTTCCACGTTTATCTGTTTTTATATTCAGAGCAGAGTCAATTTATGTTAATAGATTTTGATAGCTTGGAATAAATTTAATGGACGCTGTGCATTAGAGAGTTATTTGATAACGACACTTCTAAACAAATATAAAGAGATTCAATTTGATAAATAATTCATTCTCCCTAGCTATGTATATCAAACACATTTAACGAATGCATAGACATTTAACAGAATAATATTTTTGTATAAAAAAATGTTTGAAATCGGATTATGGTGTATCGAATGCATATCTAGTGTACTTGAGACAGCATTTGAATCTTCAGCGAAGGGAATGAAGGATGAGTGTATGTTATTACTATGTTTAAGCGACGCACTATAATATATCCTACATAGTTGATATTATATGGTAATAACCGGAAGTTATCATCGTGGTACAAATTAACTAAGAAAAGTACATACGTATACGTATACGTAGGAAGTGTGAGTAGAGATAAAGTATTGCGTACATTCTATGGAGGAAGTCTAAACAAAGAAGTATCTAGTGGGCAACAATTTAGTGACCTTGTGATTTAATACCGATGATAAGCAAGTTTGTACAGCTACATCGTAATACAGGAAAAAGGAGTTTAATGTGACATTCGTTTACACATGAATGCAAGGAGTAAACCGTAACAGTATTTAAACCTTTAATATTATCCATTATAGTCTCTTCCCGTAAGCAACAATCTATATTTTGTTTTCTAAAAACAAACTCGCCAGTTAACACGTACATGCATCACCCGTGATGGAGTAACTGTGCAGTCATATATTTCATCATCAGATATTTTTTTAATAATTTTATTTAGTTTTTTTTAATGAGAAAGTTATCAGTGTTACCATTCCAGTTAACCACTGTAACTAAGCTTGTCCACGACAGTAGCCGTATGGCGAATTTAAGGATTCGCAGACCGTTATTTACGATTCAATTCATTATATTCATTATACAACAATATTGTTTCAATAACGTAATTGTATTAACATTTTCAAGTTCCGCCGAAACTCAACACAAACTATTACCTCTTCATGACATCTTTAACACCAATCAGGGTAATCTGAGACCACCTCACCTTCAGATAAGTCCCAAACTTGACCAGGGGAGAGCATAGATTTGTCCTTATAGGGCTTTTTTTTTGGCAATAGCGCTGATGTGAACAAATGATTTTAAGTGTTTTGTTAAATCCAATTAGTCGGACAATCGGAACGCAACCTAACTGCGGTTCTAAAATCTATGACCGCCAGAACAGGATTCGGAGATCTTTGTTACTGGTGACGACGCATCTATCTCAGTCCTCAAGGGTACGCATCTGCATTATGATTTCTTGTTAAGGATGAACGTGGATGGGCCGCACTTACCATCAGGTGAACTGTATGCTCGTTTGTTACTGTCGAAGTAATAAAAAAATATACATAACATTCAGAAATAAATTAAATTTTATCTGAATACACAGTTTGAATATTAAAGTTAAGCATTTTCCATTTTCTTTTACGATTACCAAGTACAAGTAATTTAGGCCAGCTCCTTTCCACATTTATCTGTTTTTATATTCAGAGCAGAGTCAATTTATGTTAATAGATTTTGATAGCTTGGAATAAATTTACTGGACGCTGTGCATTAGAGAGTTATTTGATAACGACACTTCTAAACAAATATAAAGAGATTCAATTTGATAAATAATTCATTCTCCCTAGCTATGTATATCAAACACATTTAACAGAATAATATTTTTGTATAAAAAAATGTTTGAAATCGGATTATGGTGTATCGAATGCATATCTAGTGTACTTGAGACAGCATTTGAATCTTCAGAGAAGGGAATGAAGGATGAGTGTATGTTATTACTATGTTTAAGTGACGCACTATAATATATCCTACATAGTTGATATTATATGGTAATAACCGGAAGTTATCATCGTGGTACAAATTAACTAAGAAAAGTACATACGTATACGTATACGTATACGTATACGTATACGTATACGTATACGTATACGTATACGTATACGTATACGTATACGTATACGTATACGTATACGTATACGTATACGTATACGTATACGTATACGTATACGTATACGTATACGTATACGTATACGTATACGTATACGTATACGTATACGTATACGTATACGTATACGTATACGTATACGTATACGTATACGTAGGAAGTGTGAGTAGAGATAAATTATTGCGTACATTCTATGGAGGAAGTCTAAACAAAGAAGTATCTAGTGGGCAACAATTTAGTGACCTTGTGATTTAATACCGATGATAAGCAAGTTTGTACAGCTACATCGTAATACAGGAAAAAAGAGTTTAATGTGACATTCGTTTGCACATGAATGCAAGGAGTAAACCGTAACAGTATTTAAACCTTTAATATTATCCATTATAGTCTCTTCCCGTAAGCAACAATCTATATTTTGTTTTCTAAAAACAAACTCGCCAGTTAACACGTACATGCATCACCCGTGATGGAGTAACTGTGCAGTCATATATTTCATCATCAGATGTTTTTTTAATATTTTTATTTAGTTTTTTTTAATGAGAAAGCTATCAGTGTTACCATTCCAGTTAACCACTGTAACTAAGCTTGTCCACGACAGTAGCCGTATGGCGAATTTAAGGATTCGCAGACCGTTATTGACGATTCAATTCATTATATTCATTATACAACAATATTGTTTCAATAACGTAATTGTATTAACATTTTCAATTTCTGCCGAAACTCAACACAAACTATTACCTCTTCATGACATCTTTAACACCAATCAGGGTAATCTGAGACCACCTCACCTTCAGATAAGTCCCAAACTTGACCAGGGGAGAGCATAGATTTGTCCTTATAGGGCTTTTTTTTTGGCAATAGCGCTGATGTGAACAAATGATTTTAAGTGTTTTGTTAAATCCAATTAGTCGGACAATCGGAACGCAACCTAACTGCGATTCTAAAATCTATGACCGCCAGAACAGGAATCGGCGGTTCTATAGTTGACGCATTATGAACTGAGGCTTCGGGTTATAAATCATATTTATGTTTCTGTCTCGCTCGTACTTACAGGTCTTATGGAGAGGTGTAGTGATGTGCGTAAGAATTGTAGAGGTGCATATCGATAACGGGATAGCTACGATCGATATGCTAAATTATGTTAAATATTAATAGGAATAATTTTTCACTATCTGTAAATAAAAGTTTTTAATTTATAAGATAAAATGTTTGTTTCGATGTAATCATAGAGAAACTGTATAGATCGTAATGTGTACGATTTTCTAGGATATTTCTTAGTTCTTCAAAAATCCTCATTACATCCATCACGTTAAAAACTAAATTCTCCATTGCGAGTATTGCGTCACGAAGCGTAAGTAATGTAATGAGTGTCATAACAAAAAATCTTATATTTATAGATAAACAACAACCCTTACTCGACACGACCAATCAGGAGTCTGAGTGCTAATGAAGGTCACGATGACGCATCGACCCCGCGTTCACAGGTAACTAAGTATCGATCACGGATTGCATTGCGTGCACATTCCTACTGTCAGTGACATTTATTGCCCGACGACTTAGTTTAAAATACGTCGACAATAGTTAGTCTGTACCTTCTTTCCCAGGACATATCATCACCATCGATATAACCCTAGTAGCTCCATTTCTAATTCTGATCAATAATATATGTGATGCCGTTCATCTCTTTTTCCTACTTTGGAGCATCAACTCCAATTACTTCCATATCATTCTCGAAACAAATGGATTAATACCTCTTTTCCTTAAGCTTCCTATAGCATTCCATATCTTCACATTCATAATAGTCACTCTTCTATCAATATAGCATTTATCCCCATTATATTTTATATTTACAGAACCACAAAGAGAATTACATGTAACTTAATTTGTCGAAAAATTGGCGTTAGGTTGCTAATTCAAACTACATTGTTTCGATAACTTTAGATTAAAATAAAATGAAATATTTATACATTTTTAATTACAAACATTAATAATTTAAATATACTAACCTAATTATGAATTAATAATAATAAAAAGTTTTCCGTGAGCATAAGTTCCTTAGAGTTTTAATATTATCTTTAAAATGTCTAGTTTGTCACGACAGGTATATAGCCTGTCTTAAAGTATAAAAATATGTTTATGAGGAAGAAAATTAAACATTTACGTGTGATTTCCTTAAGTAACATTGTATTTATATCAAAACATTTTTTAAATTAGCTTGATCTCAATCGTCAATCACGTAGTGTTGTGCTTAAAATGGCATTTATTCGATAACCACCTTCGTAATGGCCTTCGTTAACATGTCAAGGTTGTGGCATATAGTTCGATACCGTGTCTATAGCCAAAGTTAAAAATTACGATAAAAGTCACATAAAGTAACTTTGCTAAAGTTATTTAATAGGACTTCTATGAATCTTATTGTCGTATTATATACCACTATATTTATTGCTATAATGATATTTAAAAGTAGATTAAAATTACTTCATACCCTCAAAATACTACTAAATTTTCCTAGTATACCGAAAAACGATTCAAAGTAAAAGGTTTGAAAAGATAATTAATTTAGGGATTTAATTAAATCTTTTGTATTTTGCGGAAATATTTATAAAAGCATGTACATATAAAAACTCTTTATAAAAATAGTTATTTTATTACCGTTGTATGATAGAAACCTTACTCCTCTAACGGTATAAGCTATATAGTTCATTTCGCCACCGCAATTGACCCCATGGTCTGGAGTTTTAGAAAGGTACCTCATGACCGAGTCCTTTCATCCCTCAAGAAAAATATACAACAATTGTTTAACACAAATAGTTGGTTGTAAGGTATGTTTATGTTTATATTTGACTCGAATCGTTGATATTGGATCTGATCCTGCATCTAATACGTACTTATGTCTTACATCGGATAAAGAAAGGCGACATCATCAACAACTAAAAGACGTCGAGAGACGTAGCTGTGTACGAATTCGACATCATTCTTGCAAACACTAATGAAACCTTGAAAAGTTTTTAAAAATAACTCTTCAATTAAATGAGTTTAAAAATGTGAGTAACATCACATATCTGTTTTTACAGATTTTATAGTGCCTAAATTAGCTTTAAATTAATAAAAACATCTACTACTACCTATGGACTTGACAAGAGAGTGGGAGTGAGCGAAAGGATAAAAGAATTTGCTCAGAAATAGACAGGCTTTTTGTCTCAGTTTGATCATAAATGAGTTAATTAAAATTTAAATTAACTTATCTCATATAAACGTTATTGGACCATTGCACACCAGCATTTTCAAATTAGGCAATATAATAAAGCCATGGCAATCTTATGTGCAAAAAAATGTGAAATAAATTTAGTCTGTGCCTTAATATGTCAGATCTAATTAATAAGTTATTAAAGTTTTTTCTACATAGATACAGATAGGATACAGATAGAGGAAGCATGACAGTTTGGCTTTTTGGCAAAAGGATACGAGAGAGGAACGGCAACGTCGTATACAAGTTGAACACTTTCGGCGCATACATGGCAACAACATCATATAATTTCGTACATGTTTTGTGGTACGCTGACGGCGACTTTCCCCAGTGTTTACATTTCACACGTTTTCAAAGAAACTATGCAAACGGCGTTAACCGTTATGACATAACAGATATGGCTGCTAATATTATTTCAAGGAGTAGTTGTCGAAATAGTAAAAAACTTTAAAATATTTCTTTGTTAAATATAGGTGAAACAATAAACAAGCATATATATATATATATATATATATATATATATATATATATATATATATATATATTAAAACTTTCAATGCCAGTGCTTGACCACGATCCCACCTGATGTTAAACGGAAATGCAGTCATGGATGGTAAGACGCACTAGCTCAGTAAATGCCTATTCACCCTACTCTTGAAAACACACACATTGTAATCGGAGGGAAAGTATAGCTAAACCCTTCAAAAAACAAATCTGTGCAACAGTTTATGTCCGACAATATTTTACCGCAAGCGTACGGCGTGTGTCGATTTTATGCTCACGAGTGTAGTTACTAGAATTACGAATGTGTTGACATGACCGGGGAAGGACAATCACAAAAACCAGCGTGAAATCCTGATGCCCAACGGCTGATGATCAGTTATGTCTTCCTTTCTATAACTGACTCTTACATAAAAATTTCAAATACATTCAAAATTTATAAGTGAAATGGGAGGTAAAATTATAGCAAACAACATTTTCTTATAAGACGTCTTGTAATTCTTATAAGATTTCTTATAAGATGTCTTGTGATGTAATATTTTTTTTATAGGATGATTTAGTAGTAAGGATGACAAACGAGCACATAGTTCATTAGATGGTTAATAATGGCCGCAGCCCATAAACATCAGCATCCCACAATCGCTGTCACCCCTGAAGACTGAACTGGGATGCATTGCTACCAATTTTTAAAATAATATAGGCGGCAAACGAGCATGCAGCCACCCTTATGGTAAGTGATCACCGCCGCCCATGAACACCCGCAACATCAGAGAAGTCGCAAATGTGTTGCCGGCCTTTAAGGAAGGTGTAGGCTCTTTGTTTGCAGTTCCCTAAGTCACCGGTTCGGAAACACCGCTGGCGAAAGCTGATTCCACAGAGTAGTGTGTGCGTGGCAAGAAATTTCAGACTCTTAATGTCTAACTCCACCGGATTCCGACATTAGCCAAATGAAACACTGCAGCTATATGCTGGTATTCTGTGAAGTCCTTCCTAGGTCGAGACGACCCATTCATATTGCAATTACAAGGTAACATGACTTGCTGCGTGACTTTATCACTTTGAAATACTAAACCTTATATCAATATCAGACTGTAAATAGCGCATTATACTCTGTATCATTATGCTGTTGACATTCTGATAAACTCTGTAGAACTTGAGTTGGGAGGATAAATCCTTTGTTAATGACGTAAAAGAATCCATTAGATCACATCATCTGGTCGTTGTTGTAACAGAAAAATTGTGTAAAATAGCATCATTAATTCTAAACAACTCTCAGACTGTTTACAACGTAACTCAACAGTCTAATAAACAACTCTAAAATGAATATATCATTTTAATAAATTTGTTGCTGGAGTCATGCCCTAGATATCAGAGAATATAGTGATTATTTATAAAACTGATGGTAAGTGATAATTGTAGCCAATTAACACCTACATGCAACCGCAACAAAGAAATATCATGCATGTGCATGTCATCCCTGTAGACGGAGATGGAATGCTTCGTTAATAATTATTGGGTCCCGGATTACTTTTTGCATATGTATAATATTAAATGTAACGAACGAGCATACAATTTATCTGATATTAAGTGATAACTACAATCCATGTAACCTGCGTCCATCCTTAAAAGATATTCAAGTTGCTCATCTCGGAGAACGAGTCCAATTCGACCCTCGGATGGAATTGGTTATCTGTAATTGGATTCTCTAATCCCGATACTCACCATACGAAACAAGACACGAATTACGCTGCCATTTCATGCTACTATTCTCGAGGCTCTTGTGGGGCTAGTGACTCTACCTCTCTTAATCTACATGTGTTATTGTTCAATATTTCGAATATTTAAAAAAGAAACTATTTCGATTTATTAAAGCAATAAACAAAATGAGTTATTTTTATTAAGTTATATATTGTTTGCATCGATTTGAATATGAAGACACCATCAACCGTTAAAAAGATTTCATTAAATAAATAACCACTTATATATAACCTTTCACAATACAAACATATTTTTAATAAATTACTTAAGTAGGTCTTGAGTCCATTTGCAACGAAATATTGTAGATTTCTATGTTAATAAACTTACCGTATTATATGCCGAATGATGGACCGGGAAATCTGAAAAATAAATTATATTATATTATTCGAATAAAATGTCACAAGACTACAAGGTCATTTGAACAGGTCGTTACAAATCTGGTTACATAATACAAGAATGTTGATTACGTAACCTTCTGCCACCACCGAGGTATGTCATCCCCATTGAAATATTATATCGTAAATTTATCTTTTTATTTAAGAATTTAGGGCCGCGAGTTTATTATGAATTGAAAAAATCTGTTCATCGTAACATACAAATAAATTCGTAAAACTAATTTAAATATATATGGTAAGCAATATACTTTGATATATTCATTTATTACGTTACTTTAAGTTTTTATTTGTAACTTAACTTATAACTTTCAGATTTAAAGCCAATTTTAAATCCCCTGGGTTATTCACATTATTCCAGGTTTTATGATTTATAGGTTATTTCATGGTCCATGGCTATCCAGTGAGAAAGACGACGAGTGTATTATATTCGTAAAACTAACAAACCTGAAAATGTTTATACTATACTGATAATAAAAGGTTTTAAATATCAATTTAAAAGAATGATTGATTCAGATCTTCCGAGGCGTGCTTTTTGCACGCTACTTTATTAATTTTAAACGTGATGTTAAAAGATTTTATAATTTGTGTTTGTAGATACCATTATTTTATTAGGAAATTTTTAAAACGATGATATTTGGCTCTAATATGAGGTCGTGTTAATAACATCCTCTTGGTCGGTTTCGAGCACGGTGATTATCTTCTGATTATTACCAGATGATATCAAATGTGCATGATATATTATAGTGCGCATTTGTACATACACCGAGTGTCCTCATACCTACTCTAATTTACGTGCTCCAATATACACGTACAATATAATCGAAGGAAAATCAAACTGTAGCACAGAAAGTTTGGGTCGAGGTAGAACAACTGTAAAAAATACCAACATAACATTTAAGTAGAGATAAAGGAAATCGATGTCCCAATTATTAGTAACAAGACACTTGACTATCTCAGCATTCAGCTTGACAACCCATTTGCATCTCAATTCATTATAAGTGATGGATGTAGGTATCTATACGGGCTTCGGACTTTCAGATATATTGTCCTACTCTTTTATTACCTACAAAAAATGGTATTTTTCTTATAAATTTAATACAAAATAATAAATTATATAAGTCTAATTATAACGAATATAAATAAATAAACAAATCAAATAAAAAATTCTCACCAAATTCTGTAGATTTATATATAATATACGTAAAAACGAAATGACAAAAGCTACGGAGTGTTACTTGTAAATTATGACCGATTTTATTATGGCTGACCAATGGCTATTAAAAAAAAATAAGTAGGCTTAGCGGGACTAGTCCCTCGTCTGACAACGTAAAAGAACGAATACCCGTTGTCGAAATCATCTTGCCGCAGGTGAAAGCGAACGAACGCGTTTTACGCACAGATTTGTTCGCAGCGAGCGATCGCGGACGATTACTGGCGATTGGTGTAAGTTAGAGTTACTCGTGTGAACGTATAGAACATTCCTGCATAACTTATCAGTCTTCAACTGTTAGAGAATCCGGTGGACGATAAGGTACTAAATGATTATCGAATAACTTTATAATTCACCCCAAATTTAATATCAGGAAAAGCAGCGTGCTGTAATTGTTGATTTATCCTGCTTAATATAATTTGTTTAAAAATCACGCTTAAAAGAACACCAATTCCTAACCTATTAGATTAGTAGGTATAAAATTCAAATGTTGATACTTTTGCATTCATAAAAGTAACTTGTAGGTAGTACTATTTGTAGTTCTATTTCATTTCACTCAACAAATAAGAAAGAGTAAGAAACTCAATTACTATAATAATAAGACGTTGAAAGCCGACGACGAATCTGATATTATTGCTATCTTTAGCCATCCGAAGTCGGTCGGAGACTGCGCTCGAAGATCGGAACAGACCTAAATCTAAATTGTTGATTATTTTATTCTTATTGTGTGGTTATGTGGAGCGAGACTGGTTATCCTATATTGGTCGTACTTTATAAGACGATGTATGTGATAATATCTAATAAGTTATTTGTGTACAACCTACTTTTATATCCAAAAATAATTGTTGATTTAAGTAACTTTATGTACCTAAAATTTAAAACTACTCTTAATTTAGTTGCAATTTAAAAAAATAGTTGCGTATTGTAAAAAATAAAAGTTTTAATAAGTCATTCGTTTTATCAGTGGTAGAGCTACACTGCAGTTTGTTTTTAGCTGCAGAATGAATGGATCGGCTCGACCAGGGTAAGACCAGTTCCTCACAGAATACCAGCGTGAAATAGCAGCTTAACGCTGCTGTGTTTCGTCTGGTAAGTACAGGTATCCGTAGTCCTTTATGAGGCATTCCATCTCAGTCCTCGGGGGTGACAACACATCTGCATTATGATTCCTTGTCAAGGATGAATGTAGATATATAATATATAATAGGCCGCAGGAATCACTTACCATCAGGTAAACTGTATGCTCGTTTGTTACTCGTAATGCTATAAAAAAAGTCGTCACAAACTTTATTATAATCACACACACACAACGTACACATTACATTAACACACAAGTATTCAAACAAATATATATTTGTATTAAGATTGTAATGTAATTACCTTATTACTTATAACTGGAATAAACTTTAAGCTTGTGTAGCACAATTCAATCTACCGCAGGCTTCACTTTGAATAAGGTCCCTATACACAATACATATATACATACATTTTTAATACACATTATTAGTATTATTGTCATGATTAAATATAGTCCTGTATTGTACGAGCAAATTACCAATAAACTAAATTCTTACTAAATATTTTTAACAATATGAAAATCTCAATGCTTCAAGCAAATAACTCTAATCGTCATAACTTTACTATCTTGTATAAATATCAATCCTTTTACTTTAGATGGTAAACATCAAAATGTGATTAGACCACATTGGAGGATGTCGTAATCGAAGAAAGCTTTGGACAAGTACAAAAAGGCTTTTGAATACCTTACGTAACAGACATTCGCAGCAGTTGAATTGTTTTTAAAGAAAGCCAACTACGGATTCATGTGTACCTTACAATTATTTATATAAGAAATATTTATGTTATTTGTAAATAACACTAATGGATTGTAGAAATTGCTACAATCCATTATAAAAAGCTACTTCAATAAAAATCTATAAAATACTAGATAAATAGTTTTAATATTTTATATTCTATTTTGTTCAATGATGAAATCCATGGAAACAATTTAATATCCTTCAAAAGTATTTTACATATAACTTTACAGTTTCTAGCCATTTTCTATTATTAACAATATTAATTACACATAAAAAAAACTTAAATTCATACAAGTCTATTCATGTTCTATTACTATTTAACTTCAATAATAGCAAAACAGTATTTAGTTAAGAATGTGAAAGACGTGAATGTAAAACTAAAACTAAAGTGCGAAACTATATACATGATAAAAAAAATCTCACTGCCACTTAAGCACGCATTAATGAAAGATGTTATTAAATGGAATTTGGTTTGGTTTTATTTATGAAACTAACGAGACATGTACATAACAGACAATTGGTGTGTGGAACATAATCACCTACAAAATATATTTTTTTTTTGCATTCTACAGTAAAGCTTATCAAAGCTTAGAAAATAAAATAAAAACTAAAGTTGTTGGTTTCCGTAACAGCCTATATATTTAAATACTAATGATGGGACTCATCCCCAGATAGAGCGTTAGAATATAATTGTTCTTATACATTGAAAGTTTCCGTAACAGCCTATATATTTAAATACTACTGCTGGGACTCATCTCCAGAGAGGGTGTTAGAGCATAATTGTTCTTATACATTGAAAGTTTCCGTAACAGCCTATATATTTAAATACTACCGCTGGGACTCATCTCCAGAGAGGGCGTTAGAGCATAATTGTTCTTGTACCTTGAAAGTTTCCGTAATATCCTATATATTTAAATACTACTGCTGGGACTCATCTCCAGAGAGGGCGTTAGAGCATAATTGTTCTTGTACCTTGAAAGTTTCCGTAATATCCTATATATTTAAATACTACTGATGGGACTCATCTCCAGAGAGGGCGTTAGAGCATAATTTTGTTCTTATATATGAAGGTTGCCTCAAGATGTTTTACTTCACCGCTGGTACATCAGCACTCGGCACAGGAGAACGATCTAGGTTTGATCATGTGCGGGAATTAAAATGGAGCGGTTAGACACTGAGTTACCACAGTTGCCAAGACATAAAATCCGGATATAAACAAAGCTTAAAACATTACTTGATTGTTACTATGTTGTACAACCTTGCTACTCGGGCGTGCCGTGGCTCTGTTGTACCGTTTCTATATATAACGTGACCGAGCATTAACCTCCGCATATACGAATGATTCGCCACTGCTTAGACGTTTAACTCTCATTCAGGTATTTAAATCGGGTCTAAAGTATATCCAGCTATACCCACTTGTATCTTTATAAGCTAGAAAAAATAAAACAGCGGTAGAGCTATGCTGCAGTTTGTTTCAAGCTGCAGAAATGAAAAGAATGAATGGTTCAGCTCGACCGGGGTAGGACCAGGCCCTCACAGAATACCGGCGAAA
This sequence comes from Teinopalpus imperialis, assembly GCA_029286865.1. Lineage (NCBI taxonomy): Eukaryota > Metazoa > Arthropoda > Insecta > Lepidoptera > Papilionidae > Teinopalpus > Teinopalpus imperialis. Next base: position 5,754,265 of record JAGSMU010000030.1, on the reverse strand, counting down.
AATAGCAGTATAATGCTGCTGTGTTTCGCTGTGGGGATCCGGACTTATTTCACATCAGTCCTCAAGGGTGACAATACATCTGTGTATTATGATTCCTTGTCAAGGATGAATGTAGATGTCATGGGCTATGTGCTCGTTTGTTACTCTCAATGTAATAAAAGAAAAACGAATTATAATTACGTTTCACTTCATTCATCTTTCATCATTATCATTATCGAAGCCTATCATTAGTCAACTGATGAACATTGGCCTCCCCCATCGAGTGCCATGAAGCACGATCGTGCTGCACCCATCGGCTTCCCGCAAAACTTACAAAGGTCGTCGCTCCTTCTAGTGGTGAAGCGGTAAACGATGCGACGTTTCTGGTTACAACTTGGACCACGCCCTCACAGAATATTAACGTGAAGTAGAACCATATCGCTGCTGTGTTACGTATTGTGAATGTAGGGATCTGATGACGTTACTACCGACGTCCCAGGACCCAAATCCGTCTCAGACTTATGTGCGACAACGTGTGTGCCTTGAATCTTTGTTCAGAATAGACGTAGATGCTAATGCCGAATATTACTTAACTTATACCTTAAGTGAACTATGTGCTCGTTTGTCACTCCTTATATCAAAAAAATATATATGTATTCGAATATATGTATCTATCGTTAAGAAATATATATGTATATTTATATATGTTATGTGAACTAAAGATTATAAACATATTCGAGCCGGGAATTTAGTTATGAAATTATAAATCTCCAAATTACGTGACATTTTTCAAAAATAATTTATATTTCATTTTATTTTTTAAGCCGATTAAGCCGATACATATGGTATACAACATATTACACATACAACATGTAACAAACATTTTACAAGTCAATAAGTAAATTATTTGAGGTACATAAATATTTGGTGATTGTAAGAATATTTTTGTAATTAATAAATATTAAGCAATTCTCTACAATAATATTAAACTTACTTACGCACATATTTACTACATATATTCACATATTACTTATAAACTTACATATAATACATAAATATATTATTTAATTGAAACTTTTGCACTTTCAAATCTACGTTCTTGGATCACCATCATAATACCCAATGGCAACCAAGTTAGGTGCCAGGCTTATTCTAAAATATATTATCTCTCGAATTAGGTCAAGAACTTGAACTTGACAGAATTTTCGTACCCTTGGCATAAATGTTACCGAAGAAAAGTCAGCTGCGATCCTGCACCCGTTAGATTGTGGGTTCGACCTCGTAGTCACAGCTCTTTAATGAACGTATAAATTTGTATTCTACAGGCGAGGCTCTTTTTAGTTTCTTTTTATGAAATTTTAAACTTTTTTTTTATATTTTGTTAGTATATTTTAGCTGTTTTCAGGATCACATAATAATCACAGATCACCTGGTGAAAAATTATGACTGCAGGTCAACATCAAACATCCAAAAAAGATTCTATCTATTCTTATATATGCAGTGTCACTCCTGAGGACTGACATGAAATCCCCCTTTAGTAATTGGGTCCCCAGTTCCCTATAATCACCATACGGATTATTATGATACTATTTCACACTAGTATTCTGTGAGGGCGTAGTCTTTAGGAGGCGAGACGGCTTTTATTCATTTCTAGGCTGTGTGATATATTTTTGTATTACATTGAGAGAAACAAACGAGCACACACTTCACCTGATAGTAAGTGATTGACGTGGACCATAACATCTACATTCATCCTTGACAAGGAATCATAATGCAGATGCGTTGTCACTCTTGAACACTAAGATGGGATGCCTCGTCACCAGTAATAAAGGTCTCCGGATCCCTACACTCACCAGGCGAAACACAGCAGCATTTTGCTGCTATTTTACGCTGGTATTCTGTGAGGACGTGATCCTACTCCGGTCTAGCTGACCCATTCATTCTGCAGCAAGAAACAAACAGCAGTATAGCTCTACCACTGTTTTTATTCCTCGTTTAATCCGAAGATTACCCTTCATTATTTACACATTTCACATTTACGTATATGCTATACATATACAAGAATAAAAAAGGAAATTGCGAAATAAGTAAAAGCACTAAAACGCTCACTTGGAAGACAGCACCTCCATGACAGCCATAATGAGCCATTGAAGATACGAGTGGAACAATGGTCCTTCCTGCCTCTAAGTACTATTCGACTTCACTCGTCTTACTTGCACTTTGTTGCGTAACACTTTACGTGATTAATTCCGCGTTCAGTTCCAACTGAAAGTCGTATTGCAAAACGTACTATGAATATTCGATTGGCGTTATAGACAAGTTGTTAAATGACAGCTTCTTACTTTTTTTATTATAATTAAACAATTATTAAATTTATTTGAATTAAATTCTAAGTGTTTTCATCGGGTGATAAATGAACAGCCTTAGTGATAATTTAAACTTGTAGGCCATGATACCTACATCCATCTTTGATAGGGTCATGAATCAGATGCTTTATCACTCCCAGGAACTAAGATAAATCGTCTTTATGTACCGATATATGAGAGGGTCTAAGATTTATTTTACAAATCATACGTATTTTCCTTAAGCATAATCCAACCATTAGTGCTAAATAAAATTATATACAATATATATAATATATATACTATACAAGTGCCGCTTTAATGTCATGCAATGAAGATAAAATCCAGAATTTTATCTTACATTTTTCTTAGAAATGACAGCTATTGGATAAGCGATTCTAAGAGTGGATACCGCGCGTAAACAAGCGATTTGCGATTTTTTTTTTTTTTTCGGGCTGATGGCCGCTGTTAGCCCCAGGGCTTTACAGTTTCACCGGGTTGAGAGGTGACCGAGCGCTTATGGCTCTCAGTCGAGACCTCTATATATGGGTAACCAGCGCAAGGGCTCCCGAGAGGAGCCTCGGCTTGACCGTTACCCTGTTTCGCGAGAGCGTCTGACTCGAGGTTGCCCAAGAGGGCCGAACCTCGGCTCGGTCAGTTGCTTCTGACAGAGGATTATCTTAATTAATATCACTATTATTATTAACTACCTGTACCACCACTTCAGAATGCGTGGGCGCTGGAGAAGAAGTGGCGCAAGAAACTCCAGCAACGCTTCTATCTATATGGACTGGAGAGAACCGGCCAGTGACATGGCGGAATCGCGAATAACTTTGTTTGCGACGCCCTCGCCGTCGGCGGCGGTGATATGAGGGTGCAATGTTTGTGTGTTGTGTTTTATGAAGGGCTTGGGCCCTGGTGGTTGCGTCGTCAGGGTCGTCGAGGGCATGCCTCGGTCTCCTACGGACGCGGGTAAATCTGTGATTCGCGATGGGATTGTAAGTGGCGGCACTTACAATCAAAGGGTTTCGGTGTGTGACGGCAGAGTCGAAATATCGGCGAGAAGCCTGCTTCAGGTACTGAGCTATGGTTGGCAGCTCAAGATCTATGTGTAGATTTTCGTTACGCAAGAACCACGGCGCACCGGTGGCCTTGCGCATGAAACGATTTTGTATTACATTGAGAGAAACAAACGAGCACACACTTCACCTGATAGTAAGTGATTGACGTGGACCATAACATCTACATTCATCCTGACAAGGAATCATAATGCAGATGCGTTGTCACTCTTGAACACTAAGATGGGATGCCTCGTCACCAGTAATAAAGGTCTCCGGATCCCTACACTCACCAGGCGAAACACAGCAGCATTTTGCTGCTATTTTACGCTGGTATTCTGTGAGGACGTGATCCTACTCCAGTATAGCTGACCCATTCATTCTGCAGCAAGAAACAAACAGCAGTCTAGCTCTACCACTGTTTTTATTCCTCGTTTAATCCGAAGATTACCCTTCATTATTTACACATTTCACATTTACGTATATGCTATACATATACAAGAATAAAAAAGGAAATTGCGAAATAAGTAAAAGCACTAAAACGCTCACTTGGAAGACAGCACCTCCATGACAGCCATAATGAGCCATTGAAGATACGAGTGGAACAATGGTCCTTCCTGCCTCTAAGTACTATTCGACTTCACTCGTCTTACTTACACTTTGTTGCGTAACACTTTACGTGATTAATTCCGCGTTCAGTTCCAACTGAAAGTCGTATTGCAAAACGTACTATGAATATTCGATTGGCGTTATAGACAAGTTGTTAAATGACAGCTTCTTACTTTTTTTATTATAATTAAACAATTATTAAATTTATTTGAATTAAATTCTAAGTGTTTTCATCGGGTGATAAATGAACAGCCTTAGTGATAATTTAAACTTGTAGGCCATGATACCTACATCCATCTTTGATAGGGTCATGAATCAGATGCTTTATCACTCCCAGGAACTAAGATAAATCGTCTTTATGTACCGATATATGAGAGGGTCTAAGATTTATTTTACAAATCATACGTATTTTCCTTAAGCATAATCCAACCATTAGTGCTAAATAAAATTATATACAATATATATAATATATATACTATACAAGTGCCGCTTTAAACTCATGCAATGAAGATAAAATCCAGAATTTTATCTTACATTTTTCTTAGAAATGACAGCTATTGGATAAGCGATTCTAAGAGTGGATACCGCGCGTAAACAAGCGATTTGCGAGTTCTCTCCTGGCTAAAAGGATTGCTTTCATGGAGGCCCGTATACAGCAAGGGACAGCTGAAAGATAATGATAAAGACTGCAGATAAAAATGAGGGATTTTAGGGGTCATATGTTTATCTTGAATCTTAATTAAAGATTGATGTAGATGTCATAGGCCGCTGTTATGATTTCTATCAGGTGAACTGCACCCCTTATCACTCCTAATATTATTCAAAAAATAATAATTATTGACAAATATATGTTGTGTTCGCTTATATCTAGACGTTTGGTCCGATCTCATTGTGTAAAATTTATCTTAAATGTTTGATTATTTAATTGTTTACAGCATAGTTTAATCGAATTAATGACATACGACCTTCGTTATTTTTTATTTTCAATCTTTGACAAGTAACAGGTTATATGAAAAGCATTATCCATATAAATTGATTAAATAATAGAAACACCTTTATCAAATAGAAAGACTTGAAAATTTTGTTCGTTATGTTTCTACCCAGGGCCCGTAGCTATCAGTGTTGTCACAATCACTGACCACGTGACCAGTTCCGACGGAGCCGTACCGGTTAGTGCAACAACCCTATTCCCGTGGGTGTCATCGGCGAAAAGGGCTAGCTCTACACCGCGAGTGCGCGGTATGTCGTTGGTGTAGAGTGTGTATAAAGTAGGACCTAGGACAGAGCCTTGTGGTACTCCGGCACAAATGGGGTGAACCTCGGAACGCGTTCCCTCGACGCGGTAACGAAAGGTTCGATTGCGGAGAAAATCTCGTATGATAAGTACGAGTCGATCTGGCACACCGAGCTCATATAGTTTGTATATGAGCCCGTTGTGCCAGACCTTGTCGAAAGCTTTCGCCACGTCGAGAAAAAGTGCCCCAGTTTGGTAGCCCTGAAGAAATTTACTGAGGATGTGCTCCGTGATGCGGTGCACTTGATGTGTGCATGAGTGTTGGGTGCGAAACCCGAACTGCTCATTGATTGGCAGCCCTCGGGACAGCATGAAGTCCTTGAGGCGGGTGAGGATGAGCCTTTCATACACCTTACCCAAGACTTTGAGTAGGCTTATGGGTCGATAGGCTGATGGATCGGTTGGATGTTTTGAGGGCTTGAGAATCCCTATGACATCGGCTTCCTTCCAGGTGTTAGGGAAGGTGCCTTTGGATATGGCCGCGTTGTAGATTATCACCAGTAGGTGTAAAATGGACATGGGTAGGAGTTTCATCACCTTGTTGGTGATACCGTCGGGGCCGGGAGCCTTGCGTGGTCGCAGGTTTTTAATTATGGAAGCGATTTGCGAGTTCTCTCCTGGCTAAAAGGATTGCTTTCATGGAGGCCCGTATACAGCAAGGGACAGCTGAAAGATAATGATAAAGACTGCAGATAAAAATGAGGGATTTTAGGGGTCATATGTTTATCTTGAATCTTAATTAAAGATCGATGTAGATGTCATAGGCCGCTGTTATGATTATACCGCCCTTATCACTCCTAATATTATTCAAAAATAATAATAATTGACAAATATATGTTGTGTTCGCTTATATCTAGACGTTTGGTCCGATTTCAATGTGATGTTGATTCTTGATCGAAAGTTGATACTTATTTACATTAATTTATGAAAATTGATTCAGGTATTATCAAAACCATTAGCTATTTTAGCACTTTCTAATGGCAGTGATTTCTAAATTGTTTAATTTTTGAAGTATTTACTTGTGCGAAGAAATACTGTGTAGTTAGCAGTGTATCTTGAATCGGCTTTTTGGCCAACGATGCCTTAACGAAATGCAACATTCGTTTTAATTTTCATCTCATTGTGTAAAATTTATCTTAAATGTTTGATTATTTAATTGTTTACAGCATAGTTTAATCGAATTAATGACATACGACCTTCGTTATTTTTTATTTTCAATCTTTGACAAGTAACAGGTTATATGAAAAGCATTATCCATATAAATTGATTAAATAATAGAAACACCTTTATCAAATAGAAAGACTTGAAAATTTTGTTCGTTATGTTTCTACCCAGGGCCCGTAGCTATCAGTGTTGTCACAATCACTGACCACGTGACCAGTTCCGACGGAGCCGTACCGGTTAGTGCAACAACCCTATTCCCGGTGTCATCGGCGAAAAGGGCTAGCTCTACACCGCGAGTGCGCGGTATGTCGTTGGTGTAGAGTGTGTATAAAGTAGGACCTAGGACAGAGCCTTGTGGTACTCCGGCACAAATGGGGTGAACCTCGGAACGCGTTCCCTCGACGCGGTATCGATAGGTTCGATTGCGGAGAAAGTCTCGTATGATAAGTCTGGCACACCGAACTCATATAGTTTGTATATGAGCCTGTTGTGCCAGACCTTGTCGAAAGCTTTCGCCACGTCGAGAAAAAGTGCCCCAGTTTGGTAGCCCTGAAGAAATTTACTGAGGATGTGCTCCGTGATGCGGTGCACTTGATGTGTGCATGAGTGTTGGGTGCGAAACCCGAACTGCTCATTGATTGGCAGCCCTCGGGACAGCATGAAGTCCTTGAGGCGGGTGAGGATGAGCCTTTCATACACCTTACCCAAGACTTTGAGTAGGCTTATGGGTCGATAGGCTGATGGATCGGTTGGATGTTTTGAGGGCTTGAGAATCCCTATGACATCGGCTTCCTTCCAGGTGTTAGGGAAGGTGCCTTTGGATATGGCCGCGTTGTAGATTATCACCAGTAGGTGTAAAATGGACATGGGTAGGAGTTTCATCACCTTGTTGGTGATACCGTCGGGGCCGGGAGCCTTGCGTGGTCGCAGGTTTTTAATTATGGAAGCGATTTGCGAGTTCTCTCCTGGCTAAAAGGATTGCTTTCATGGAGGCCCGTATACAGCAAGGGACAGCTGAAAGATAATGATAAAGACTGCAGATAAAAATGAGGGATTTTAGGGGTCATATGTTTATCTTGAATCTTAATTAAAGATCGATGTAGATGTCATAGGCCGCTGTTATGATTATACCGCCCTTATCACTCCTAATATTATTCAAAAAATAATAATAATTGACAAATATATGTTGTGTTCGCTTATATCTAGACGTTTGGTCCGATTTCAATGTGATGTTGATTCTTGATCGAAAGTTGATACTTATTTACATTAATTTATGAAAATTGATTCAGGTATTATCAAAACCATTAGCTATTTTAGCACTTTCTAATGGCAGTGATTTCTAAATTGTTTAATTTTTGAAGTATTTACTTGTGCGAAGAAATACTGTGTAGTTAGCAGTGTATCTTGAATCGGCTTTTTGGCCAACGATGCCTTAACGAAATGCAACATTCGTTTTAATTTTCATCTCATTGTGTAAAATTTATCTTAAATGTTTGATTATTTAATTGTTTACAGCATAGTTTAATCGAATTAATGACATACGACCTTCGTTATTTTTTATTTTCAATCTTTGACAAGTAACAGGTTATATGAAAAGCATTATCCATATAAATTGATTAAATAATAGAAACACCTTTATCAAATAGAAAGACTTGAAAATTTTGTTCGTTATGTTTCTACCCAGGGCCCGTAGCTATCAGTGTTGTCACAATCACTGACCACGTGACCAGTTCCGACGGAGCCGTACCGGTTAGTGCAACAACCCTATTCCCGTGGGTGTCATCGGGTAACAGTGGAATCTAGTTAGAGACACGCCTACTAAATGATAACTGAGATAAATTATATTATATATTATATTATTATTATAGAAAAGGTTCGTTAAACTCATAAAAAGATCCAGGGAAACTCTCGGACTCGGGAAACAGATTTGTAGAAAATGCATTCATACAGTTCAAATTTTCTATAAATATTATGAAAAATAGAATTAATACAACTAATAATTTAATGCACTCCAACTAAACGATACTGATGCTAGGAGGAACCTGAAATTTTCTTTTTTAGTAAAACGTCACATATTATCCTATGTACGGGCCATTTCACCCTGACACTGAACTATCACGGCTCTCCAAATTACCAGACTGTCCTTTATACCGTTTCAAAATTAACTTAGTGTCTTTAAGAAGAGTCTTTACTTTTTGACATAATCATGTGTTTAGAGTGCTACTATGCACTAACAGAACACTAACGAGGGACTACGGTTAGGCCACACGATATATACTATTATCGGATGATAGTATCATATATATTTTACTCTCTGTATTTAATAATGATATATTTTTGTTTAATTAATTATATATTATTTTTATATTATTATATTTTCTAAATCAATATTCGTTATTACATTTTTAAATATCAAAATGCCGACTAGGTTGAAACGTAGCGTCTTGCTGCAGCAAATATTGTAGCATCATCTAACTTAATAAACACTAATCGTGTAACCTATTCAGGGCTGGAACGACCAGGAAAGGACCAAGCCTACACAGAGCAGTTTAGTGGGACCAATGTTTCGCATGAGTGAATCACTAAAAACTCTTTATGTTCCATCCTCCTCTATCTTCAGGGGACAGACAACTATATTTATCAGACATAAGGAAGGAGAGTCTAAATTCCTCACGTAAGATGGATGTAGTTATTATTTAAAAAAAAAGTGATAAGAGAAACTGGGCGTTAGTTCGGGTGAATCCACATGAAACTAATAATATGAACACTTACCTTAACATTATTTAGGAAATAGGACTTCGAATAAACTAAAAGGTTTATTTAATACCTTTATGAATAAACCGACACGTTAAGCAAAGTGTATATCGAAATATCTACTTTGTTGTATGTGGAATAAAGTTTGAGTTCCTTTATTCCCGCTACGGCGTAAACGACTTTATAATCAGTACACTTATAATACAATTATAATGAAATAAAAAAACTAAGACGACTGTGTAGGCTATGGGTGGTCGTACAATAATATACTGCCATATGAAAGCGCTGTAAAATATACTCTATTACAACGGCTTTAGTTTCAAAATACACCAATAAATATTACTTTGTTCTCTCAATGTGGTTCGTTTGTTTTAATCAATATTTATAACTATTTTATTTACACTAATTTTAAATTGTTACTGCATTAATTGAAGATTTTTATATATGAATATATGGTTACGCAGATAAAAATTAAATTGACTTAGTGCTATACATAGGTATAAAATTTAATGTTAACCTAGATTTCGTCTACCAATGTCAAGTGAAATAGTTCGTCGGTATTGAAAAATGTACATATATAAACCATAACAATAAAATATTTATCTATTAAATAAATCTTAACATAATCATATTCAAGATGTAAAGATGAACAAATAGTTTTGAATATAACTAATCAATTAATTTCGATTATTTAAAGTAGGACGAGACAATATAATGAACAAATTGCTAAGTACGTGTTAAAATTTAAAACAAATACGTTCCTTTCTGAACTCCGTGTAAATCACATATCGTAATACAAATGTACCCAATTAGGTGCTTGTAGTATAGAGGTCCATCAAAATACAAAGTTGATATTAGATAAATCATCAGTTTTATGTTAAATATTAATATATATATATATATATATATATACATATATATATATATATATATATGTATACATATCTAGTTAGCTTACAACTCGTTGATGTCTTTTGTACCCATCTCTATTATAATCAACGTAATAATACAATTTATTCATTCAATTAGTTATATTATTAATATATTACTTCGACACCGAAAATTAAAAAAATGGAGTAATGTAATGAATACCTTTTCTGAACGGCCTTTGTGTACTGTAATGCTATTCATTATTTACGCGACACCAAAAACAAAAAATTTAATCGTTATAAGAAAAAAAAGCTATCATGTTACAATAATAACAGGTTTATTTAAGCTACCAGCTCTTAACGCCCGTTTGTATTCCCTTATCAAGATCTAAGTCAAGCTCATTATTTGATAAAAGATATTGTTCACGATCGGAAATGTTATTGATTATCGCCGACACAGAGGTATAAACAAACAAACAGTGCACAATCCATGTCCAATGTTTGTTGTTGAACGCATTCATAATTGAATCAGGGAAAACAATGCCTAATAAAAATGTCTGATATCGATTAATACAATAACATTCCAACATTACTTCGTCATCTCAATACAAGGTCTCTTGGCTTATTGATATCATAATTGCAAGCTATATAACGAAACTGTTTGGGGTAGTGAAACATTTAAAACCAAGTAAACTAATAAAGTATGTATAAAACCTAAGTTGTGATAATTCTGTAACTAAAACACAGTATCGAGGCGTGACATGAGAACAAATCCCTCAGTTTGATATAAGTGTAGTGAGACGAACCTAGAAGTGATGTGAGAATAATTCTACAATATCTACGTGATACTTGTGGGATTTAATTAATCGGGAAATTAATAAACTATTGACGTGACGTGTAAAAAATCGGGTAGTAACGTGAAAATAAATCCGCCATTTTGATGCGAGTGTAAGAACATACCAGAGAGTGGCGAAAGTGGTTCTTTTGATGTGACTGTAAACAAAACAAACCCAGGATTGAAGTTATAATCTCTCCATTTTTACCTTGGTTTGCCAAACACATAACGCTTACACACGAGGTACACAATTAAGCCATTGTTCACATTCACCTGACGGTGAGTGATGCCTCGGCCCATGACATCCAAGTCTAAACACAGCAATAGATGAACATTTCTTACCACCCCTGAGACGGAATGCCTCGTGAACTGTTATTGCGTCTCCAAATTCGTACCACACTATGGTAATTTGCGAGGGCGTGGATCTTGTATTACATAAAGTTACCCCATTTGTATAGCGGCAATAAACTATCTGCACCGTGGCTCTACCTCCCTACCTTACAGGGAGGGTCTTTTTTAGACGTGTCGTGCTGTTGGCCCTAATAGCTTTTATAGTTTCAACGCAATAGACTTGCAATCATAAGGTCTGAGTAGGGTCATAGTTCCTTAACGCAATTGCTAATAATGTTTATTAAGGCAAGACGACTAACAATATTGATTGTAGTAACAGATTATCATCCTAGCGATTACAATTCTCTTATATTAAGAGATTATTAGATCTGAGAGAATCTGTTATTAGATACAAGACTCTTGATTTCCTTGAATAACTATTAAAATATGATATGTTTATAAATATGAGAAAAGCTAGCACATTCTATGTTCTATGTTGTATCTCTAAATCCAACATGGAAAAAAACTATGGAAAACTACATATAAATATAAAAAGTCATAAATCTCGTGGCCTCCGAGATATGGCGTAATAATCATCTTATATTTAACAATCTACACTAGTGATGGATAGCATTTAAGATCTAACTTTTAATGGAAGCAAATTGTGACATAAGCAAACCAAATGCTCATAAACCTATTCATTACTAATATCATTTTTCATATCTATTTCCGTCTTACCAATATTCAAGATGACTCTCAAAAATTTCTACTAGTAGGAAGTTGGGGTATATGAAGTCTCTAGGTAAAATAATCTAGGAAAAAGAAGGTATCGAATGAAATGTTTTCAGATTCATAAACACTTACCTTCTTAGTTTTTAATAAAAAATCACAAAAACCACATGTCCATAAAAAATAACAGACATGAGAATAAATTTATCAACAAGAAAGAATTTCAAAATAGTAAGGAAAAGTGAGTGCCCTTGAATTTATACCATCGACTTTACCAAAGTAAGAAGTAATTGCCTTAGGGAAGCCTATTAAAATATTTATACGTTAAATATTCAATTTTTTCGCACACGCATTACATGGACACATCAGTTCCTTGTAAGGTTATCATGAAGTAATAAACTAAAGAGATATATTAGAGTTAGTCGAAGTAAATACGACTCGGGCGCATTAAATACCTTGCGAATATTATTTTTGTTTTGTTTCATTGGAATATTTTATATTTAATAGTTAGATGGTACAGAGCTTCGAAAAGCAAATTTCTTTAGAATTGTACAAAAATATTACGCCACGAGTAATGAGCTTGCGAAAACATTGCAGTCACACTTCACTCGCAAAAGAACTCCGAAATGTTGAAAGTGGGGGCAAAACGATCAAAATGATTAGATCTCCTGATAAAATGCAATTAGCAAAAACACCACTCACTCACCGATCGATCCGTTAACTCGCACGCGACAATCCCGTAACACACCAATTTGTAAGACACTTTATTTCTATCCTACAAGCCAAACTTTCAAAACACTGTCCTTGCTGCCAAAGCTAACTTTTCGTCGTGAAAGCGAAAAGTTTGATTTCTAATTGCAATAAAACGAAACTTGTGGATGTTGGTAAGCGATCTCACACAGCGTTGAATGTAACACCAATTATCAGTAATTAGTATAAAGTTGATTGATGCGATAGTACATGCAACACGACTTATACGCAGCGTGGTTCGCGGTTCACTGAAGAAAGAGAAGTGAGAGAAGAGACACGTCACTCGCTGCGCCCGCGCCGTGCTCACCTTTACTTACCTGTACGGTGCTTGCAAAATTTGATGCTTTAAGAATGTGTTAATAAATTGATTACATAATTCACGTGCTTTATATGAATTTCAACAAATTATTACATTTTACTTTATAAATATAGTACACTTACACCTATTATATCATTTTACAACTTTCGTACATCTTGGTAGCAGATATTCTATGTCTATTCGATTGCTGTTATTTTTTGAATTGTTTCGATTGAATTCTAGTGGCTTGAACGTAATTAAGTTTTATGAAATTTTAGATACATAACAAATAACTACTTTTCACATTAGCACCCAGGCTAATACCTCTATCTATTTTTATTATCTTATCTTTGCAATTTAATCATCTTCACATCATTTATAGATAGCAAGTGAGAGCTTTATTTTATTCTTTAGTTTTTAATGTTATTTACGCACCATTACACTTGACAAGTTCTATTGAGGTGGTGCAATAATATACAGGAAGTAACAAGTAAGTTATCTAACTATGTAGTTTCATCTAAGTGATTAACTCCTATCTAAGTATAATTTGAATAAACACGTTCCAAGCGAGTTATTAAGAACCCACAAGTACCAAGACTGATTAGTCAACATGCAACACTGACATCTTGTGGTACGGCCTCGATATTCGGATAGCACACACACACATACACACACCTCTACGCTCCATCTAACGATTCCACATTCATGAGATGTGCGATGAACGTTTTGCAAAAAATTTATATTAAAGCTTGAATTTTCTTACAACATACGTTATTTTAAATAATTGAAATTTGCATTCTTTAAGTAAAAGAAGTAAACAATAAAATTTAAGAAACATCTCAAAGTGGGAAATATATGAATTAACAAACGCTTAGAGTAAAGTTTCAAGACTTTAATTGAACATTAAATAACACATGACTAGCCTTAAACCACCTTAAATATAAATCTCACTGCTCGTCTTGTTTCCTTTGAACTCAATGACTTGATATACTTTCACTTAAAACAACTAACAACCTGCTGCGATTTGACTTTGTACCTTTAACATTATTCAAGCTATAACAAGTGGAACAGTTGCACCTGTAACATTGATTAAGATGAGTTAAAATGTAGAATTACTAGCAGTCAATATTTTTTATAACGGAGCAGCGGTAGCTTATATCTAGCTCGCTTTTAAATTTACAGTACGCAAGTAACCTGTATTCAATCAAATCAAATTGTTTCCATCGCATTGCAATTTTAACTGATAACTTACCGCTTCCTCGACGGATAGAAGTAAATATCGTGAAGAAACTTTAGATAAACTTAAAACAATGTATGTTCCAATTCTCTATGCGAATAATTACCAAGAAATAAACCTGAACAAGAAAAATAATAAAAGATCAACATTTTTGTACATAATATAGCATTCAGTGATCAAATATTGAGAAGAAGCTCTCTGATGTGACTTCTAAAACTCTGTTTAAGAATAAGACTGTTCTTTGGCTTAAATAGCATAGAATTCGTTTATATGTACCAAATATATGGCAAAACTGTGACAAAATCGATAAAGTATCCTGAATTCATAATACTACAGGGAAAGTCGGAGCCATAGGCTGCTTGTGTAGAAAGATTTACATAATACTATATAATATATAGAGCGTAATCATAACATCCGTAATGCATCGAGAAACCGGCGAGTCTATTTATTATACTTAAAGTTCACAAAGCCCTACGATCCTTTCAATGTATACTGTGTATATAATATATTGCCTTTAACTTATCGTGTAACATAACTAATTTATGCGAACAAATCGGAATGACACTAAATTTTGGAGCAAATCGTGGCCAGTGGCGTACGAATTTCATGTACGCAGAAGCTTTGATATCACGGACAACAACGGTACATATTACATGGATGAAATAGATAGGTTCGTTAGAATTTAAATACGTAGCAAAAGAGTTCAGGCATTTAATCCCAATTAAAAACTTGTACTCGTGAAAAGGGCATCATTCTACCAAATCTGTACTTATTTAGATCAGTAGGTATAGTCGCGTGCATTAATCTATAATCGGCCTTATGACACAAGATCAAAAGCCTTGTATATTTCTAGAAAGCAGCTAGCTACTAGAGTCCGGCTGCCGGTATTCCAAAGTGTGCTTTAGTTATACGATCGCCATGTCAGTGGAAAGCCCCGTATGAAAGACAAATTGTGAGTCACAATTATACTTGTCAGACAATAATAATTAAACAGACATCCTCAGATGCATCTGTTACTATACAATGGTATGTGGTCGATAATTGTTCGTGTCGGTGAAGCCATCAGTTCTATTTTTCAAAATTAATACAATAGTCTTCATTAGGTTCAAATAGCAAGTATGCATGATACACATACTCAAAAAACAAAACATTAATAATAACTGTTTAATGCAATCCAATAAGCCCATGGTGGCTTCATACCATTTCGCTTACATAAAAATTGGTACCTGGTTAGATTGATAGTAGATTGTTCAGAATGTATGTAAACGTTAGAGGCTGCATTGATCACTTACTATCATGAGAACTGTGTGCTCGATTATCAATCCATTATATAACTCTAATACTATATTTTATTGTAATTGAAATAACAGTAAATACGTTTATTAAATCTTGTTTTCAATGTTTTAGTGTATGTTATTATACATTTCCGCAGCAAATTGCATAAGGGGAGTGATTACTTTCCTAATCTATATGGTATTTTATTTATGGCGAGTACAAACAATATATTTTCTAATTGATGTATGCATCTCTAATAACGCTAATATAATGCCAGTGAAATATACTTATTGCCGGCTAATTGAGCTCAGAAGAAGCTTAGCTAAGTGTGTGTTGTATTTAAGTTACAATATCATAAGAATTCTACAAAAATATACATATTAAATTTTATCGATATTTGCTCATATTAAAAAATAAACTATTCTAAAAACTAAACTAAATTTCGTTCGTAATAAATACCGTAGTATAGTATATTTGTAATACTTCTTCTGTATTTATCACTTTTTTGAATACCTAGATAGATTATAGTATAAGGCAATTTAACTGTGCAGAGATAGCTGTATATTTGATCCGTGCCGAGGTAGAACCACGTCGTAGCTACATGCATGAATAGGTCTGCTCGACCGAGGAAGTGTCACGTCACAAGACTACCCCCTAATTGAATACCAGTGTGAAATAGCAGAATACTGGTTCATTTTAGTATCCCGCTTAGTGTTGGGAACTGGACGTCCAGTTATTAGCCGCGGGATATCCCATCTCAGTCATCAATGATAACAAAGCACGTGCCTCTTGAACATGGATGTAAGTGTTATGGCCTGTCATCAATTCCCACATAACTGTGTGTGCGATTGTCACATTTAGTGTCATAAAATAATTATTCAGCTTCCCACCATACTTTATTTAATGAAATAAATACTCGTAAGTAGATCATCAATGTAATTATCACTGTTATGTTTACAGAACATAGTCAATTAATCTTGTTCAGTTTGCTGGAACGTTGACGTAAAAGAAAATATACTAGACATAATTATTTTCTTGAGCAACTGACAGCATTAGGTGTAGGCAGTATTTTCGTAACGTATAATAAATGTTTTTTTTATTACATTGAGAATAACAAACGGACACACGTTCACCTCATGGTAAGTGATTCTTGCGGCCCATGATATCTACATTCATCCTTGTTAAGGAATCATAATGCAGATGCGTTGTTACCCTTAAGGACTGAGATGGAACGCCTAGAAAGAAAGGCCTCCAGATCCCCGCACTCACCAGACGGAACACAACAGCATTACATAACATGCTGCTATTTTACGCTGGTATTCTACGAGGGCGTGGTCCTACCCCGGTCGAGCTGACCCATTCATTCTGCAGCTAGAAACAAACTGCAGTGTAGCTCTACCACAGTTAAAAGTGTCCGAGTTCTTTTATATAACAATTTTTCACGCAGGCAATGTATCTTTTTTTATAATAGAGGGAACAAACGGAAAGGTCTCCATTACAAGTAATCACCTCCACCCGTAGCCTTTTGCAGCACCAGATGTATTGCCAATGAGTTATCTTCCTTTATGAAGGACATTTGTAGTTATTACGTAGGGTAACCAACTTGATGTAAACTAAAACATGTTGAATAATAATTATGAAGAGCTTTACCATATATTGAGTCAAAATTACTTTAATATCAATATTTAAATTTAACCAATTTGATTCAAAGTTGTTGTCAATTGAGTAAAAGATATTATACGTAATGTTTCAATTTAAAAAAGCTTTGTTGAGGATGAATGTAGTTATTTGGGTCGTAGTTATCACTTACTTGTCCGGTGAAAAGAAGAACTTGTTCGCTACCCTCAATATTATAAATCATGCTGCTGCACTACGGTTTAGCGGTCTTCACGATATATATTTAATATATTTATTTCGTTGACATGCAAGTTTCTTCACAATATTTTCCTTCGTAGCCGAGCATGTGGTAAATCAGAACTAAAAGTTGCAATTGATAATGCTATTTATTATAAACTACTCAAAACAAAATAGGGCCCACTCTAAGTTAATATCGAATTTAGTCTAAAAAATTGTTGGGTAGTAAATAGTCAAGTTAAACATTTCGAAGTATTGTTGACATGTTTATCTAACGTTGTCAATGTTTCAAGTCAGGAATTCAAGGGTGGGTAGACAAAAAAAGTGAAGTACTCCAAAAAACGTTTACTACTCAAATTCTCAGTCACATTCTGAATGTTACAGTTGCACATCTACTTTTTTTCATTTTGATTGATTTCGGTGTTATTCGCGGTCATTATGCCTGGTTCTCGGCGTCATATGGATGTGGAAAAAGCAACAAGAGCAGTGTTTATGCTTCAGGAGGGAGAATCTCAGAGATCAGTGGTAAGACGTCTTGGTGTGTTGCGACGAGCTATTTGAAACGCGTGGGAACGCTTTCTAGAGACAGGTAGTGTCGCGAGGAGATCTGGATCAAGAAGAGCGCGAGCTACAACCGTCCAGGAAGACCGGTATATCAGATTGACTGCACGTCGAGAGCGTACAATTCCCGCCCGCGTCTTACAAAATCGACTGCGGCAATCGACCGGCACACGAAGTAGTGATCAAACCATTCGAAATCGGCTCCATGAAGACGTACAACATTCCAGATATTCGTCTAAAATTGACAAGAGCGCATCGTGCAGCAAATTTGAAGTTTGCGCGCGAGCATGCGTAGTGGACAATGGACAACTGGAGAAATGTACTCTTTACGGACGAAAGTAAAGTGAAGTTTTTCAGCGTTGATCGTCGAGTGCGCGTGTGGAGACGAGAAGGAAAACGTATTTAATAACCTTGCATACATGAAACGGATCGTTTTGGAGGTCCAAATGTTATGGTGTGGGCTGGAATAAGCTTGGAATAAACTGAGCTGGTAATTCTGGAAGAAGGCTTCATAACTGCCTCCCGGTATGTCGATCAAATAATTCGGCCCCATGTCATCCCATTTTCACAAAGAGTGGGTGAAAACCTCGTCTTTATGCAAGACAATGCTCGACCACATACATCGCGAACAACCCAGAGAGCTCACTCTGAAGCCAATATTACGGTTTTACCGTAGCCGGCCATGAGTCCTGATCTTAACACCATTGAACATTTATGGGACCAGCTGAAAAGAAGCCTCAAATCGAACTTTAGTAATGTGACTAATCGACAAGAGCTCATAAACGCCCTAAAATTGTGTTGGGAGCGAATACCCGAGGAAAACATCACCCACTTGATTGAAAGTGTCCCAGATAGATTCAGAGAATGCATACGGAACAGAGGAGGACCTACTCGCTATTAAGCACCATTAAACTCATTGATTTAGTCAATAATAAAAATCAAAATCAAACTTTACTTAAATCAATAATTTCTGTAAACTTTCCTAAAACCTGTAAATTCTGACTAAATTCCATAAAATTGGCAAAACTTACTCTTGTTAATGTTCACACACTTTCACTAAACCTTAATTTATTCATTCCTAATCATAAAAACTGAAAAAAGAAAAAGAATCTGTAAAATTCATTCATAAAACATGGTGGGCCCTATTTTGTTTTGAGTACTTTTTACAACGTATTTAATAAGACTTACAAAATGTTAAACTTTCTTTCACTATTTCATTTGCGCTATTATGATCATTCACTCTTTGATTCGTTCTGTTATGGATTTCTGAGTACGATACGTTGTTTTTTTTTTTTGTATAGAATAGATGTCGAACGAGCCAGCAGCTCATCATAAGCGATCATCGCTGCATACATATGCCCTATCGGCCTTTAAGATAGGTTTAGACTCATTTCTTGAAGGCTCCAAAGAATTGGTGCGAATATACTGCCGCCGACGGCAAATTGCACAGAGTAGTTAGTAAAGTAACGACGAAATTTTTAATTTTGTTCTGTTTATTGACTTTTCTTACAGTATATCATATATACTTTAATGTTTTTAAAATTATTCCGCCTGCACTTGTTTGGATTTGTTTAGAGTCGGAAAAATTAATAAATAAATTAGATACCTTTTTAGTTGTTACACGTATAGGCATCAATGCACCAACAAAATATTATATCTTGTTGTTCAACTATGGTGTAAACATAGAAATTAACGCATGAACATATTAACACATTTTGTAATGCACCATAATTTCTAATAACAACAGCAGTACAATTTTCTTTTTTCTTAAAAAAACACTCAATCCTATAAGGAAGTCACTGCCTACTACAAGATCAAGACGCCTATCTCTTCTTATCTCTATTACCTGTCCATGTAAAGTACTATTTATCTAATATAGATACGTAAGGAAGAAAAGTGACTCATTGGGCAAATATTAAGAAATCGTGACCGTCAGTTATTTCAGATCATAAACTTAAGAAGAATTATTTACGCGGGTAAAACTGCAAAAAGAAATAGCTTAACTTACATATAAATATCATATGAAAAATATAAATTTCCCAATAAACGAATACCGTTTAACTAAAAAATTGTGGACTCGTTCTATATATTCATAACCTTACTGCATAAACTTACTATATAACGTTTGTCTGATCCGGGGAAGGTCCACGCTTTCATAGAATACCAGCAGTTTAAATGTATATCTTTCATATAAAAATAGTAGCTTAGCTGTTTAACATCTGATAAATGACATAAATTGAAAACCTTACGCATTTACTATTGTTTCCGGTGACGTAACAGGTAGCGAGACATTTTATTTCAGTGCTTAGGAATAACAGCATATACAACTCGAAACGTTATTCAGGATGTAAATGTCATGAGCCGAAGTCTTTATTTACTGTCAGTTGCACTGTATACTCGATTGTCATCCCTAATATGATATATCTTTCATCACCGAAAAATATCATCTCAGTCTTTAGGGTTAATAAGGCATCTGCATTGTGTATGATTGTGTATGTGATTTTTACGAGCAACAGAAATGTGTGTTCATGAAAATATCTAATTATTAAAGGCATTAGTAATCGACGCCTAACAAAAAAACTATATAACAGTACATATGAAAAATGCACAGGCCAGAGTGACAGTTGAATACCGCAACGTTGAGCAACCATTACTGCAGTAAGACTGGCAATTAATTAATCATTACATCAACTTACAATTCACTAATGTCAAAATTCCCGTTCGGTATGGAAGCTAATTACACATTAATTATCTTCAAATATTTTGCAAAACAAGTATAAATTAATGCTACTGTAGTGTGTGGTATATTATAATACTCTAGCTTGATAGAAACTAGATATGAATAGAATCTCAAATTTTATTATCGCATGCTTTGTTATTAATACGGGGATCTAAAAGGCGGTTATATTCTCCTAGCCGATTACAATATTTCACAAAGATATTGCGCATAGTGCTACGCAACACACAAATCTAGTTATTGGTTATTAGTTATCTAGGGTCATCATCCATTCCTCATATTCAGCACGTAACTAGAAAATTCTATCTGATTAATAAATAACTCAATTAATATGTATAATTCTTAATTGGTTAAAAAAATTATATTACACGTATAAATAAGGGCAAGGAAAAATCCGTGCTTTCACAAAATGTCAATATTAAATAGGAGGAACACTTCATTGCCCAAATGGTCCCAAACGAAACAAAAAACTGGTATATCAAGTACGCTTAGGTAGTAGTATTTTGGTTCTCATCTATCTACTTTGACATAAGTTTTAAGAGATTGTTTATTATAATTTTAGTGTGTAAACTATGTGTGTATATATATATATATATATATATATATGTATATATATATATATATATATATATATATATAAATATATATTTGAAAAATTTGTTCAAGTAACAATAAAACTGACTGCCATAATGGTTATAAATCTTGAAATTTAAATAAAACTAATGAACTTAATCAAAAATACACGTACACGATAGTTAGAGATCAAAAAGTACTACCTATATTATTTAAGGTTGTGTTATTTTTCCGTTTTGTGCGATGCTTTCCTGTGTGGACTTAATTTATTTTGTTTTTATTAAAACAATTTTATTTTGTATTATATTTCTTCGGGTGGAAGAAACTAAACTTTCTCCAACAACGTGCACGCCAAATGTTTGTAAAGAATGCACTACCACCCGATAACCTACTTAGTGTCACTAAAAGTTATATATGTATTCACTTACCGTAAGTTGAAACATCAAAATGTCGTTATACGTTTTGTTATCGTGTATGGTTTATCTTGGGTTACGATAATACGAACTTATTTACACATTAAAGAGGTATTAGCTATTACGTCTTTTATTGATCTTTTTTCAAAACTTTCAACGCAAGTGCTTGACCATGATCCCACCTGATGTTAAGCGGAAAAGCAGCCCTGGATGGTAAGGCGCTCTAGCTCAGTAAATGCTTATTTACTCTTGAAAACATCTACATTGTAATCGGAGGGAAATACAGACGCGGGCAAACTATTGCAGTCCTTTGCTGAACGAATAATGAAAGACGAAGCAAAGCGCTTCGTTCAGGTTTGAGGGATGTTCACAACAAAGGGATGAAATCCAGCAGTGCATCGTAAGATCCGATGGTGGTGGAACGGGGATGGGGGAATTAGATCATGTAATTCCTGAGCACCTCTCCAAAATGCATTCTGTAAAACACTGAAAGGCTAGGCACCTTACGCCTATGTTCAAGACTAAGCAGATTGGTTTCAGCTGCGTCACCAATTGCTTACCGAGTCCAAATCTGCGAGATGGCATTTAGCGGCGCCTTCCCAAATGTGATATCAGTATTCTTCTACACACGACCAACTTGAGCTTTATAGAGCGTTAAAAGCTGCCCCGGTGAGAAATTCCGCTGCACTTTGACCAGGATCCCAAGTTTTATTTTAGCTATCTTCGCCTTGGACTCGATGAATCGTCCATAGTTGAGGTTCGATGAAATTTCGATTCCCAATAACTGAAGGCGATCAGTGAGTTCCACAGATAGATCTTGGAAGGTAGGAGCCAAGGTGCACTGGTTCCCTTTGTATGTCCCTTCTTCATTTCATTTCATTTCTTATAGTCCATGTTACTGGAGACGAGGGATTACATCTTAATTCTCAGGGGTGACAAAAGCATCTGCTCGTCTGCGTCTACAATCATAATGATTCCTTATCAACCATGTATGTGGGTGACACGATTTACTTACGATCAGGTGAACTGTCTACGCATTTTTTACCCTAATACAATAAAATAATAGTCCTAGTAATAACCGAATGGCGTATTCGAACCGATGACCAATTCGATGTTTCGCTAACCTTACCCTAAACTATTAGGCCATTTACGCAATAATAATTAGAAAAATATTGAAATAGAGAAAAACATCTTAATGAATATAGGAACAAACTATAACGACATGCAAGTCAAGTAGTGATGATTCTGCAAAAAAATTGTTTAAAATTTTCTTCAAATAAGATTTGATATTCTCACAAGCCATATAATAAATCACAAACATGAAGATATAAAGTCAACAGAAATAAATTATTGCGAAAAGATTTTGAACATATATTTGCAACTTCTGCAACACTTTAGAAATCTTGTTTCGGGAAGTCTTAATATGCTTGTTTTCAAATAAGATCAGATTGTAAAATATTAAATGAAGTTTTTAGAATTTCTAATGACAATAAAATATTTATTAAGTAGGATGAAATATTATACAATGACCAAGCATTTTTTGAGTGAATTTTCGTACCGTATATTTAATGCTGGATGGTGATGGTATAATTCTTTTAAACTACATTTTTTCTGCGTGTCGTAGAATGCAACTTACGGAATAAGCCTAGTATTTCTTCGTCTTCTGTATTTAATGGCCACTCTTTAAAAGAATTCTGTCAATATCACGTTCCATCTCAGTCCTCAAGGGTGACAACGTATCTGCATTATCCTTTTCAAGGATGAATGTAGATGTCATGGGCCGCGGAAATCACTTAACATCAAGTGAACTGTGTGCTCATTTGTAACTCTCAATGTTATAAAAAATAAAAAAGATATTTTATAATCTACACCCATTTTACATTTTAACGACGGCAACGTCTTCAAAAAAACACAGAGCCCTACACTGTTTTGTCCGGTTATTGACAATCTGTCGAACTGTTTTTGGTGATGAGTATTGAGTATTCTTGACCCTAAGAGCTCATATTGCATGTGCATTTTAATTCTTGGAGGATTAGTATGAGATCAGTATCTAGATCTGCAGGGATCTCTTATCAACAAGTCATAACAGTTTCATAAAAAAATACCGGATCACTTGGTAATTACGTACGTAGATACTTATTATTATTGACGATGTCATTTTAAAACCAGAACTATTAGAAACTATTTTAATTATTATTGCTAGTGTCAATTCCAACCAAACACCTGCTAACTTTTCGTTTGGCAGGTATGCTAATGCATAGTACGGGTTTTTCGCATATACCTAAATAACTATGAAAAGCAATTATTGGTTCCTAATAGCATTAACCATTTAAAACTTAAAATAAATATTCATACATCCGGCGTAAATGATTCAGTTGAAATATAATAAGAAAAAAAGGCATTT
The DNA here is from genome assembly GCA_029286865.1 of Teinopalpus imperialis. Classification (NCBI taxonomy): domain Eukaryota; kingdom Metazoa; phylum Arthropoda; class Insecta; order Lepidoptera; family Papilionidae; genus Teinopalpus; species Teinopalpus imperialis. The sequence continues at coordinate 5,730,200 of JAGSMU010000030.1, read as the reverse complement.
ACATTAATCTTTTAAGATATAACAAAATTATTTTCTTTTTGGGATTTTTTATGTAGGTTTACGACCAGTCAGTCTTTACGGAAAATATAATAATCACATCTGCAATCCTAGAGAATCGCAAGACTCCTTTCGTCATGACATAGTGTTCGAAAAGGAACCATTTCACAGATTATCACTCCCGTGGACAAAAATAAAACGCCACGTCACAAGGAATCAATATCGCTGATTTCATTACGTCACCAGATGATACAACACCACCAAGCCACCCCTTTACTCTCGAATTACATGAAGTTACGTTAATTAAGTTAAGTTAGTTAGATATAATGTCTTTTCAGCAATGTTACACACAAAACGCAGTAACACTATTTAACTTTTTTTATATACAATAAATATCAAAAGAGCAAGTAGCTCACCAGACAGTGGTAACCACTTAACAGTGGTAAACAAGACCAAAGGAGTCGCAAATGCCTTGCCGACCTATAAGAAAGGTGTAGGTGTAGGCTTTTCTTGAAGGTCCCTAAGTCGAATCGGTTCGGAAACATCGCTGGCAACTGCTGATTCCATGGAGTAGTTGTGCGTGGAAGGGAATTTCGTGTAAAGCGCACAGTGATGGATTGCCAAGCATCGAGATGATGAGGATGAATTTATTAATTCTGTCGTGATGTTTAAACTAAGCAGCTGGTAAATTTACTACTCGTATATTATTACAGTATCGATAAGCAGCAACATAATTGGGTCGTCTAGATCGGTTAAGGACCATGCCCTCACATACAAAATAGCAGCATTCTGTGTTTCGTATGCGGAGTGTAGCATCCGGGGATCCAATTACAGGTAAGGAGGCATTCCATCTCGGTCTTCAGGGATGATAATGCATGTGCATCCCTAATCTTTGAATGTCTATAATCTCTATATCTAATGCAAAATATATCTTCAGAATGGATGTAGACTTACTGGACCACTCATCAAAAGGGGAGCTGTGATCATATTCCATATCAAATATTATAAAAAATATTCTGAGAAAGTTGCGAAGGACCCCGGTCAGACAATCTTGCAGAAGGACTCTACTACGTAATGAGTAACTTCTAAATAAATAAGAAGTTAAAGGAAACAATAGTTATCGAAACCACTACTATCTTATCACCAAGTTTTGCAATAATATTTAAAAATATATTAACTAATCTAGAAGACGCTCAGCAACACTTTTGACACAAATTACGTAAAAAGAATCAGGTTTCCAGAGTATATTGCGTTCTATTCCTAACTTAATTTCACAAGTGAATAACTTATGTAAGATTATTTTTATTGGTCTCATCGATACTGCCAGTTGTTAGAGTTTATACCATAAATTTGAAATCATACTATCAAATTACGCAATACTTTTACATCACTTACGGATTTCAACAATGTAAACAGAACTAATATGGCTTCCTACACACTACCGAGTGGATATTCCTACTATAAAATGAGATAATAAGTCCCTACTTAAAGAATGGGATGGCTCGACCGGGCAAGGATACCAGCGTAACACTGCTGTTTCGTTTGATGAGTGGAGTGGGATTCGGAGAAACACAGTTATTCAAGATGGGGCATTCCATCTGTGCTATGTGGCAACGGATGGATATGTGTTTGTGGGTTACAGTAATAACTTACAATCAAAAGGATATTTGCCATATTTGGTTTTATAAAAAAATCGTTAAACGCGGTTTCTAGATGTTTTTATTTGAATATTCGATTAGTTTATTGGGAAAAGAGATAATCGCGTTCATGTGCTACTAACACGATTACGTTGTCGAAACACTTGATTAGCAAGCTACCGTTATAATCTTAATAAGTTGCATGATAGGTTTGTCAAAGCCACCATGCCCTCGCAGAGTATAAAGATGAGCCCAGTCATCACTGGGTGAACAGACGGTTCACCCGTTCTCGTCGTTTGTCTCCCTAATATTATGAAAAAATAAGTGCGTCTTGTAATAATACTAATTGCGCCTACGAAATCGTAGGCACAATTAGTATTAAATATGTATCCAATTCCTCTTTAACCCTTTAATCCCCGGGGTAAAACTGTGAAGTGCACAGAACGATATGCATTATGTTTTTAACAAGAACACATAAAATTAGAAGTTGGGGAGCCACTGTCGTCCTTAAGCAATCTTTGATTTATTATCATGCAAGATTTTAGTAAAAAAAGATGATACATAGAGTCAACGATTCATCCTTTCTTAAATAAGCTCACTTAGGGAGGCTCCTGAGCAAAGGCTTCGATGTAGAAACTAAGTAAGTCAGGTAAGCTCTTCGTCGTAGATGAGATAAAATATACATAGGGAAGCAGTGATTGCAACATTGAATATTCCTGTGTACTGTATTGAATTATTACTATTTCCAGTGTACTATATTGAATTATTACTATTTTCTGTGTACTATATTGAATTATTACTATTTCCAGTGTACTATATTGAATTATTACTATTTCCAGTGTACTATATTTATTTATTACTATTTCCAGTGTGCTAAACTAAATTATTTATATTTCCAGTGCACTATATTTAATTATTCTCACACTCATAAACTCTTTTTGGTTTCAAAGGGTCCCCCTTTTAAACTACATCACAGTCTTTAAATTCTATTCGACCTTCTTTACGATCCTTTATTTATTACTTGTTCCTCTTTTGCTATACTTACTCCCTTAATAAAAAATAATCATAGCCAAATAAGTTTTGTTATCGTTTAGAAAAATCGTTTAATATACTTTTACAACTATCGAACCATTACCATAACCATTTTTATGTTTGTCATAATAAAACTATCACAAACAAATTTATTGAAATTTGAACAGGACAATGTCTGTAGGTGCAGCAAGTAATATCATAGTTATAAGTTACTTATCTTATTATTAAGCCTTTTAACTTGAAACGAATAGAATATAAAGGACATGGGCCACTCTTCATACATTGCACGGCCCACTAAACGAAGTTCAAGGACAGTAATGAAATTAAGTTTAAATAACAAACTATATATCCCTTTTATTACAAACAAATTAAAATCAATATTGTTCATGAGGATACAGAGATATTTAAAAAATAAGATAAGAATTTTAGGTTATATCATATGATTTTGCTGTCAATACACTGACACTTTAATATCATCATCAGCTTAAATATTATTTATATTACTATACTTTATGACACAGACCTAATTCGGTGAACGCCAAGACTTTGATGACGATCATAGAAAAGTATTTGCTCCTAATTATTTCGTAGAGTTATAAGCTATGGGTACATTAAATTAAATACCGAAAAAGTTTTACACTCTTATTGTATAGGCCAGCAGGTATACCGCAACGAACCACTTAATAATATCAACAATGAGCACGAGTGCGAAAACGAGTGATCAAATGTAAAACGTCAATAAACATTAAACAAGCGTAGTTTTTTTTTGCTAAAGTTGAATAATTATTCATCCATGTAATGATTTATTTTACGGATTTAAAAGTATAAAAATAGATTTTTGTTTAGATATAACATTTTATATTAATTTTAAAATCCATTAATTAAATATGTTAATATATTTTGCTAGATTTTTATAAGATTTTATGTGAATTGTTTAAAAAAAATATAAATATATTTTACCAATGGCAACTCCTTCAATATTATCAATGTAGCTTAGTCATGCTCATTTCTTTTTATTATCCTACCATTAAAATACCCTTAAATTTTATAATATGTATGTAAAAATGAAAGGTTTTTTGTATAGATATTTCATTAATGTCCTTGAGAGTACGATTAGCTGGGCCGAAACTGGCCCATGTCCTTTAGACATTGTAACAATTAGAAATAAACGTGAATATTTTAAATAACTTCAGTAGTCTCATATATATCTTATAATATTATCTGCTCATATGTATGGGTAGATTTTCGTGCGTTCAAGAGTTTATCTTATTCATATAACTGGAACCAATGAACAGCTCACATATGTCCCCTAAATATTTCAGGATGTCAGGTAGGATTTGGCTGGATACATTACCAAAACGTCTTGTCATCTTTTCTATATATTTGTCTCTCGCATATTTTTTAAATAAGTATCGTTTTTAAAATAAGTATTAGTAATGCAAAATTGTTATCGTATTGTACCAACGAATAAATCTAATTTTTTAGCAAATTAGGCAAAGACAAATAACCACATATTTCACCTGATCGATAGTAATGCTTGCGGCCATGACAACCAAATTCATACCGGATAAGGAATCATAACGTAAATGCTTTGTCACCTCTATGGAGTACAATAATGCCTTGTAACCTGTAATAAAGACTAGTTTCTTGCATTCAATTTCTTTTTGTTATAAACAAGCACCCTTCGATCTAATTATATGATCACTCTTTGTCATATCTTCGATGGACCATTTATCTATCGTATCATGTCTTTTAGATTTGTTTATCATATGGACGACAAACGTCAATAGACCTACCACATAACGGATGGTCTAAGAGCCTGAGGCGCATAACCAGAATTTATAAAACTCCGTGAACCGGTGTAAGACAGTTTTTACCGTCAAAGAAAGCTTTCGTATGTAGGTCGCAACCTGTCGTGAACCTATCTTAACCGGTTCTTGACGTTGATAAGTGATAACACTAAAACATAAACATGCGATAGTATCGACACAGAGCTTGAAATGCGACAAAGAAAAACAAAGCTTAACTTTTACCGTGGAGTTGTCTATGCAAAATTTTTTTTTTTCGGAATGACGGTTTTAAATGTTAATTTGATCCGGCAACTATTTAAATTATTTAACAAAATACTTTACAATTATAACAATATCGAAAGATACAATCCAAACCCAATGTCAAAGTTTGACTCCATAAGTTGAACAATATAAGGATTTATCAGACCAACCATCATACGAACAAGACCTGCCTGTGTGGACTAAAGTCCTTTGCTTTTCCCATTAGGGATAAATTAATATCATCATCATCTGAACAATATACGTTGAACGATATTTTATAATCATTACACTTACGTTCACCCCGATATTGAATCATAATGCAGATGCATTATCACCCCTTAGATCTATGATTAAATTCCCCATCACCAGTAATTCGATTTCCATGACATTATTTTCAACTGACATTTGTATACTTATTTAATTATAGTTAGATTACAAAAATTGTAAATTGAAATCACTTCAAAATTATATCATTAATATACTTACAAATTGAAATTATCCAATTGTTTAAATTCATTTTAATTCTATAATATTGTTTATTTACATTTGAAGATTATAATCCAATACATTTAAAGTTATATATAATGAAATTGTTTTACGAAATAAATAAATCTTATCTATCATAGTTTACGGTATCAATCTTTTACCAGAAGTAACATTAGCGTTACTGCTGTTTTACACTAATATTTAGGAAATACTCTTACCCCGGTAGAGCCTACATATTCTTGTTATAGGTATTTTATGGCAGCATCATGAATCTACCAGGTAAAATACATTTAATTTTTTAATCTATATCTACATTTAACCAAGCCTTGCCCCGCTCGCTGGGAACGACTATGAATTACTTTGGAAAGTTCGGCTGTTACATACAGTTGTGTGTATGAAGGAACATCATTGCCGAACCATCATCGTTTTTTTTAAAGAATAATACCAATGCTATAAACATCACTAATGTTCTGGTTAACCACTCAAACTAAGATGAAAATGCTTGTGCTAGATGGTTCAAGACAATAGTCGAATGGTGATGATTCGATTCTACGTACAAGTTTGGCAGACCGTACCCTAAACCAATTAGGCATTAACGCTTCAATTTTTTCTCTTATTCTTATCCGATATAGCTCCTCATGGTCACTGTAGTATATTTCGACATTCATGTTGTTGATTTTACATTTATTCACCATTATCATCATCTCAGCCCATCACCAGTCCACTTCTTAACTTAGGATTAGTAAGTTGGTGAAGTTGTTTGTAGAACCGATGCGTTATAAAGTTTTCACGTGGTAACACGCTGCGATTGTCAATCTAGTATTGTGGAACTAGCCAACTGGATGAAATGTCGACCTATACAAGTGGTTTAAGTTTTTATGATGTATGTACTTATTGCTCAAGTCTATATATTTCTATTTTTTTGTTAACTTTATACATATATTATGTTTATATTCTGGTTGAAAGGATAAAAATAAAACAACATATATAAACGTAGTTATAATTATTTTGACACCGTCAACTTATAAATTTTGTTACTAGTTAGGTACCAATGATTGTCTCTTATATTTTAAGTGTAACATGTGATAACATAAAAATCTATAGACATTAAAGATAGAGATAAAGAGGTATACGACTATAAAACAAATAGTGTTCCGCAAGCCCAATAATAGAAGCTTATTTCAACGTAAATGTAAAAAAAAAATCATTGATATTCGGAGAACAACAAATGGTTATTAAAAAGTTGCCAGCATCTTTTTTTTTTTACTTTAATGTAGATATTTTAAATCTGTTACCCAGCAGGATTGTGACTAGAATTAACAAATAAAAGGGCATTGAATATGATAACATAAAAATAAGTTACGATTACAAAAGGAATGAAATTTATCTTATCGTAGTAAATTGAATAAAACTTTTCGCTAATATTCAACAGCTTAAAGTTAAATATGCATACGATACTACAAACTCGGTAATATATTGAGGCACATTCACTTTAGATGGTCTCATATATTGTACACAGGTTTTAATATAATACTACGTAAACATGAATTCCAACCGCAATCGCTAAAATGACACATTTCAGTTTTATATAATTTATAAAGTTCTATCAGGTATTTTTTTATAAACTAATATCTAGGAACTATTACTTCGGATGAAACGTCACTGGTCTTGTCAATTAGACGTAGTATGTCTGCTGTCAGTTTGACAATCGTTATAAAAATAACAAAGAATAAGGCATAGACTGAAATGTGCCAAAGTCGCGACGCTTGGGCAAATATGTTAAATATCATACAGTTATTTAGTTAAGAACCTGTGTTAATTAAAATAAAGGATATTATTAATGTCTTTTAAAGTCATATCGATCTAATCGTTTCTAAGTCTAAGGCTTGATTATCATATCATTTGCTTATTTTATGAATTCCACAATCCATTGTTCTATTGTCTAAACTATTTAACAATCTAACTTCGATAATTTTCAGTCCATAACTATTTAAAGAAAAATTGTGACTGTTTATAATTCAAGTACCGAAATTTAGCTCAAAATAAATAGTACAAATTGGAGGGGAAAGTGTAAGTTAGGCTTTTTATATGGTAAATTAAATACTTTAATCAAAGAAGAGTTTATAATAATATTTCATATTAAATAAATCAATAAAGTAACGAGTGATACCTATGCTATGTGTGTGTGTGAAGAATGAAAAAAAATAATAATTTCAAGAACGATTTAATTATTTGTTAATGTTCAAAGATTTAAGATTTTTTAATACTTTATCGTGTAAGAGCGACAACTGCATGTGCATGCATGATTATTTAAAATGGCACTCAATAGTGAAACAAAGGCATTAGAATTGAAAGATAGATGCTTAATAGGCGTCTTGTTACGTTCCGTTACCATTTTATTTAAAGTATTCTTAAAATTAAATTGTCTATTGCGATCCACTATATCGCTTAAAAATATATTCACACAGTTCAAACAACACACATCTTAACTAGAATGGGTCGAAATTTAAAAAAGAACACATATTCCCTCCGAAATACATTTGAAGCGATTAAAATAAAGACATATCATGGTTTTCAAACGGATTTTTCATAATGAATTCGCAATAAATAATAACAAAGGAGGATATAATTCGAATTATTAATTTTTTTTAAAATCGTGGATATCACTTACTTTATACATGTCAGACGCCTCCCTTTTTGAATGGAGTATACAAAAAAAGTCAGTTAATACAAAATTGATGTTGGATTAAACCGAACCCAAAGTGCAAACAGATTATCTATACATTATAATTGATGATACAAAATTGACAATTATAATAAAAAACAATACAATGCCAAAATAGCTGTATGACAATTATATTGATACTGTCACAAATATTCGTTTAACATAGGTCACTGGTTGACGTCTCTATTGCCAAATACAGGGGATATACAACTACCATCATACTTTATATTATGAGATATTTTTGATACTTTTTTAAAGAGCAATTTTTAATATTTTTACCATACAATTACGTTGTATCATTTAAATAAACTGTGTTATAAAAATTTCTGGAACTAATTACTAACCTTAATTATACAGTAAAAATCAAAATGGGATTCATAATAAAAGATTTTAAAAGTCATAACATTAGCTTGATAGCCAATTCGTTTTACATTAATGTCACGTTTAGATTAGACGAAGAATGAGAGAAAAAAATTATGTATTAGACTTTACGCAAACATAGCATATTCGAAATATAAGAAATGCGTTAATAAGAATGTTTTAAAAAAAATATGAAATAATCTCTCAATTATAATTGAATTAATGCTATCCTATTTACATTTAGAATTCAATACCAATAAAGATGTACCGAGTAACGAAATCTGGACAATGGGTTGATTTTTCTTCTATCTCTTTTCATTTCACCTTTCTTTATTAAACATTCACGCAATATCGGCGACAGTATCATAATTTTTGTAACGCCTTGTTATAATTTTATGTATACTGAAAATGATAACAGAAAATATTAACTAGTAATACATTGAAATTATTTAAAATATGACATTTCAAGAAATAAAAAAAATTGTAGCAATCCATTCTATATATAAGACAATTAACATGACATTATCGCACCCATACTTCATGAAGTATTTATAACCGGAGGATTGTGATCTAAATGCCTTAACCATAGACCAAACATCAACTTCAAAACATGCATTATACAATTATACATTTCACCTTCGTTAATATTATTATTCTCATCCCAATATGTCAATTTCTTACCAAACTCAATCAAAGCGACAATTTTCATGAACAGCTTGCTTAGCTTGTTACGTAAGAATGATTTATTTTCGTCTTCGCCCTCATGACATGTTCGACAATCACATACACTTTTTACTTCCACTGCATCAGAAGTATCTACAGTTACATCTGGTTTGGCAGCACTTTCGTCAATGGCCAAATTATCCGCATATTTGTCCATATTGAAACTATCAATGATTCTAATGTCATTTATCATCGTGTCCATGTCTGTAACAACGATTGTGGGTACTGTGAGAGAGTATTCAGAATTGCTATTTGACGATAGGTTTTTTTGAACTTTGCTCAAAGTGCTGGATCTATCTGGATAATCTTTGTACCTATCTTTAAAACGGACGAAAGGAATGTGTGTCAAACCTGCCACATTTTCAAACGATCCTGAATGAAATTCGTCTCTACTTTGGGCTAAATCTTCGGAACTCTTAAACTGAATCTGAGACATGCAACGCTTAATCAGAATTGTCTTTCTCAATGATCCTTCTTTTTTGGCCTCTTCATACCACAGGTTATGAGTAGTGCCCGTTCTTCTTTGACGTAATGGCTTAAATGTTTCCTCGTTTTTCTCTTTAATATCCATGCTTTGTGATTCAAATGAGACGCTTCTTATCAACGGCACTCTCATCTCCAACTGAGACTCATCATCATTCTGGAATTCTAGACTTTCATCTAAAGTTTTGTCTAGCTCCTTGACCTCATCGAAAAAGCTCTTAAACGAAAACGTTTTCTGTAATTGTTTAACTTGAGGTGACAGACTACCGCTTTCCACTTGAACACCTTTATAACTCTTTATCACATGCAAAGCTAAGTTCCTTCCTTCATTCTGCATCGCCAAAGATGCACGCCTGCTTTTCACTTTACTCTGAGAAGCGGGGACATCTTCGAAACTCCTATACTGTTCAAGAATACGCTCACTCTCATTAGACCCCAACGTCCATTCTGATGTACTCGACCAATCAGAGCCTAAAGTGTTTAAGTAGTTAAAAATATCAATACCCCCATCTAAAGAAATCGATCTTTGTAATGGTATATCGTGGTTGAACCTGTAGTCAAGTTCCTCGTCAAATTTCCCAAGCCAGTTGTCGACTTCGGTGTTGTTTAGATTGAGACTAAGTTCGTGCCGGAGGTTTAGTTCTCGTTTTGGGTTGATTTCCGAGTATCGCCTGTGTTTGTTTGTTTGTGTGTGCGTTTTTGCGTCTGGATCGGAGTGTCTACGCGGTGGCGGGGGCGGGGCCACCGGACGCGGCCACCTTGCCGAGCGCGGACAGTGACCGGGGGAACGCGCCCACGGCGAGATCAGACTCAGCAAAGAGCTTGCGAAAACTAACACAGCGATTGGTCAGGTGGGTGTAGATAATAGATTATTCACGAGCGAGCTTAAAGGAATAAAAATGACGAAATTCTAGTATGCTAATCGGTCGTGTTGGAATATGTACCTACACAATTACGCAATAAAAATAATGAGTATCGAAAATTCACTAAATCTTATTATATAAAAAATCTTATTTATAAGGTAGATTAAAATGTAAAATAAGGCAGATTTGTTGTACTTTTTCCCCGTTCAAATGACAACTATTAAATAGGATTCCATATTCTTTTGAGGGTTATATTATTTTTTTTTATGCAAAATTTTGTGAAATACTAAATCTATTTTTCTTAACAAACAACCTTGCAGGCAGAATCAAGTATAATAATATAACTTAACATTATAAAATTCAACAAATATCAACATTTTAGTCTCACCCAATTTTCACCAACACAAGAAACAATTAACATATCATTGGATTTAATCGTCATTTTTTTAGTGTCCGACTAAGCATGATATCACAGCACATTGTGTATTTTAGTTAATTGTCCGATTTTAAGCCATTAAAAATTGTATATGGTAGTAAAACATGCTCGGCGGGACATGCTCGCCCGTGAATACATAATTTTATTGTCCAATAAGGCTTATATTTATTATGAAAAGGAAGGAGTAAATAAGACGGAAGGAGAATATATATGCAAAATAAAACGAAGTAATTTAGGCTTACGCTGCAGTGCAACGAAGTCACCAAACTTCGGCCTGAATAGATTGGCAACCGAATAAGCAGTCTCATATTTTCCTTAATGGTTGTTAGTTTATAATCGAATATATTATATATAGAGATACGGCGGAATGTGTCGCGCATTTGAAAAGAAACGATGCTACTTTGCCGATCTTACGATGACGAAGTTCGTTGCTGAAACTGACGCAAACTTTTACGGCGACATTTTACTAACAGTCCACATAATTTGAACAAAAATAATACCCGTTGGTTATGTTCTTGGGATGTAGATCGAACACGGAGTTTCCCCGCAATATAGCGTAAGCCTCTGTAGATAAGTTATGCTTTATTTTATTTTAAAATATCTTATTAGAAGAATCTTATTGATCACTCATATGACTCAGTGATCACTCGATAAATTCAAGAAAGATACAATAACATTGTATCGATATTATATTTTATAAAGTATTAATTTTTAAACGAAAGGAATACGAAATTAAAGGAAGCGAAAGATATTCTCCGTTGAATTTTGTAAAAGAAAATTTACTCCTTCCTTTTTTCTTTTTAGTGCGTTAATGTGACATATATTAAAAGCAAAGTCATTGAGAAGTACAGAAAAATATTTTTTAATAACTACGGTTTCAATATAATTGATCCAAAACACGGGTAGCTAGGCAATGCAATCACCGGTCTTATTAATTTTGAAGACACATCTTACTCATACTTTAACTTTATTTCACATTACCACATTATTAAAAAAAAACTCTAAGGCTCTCTTCCCACCAGGAAAGTGCGGGCTTGCCAAGCGTTAAACCGAGGCGAGTATACGCTACACAATTGTGACTATTTCCGGTACGCTTTAATACAGAGTTAATTTTGCGAGAGTTTACACGCCACTATACTCCTTAACTAGCAAAGCTCTTTGAGTACTCATACTCGTATGAGTAGTGTAGCTAGATTCGTTAGTTAAGTATATATATATATATATAATTTGTAAACAACTTCGCTTCATTGAACTCTTTCCATCTGAACTAACTCGAGTTTAATGTATGAAAATTAAACGATATTATTGGTGAATAACACACTTCTCCTTTGCTACGCATCTTCACACGTCCATGAGGGAAAGATAGCCTTAATCTTTCAATAACATTTTTCTTGCAATACTTTCTCTTGTTTCTTTTTGGATCATTAATTTTTTACATTTTACGAACTAAATCACATTGTTTAAAATCTTTTTTTAGTTAATCATCTATTTCGAAAAAACAATACATAAATAATATTGCAGAAAATAATTATAGTATTGCAGGCATTAAAAATAATGTTTTTTTTTAACTAAAAGCCCTAAGAAAACTAGAGTTAGATAAAAAAATAATAAGAATAAAATTATCTTAAAGACATGAAGAATCTGTAATTTATTAGCTTTATTAAATATAAACCGAGCAAAGCTTCAAGTTAAAAACTACCATTATTTAACTCTTGCAACGCAAATACAACATTGTGGCCTTTGCAAACAAGTTAAAATACCTTAATATATGTCGCAATCAGTACCAAGGGCCGAAAGAGATCCGCGGCGGGGGCGAGCGTCGACCGGCGTCGCGTGACGTCATCGCCAGCCAGAACCTGGCCCACACACGCAACCACAAACACTTGAGGGGAGGACTCAACATAAAATAGCCAACACGTGGACAAAAATAATAAGGGGAATAAAATATAATGTGCGAAGGTATAAAATTAGCATACATGTAAATAATAGAAAATAAAATACCGTGGAACATTATTATTATTAAATTATTTAAGTATTTAATGTATAAATTTTTACGATACTAAAAATCAAAAACAAATCGTAAATTTCAATATTTAAAATAAAATATTTAGTAGATCCAACCAATACATAACATAAATATAAATAATATAAATTTAGAATTTGTATGACAACTGTACATTTTGTGTCACAAATTTGTGCTAAAAATAATGATAAACAAATTACTGGTAATGTATAGAAATAAATAAATAAGTGAGTGATTGGTAAAATGAAAAAAAAGAATATAGAAAAAGGATAGGATTCGGAATTTTGGTCAAAGCGAGATAAGCAGGGCTATGTGTGTATTAACTTCATTATCCAAAAATCATGCAAATCCGTGCTTCGTGTCTAGTGTTACGATGATCTCTTTCGGCCCTGGTCGCATTTTTCAATGTTTAACTTTTTTTTATGCCACCTAGAAATAGTCAAAATTTTGAAAGAAAAAAAATTTAAATGTAATATATGATTTGATGTCAAACCTTAATTTTATTCATGCGAAACTCTACACCCCCAGTACACACACAAATAAAATTAATATAAAAAATGTACCAGAACCAAATAATAAAGCATGGTGTGAGTGTGAGAAGAAATATAACAAATATTTAGGCAAAAACATTAAATAAACTGCAGTCCGACCATAATTTTGTAATTATATTAATAAGAATAAATTATAAAAGATCTTAATTAAATCACGACAAAACTTTTACTTACAATAAAACCACATAACTTGTTCAGTATCAATAGATAAATGCAACAAAACTTTATATATTCAAGATTTAATAGTTTAAATACAAAACAAATCAAATGTTTTATATTTTTGTATTTTGTATTTAGCATTATTACTGCACTTATACCGTACCGACAGTCGTAAAGATTGATTAAAGATAGTTATAGACACTGGAAAATGTCCGTGTAAGTAAACACAGTAATGAATCAGTATTAAACTCAAATCTGAGCGTTCCATTATATAATATGGACTTGTTAAATAACAATTAACCTGCTATAATTATGAAGTCAAAAATAATTGTTATAAATCTTTAATCGAAGTCATATAACTTTAGAGTATTAAAAGTTCTTTAGAGACGCCCCAACCGATTAGTTAGTTAAGCGAGGATGGGATAGAGAATTTGAATATTATTAAAATAACCAGACAGCGAAATATATGAAATATATATACGAAACAAAATCGAATAAGATTTATTTTTGAAAATCAAGCAGAAGCCTACACGTGCATGCGTATTTGTTAGTTCCCCATCCCTACAGGATACCTGTTAAAAATTAAAAAGATTAGTGGTGTTATATACTTACAACTTCCTGATTCCGCTTTTACGCTTCCATGGTGCGTCGTCCGGTTCCGCCGGGAGGGGGCCTTGGACCGGTGCCTCTTCCTCCTCATGCACTGTCGTGCTCACAGATGGAGACGTGTCAGAACTTGTACTGTAATGGGGTGAGATTAAAATAGAATATATCTTTTTTAAAGATATATTAACGAATTAATGGTGGGTAGAAAAAAAAAAAAAAAAAGAGAATAAATAGATGATTGCAATCATAAGAATATCGTAATTCTAAAAAGAAGAGGTACAGGGATTTTTTTTATAGAATTGTGTTACAGTTATTATTATCCTAGTTTAGTTAAGTACAAATAGTTATTTTAAATTTTTGTAAGTACCTAAACCTTATTAAGTATTTCAACTTATTAAGTATTACATTACTAAGTATATCTTATTGTTTAGTTAATTATATTCCATTTACAAGCGGTATACACAAAATATTACTAAATATATCGATCTTTACCCTTATGGAATCATAATAGCGCAAAGGACGAACACTGCTGGCAATGCAAATTCGTGAAGTCAGTATAATTGTTTTTTCTATTCGTGGCTGCTTGTTGATAATTTTATTTGATTATAAGAAATGCATTTTTCTGTGTGATATTGTTTTTATGTTTAAGAATGCCAATTACCATCGGGTGAACTGTTTGCTCGTTTGTCTTCCCTCCTATTATAATGATATATAAACAGGAATAGGTAGACTACCTGATGGGATTTTTTAGAGTGGTAGAGTTACGCTACTGTTTGTTTTCTAGCCGCAGAATGAATTGGTCAGTTCGACCGGGGAAGGACCACGCCCTCACAGAATACTATCGTGAAATAGCAGTATAATGCTGCTGTGTTTAGTCTGGTGACTGCAGGGATCCGGAGACCTTTATTGGTGAAGAGGCATTCCATCTCAGTCCTCAAGGATAACCAACGCACCTGCATTGTGAGTCCTTGTCAAGGATGAATGTAGATGTCACAGGAAGATCATCAGGTATCACTTACTATCAGGTGAACTGTGTGCTCGTTTTTTACTCACAATGTAATAAAAAAAAAGAAGTGGCTCCTGCGTCCCATGACAGAGATTCATCCTTGATAAGTTATCACAATACAGCTGTATCGTGACCTGTGAGGACCAAGTAGTAATTGTGGTCCAACTACACACAATAAAGGTTTATTTCCATTAAAAAAAAACAATATACATAAATTCCTTTTAAAAAAATAAAGAAAGGTCTTATGTCTAACGCAAATATTAATCTCACAATGAGATGCACCAAACTTTTCATACAAAAAAAATGTGTGTATAATAATCTAAAACTGCGCTAATAGTTTAGAATAAATATAAAGATGAGTATATTTCAGTGACCGTGTTTACAGTTTGTATTAAGAGATGTTATACAACAATGGAATGCTTCTGGAAGAACTTTTAAAAACTTCCATTGATAAAGGTTTCCGCAAGTCTTTCCATATATTAGTTTAGTGAACTAATAGCATCTCCCCCACTCCTCCCGTGGGTGTCGTAGGAGGCGACTAAGGGACCTTATACTGTGATGTGCCTAAGTCACATGCTTATTTGAGCATTGGCAAGTGACTACATTCCCTGCCTCCCATCAGTAGTATCGGTCACCCGATCCACTGATATATATAGGTTTGGTAACGAGAGAGTGGATCAACAGGAGCGCAACTGTTTGTTCACATTAATCTCATCACCCGCAGATGATCCATTGCGAAGTTTTACTATTCAGGGTCGCCGTCACCGGTCACGGTGTGGACAACTATAAATATCCAGTTGTTTTATGTTTCGGAACAACGGAAAAAGATTCCGATTCCTTTGACATGCGTTCCTACTGTGAACCTCTATATATATTTCATATTTATTTTATTTATTCTATTTATTTATTATATTTATATAAGTGTACACAACAGCTAACTTAATCACACAATTACATAGGAAAATAGAAAACAAGTATACACAAAACCATTAAATCAGCCAACAGGTGCATAACAGCATTATCAGAAACAATTTATCCAAGTTAAGTTTACTAAGTTAGGTAAGTACTTAAATTATGAAGCGTCAAACAAGATTAGGATAATACAATTACGATTTATATAATTATGTCCAAATAAGGCATACACGAAGATTATAAGGGATGGTCTCATTGTTGACATATCCTCACCTATCCGGCTGTGGCTCGATTTGTAACGCCTGTAGTTGTTCTTCAGCCCGATTCAGTTTAAGTTTGAGCTCGTTCCGCTCATGCAATATGGCGCGCATTTCACGTACGCTGAAAGTTAGTTTGGAAGACTGGTCCTCGTCGTCCGGACCGTCGGGGAAACCAGCCCCGCATGATGTGCACTTTTGCTGTGGAAATGTGTTTTAGATAGAAATGATAAATATAATTTAAAAGAAAAGAAAAAAAATAGAAATTATCCTTGTTATTGGAATAAGTAAATTATCATGTATCTTATTACGCGTAAAAATGTATTCAAACTGTCAACCAGCAAAGTTGGCAACAATGAAATTTTTAAAATTTTGAAAGCTGACGGTTTACAAGTGCACGGCGGTGAAGTTAAACATATTTAAGAAATAAATTAACGAAATATTTCGAATACGATTACAAGACACTTTACACCCGTCAGTCTGTAATCAAGCCGCAATTCCCTGTCTAGAGGAAAAACCTGTATAGGCCGGGCCATACAAGTGTTACATTCACAGCAGCATAAGGCCCGCTCAATAGTACACCGTCGTGGTCTACACCAGATCGGACACAGAATAACGACGTAATACAATTTCAAATTTTTATGAGATTTTTTTTGTTTATGTCTCAAAAATACGCCGAAACGGCGTCCTTAATTTTAGTTTTGTGTATGTGTGACGCTGTTGATTCAGACCTTTACAGCTTTATATTATATCTATATGTATTGTTACTAACATAGTTATTAAGTGTCTTACTAACAAAATTATGAGCATAATATTTGAGCTTGAAATAAAGTTATTATTATTATTATTTATCTAAGCAGACTCGCGAGCGGGAGGCGCGCTGAGTAGGGGGACAACGACAATGCTGACAGACACGAGGACTGCAACAACACTGCTGCGCTACCCCTGTAGACGAAGACGCTGTTGAAGGAAGACTACGTCGCGGTCAGGTGTTTGCGTGTCTGAATGTGTAGTAAATAGGTCACAGTTGAGACCTTTTTACCTTTAGGTCTTTTAGTATGAGGGACTTCCCTCAAGGGGGTGTAATCACCTGTTGCAACCACCAACGGGTTTTAGTGATATTTAATCGAATTGAAATATCGTAAGGTTTAAACTTAACTTCTTCATGGCTGATTATTTATACAGTAATGAGCGGCTCCATATCAAATTGGGGGCTTCATACGATATGCAGATATTTTTCTTCACCGACGAGCATGGACGTGTTATATCAGCAATTAAAATTGCAATTGACTAATGTATTGCAAGATACATTCATGAGTTAATGATTAAATTGTAAATGACTACTGTTTTACAAGATATAATCATGAGTTAATGATTAAATTGCAATTGACTATTGTATTGCAAGATTCAATCATGAGTTAATGATTAAATTGCAATTGACTATTGTATTGAAAGATATAATCATGAGTTAATGATTAAATTGCAATTGACTATTGTATTGCAAGATACAATCATGAGTTAATGATTAAATTTTTTATATTTGGAACTTTAATAGAAAGTTGGAGAATGTACTGTTTTCTGTGCATCTGACAGCTGCAGCCCGGCGATGTCCCTCTGCTGGGACTGGACGATGGCAGTCAGCTCAGTGCGCTCTTCACATACCAAGCGCATCTGAAAACATTTATCATATTTTGGATTAATCATTATTTACCAACAGGTGTATTGGTGCTCGTTTCTTGAGCCCTTTCGTTATACAAAAGAGTAGCTTTCACGAAATATACACAGATACAGATACACTAGACTATAGTGTCATATAATTAAACAGTACAGAAGTACAATAGTATAATTAATGTTTTATGGAGATTCTTCGAACACATTTAAAAATGTGCAATTGTATGTGTGTAATTTATCTACATTGCTTAGATTTCAAATTTAAATATAAAAAAACAAAAATACTTAATAATAAAATATATAATCTAATACAACGCAGATAGATTTATAAATGTAATTTTTTTGTTTATCCGTATTAAACAAGAGTGTTAAATGTAATATGTTAGTTCTAAATACCGGAACAACCTAGTTTCGATAGTAATATGAACAGAGACCATAAAGTTCTTAATGGAGTAGTCCAGAAAATCAATTGACCAAATAATGTGGGTTTGGTCGCCAATTAGCGTAATAGAATGTCTAGGCTTATTTTATTATAATGTTTGTATTCTAACACTATTAATTACAAATGCCTCTAGTTATTAGTAGTTATTAGCTAAAACGGCCTAAAAGAACAATTTATTTATTTATAAACTTTTGTACAACTAACATATGCACAAAGGCGGACTTAATGCCTAAGGCATTATCTACCAGTCAACCTTTGGAGGGTTCAGAAATCAAGGTAGGGACAGATGAATAATAATTAAGAAAAACAGAAACATACAGTACATCTTAATACTTATACAACTATATATACATATCATTATATATTTTCTTAGGAATTTATAATACTAAATAAAATAATAGCTATTTATATACATTTACATAAACTATAAAACAAAAATATATACATATTATAAATACAAACATATCTAAAAGTAAATATATATGTATAAATAACAATTATTATCGATGTAGTGAATCTGCTGACCCTACTTCCAACAAATGCTTTCGAATTTTACGTTTAAACTCTAAGCGACTTTAAGCCGGTTGCCGGTTCACCCATGGTAAAGAATTTGTTTTAATAGAATAATTGCTGGTTCACCCATGGTAAAGAATTTGTTTTAATAAGGGTTTTTTATGCGGAAAGATTCCACGCATCAAATGTCATTCAAATGCATTCAGTCATACTATGGAGCTATTTGATAATAGCTATACAGTACCCTGGCAAACATAAGACATTGACAGAGACACTCACGTATAATCAAGAACCTTCGATTCCAAGAGACGCCGCTCCACAAAACCTATCGCTTGCCAAGTTTATGCGATTTTCTCTTCCTTTATGTTTAAGTTTTTTTTTATTATTTTGAACGCAACAAACGAGCACACAGTTCACGTGATAACAAGTGATTCTTGCGGCCCAAGATATCTACATTCATCCTTAATCAAAATGCAGATGCGTTGTCACCCTTGAGGACTGAAATGAAATGCCTCGTCACCAGTAAATAAAGGTCTCCAGATGCACTCACCAGACGAAACACAGCAGCATTATGCTGCTATTTCACACTAGTACTCTGTGAGGGCGTGGTCCTGCCCCGTGCTAGCCGACCCATTAATTCTGCAGCTAGAAACAAACTGCAATGTAGCTCTACCACTGTCAAATGATGTGTATTACTTTAGATTACATTTATATGTTTTATAAAAAATATTATCATCTTCTCTATATATAGATATATAGTCCATTTCTTTTTAAATCTAAACGTCGTCGCTGGTACATACATTGTATTTTTTAAAGAAAGAAGAAAAAACAGTAAATAACTTTGCCTTGAAGACAAGAAAGGAATGCAATATATTGAAACAGGTATACTTGGCCTTTGGATAAGTTTCTATTACATTTTATTACGAAAGTTTGAGCGCACTGCGCCTAGAGGCAATTTGCTAGTTTTGTTCTAATGCCAACTTTAAAAGTTGTGATATTGCAGAATTGAAGGAACTGTCACTAATGAAACTATGAACCATATGGTAACGAGAGAAGAACAGCGTTAAAACGTGATAAATCTTTGCAGATTGAAGATCATATGCAGACCACGCATCCACAGAATATTAAGGTGAAATAACAGCGCAGTGCGATCGTGTTTGTTCTACTTAGTATTTGTACGAACACAAGAGTAGCGGAAGCAATTTTTTTTCGGATAATGAACCATATCTATCATTCATTCATTCATTCATTCAATCAACTCTCTTCATAAAATAGGAATTATGTTCTCAAAGTAGATTACGATCACCGCGATATCTTCAAGTTATTACCAGACGATACCAACTGCGCAGTATACGTAGGTGTACTGTAAGTATGTAATGCTGATTTCAGACAACAGATGTCGCAATAATACAGTTTGGGTTATAAAGATTTGACACTGCGTCAATTTGTTTTGTCGTCAACAAATGTCAGATGCGTACGAGTGATAAATTGGAAAAGTGTTGTTATATTGTTGTGTTGGGTTCAATATATCGAAATTTATACCGAAAAAAGAGCATTCTAGGACGCCATGTTTTTTTTTGTTTTATTTAACTCCTGCTAAATTACACCGATTTCTTTGAGAAGCTTATCGTAAGGTGATCATGCTCCATCGCGAGATATTTGTGAACAATGGTTTCGGCCTTTCAACAGTGGTAACTTCGATATTGCCGACAAGACACGTGGAAAACCGTCAAAAACAAAACGAAGATCTGGAATTGTAATGCAAGCATTGTTGGACGAAGATGATTCGCAAACACGAAAAAAATATTTTCTTCGTCGAGCAATTGTGCGTTCGTCAACAAGCTGTTTCCAATCGGCTACGAGAGATGGGAAAGATTCAGAAGACCGGTAGATGGGTACATTCGTTCATTCAGTCAATTATTTTCATAAATCATTCTGACATGAATTATGTTCTCAAGGTCTATTACTATCACGTCGCAACTTCTAAACGACACCAACTGCGCAGTATACCGTATCTTATTGCCTTAAGCATTAGTACAAACACTGAGGCACTCATTCGTCTTCCTTTTCGGTATTGCGATGTAATATATCGGTATATACATATATACATATGCAATCGTATATATCACACCGAGTGTGTTATAATTGTTGTCCGGAATTCCAACAATTTGAAATGATGCAACAGTGGTAGAGCTACACTGCAGTTTGTTTCTAATTGCGGAATGAATGGGTCAGCTAGACCGGGGTAGGAACACGCCCTCACAGAATACCGGCGTGAAATAGCAGCATAAAGCTGCTGTGTGCTTTCGTCTGGTGAGTGTAGGGATCCGGAGACCTTTATTACCGGTGACATTCCATATCAGGCCTCAAGGGTGACAACGCATCTGCATTATGATTTCTTGTCAAGGATGAATGTAGATGTCATGGGCTGCAGGAATCACTTAACATCAGGTGAACTGTGTGCTCGTTCAAAGTTATATATATACATACATACATATATATATATATATACACATACATATATATATATACATACATATATATATATATATATATATATATATAATGTTGTTCGATCGAACCTGCTACGCAGAAGCCTGAGAAGTACCTGGCTTCAACGTCACTTGCCCAAGCAGGTATAATTGTCGATACAGGAAAAAGATCCAAATAATGAAGTATAACTTCTTACCCCACAATTTAGCTTTTTACTATTTTAACTATTAAGATTTGATACCACCACTCGATAATTAACTTCTGGTAACTAGGGTATGAATACTTTTGTTTAAAATAAAAATTATATTTTAACTGGTCCCTGAACATTTCGTGATACTAAAATATTTGATACTCATATAAAAAAGTCAAGTTTAGATCACGCAAATCCCCATTTATTATCAACAGACATTATAATATAATATATAAGATTTTCTACACAAGTTAAGAGGTCAAATTAATCTAACAAGAGCTTCTTTGCTGATAAGATCTCTTAAGCCGTCAAATTATGTCACCAGCTATGACGTCGCCAATGGCTTTTAAGCGTCGCTTATGATAGTGCTTTTTTCTAAAAATAATATATAAAATAGGTTGTTGCTCCTATTTATTTTATATATAAAATTCTTTCACAGCCACGTGAAGCACTGATCAAAGTGTTTGACTTCTGCTTAGCGGATCCTGGGTTCAATTCCCATTCAATTAATATTGTTTATATTTATGCATACCATATTGTGTATGATCTTTTCACTCCACCTTAATCTTTCTCCGATCTTGCACATGCGTTACAAAGCACTTCCCTATTGCTAAGTGAGTGGCAGTTTTTCCTGGAATACTAACGGCACCTTTATGTATCCAACGAAATTCTTGTCATCTGGTAATGTTCAGAAGATCTCGTTTGAGTAGAAAACTACTTTCAAAATCACTTGCTTCACTTCATTATTGCTTTAGCGATACATTTAACAAGTTGATGAAATTTAAATTAGTATCTTGTGAGCATCCACTTGGCGGAAGAGATTACAATATATACTGTATATTAATCTTGTGTTTTAGGCGTAAAACATGGTAAAATATAGAGCAACTCAGTCTATGCAAAGCTAAAAAAAATATGTACTGTTATACTTGCTAACGTTTCGTCACCGGTAATAAAGGTCTCCGGATCCCTACACTCACCAGACGAAACACAGCAGCTTTATGCTGCTATTTCACGCCGGTATTCTGTGAGGGCGTGTTCCTACCCCGGTCTAGCTGACCCATTCATTCCGCAGTTAGAAACAAACTGCAGTGTAGCTCTACCACTGTTGCATCATTACAAATTGTTGAATTCCGGACAACAATTATAACAACACCCTCGGTATGATATATACGACTGTATATGCATATACCGATATATTACATCGCAATACAGAAAAGGAAGACGAATGAGTGCCTCAGTGTTTGTACTAATGCTTAAGGCAATAAGATACGGTATACTGCGCAGTCGGTGTCGTTTAGTAATAACTAGAAGTTGCGACGTGATCGTAAACGACCTTGAGAACATAATTCATATCAGAATGATTTATGAAAATAATTGACTGAATGAACGAATGTACCCATCTACCGGAAAATATGTACTGTTATACTTGCTAACGTTTCGGAAGCTGTGTTTAACAACCTAAAAAATGTGCTTTTGCCATCAATTAATATAAGAGGTTTTATTTTTTGTAAAGTAACAGAGATATTTCAAATATAACAAGTGTTATTAATAAAATTCTGCAACACCCGGATAAATCGTATCTACCTAAACATAGTTCAAATTTAAACAAAAAGAATTATTATCGTCGTATTTTAGGGATATAACAATATTTAACAGATGCCATAAGAAATGAAAAACCTGTCTCCTCGTTTATTTAAGCAAAAAATATTGAGTTGGCTTTCCAAAAAAATATAAAAGATATTTTTTGGGCCTAATGCCACAATTAGCCCGAGGGCTTTTACAGTTTCACCGGGGCTGAAAAAGAGATTTTACAACTATGATATAAAAGTATAATGATTATTTGTAAGGTGTTAGTTTAATTCCCGACAAACTTCGTTGCAGTACTCCGATGGCACTGCCAAACAAAGCTTGGTAACAAAAATCTAAATCTATATATAATAATATAAATCCTATTACCTTTTTTAAAATTACGCATGCCTGTCACCGGCCAGTATCGTCACTAATCACGAATATCGTAGGAATATTGTACGGTTGTCCGTGTGATTTATAAAATAATATTCTGATCTAAACATCAGTCTACTATTCACGCGAACCATCTCCTAGCACAAGCATTTTCAGCTTAGTTGGAGTGGTTAACTGGAATATTAGTAATGTTAATGGCATAGCTAATACTCTTAAAAAGAAAATAGCTTTAGCTATTAGCTGAAACGACCCTAGAGTTGTTAAATTAATTTATGTCTTGTAATTTGTCTGAAGAAATTTAAACAAGTCAAAAGTTATTATTAAAACGACAATCCGTGAACGCAGTTATTATACCGTCATCCCTACTCATTCGAAAATACTTCGACACACCAGCCCAATGTCTACACTGTATTTGCCGAACCTTGAGCTAGCTGACGGAACACAGCATTCAAATTACCTGTATGATTTAAAAAGATATGTGATACTTATAATATTGAATTTATTATGCTTTATAATATTATTTAAGTTCTTACATACGTTTCTGTCTTTACGCTATAACATGTTCAGGCAAATAAAGCCTATTGCATTCCAGTCAATCGATGCTGTTCGGAGGACTAAACAAATTGCAGTGCAGTTTATATGTAATGTATAGTTTATATGCTGTTGATAATCGGTGTTAAAAAAATGTAAGCATTACCTGATTTTGTAGCTGCTTGTACTTCCGTCGTAGATCGCGACTGACCTGCGCCAACTTCTCCACTTGACTTGTCAACTGCAATGTATCCAAAATCGCCATTTTAATAAACAATCAACTTCTACGTTTTTACTTTTCTGTTTTTCGTAACACAGCTATGGTGAATCGTTTATGCCAATAACTACGATGTACGGTAAAAACACGTGCAATATAACCAAACGGTATTAAATGGTTTATGTAACCATAAAAATATTAATAATACATATAATCTAAGACATGATAAATTGTGTTCTTGTTTCACTCGAGATAAAAGGACGGTTAGCTGATATTTCTTTTATTCGACATCGTAAGATAAGATATCCAATTCGCGGCCGCAATTTAATTCTCCGCAGGATGCGAAAAGGAAATTACATTGTATAAACAAAATAATTTTCGTATTTCATGTAACATATATTTTTAAAGTCAACTTAAATTTTTTTTTAATTATATTTTTATTTCACGCAAAAAGTTTATATCTATCTATACTAATTAAAAATTAAGCATGATAATAAATTGGTTTCATTTTCTGATGACAAAATTACTATTTGGTTTGGTTTGTGGTAAAATGTGGTAAATTTTCGGATTTATAATCGATATCGAAAACTCCCAATAGCAAAATTATTCTAAAAGAAACCCTATACGTAAGACGAGGCCATAAGAAGTCACTTTGAAATACCTTCTTGCATGTAATACAAGACCAATGTTATAGAATATAAGGATTAAAATTTAATTTTTTTTAATTGTATATAGGGACTTGAAATCAATATACTATGCCGATGGTCTATCAGTTATAAACACGAAAAAATACAAGGTTATTTTTTATGTTACAAATTGGTGCAATTTCCAATTAGTCTATGAATGCGACGCCACAGTATCGACGTCGACGCGGCATTGTGTATCAAGCACTCACCCATTTATTCAATGCGGGTAAATCTCTTCAATCACAGACACCACAGCTTCGATAGTACCTAACTAGTACAAGGTTTATACAATGATAAAATCCTACCCGATTTCAATTGTTAATATTCGACACAAACATGTTTGAAAGATAATTTCAACCAAACGGATGTTTAAGTAATAAATTTAGTCTTTCCAAATGTAGTACAGTCTTAGCTTTCCGAAAAAGGGTAAGGGCACTAATTTTAAGATTTACCCAAACATGCTGCCTAAATTTTTGTTTTTCATGTACATATGTTAGATATTCCGTTGACGTTTAGTGAAAATAATTCGCCTATAACTACTATATTACTCCTATTATTGTATTATATTACTTACCTATACTTCTAATATAACCTTTACAATGTTAATATTGCGTCTCTTTTAGTATTGTATATTAAAGTACAAACATGCGCACAGATCATCTGATAGTGGCGGCTAACGCAACCTAGAAACACCTCAACAAAGTAGCAAATGCGTTTAACAATACAGTAGCAATAATAGTAGTAGAGCTGGGCTACAGCTTGTTTTTAGCTGCAGAATCCATTCATTCTGCAGCTCGACCGGAGAAGGACTGCGTTCTCACAGAATACCAGAGTAAAACCGTGTTTCTTCTGGTGAGTGTAGGGATCTGGAGACCTTTAGGTATTCCATCTCAGTCCTCAAGGGTGATAATGCATCTGCATTATGATTTGAATGTCAAGGATGAACGTAGATGTCATGGGCCGCAGAAACTACTTAACATCTCGTGGATTGTGTGCTCGTTTGTTATTCTCAATTTAATGAAAAAAAACACTGAAGGCTCAAATGGAAGTGAAAATGAACCTCTGTATCCCGAACAAAACAAAAATAAATAAAACGCAACTCTATGCTAATATGCGATAGTTGAGGACTTTAACCGGTCGAGCAGACATATTTCAGTTGTAGCTAGAAATAAGATGCAGCGTACCTCTACCATCGTCACTGACAAACCTATGTCGATATATAACTGTGATCAGTGGATATCATTGCACAATGCTCTCATGATTCGATTAGTAACGACAGTGGAGTTGTAAAATTGCGTCGATTTGGTTACGCTACAGTGATTCCATAAATTTTATCGCTCCAATATTTGAAAGTGATGCATTATTAGAAATAACATTGAGGCTAAGTACTCACTGTTTCCTATCACTATCTAACGCGTCCACCTAGTAAGGAAATCGACGGCCGTGTTTTCTTTTGGTCGGGTTAGCGGTTCGGGCTACTTCGATGCAAATTCACTACCGACCTAGGTACAAGTACAACCGAGTAATATTGTATTTAGGTACTTATAATATATATTAAGTCACGCTATAGACTTTATAAACTACCCCGTTATAAACTAACTTTAGCAAGGAGAGGCGGGCTAACCAGACCAGTGTACGATCACGGTCTTTGGAATAAAAGACTCTTTTCAACTTAAATTACTAACTTAATACCCTAGACATAAAGAATAAATAAATATAAAGAAACCGGAGATCTTGTTACTAATAAGAGATTATATCTTAGTCCTCAAAGTTGACAACACATCTGCATTATAATTCTTTATGGTGGATCAATGACGGTATCTAGGGCCGCAAGATTCATTTAACATCGGGAACGTGTGCATGCTTATGATCCCATAATATATTAATAAAAACCACCATTGCCCCTAATACCATTAAACCTTCGTTTTATGATCCGTCTATCGTAGTCAACATTGTCAGTTTTTCCGAATCCTTATATCTACGGTGCGAGCAGCATGTCACCTCTTAGACGTGCCGTCGTTTCATGCATATTTTAATTTATTACCTTTATTACTGTGATATCATCTCAGTCGTCAAGGATCACAACGCATCTACATTATGATTCCTGGTCAAAGATGAATGTAGATGTCATGGGGATCATATAGTGCGTGCTTACTGGTGAACTGTGTATAAATCTCAAATCACATGGTTTACGACCGAACCGAGAAACCTTACACAACAAGCTAATACAATGCACACACTCATGGATAAACACACGCGCGCGTGTAACACACTCCCACACAATATTTGCTTATACCCCCCAATACCCTCTTTTCCTATTTGGCCTATTTTCTACTACAAACTATTTTACATCATATGACTGGACAATAATTATTGTTATATACATTGTAAGTCGGTCTATGGCAAATATTTAACAATTTAAACTTTTAACACCCAAATATTTACTTACACACAAGTCTTAACTACAAGCTTAAATAAAATGGCAATGGAAACGTTACCTATCTAATATCTATATTAAGCATATTATTTTTGTATAAATGGATTTTTTATTTGAGATGCTATCGCAAAATTACACCCAATAATAAAAAAAAACCCCTTGGCTAGTTGTGTAGTATTCCTCCGCATTATATGCAGACACATTGAATATCCTTCACTAAAATCATCAGCCTATTGAAGAGAAATAGAAAATGGTCTTAACTTATCATTGATTAATTGCAGGTATCCCGAGATTCGCTTTCTACCGTTTATTATTTAATCCGTCAGAAGTAACTGACCGAGCCTTCCGAGCCGAGCGAGGTTCGGCCTCCTCGGGCACCCTCGAGTCAGTTGCTTTGGCGCTCAGAGTAACGGTCCAAGGCGAGGCTCCCTCCCAAGGCATTGTGCTGGTAACCCATTCATAAAAATCTCGGCTGAATGCCCTAAGCGCTCGCTCACCTTTCAACCCGGTGAAGCTGTAAAAGCCGTCGTCCCAACAGTGGCCATCAGCCATAAAAAAAGAACCGTTTATTTTCAATACAAGGTGTTAGCAAAATTCTAAAAGTAACATTAAAGATAAAATGAAAGGTTAAAAATACTAAAGCTCTGAATAGAGAAAGAACCGTCACAAGGTCGTCGTCATCAACGTTATGCAAATATGCATAATGTTGCTTTATAAAAAGCTAAGGGGCCACATGGCATTTAAGTTTAATTTTCTTTCTCAATAGAATTTTACTTAAATCCCAATATTTAGCGAAACAATTTCACTTGTCATTTTTATCATCTCAGCCAATTACTTGTCCGCTACTTGGCAAACGACCCGGTCACGGATCACCAAAAAGCACAACCCTACCGCCATCCATTCATTGCCCATCAAAAATGTCGCCACTCCAAGAATGAAAGACAGAAATAGTCTGCTCTAGAGGGGAGCTAAATCACTGTAATTATTATAACTAGTGTAATTCATAATACTTGTCGTAATTATCTGTATTATGCGTCCTTTATTTTAGTGCATATTATTGGCAAATTAAGTCTAGCACATACAAAACGTGAACTACATTGATATGATGTTATAGCTGACGGATAAACATACATTTAATGTCTTTATTGCAACTATGTTTCGCCATGAAAATTAACAAACGATAACGGTTAGTAATGTTATCTGAAATAAACAAACTAGTTCAAAGGATTATGTATAGTCGTCAAGTAAACTAGAAGTGCTATTTTGAAATTCTAATCAATATCGCGTAGCTAACATGTGACCCAGATAACACTTTTCAAGAAATTAATATCATACGAACGTTGTAAAATAGGATTAGGTAAATGATAACGAGGATGCTCTCCAGATCGACTTTCACCAAGCGACATCTGGCTATTACCAAATGACGTTAATTGCAAATTGTAAAGCCGTAAGCATTTGCTTGATTTATCAGCATACGGCATATATCCAGCAGTAGACCAGATAAAGGCTAATAATGATGATAAAACATTTGCTCAAACATTTCTTCTTTCTTTTCATCTTATACCCAGATAACAAACTGTAGTTTTCTTTTATGACACTTGGATGGAATCGTGGACACAGTTTGCCGGATAGTAAGGGATGACCATCTCTAGTTAGGGGTGGTGGTCTCTTAATACATTCATCATAAACTAAGATTCCTACTGAACAGAATTTACACCCCTGAGAACTGAGATTGTATATTTCGTTAGTAGTAACTTGTATTCCGGTTTCCTACCCCGCCCGAGTCGAACCAATCAATATTTAAATGTACATATGCAGCTAAACACTAACTCTAGCGTGACTAACATTTAGAATCGTATTATGCCTTTTATACTTATCGAAATTATTTCAACTTTGTGTAAGCTACAATATATTTAATAGTCTGCGGAAAAAATATCTTTTTATTAACATACTTTAACTAGTATTTTTTTAAGAAATCTTCACTTACCATCATGTGAACAATGTGCTCGATTGTCACCCTTAGTTTCATAAACTACTGGGAACAAATAAATAAATAAAAAGGACACTTGCAAGGTCTTGTTTATAGTCCTAAACATGTGAATGACGCATTTCTCTCGAAGTCACATAACACCTATGTAAATAAGCTACATGTGATTCATCCACAGGATATCATAAAAACATGAATATTTTGCACGTACGTTTTATTTACAGTACGGTTGCCACCACATAATATTTTAATGTGCATAGACAAGATCACGTATGTTAAAATATCTCACGGGAACAAAAAGTAATAAATCAAAACAGAAAAGTGAATAGAATATCTTTCTATAATAGTATAGTTATGACGTAAAAATCTAGAATACAATAATAACTTCGTAGACGTTCGATTGATTCGATGTTTAGGTATCCCCATTGAGATAAGGCGGCAACTTCCTAAATTTGTCAGTCACTAGCGACGGATGATTTAGGAACCTATATGGAGGCCAATCTATAAGATCGTTATCTTACATACAACATAACACAGTCAGTCATGTTGTGTTATTTGTGTTCCTTACATATGAAATTGGCATACATATAAATTTTGTTGAACTGGCCACTTTGATCTCAAATAATCTGGTGTTTGGTAGTAAAAGACTTATGCATGTGTTTCGAATTTCGTGATTCATTTGTTTTCGCGCCATTTGTTTTTTCTTGACATCCCTCATTTAACAAAATGGAATATCGCGTTATTTACGAATATGAGATCCACCATGGCACCAGCGCTGCAGAAACAGATCGAAGGATTGATGATGTAGGAAAACTACTGTTAAAGAAAACAGTTTTCGTTCTGGAGATTTAGACCTCCAAAACAAACTCCCCGGACGGCCGGAGACAGAAGTTGACAATGAAGAATTAAAAGCGATGGTGGAAGATCCATCGCAAACCAAGTCAGAGCTAGCGGCAGGCTTCGGTGTGAATAAGAAAACAATTTTAATTCACTTGAAACAAATTGGAAAAGCGAAAAAACTCGATAAAGGGGTACCGCATGAATTGAGTGAATCACACCATAAACACGCATCGAGTGCTGCGTTACATTACTCAACCGTCTCAATAACGAGAGAATTTTGAATCTTATCGTTGTAATCGTAACTTGTATTGAAAAACGAATACTGTGAGAAAATCGGAAACGCTCATCCCAGTGGTTGAACACACGAGAACCGGCCAAATCCTATCCCAAGCGAAAGTTGACTTAGAAACAGTGTTGGTGTCATACACTTCTAACAATACTGCCTAAGATTTTGCCAGACGATTACGGCAGATCTGTATTATCAACAATTGCATAACATGATGGAAAAGCTAGCCGTAAAAAACCGAGACTGGTCAATTGCTCTAGCGCACAGCTGCTTCATGACAACGCTAGACCCCATATTTTCGACAGACGGTGGTTAAATTAGACCAGCTGCGATTGGAATGTCCCCAACACCCACCATACTCCCCGGACCTCTTTGGACAAATGAAGAAAAACCACTTTTTTCGAAATTAGGACAATTTCTTCCGATGAAAAAATTCAATTCCCATGAGGCAGTCCAAACCGCTTTCAAAGATTTTATTGATTCTCGTTGCCAAAATGTTTTAGCGATTGAATCAATGAACTACCTACACAATGGCGAAAGTGCATAGATAATAATGGAACATAATTCGATTAATTAAATATATATAATAATTAAAAAAAAATAATTATCAGGTACTGAATATTTTTAAAAATAACAATCGTGTTAATGATATGGTAATAATTGCTTTTAATGCACATAGGTTTCTTATAAATAAAATATATGTTCTTGAAATTCGTAAATGTATGCGTGTTTATAGGCTGAGTCGGGTTGCTACCGAGTGCAGAATGACTTTTGGCTTTTGTAAAAAGTTACTCTGACAATAATAAAAAGCATTACATTAGATAATAAATTAAATAAACGTTTTTATGACATCGATTTATATGTAAATAGATACGGTAAGATAAAACTGTAACAGTAACTGACCGGTTCACGCCATTGCGGGAAGCCCAGTGGTGCATAACTTAATTAGGTTCCACACGCGCTACTGTTGAAGTTCTCATGCGTTTTACATCAAACATAATTTCAACCATTCGTTGATGTAGAAAAATTTAAGAAATTCTTTGGTTGAATTTCATTCAGACGTGAAAGTGTACGAAAAAAATTAAAGCAATAAATCGATCCTTATCAACAAAGAGAAGAAAAAGATGCTTTGTATAATTTGTTAATTTATGAAGGCGGTGTAAAATTTTGGTACAAGAACCTGCGCTAAATGATATAACACCTTTTAATAATTTTAACATTATCTCAAAGTGTATTTACTAAATTTAATTAATTTAATATGTTATACTTGAATGTTGAAACTTAGATAATTAAAACTAAGAGAATGTAGAGCTCATCATCATCTCAGCTCATTACCAGTAGGCCACTGCTGAAAATAGGTCTCTCCCATAAACTGCCATGGAGCACGTTACTAAGCCATCTGCATCCATCGCCTTCCGCAGACTTTTATAAGCCGTTACTGGATCTAGCCCTACATCTTAAATGTAGAGCCCACAATGTAAATGGAATACCTCATTTACATATATGATTACTCCTAACTTACGATTGAGTAACACGCTGTGTTTGACGGGTGTGAAAAAGATATATTTTGTAAGTATGGAAAATTCAACAGTTACTATATATATAATATACATTAAAAAAGCAATCACAGATCAGACAACAGAAAACCATTAATCGCTAATAGGTCTACGGTGCAAAATATGTAGGAAAGTGTTTATTTAATATTATTTAGAAAATAAGACAAAAACTTTCATCGATAAATGACACCTCAAAGATTTTATATGGCCACCCGTAGATTCAAGAGATAACATGTTTACGACAATCGTCGATACGTGTACGTATAAATAACAATGATAATATAAGATGGTATCGGGAATATCACGTGATACCTACACATTTAAAAAGTAGCGAAGTAACTATGATATGCCATGTTAGACTATGTATGCTGTTCGTGTTAATATAGATTGTATGAAAAAATAACAGGGATTAATTTTGTTTAAAATATTTGCAATATCGTGTGGCGACGTATGTACAATGGCTATATTAAAAATTCCTTTCTATAAGTTAATGTAACATCGCAGTGATTATATTGTACTTTCACTGATCGTTTGAAACCGGTCTTAGAGGCGGCTTCATTTGTCTTCACAAGATTTCGCATGAGTACGATTGTATAAAAGATTTTTGGTACGGATTATAAAACCTAATGCATGTACATTTTTAGGTAATAATTAATAAATAAATAAACAAGTTGTAGCACAGGTCTTGGTACCAATTATAAAATACTTTAGACGATGTGCCACGAAACGATAATTCGGCTCTTTTATGATATTACACCGACATGTACGCGTACGCTGTTCACCTAATAGATAAGCCAATCCCTAACAGTCATTAAGAACTATCTCCCTGATATATCTCTACACGCCTTATTTGGGCGCCACAAATACTTGGAACTAGAACACGTTGATTCTAACGTAAGAAGACTGACTTAAGTGACAATAAAAGCACTTAAACCTTTAATTATTGGAAAGAACAACTGTTTCAAAACTTTTTAAAAACTTTAACAGCTTCCGAGTTGGGCGGTAGCTTGTAACGCAATTTTGAAGTCCTACACTTTATCAGTACTTCTGAAAGTCTGTTTGAAAATAATAAACATAAGTTTGAGTTTGAATGAAGCACTGGCATTCACGGGCATTTTTGCGCCTCGTTTTTTTTTTTTTTTGGACTATACATGTTAATAGGTATTTTGAAAGTACATAACTTCGGTCATAATGAATGTTTCTGGATTTTTATAAATAAGACCGGATATTATATTTATGATACATTTATTGGTTTATCTAGTATATGGCCTCACCTATTTAGATGTTTATTATTATGGAGATAATCACGTCCACGTCTAAATTCTCCGAACCACTAATACACAGAGCTGCGACATGGGGCTTCATCATCAAATCTTAATTGAAGTCTATTGCAAAGGATCTTATTGAATGAAAGCACAGCGAAAATCGTAAATAATAATTTAGCAAAAATGTTCCCGAGTTAAATTCATTCACACAAAAAAAAGTGGCTACAGCAATTCATTTTCGAATTCCTTAACCAATTTTTTAATAATGTAGCCAGTTCCAGAAAATGATCAACCCCCACGTATTAACTTTTGGTAGAGTTGGTAGTTTTTATGCTATCTATTGTCAAGCAGCATTGCCAGAAACGATGTAAATAGCGAATAAATAAAAGTATTTATAGAAAATTTCAAAAATTTATACTATATTTACAGAAAAAATAATATCTATACTAATTGCTCGTCAAAGAAATAAAATGGCGTGGATCAATAAAATAAATAGTTCTAATAAATTTTTACTCAATAATTTTTAGTAACATTGAATTTTTATTGTGTATACGATTTACATAATAGAACCAGGATTTTTGTTGTGAATTTAGTAAGGTATCGATATACAGATTCAACGATATCTTGAATTAATCTATATTTTGATTTTAATTATATAGACTAAATTGACAGCTGCGATCAACCTTTTTGATAATGTTGCAAGCGTAGAGCATGGTTTTGTAGTATGGCTCATTATAAATGATTCATTGAACTGTTGACATGACCTTTCAATTTAATTTTACTCATTGGTGCGAATGAATGTTTAATAAATATAATCGTATTAAAATAAATATAAGAAAATTAATAAACACAATTCATAAAACTCTTTTGCAATAAATAAGAAATGAACAATTAAATAAATGCGATCGATAGAATTTGGTACACTTTTTACACTTTTTGTTACCAGGTATGTGCATAGGTACAATATAATTAGTACGGTAACACTGGTAGGAATCCGCCATTTTGTGCGTCATTCGTCTCCCTTCTTCGCTCGCGATTGGTTGTACGAATATTCCTTGAGCTGTTTACGCCAGCGTTCTTGTTTTCTTAATTAATTGATGTTTAATTTTTGTTGTATCGTTTCTTGTTAATTTGTTTTATTTGACAGAAAGGTTTATAATAAGTATACCAGACTGGGATTCTGAATGTGATTATTCAGAAATAAATTGTCATTAAAAATGTTCAGGTTTTTCATTTATTTTTTCCATTTACTAATCAACATAAGTCATCGCAAATTCAAACTAACACTTGACACAATTTATTACAAAAGAAAATAAATCACAAAGTTTGATTCTCGATCGAAATAATCGATCACTCAAGGTACAACACTAAGTTTTACTTTACGATACTTACGTAGCAACCCACCAAATGCTATTTAGTCTAATTAAAATCAGAGTATACTTTACTTTTTTATTCAGTTACTTGTATACGTTTCTTGTGTCGATAGGGCCAGGTTGTGACTATACTAAAATGGCAGTTTTATAAAAGAAATGGAAGAGCTGCTGAAAAGTATAAGATTTTTAAAAGCTTATATTCTAGCTACTATGGCATACGAAAAAGAGAGGTTCGCGATTATATTAAGCCCTCGGGGTAGTAAAATATACTATGTGTGTGCGTAAGAGAACATAAAGACGAACATTAACTTTAAATGTATTTGCTGGCAGACGTTAATTGATTTCTTGTTGACAAGAATTGCGTAATTAAACTGTACCCTCATCAAACGTTGTGACTGTTACGTAACTCTGTCGTAATTAAAATACAAATCAAGCTTTTATACCTCTAGAAGATTACATTCAACTTGCCAAATACGTAAACTATGTTAGTAACTTCCTATGAAATCAAGTCCGGTATAGGACTGAAATTTTTCACCCCTAAGGGTTGAGATGGTATGCCATGCCACCAGTTAATACGTCGCCAGATCCAAAGACGAGTTTATTTCTGGGGAGTCAGGGTAGAACTTTCATTCCTTAATATTGATCCACATTGATTAATATTCTGGTAAACTCAACTTAGATTGCATTTATGTGTGTATTCACTAGCATACGAGTTACTATGTGTGTATGCACTAGCATACGAGTTACTATGTGTGTATTCACTAGCATACGAGTTACTATGTGTGTATGCACTAGCATACGAGTTACTATGTGTGTATGCACTAGCATACGAGTTACTATGTGTGTATGCACTAGCATACGAGTTACTATGTGTGTATGCACTAGCATACGAGTTACTATGTGTGCATGAACTAGCATACGAGTTACTTACCCACTAACCTAAACAGATATTTTCAATTGCCTCATAGACAATTTTAATTTATTTACACGTAAAGTTTGTGAGTGCGGTAATTCTACAGGTTCCACTAACTTTATTGTAGATTTTTGGATGCGGATTAGCTAGAAAGCGTCTTGTAAAGCATTTTTTTGAAAAATATACACAAATTTCCCAAGCATGAAAAAAACTGGAAGGTATTAAACAATTTTCGCTCAGGTTTCTTGCAGACAGACGATCAAAAGTTTATATAAATACGTCGAGTTTTGTATAATCATCACAATTAATGCAAGATTTGTAAACGATATCAAATATATCAAACGCTTAGCGATAAAAATATATTATTCAGCTATACAAAATATATTAACTAAGCCTCCACAAAAGCGCCATTTATATATAAAAAAGTGACTGAATGAGCAATATATAAATCTTATGAGAAAAGAGGGGGAGAAAGACAGGGAACATTTAGATTAGAAGGATACCTCGTTTAGAGGAATAAGATCCACCCAAAAGGCTCGCTCTGATTGTGTTTGCGTTCGTAGTTTGACGTGAACGTGACAGGTAATTGTCTGAGATCATCGTTTATTTTATATTATGACCGAGCTTATTCTCCGAAACCAGCTGCATAAATTTTTGAATTTATTATATTACCATATCGACTTATTTGTACATATCTCCTACTAGCCGAATTTAAAACCAATGTCAGAAAATAATATATGTGATAGAACCACATTGCATCTTTGTCATCTTTGTCATGTGCATTTAAGTCTGTAATAAGAGTGCCTCATCAACTATAGTAAGATGTACGGTTTCTTCCATCGTGTTCTCTAATCTTGCTACAGATATTCAATATACGCAGCGTGAGTAATATAAATTCATATATATCTATATATAAACCGATACACATAATTTTGAATGGGCTAAATACTTAATTATAAATTCGTATCTAATTAATAAACGGTCAACAAAGCCTTTTCTACAAAGCATGATCCGAATTCATTAATTTTTGCCACATAACATATTCACCCGAAAATCAAATTGCTTGGGCCGAAAGGCTTATGTTCAGCAGACCATGGATAGGCTGTTATATTCATAATTGTGACGTTGACACTCTAATTCCAACCACCCCCTCCCCCCGCCCTCCCCGCCGTTACATGAGGGTTGGTAAATCACAAACACTCTGTAAACAACATCGATTACCAAGAAGAATGATTCGCGCGGCTATAGAAATGAATAAACAACCTACTTTCAAAAAGTTAGATAGCTGAGTGTTACCACCGACTTGGGATACTATGATTAAGACAATTAAATCTATTTGACATGACCAAGCGTATCAATGCTGACACTTGAACTGCAAGCACTGCAAGATTTGAAGATACTGTGAGCTTTGATCGCATAAATCAGTTTAATTTAATTAAAAAAATATATTTAAAAACTAACGTTGACCCGCTGACTAATTATGACCATGTTGATGAGTGCTGTAAGGCAGTGGAAACAGGATTTGCAAAGGTTAAAATTAAACGTAAAAATTATAAAGTTTTATTCGATGTAAAATATTCTTACTAAAATCGTTTCGTTTATCTATAAATTAAAATAAATCACATTTGTCAAACCAGCCCAAATTCAGAACAAGGCTACGGGGGCGTTAGAAATTTTATAACTTTCAAAGTGGGACAACAGCTCGAATTGGATCAGAGTTACCTAACTACCGTAAAGCTGTGCCTTAATAGATTCACAAAAATCAATAGTACAAAAAGAATAATATAGTATATTGACTTATTATTACTCTGTGATATCTTTTTAAAAAAAAATATATGTCCCATAGCTTGGAGCATTAAAAAGACTGAACCATTCAAGAATTGACTACCATAAACATTTGACTAATAACTAATAATATCAAAGTTCAATTCTTACAGAGTTCGTTATCCCCGCCACATGAAAAGGGATAATCATTTTCAACATTTTGACCGCATACCTGTCGTCTAGGTTGACGTTTCGTTCGTTTTTTATTTATCTAAAATCAACTTTAACAGTTGAATGTCGCCCACGTATTATCATGAACATTGAATAACTAAACATTCAAGTAAATAGTTATCTTAAGGTGTAGAGAATTTACAGGTACTATATATCAAAGCATATTTCATGTCCGTCATCTGAATAAATAAACCGAGAAGGCGTTCCATTTAAATGTTTCCATCAACAATAACTATATTATAAGTAGAATCTCATGCAATACCAGAGTCAAGTTATCTTAAACAGCAAATAGATGTTAAGACGGCCAATGACGTCCTGCTGATTGATTTCGGCCACTGAAATATCCTTTGGTCATTACTAGATGAAATCAATAAAAAAATTATAGAGCAGTTGTGCCATAAGATCGGAAGCAGGCATATATTTCTCTTTATTTTTTTATTCAGGAGATTTGCTCACCCAAATCGACCAATTAAGAAATAAGAATACGCAATCTTAATGTAAAATTTTAAATGCCTATTTTACGAATGGAACCAACAAAACAATGTAATCGGTGAAACTATTTCGTAATTACCACTAGCTAAGGTATCGGAATACATTTAGCCAAGCTATTTTGATTTGCGTCCTGATCCTACATCTAATATTTTTGTTATTCGAAGTGTTTCATAATGTCAACATTTCTAATTAACGAAAAAGAGAGTGGACGACAGGAAGTAATATTATCCAAATAAGGTAACTCAACAATTGCTTATCGTGCCATTAATATATTTTGATATTACTTCATTTATTGTTTTACAGTATTACGTGAACGTTGAATTGCTGTGGCATAATTCACTACTGGACCAAGAAAGTGAAATGCAAGACGGATAATTTTAGTTAAGAGAAAAATATAACTTGGTGTGAAGTCTTTCGATATTCGTGATATAAACTTAAGCCATGTTCGCAATGGCCAGTTACTAGTGTTCAGATGTACGAAGAGCGGCTAAAAAGTGCCGAGTCTAGGCTATTTATTAAAAGATGGGATAAAAATCTAATTCTTTTTTTCAATTTTGTCTGACCCTCTAATTTAAGGCACTTCTAACATAGTTTTTATCCCGCTACTAAAATATGTCGCGTCTTTGCACTCAAATTGCTCCTCTACGGCTAACTTCCATTCGTCCATCGACCTTTTTTTAAAATTTTAAATAAGAAGCAATCTCTGGGAGTCAGCCAGTTACAACTCTAGGGAGGATGTTTTATTTCATCGAAGCCAGTTTCGTGCAATACCTGCTGTGCGATATACGCCGTGTGAACCGTCACATTGGCTTGGAAAAACAGGATTCCTTTACAGAACTTGTCTTCACGAACTTTTTTAAAAATGATTGACGTTCATTGTACTTTTTTATTGGAAGGTAGTCAATCAGTAATATTCTTTCCGAATCCCAAAAGTGGTGGCCATGAATTTCGAAGTTTACTTATCTACCTTAAACTTTTAAGACGACTTTTTCTATCCAGTATTTTAGTTTTGGCAATATTTGATGATTGATAATATGTTTGGGCGCAAGGAGCAATTGACGTTTTCCAAGGGTTCTCAGGCTAAAATCGTGCCCAACGTTTTATGGTGGCAGAAGGTAGCCCAGATTCCCCATATACTGTAGATTTCTTCAAAATTTCTTTGCAGTTTTTTCTTTATCACGGCGCGATGCTCCAATTTAGTCAGATGCAGTGATGTATCACACATGTTTACAGTTCAATAGTTAGGATAATAGTGATCTTAATTACACAACACTATCGTTAAATACTGATTAAATGTCGCCTAACTAGCGACAGGTAGCGGAAGTAATTAACAAGACTACTAGTACCTTAGGCTCATAACTTTTCAGTCACCCTTCTATTACATTTACGAAATTAAGTAGAAAAAGTTAGGATGACATTATTTTGAATAATATATATATATAATAATAATAATAATCTTCATTGACGTTTGTGTAGCAAATAATCTTTATAAAACGTTTTACCACATATATGAAAAAGAAATATAGCAAAATATAATTAATAATTTAATAATTAAGATTTTTACAGTGGTATTTAGATATTATATATTATATCATATTCCGTATACGTATACAGCCATATTCAAGATACATATATAGGGAGTGCCCATGTATAACATATAAACATATAATAGAAGCACTATTACTGTTTACTGAGCATGACAGCAAGTGATTTAAAAAAAACAAAAAGCAGCTTTTATATATAGATCCAACGGTTGGAATAAGGCTCCACAGAGGGTATTAGAGCATAGTCTATCACGTCGTGCATATGGTAAACCAGTGTTTAAAATTATAATAAGCAATTTCACCGGTGCCAGTTTACGGGCTTATAGTCAAATTAAAAACGTGACATCAAAACTGACAGAAAGCTACCACGTCTCTAAATGTTTGGGAAATCTGAAAATTCTTTGTAGAAACCAGAAGTTTCACCCGTCCCACTTCAGATTCTCTGATCAGGAGGATTTCGATCGTAGCGATATCTTTTCATTGCTAAACTTTCACGAAAATAGGAAAACGCACTCATAATCCCGTTCTCTTTCCCTGGTCTAATGTAATGCATATGCAATAAGATCGGAAAGGTCTCTAAACATTTTTCCTGGCCAAACATAACGACCTACTTTTATAAATATACATCCGAGAGCTGAATAGTCTTCATTTAGATAAGTAAAGCTTCAGCAAAACTAAAGGTCATCTACATTCAAAAATATTAAGGTATGTTTGTATGAAAGAGACACTTCTATTTTAACGTATATCGTTTTCAAGTCAGTGATTTCTCTACATGTACTCGTAAAAGTTCAATCTTTATAAAAGCTTTGCAATTACTACGACGTCTAGTCGCGATTTCATCTGTATAAATATATATCCTGTCATATTTATTTTCTTTTCCACATATACAGTGGAAGCCAAGCGGTAGAAGTTTGCAGAAAACAAATGCAAGGCAGTCAAATCCTGACCACTGGTCTGGATTTTTGTTGGTTAAACTTATGAAACTAGAGGCGACAAACGTGCACACGCACGTTTGATCGGCCCGGCCGGGAACAAATTGTACACCGACGGAATACCAGTGTGAAATAGAGAGCATGTGGGATTAAAGTGTTAAAACATCTGCCCAGTTCTCAGGGGTGATATAACATGTGCCGTAATTATCACTAACCATTATGGTTATTAAATGAAATAGTAAGGTGATTAAATTCGTAATTTCCGAACCCAATCACCGGTAATAGGTAATTACGTTCGGACACCAACACTAACCATCTAAAACATAGCAGGGTTATGTCGTTATTTTAAATTGGTATTCTGCGAGAACATGTTCCTTCTCGGAGCCGACCCATTCATTTTGTGCTCGTTTGTTGCAACTACCTCCATAAAATAATGTTTATTAAAAATATACCTGACGAAATCTGCACATCGCATCTCATATACCTCGTCCAATTTTGTCGTCATAAAGTGAATTATTACAAAATGGCCTTCACTGTAACATCTCGGTGTTAGATTGTGGAATTCATTATTCGAATAAAATCAAGACACCTTCGTTGCTTATTATTTGAAGGCGCATATCAATTACATTTATAAGTATTTTAATTAAATCTATATACATTTATATTATATTTTTAGGTGGGAACAATATCCAGCATTTTCCTCGATTCTCCACTATAAAGTCAACTGGAAAAAAAAAAATATTTTTCCAGTTGACATTTGATAATTAGTCCTGCTTGTCTCGTTTTTGACACGTTTATGTGGGACTCTTGTTAATAAAATAACAAATATTATTTATTTAAAATAATAATACTAAGTATTTGTTTATTTATTAGTGATGCGACGTGACATAGGGGTCCATGTCACCTCGGTATGTCACGTGTTAATGTTAATAATCTTGTCATTCTCAGATAAAACATACTTTTATCAATGATTTTATTTAATTCGATGCTAGGTATAACAACTTTAAAATGTTAATAGATTAGATATAGTACAATATTATAAAAAACAATAACTCTAATATTGTTTATCAACATAATCGTTAGCGTAAGACGCAAAGACAACGTACGAGATTTAAGAACACAAAATATTTATGAGGCACGTGTAAAATTACGGCTGCGATGCAGAACCTCATTATGTCATGCATGCCTTCGCATAATAAAGATTTTATATAAATATGTTAATGTACTTGATTTTATGGACGTGGTAGGAGTGACCGGGCGTTCGCTTTAAGTTTCATAGTACGCTTGCAATTTAAATTCTATTACTGGTTATCAGTGCCAATTTTGAGAACAATGGTGAAGAGAATCAATGATTTTTTATAATATTAGGGGTGAAAAACGAGCACACATTTCACTTGATGAGATGTGATAACTGTGGTCCATGACATCTATATCTATTCTCAACAAAGATTCAAGATGGACATGCGTTGTCACCCTTGAGGTCTGAGATGGAACGCCTTGCTTTCTCTAATTGAGTCCCCGCATCGCGAATCACGTGATATTTTTTTTATTACATTGAGACAACGAGCACACAGTTCACCTGATGGTAAGTGATTTCTGTGGCAAATGAGATCTACATTCATCCTTGACAATGAATGATATTGCAGATGCGTTGTCACCCTTGGGGACTGAGGACTGGAATGCCTCCTCAATAATAAAGGTCTACATGTCCCTCCACTCATCAGACGAAACACAGCAACATTATGCTGTTATTTTCGCTGGTATTCTATGAGGGCGTGGTCCTACCCCGGTCGAGCTAACCCATTCATTCTGCAGCTAGAAACAAACTGCAGTGTATATATATGAAACACTTTTTTTTATAGCATAGCTGGCAAACGAGTAAGCTGTGTCGCGTTATATTTTACGCTAATATCACAGAACGCCATACCTGTTCTCCTGCCATGCTGCAGCTACTAACGAGTTGCAACGTGGCTATAATAGTGCAATATCTTTTTAGGCTACAGTCACGTATTTTCACTACGTTCAACGTCCCAAAAACGAGGAAACGGACAGTAGTGCGACATTTACCGTATACCATTTTTACCTAGATTTATAAAAAATAATTACTCAGCAACACCAAAT
This sequence comes from Teinopalpus imperialis, assembly GCA_029286865.1. Classification (NCBI taxonomy): domain Eukaryota; kingdom Metazoa; phylum Arthropoda; class Insecta; order Lepidoptera; family Papilionidae; genus Teinopalpus; species Teinopalpus imperialis. Next base: position 5,687,447 of record JAGSMU010000030.1, on the reverse strand, counting down.
TATTTGTCTGCAGTGATGAATGAGTGTCAGGTTTTATTCGCAGACGGTCCCAATATTTATGTAAAAACATAAAATGCCAGTAAAACTTATTAGCATATTTCACAATTATGATGTTTCAAATTTTAGACAAATTACTTTTATCTTATACCAGCAATTGCGTAGTGACCTCATTTTATTAACGGATTTAAAATATTATCATTAATATTGCTTTATCAGACACGTTTTAGGCTAACAACTACTGGCTAAGTGCCTAAAATCATTTTCTGCGAAGAGAAATCTATCAACCTAGCGCCGCAACTACAGCAAATCCCGAAATCTTGAAAAATCCAAGCCTATATTTAGTGGTTGACGATCCCATAATCATCTTATTATTGATCGAGACATTCTATCTCAGTGGTTAGGGATAACAACGCATCTGTATTACGATAACTTATGGACGTTCTTCAAGATTAATCACAAATTTGATAGCATCCTTTTAATAATTAAGGTCATAAAAATATACGTCGAGTTAAAATTATATTAAAAGCAAAAGAAATAGTTGTCGTCGGCAAATTTACACGAAAATATCAAATACTTTTATACTTTGCAGAGATTCAGATGAGCGTTCCGTGAACATTTTCTCTAGTACCTATTTTAGTCTACCCTATTTACCAACAAGTCGAGACAGAAATTTCTAAACTAAAATTCAACCACTAAATTACTTCTTACATCTAGTCTTTACTGAGTTTTCCGAAACGATACTCCTACACTTTTATCTTACACTCTACAGATAAACATTTTATTTAAAAACTTAATTGTCATAAATATATTCTCGTATTTTACACAAAACAAATTATTCCACCGTCAACTTCCTACCACCATGCGATAGCTATTTTTGGTGAACGGCGAACAAACTCTCATAATTTAAAAAATTCATCATCAAAATTAAATTTACAGATATTAAAGTGTTTGCTAATAATAAAAAATATAAGCAGAACCTAGACGAATTATTTGGCAGAAACATGGCTGCATATAAAGCCAACGGGCACTTAAGTTTAATTTATAGTTAGAAGGCTGCGAACTGGCTATATCAGCAGACCTTATTTGGCAGAGTTCCCTAACTTTTAGCCACATGATATGATTTAGTTATGTGATATTAATATAATCTTAGTTCTAAAATCAGTTTTAAATGTATTTGGAATATCGTTTCAATTACAATATAATGCATAATAACATCTTCATTTCAGTCAGATTCTATATATCATACAATACATTATGAAAATAAACCTATCTCTACTAAAGATGAACAACAATTAATATAATATAATAATAATTTATACCCCTAAAATACCTTATAATATCATTACAAAATTATTATAATATTTTAATTTAAATAGGTAGTGCGAAAGCTGTTTCTAATTTTGGCTTTGTATAGCAGCTTAAACGCATCATATGGTGCGAGCAGAATATCGAAGACCCATTTAACGGTAATGAGACATTCTATCTCAGGACTCACGGAGACAACGCAAATGCGTCGTTAATAATAATAATAATAATGATATTAATATAGTTAATCCGTGTGGTACAGATCGTTAATTAACATTGATATTAATTTAGATAATCCAACAGAAGAAACTGACTAAGCCGAGAAGCCAAGGTTTAGCACTCTCGGGCACTCTTGTGCTGGTTACCCATTATTAAAGGTGCGGGCCTAAGTCCTCACTTAGTTTCTAATAAAGGAGACTAACACCAATACGTAAATACCAAATAAATAATTGACGTAATATAAATAGATTAACCTACTATCTGTCATCTCATGCTTTATAAAAGACGGTTGGAAAATGTATACTCTCATGCATAACAAAAGTGACATTTTCCAATATCAATTCATCACAATTTATCAATATAGACACTGCAATTTTATACGCAGTAGAAACAAAATTGTCTGTTATTTTTTTCCAGTTACAGACTGGAGGATACTATGCAAAAATATGTCATTATCCTTCATTTAAGCCATTCTTACATTCATGAAATGACTTTTTAAAATTTGATAAATTTTATTTTATATTTTTTGAACAAGTCACCTGCGAAATGAGTTCTTAATATAGTATAGATTAGATCATTGACGCCCAAAGCGGGCACTGCCGCCCCCAGTGGGCGCTGGAGTCTCCTTGATTTATGCTTCGTGGTTCTTACTAAATAGCTGAATCTTCAATAACCTATTCGTTTAGTTTAGTAGATTTATTTAAAAGGAATATTAGTAGTATTGATAACACTGATAGCATTCTATAAATACGTAAAATAGATATTGAAAATATATAAAACCGTTTAAATATTAGATATAAATGACTAATTATTAATGATTAATTATTTAATAATTATAACTATAAATTTACTACTATAGAAGATATTTTATCTCTTTTAAATCTTGTAAATCGTGAAAATATTTTAATTTTCTGAGGAGATTTTTCATATTCTAATCAGAAGATTTTATAATAGTTTATTTTCGCAATTATTCAAGAGGACTAGATGATACTTGCGGTTGAAAATATGAAAACTCTACGTTAATAAAATCTAGCATTTGCTACTACGATAAAATACACTCATGATTAAAACGTGTCGGCCGAATTTTATATTTTTTATTTGGAATTCAAGCCACTATGGAATATAAAAATACATCGTCAAAATGTAGCCGGCACAATCTTTATAGTATATTTTAATTTTATACACAACGTTTACACTATCAATTGATGACTCACTGGTCACATGGCTACTGAATCGGGGTATAGCAGTGCGATCTTTTCCGATATCAGTGCAAAAATACTTATTATTACCTATGTAGGTTTAATAGAGATTATTTGTTGTTTCCAACTTCGTCTGGACGTACGAAAAGTTTCCTTTTTTAATTATGCGGCAAAAATTTTCAAGAGGGAGCCAGGGTATATTCCACCGCGGATCTACTGCGGGTTGGCGGTCTTCGAAATATTTTTATATATTCATAGAGGTGCAGATTTCCTCACGATGTTTTCCTACTGGTGGTAAATCAGCACTTTAAATTGCAACAAAAAAAATTTTTATTAGTGCCAGCCAACATGCCCCCCCCCCTCCCCCCCTTAAAATATACCATACTTTTTTTTATTCTACGTTACTTAAGCATTACATATTACATTAAAAAATAAATTACTACTTAAATCTTATCATAACAAAAAGGTTAATCCACAAAGGAAGTAAGCAATTTATTCTCAGACGATCAAAGCGCACAAGGGAAATAGAATCTCACCCCTTTTTATTGTGTATTTAGCACAGTTGTTAAAATGCAAAACAATAGGTACTCATATTCATAAAAAAAGAAAAAAAACTTTTGTAAAACAACCACGATACCGCATTTACAGAAGCGAGAGCTTAATGTCCCGCTTGACCCGTTTTTTCACTACAAGGGCTTTTCACCCGATTCTGAATTTATTTTAATCCCGTCGTAATCATATAGGCTTGCTGTATTTCCCCAGGGGCCAGACTTGATGGATTTATGCTTTTTACAAATTGAACTATGACATTAACTGTCATTTATTGACATTTACGAAATGTTACCATTAAGTCCCCTGAGAGGATGGTTGGCATATTAAAACTACGCATACACTGTGTTTATAACTTTTATTTCTTAAATCCAGGTTGTTTGTTATCCTAATTTAAAGTGACGGTCTCGCTACGTTTTTTTTTTCTAGTGGTCTTAGTACTCTTTTTTTGTAGAGTACTAAGACCACTAGAAAGGGGGAGTTTCCTACCCCGTGAAGCGGTACAGATGTGAGAATATATCGATGGTTATTCGTATATAGCGCCCAGTTATATTTTTATTAATTATATAACTAATTTTATTCACATTAACTTTAAACTTATTAATATATTAAATTCTCATGGCAGTGCGTGCACACAGTAACGAGAGAGCACACAGTTTATAAGTGATAACTGTGGTCTCATAAATAACTACCCTCCCTAAAGACTCAAAATGTACATGAATTGTACCACCATTCTAAGAACTGTGATGCGATGCCTCCGACAGTAGCGTATTTTTCTGTGAGGTTTCCTTTTAATATGAAACTCGCTAGTTTTAATGTGTAAATATTCATATTTTCACCTTAGTAAGTAAATATAAATAATTAATACATGGAAAAAAACACAGTGAATTACGATTAGAAAAAAAAAAAATATTTGTAAAAATAAAAATAGTTAAACTAAAAATTAAAGATATTTAGTAAAAGATACAGTACTTTTAAACATTTGTTTCCGCCCCGTTTATTATATTATGAAGTGATGTTTCATAACGTCTGCCTGAGAGACGTTCGTTTAAACACCAATAACTTAATATAAGGCCTGTCTGTATTATAAATTTATGGCCAACCAAATCTTTTAAGATTAAGCAATACATATATTTATAGCTTAACTTTTACGCCAGTAATAAGATTATGTTACTGTGTGTAATATAGCCTATACAGTAGCGTACTGTTTGTACATGGTATGACTTTTTTCTTCGGGCTGTTGGCCACTCTTAGCCCAAGGGTTTTTACAGTTTCATCGGGTTGAAAGGAGCGCTTAGGGCGCTCTGCCGAGACATTTATTAGTGGGTAACCTGCACAAGGGCTACCGGGAGGGAGCCTCGGGTTGGACCGTTACCCTGTTGGCAGTATGATTGGTTTCAAGATGTCCCGTAATACTGAAATTCCAGATTAGAGAAGGCGAAGAGTTAGCGTCATCTGCGTTTAAGCGTTAAAAAATGTCATTAAAATATTTATTAATTAATAAGTTAATTCAATAAGTTTAAGTCCGCACATAAAAATATCCCAAAAGAGTTATCACTACTAATACATAGAAATGTTTAATTAAATTTAAATGAAAGTAAACGTAATTTAAAACCGACATTAGTAAGAAAGTAACATACAAAAATGCTATAAAACTATTATGTAAGATCACGTTGCAGAGTCGCAACGATTTTTTGTATTACATTGAGAGTAACAAACGAGCGCACAGTTCACCTGATGGTAAGTGAATCACGCGGCCCATGAAATCTAGATTCATCCTTGACAAGATATCATAATGCAGATGCGTTGTCACCCTTGAGGACTAAGATGGAATGCCTCGTCACCAGTAATAAAGGTCTCCGAATACCTACACTCACTAGTCGAAACACAGCAGCACTATGCTGGTATTTCACGCTGGTATTATGGGAGGGCGTAGTCCTTCTCCGGTCGAGCTGACCCATTAACTCTGCAGCTAGAAACAAACTGCAGTGTAGCTTTACCACCGTTATATACAGTTATAAACTTGCTGCAGACGCATAGAACGGTCCGGGGGAGAACAGCGCATTTCTGAATACCAGTGTAAAAAAGTAATTTACTAATACTGAGTTTCATCTGGTGAAAGAAAGGTACAGTAGACCAAGGCACCAGTGACGAGGTACTTCACATTAGTTCACAGGGGGTAACAATGCATCTGCATTTCTTTTTCGGGCTGATGGCCGCTGCTAGCCCGCTATGAAACCATTATGTTATGGACCACAGGAATTGCAGATTTTTTGATGATAAATACATCATTATCGTGTCACGAAGTACGATTAAACCCACAAAAGTGTGTAGGGTACATTTAAATTATTGTATGGATGGCGATATAATAATTCTATCTCTAAATTAAGTGGTGACCCATTCGAGTAGCCGCCCCAGGGTAATATTTCTTTGCAGTCATTGAGGAAAGCCTATGTACAGCAATAGACTAATAAAGAGTAGACACGATAATGTTATTGAAATAATAATCAAGAATAATTGTTATATGATAATATGAATTGATAAAAAAGAACTGACGCCGCATATTCACAGATATAACAGTTTTTTATTCACACTTATTTGGACAACAAAAACATAGTTTGTACAAAAGGCGAACTTAATGCCAAAATGTATACCCGCCTAGCGTACTTTTGGATTGATTAGAGGATGTATTACGGACGCAACAAAAAACAAAAGTGCTTTTTATTTTTCAAAGTGTATTCTCTAAGTGTACTATCTATAACCTATATATAATGTGTAAGTATGACTCAAATGTATATATATATATATATATATGTTAAACATAACTCAATGTGAGAAATATAATTTACAGACAGACCGTAAACGAAAAGTAATCCAATCACTTATTCCTCGCGCACGATACTAGATTTTTATAATCAGGTAACTTCGTTAGGCATCGTTAATTGGGCTTGCTAATAAATAAGCCTCTCTATAGCAGAAGCCAGGGAGTACGAAGTCAATTTAAATGATCTAAAAGTTTCTATTATTTCTTTACATACTGAGATGCTATGCTGTTACTTAGCGCTGGTATTCTGTGAAGGTATGATCCTTCCCCGGCCGAGACGTTTTATGTTACAGCTAGAAACTAGCAGCACCTATAACATTATGAATGATTATCATGAACTATAGTATGTCTCCAGGCATGATGTTACCCGGGCGATTTCGACTACGGATTTGTTTTATGTTTGTGTAACGAGATGATTTCAAATACAATATATATATATATGTATGTATATACATATTTATAACGTAATGTAAGGCATATAATAGGATGGGTTGGACCCAGACAGTAAGAAGACGACCTGTGACACCGCACAAAGAGTAGACGAATATGCATCTATGAATAAACATCGCAGTTTTTTTTTAATTACATTGAGAGTAACAACTGAGTACACAGTTCACCTGATGGTAAGTGATTTCTGCGGCCTATGACATCTTCATTCATCCTTGACAATAATGCAGATACGTTGTCAACCTTGAGGACTGAGATGGAATGCCTCGTCACCAGTAATAAAGATCTCCGGAACCCGGCACTCACCAGACGAAAGACAGCAGCATTATGCTGCTATTTTACGCTGGTTTCTATGAGGGCGTGGTCCTGCCACGTTCGAGACGACTCATTAATTCTGCAGCTAGAAACAAAACTGCAGCGTAACTCTACCTCTGTTAAGAAGACGTTAACAAATATCTACCGAAGAAGTCGATTACAAAGAACACAAAGTTATTATATTATAAAATGTGTCGTTTTAATTTTATAACTTTTTTAACTGACCGAAAGTTGTTGTATCTAATTTATAAATAAAGCTTCTGACAGTCCGGGTTAACTATGATGACATCACTCGAAACGTCGGAAAATTAAAAAGCGCAAGAAATACCGTAAAATTAGTGTAACTTAGCTAAAAAGATGTGTTATTTTTGTTCAATGTTTATAAACCTTGTCACGCTAGAAATTAAGGCTAGGCAAAATTTGTCTTTTTGATAAAACTTATTAAGAGAACTTAAAAAATAAACAAAAACATGCCTCAAGCACGAAAAATAAAACAAACCTTATTGCGTTCAAGTTCATCTACTTAATACGAAACAAATGCGAAACTATTGTACGCGATTGAACGCACGCGAACAGTTATTTGCACGAACTTGGTCCCAGAATCGATTTATTCTATTCGATACAAAACCTAATAACATCCATAATTTTGACAACCGAATTACAGCCTTCTCAATTAGGAATAAGGTCCATTTCTTTGAAATTTCTTATTTCGAATCTATTAACTCGAATTTTTATTGAAGTAAATTGTCATAAGAATTAGAAATTGCAACCTTAGATACTATAAATAAAGTGCAAACTCGTAAGACGCTAAATTCCTTCCGATTACAACCAACAATTGCAATTAACGTTCCAATGATCAAAAGAAACGATTTAATTTATTGTTGTAACTGAAATACTGTATTAACACACTAACAATTTTATTGAAATAATTATTTAATGTACTTCGAGTTTTGACGACCGGGTGGCTCACAAACCAAATGGCTTGCAAATCAAAAAAAAAGCTAATCTTGTCTCTGGATTCTGGGTTGGATAGCAATTGGATGTCGATCCTAGTTTATATTTGTTATTCGTATTATATAAGGGCTTCGAGTGTATTTAAATTAGTAGAATACAATAATTAATAGAAATTTTAAACTATAATTTGACTACACGAGGTAGTGGTTAGATTACCTAGCTGCTGCGTTGCGGGTTCTGGGTTCGATTCTCTGCCGAGAAACAGTGCATCAAAAATTTTTGTTGGTTGAGGAAGATCAACCATAAAACCAATAACTTTTAATTTACAATAAACACTCTTCCTTAAATTGAAATCAAGCCCATCAAAACCCATTAGCCGCAACGTACAAGCCAAGTATTAGGCCACGCGACCTACAATACAGTGGCATTATTACAGTATTATTTGGTGTTTCTTCGTCGTTTGATGTTAATCGAACCGAATCACTATATTTCTGCAGCAATACTTTACTTTTTTATATCATTGAGAGTAACAAACGAGCACACAGATCACCTGATGGTAAGTGATTCCTGCGGACCATTACATCTATCATCCTTGCCAAGGAATCATAATGCATCCTTGACAAGTGACAACTTGAAGTGAGCATGTGACAACTTGAAGTGAGCATGTGACAACTTGAAGTGAGCATGTGACAACTTGAAGTGAGCATGTGACAACTTGAAGTGAGCATGTGACAACTTGAAGTGAGCATGTGACATGCGTTGTCAAGGATTCATTATGATGATGTCCTTGAGGACTGAGATTGAATGCCTCGTCACCGGTATCTTTCTCTCGTCTCCGGATCTTTGCACGAAACACAACAGCATAAAGCTGCTATTTTACGCTAGTATTCTGTGAGGGCGTGGTCCTGCCCCGGTCGAGCTGATCCATTCGTTTAAAATTTATTAAATTTATTTTTTGGCTAACAATATAATTGTTAAATCTTCACGTGGGGTTGTTTTTCTAGGTTTTCCTAGGTACGTTTTCTGTTGTCTTCAACTTCTTGATATGCTTGACAGCATTCATCACCATATCTTTTGAGCATCACAAGTGATTTGCCATTTTCCTACATGACCAACGCTTATAATAAAAGTTCTGCATTATGATTCCTTGTCAAGGATTAATATATGTCATGGGCCGCAGTAATCACTTAACATCAGGTGAACTGTGTGCTCGTTTGTAACTCTCAAAGTAATAAATAAAAATCATCAACGTAAACCATTCGCGTGAAGTAAATTGGCCGCTAGACTCCCGACATATTTTCAGTTCTTACAACATAATCTTAATGGAATAGCTCGACCTCTATTTTATTATAAAACAAAACATAAGCAATAGGTTTTTTTGTTCGCCCAAATATTACGTGGTCAAAACATTTGCTGCGTCATTATAACGCTGTGCAGCATTAGCCTCTGTTTTAAATATATACAAATTACTACTCACACTATCAATGAGTTGCTGTTTCTCTTGCAATTGCACCTCTTGGTGCCTAAGTGTAGCCCGCTGCTTCTCCGCGGTGCTGCTAAGTCGTGAGAGTACTTCCTGATCGTGTTCTCTAGCTGGTGACGGTGGAGCACTTGTACCTGTGGGCAAACAATGTAACGAAATTATCAAGGGCTCTCACGGCAATACACACACACGAAACCGTTTTAAAAATACTATTAATTTAATTTAAATAAAGACGGCTAAACTAATTTGCTACAAGAATTAGTTTAAGATCTTTATAAGACTAAGATTATTAACATATTTTTTCACCACCAGAATTGAGTCAAGAGAAACTTTTAATACTAAGCTTACGAACTATTTAACATGAGCGATCACCCAGAAGCTTCTCTGTTTCCGTTTAGCAACTCAGCGTTTAGATTTAAAATACTTCACTTATCCGAACATTCGTCTGGATCTCGGACATCGTAATTAACTTATTTTTTTTTTAGTATAATAGTTGTACATATCTATAGCGGTATACTAAAATTACCTTTGTAATATTTGACGATTCGACTTTGATGTAAGATTTTGACGCACATGATTTTAAAGTTATTTTTGGTAGAATTTTATTTTTATAAGTTCAAAGTGAAGCTTTTACGGGTTTTTTTATGTCGATAAATAAGAAATGCCCTTACAGACGTTCTCTAGGATTAACCGATACAATCGTATCACACAGCTAACACTGTACAATTCCCATAACTCCAGTGAGATGAAATTTAGCAACCGCGATTTAGCTAAGGTCATTATTTATTTTATATCTCTGAGTTTTGTTTTTGATTATAAGTTCATTGCCAGCACCGTGGCTGGTCTACGAGGATGGTGGTTCTGCGCGTCGACTCTCATAGGTCCGGCCGAGGGAGAGACCTGGCAAACGCAGACAGTAAAAATAATTTCGCTTTTAATGAGTCCTAAGTTACGTGGTACAGGTCTGTGGACAACAGATATACGAGCCCCGGTAAAGATGTGATGACTTTGATATTATTTTTTTTATTTTTAATCTTAAAAAGTTCGGCGTAGATATAATGAAAATGTGTGAAGTTTAGCAAATAAACTGTTTAACAATATTCTTATTTATCTGCGATAACATAACAGTACCCGAGTCATATATACCATGAAAAGTATCTATATGTAAATACTTTCATGTTTCATAAGGCCTAAGCGATAAACGCCTTTTTTTTTAATCATAATAAAGTGACTACGATCCACCAAGAAGTGACCACAAATCGGTCAACAATTATGGGAACGACAACCTCAAAGAAGTTTATTCACTCTTGCCTTATGATGTTATTTATTTTTTTTATATGAGGGGTGACAAATAAGCACGCAGCTCGGCCGGTAACAGATTCCCGTGGCTCATCATACGTATATAGGTACATCTTAGATAAGAAACCATCATACAGATACGTAGTCACCTTTGAGGATTAAGCTGAAATGGCTTGCCTCTAAATAATAATATAGCACCATGCTTACACAGCATCAATTCTGAGATACAGCATAATTATATGGGGTAATTCAGTAGTGGCAGATAGTGTCTTAAAAACTCAGAAAAAATGTATCAGAATAATATATGGTTCACACATCCTAGATACTTGCAAACCACTTTTTAAAAACTATAAAATTTTACCGCTACCCTGCCTATTTATCATACAAAAATGTATTGTATATATAATGATTGCTTAGGTACCCTAAGCAATCTTAATTTACGTTTATATTAAGATAATAATTAATGATTCTAGGTTTATAGCATCCTTTATAAATAATAACTTAAATTTATCGAATACATTAAAAACTTTACAGTATTTAAATGTGCCTTTGTTGTCACCTGTGTTTGTTTTTAATTTTAGAAGGTATAATTGTTTTTAAAATTCTAATAATAAAAATAAAATGTAATAAAAATTAATTTGATTCAAAATTAATTCATTCTTTATTCATTATCCCATTGAGCGATTATTAGCATTACACCCTAAAGGCCAAGATGGAACGTCTCGTCGTATCAAGTCTCCGGTTTCCATGACTCACCAGACCTACTTTTTCATCGCGTAAAACATCCAGGACCATCCAACCTTACCCGCTACATCTATTTTATAACTACGCCGTGGAGTGGCATAACTTATGTATCAGTTTACTAATACGATTTAGTTTGTTACGAATATGAAATAGTCTCTCTGTCTGCAGGTATGATACAAAATGGGGCATGAACTAGAAATAGGAACGTAGACGTGTAACGTGACCTAATTGTACATAATTGAATTATTAATGCCGTTTATACGGTATGGAGGTAGTTGTTACGAAACAAAAACTGGTCGAACATTATTTGCTATTTCAAGTTTTGTACTAAAATAAAAAAAGACAAACGCGGACACAATTCACCTGAATGTAAACTAAGCTATCTTTGTAGATCATGAAATCTACATCCAACCAAGATAAGGAATCAAGATGCAGATAGTTTCATTCCTAAGGACTGAAATAATCAATATATCGGTATATAGGCGTCAAGCCGTTTGTAAAACACGTACCACGAATTTTATCACACATGACATCACTATAAACTCTCGTAGAATGCAGTATATGGTCTCCGGTTTCTTTAAGTCGCCACACAAACAGAAGATTAGGAAGATTAGAAGGAAACGTGGCATTCCATCTCAGTCAGGGGATGACAACTTGAATGGACATGTATGATAGCAAATATTCAAGATGGCTTGAATATTTGTTAAGAATGGAAATAACTACGGATTAACGAGAGAACTATTTTAGATAAATTTCCATTTAATTAATTTAAGTAAAAAAACAAGCGTAACATTTAAGCGTTCTTTCCTTCGCGTGCATATATTATCAAATGTAAAAAGATGGGAGTATTAATAATAATATGCCATAGTTAAAATACTACTACTCTTTGTGAGAATATTTAGTACAGCAACTGACAACTCCTAGGCTTTTTGTACATTAATATTTAAAAAAGAACGAGCAACTAGTCGAGATGCTTGCCGCGTCTTCTCGCTAGTAGCGGCTTTCCGAAACGGTGGTCCTATTAGCTATCTTGACGATTCAAAGTTTATAAGGTTTATATTAATATGTTAATAATAAGTTTCTTTTGATTTGATTTGATTCAAGTTATCTCCAGTTGTTATGCGTTTTCTAACTCTGAATAGACACCAGTTAAGTGTCAGGTAGCCTAGTGACCAGGATTATAGACTGATATATATGACATTCTGAATCGTAAATTGTCATATCATGATTATTATTATATACTATTGAACTACCCGGTGAAGAGGTGCCTAACGGACGGGCCACCTCTTCATCTGTTTCTTTATCGTGCAGCTTTCCAATAGTAACGGTCTTAGATTGGCCCCCGCACAGTCCCGACATCAACTCTATCGAAAATTTGTGGGGTACCATGTGAATGGTGGCCACAAAACGTACCATTAACTTTCATCATCTTTAAATGGCTTTAAAAGAAGCATAGGAGCAAATTCAAATATCAACTTGTAACAAATTAATCTGTTCAATGTCAAAGAGATGTCGGGCAATTATTGCCGCTAAAAGACATGCGACAAAATATTGATAAGTTTACATGTCTTTAAAAAATGTCTACAATAAATTATAATAAATTTCATTTAATATTTATTACATTTATGTTTTATTAGTTAATAAGATAGGGGCTCTTCGTCTAAAGCTTAGTATACCTTCCACTAACATCTGTATAAAGCAACAGATCGATATTTAATATATTTTAGCATTATTTTACAGAACGTTTAATTTTTCATCTTTGCCTTTAATTTTTGGTTTACATAATTTTTATAGGGAATTTATAACCCTGGAGATGTTATTGGTATAGTGATATATTTCTGTATTATATGAAGCTGTGGAGTAACTATAATGCATAAGATGACGAATGCATACATAAGAGAAAGTATGAAAGTTGCACCTGTGGCGGACAAGTTAAGAAGTCACAGGTTGGCATGGTCTGGACACGATAGACACATAATGAATATGTGCATTTTAGTACATATTTTCTAGTAATATTATGTTGTAGCTAATTGAAAAACCTGGTGAAAAACTTATTTTAATTTCTGTACACATCCACACCTTTTCATTTTTTTCTTATTTAGTTACTTTTACTTTAAATAGGAGTGATTTAAAATTCCCAGTAAACTCTTTGAAAATATAATAATATGCCCGCGAAGGCACGAACGCTAAAGATTACGTTTATTTTTTAATTAATTTATTAAATTGAAATTTATCTAATATAGTTCTCTAATGTAGTGGTACTGCGACGCATAAGCATCTACATAAATCCTCTATAAAGAATTCAAGACGAATTCTAACAGTGGTAGAGCTACACTGCAATTTGTTTTTAGCTGCATAAGTAATGGGTCAGCTCGACCGGGGTTGGACTACGCCCTTCACAGAACACCAGACGAAAAATAGCAGCATTATGCTGGTATGTTTCGTCTGGTGAGTATAGGGTGCGGAGACCTTTGTTACTGGTGACGAGGCATTCTATATCAGTCCTCAAGGGTGACAAACAGTAATTAAGTCCGTTTCCCTAAACAACCTAAACGTTGCGCAAAACAGAATAGCGTTCTGGAGCTATTTCCCGCTGGTACTCTATGAAGTGCGTGGTTCTAGCCTGATCAACCCATACATTCTGCTACTCAAAAGTAACTACAGCGACTCTTATCACGACTATAACTTATAAAATATTTAGCCAATTTGTATTGTAATCGTTCATATTTTAATGGTTCATCTTATTACTACTCGTTTATAAATGCAATTCCCAAAATTCCTGTTGAAATACACACGTTGCGGAGCAAACACATTCATATAATGTGTTAATAACAATAATAGATATAAATATATGATATAAATCCTAAAACTGATATCATATATTGATATCTCAGTTTTAGCCCTTCCTTGTCACTGAGCAATGGACATTCTTGAACATATCTTTTGTGAGTCTCAAGGCAACATACAGACAAAAATTCTAGATGCCCTGGCTTGGAGTTCAATAAACTCCTAACCTTTCACTCAATAACCTTTCACATAACACAAGCGTAAAATTTCAGATTAACGATAGTTTCAAAATTTATAGTTTCTCGTAAAATGAAAAAGATCAGATTGTGCTTATTTAATAAAACTTAAAAAGAGCATTATAATAGAACCGTAATAAAATAACAACATATATATAATTTAGTAACTACTCGGGGATAAAGAAAATTATAACAAAAAATGGTACTGCTCTTAAAAAGCATAACTGCCGAGACCCTTACCAATGGCTACTCAGTAATTACCTTCAGAGCTGATATTAGCTTCAAGTTAACTTAGACGTTATTATGACGTTTCAACAATGCTTTAAACCCTCATTGAATAAAGAATACTGCAAGGTTAAGTGTGGAAATGTTTTAATTAATGGCGGCTATAAAGGAAAAATATCCACATACAAGATAATATTTACGTTCATCACACACAAGTGGAGGCATAATGTGTGATGAACGTAAACAAATTAATTGTAATGTGCGTTTGGATAGTGAGGAGTACTTCACTCCTGGGTCCTGTGTTCGATTCCCAACCCACGAACAATCAAACCTTTGTTTTTTTTTATTACATTATAAATAACAAACGAGCACGCAGTTCACCTGATGGTAAGTGATTCCTGCGGCCCATGACATCTACATTCATCCTTGACAAGGAATCATTATTCAGATGCGTTGTTACCCTTGAGGGCTGAGTTGCCTGAATGCCTCGTCTCCAGTAATAAAGGTCCCAGCAGTAATAAAGGTCCCAGCACTCACCAGACGAAACACAGCAGCATTAGGGTGCTATTTTACGCTGGTATTCTGTGAGCATGTGGTCCGACCTTGGTCGAGCTAACCCATTCATTCTGCAGCTAAAAAAAACTGCAATGTAGCTCTACCACTTTTCCATCAGTCTTATTGTCATATGCATTACATTTGACTAGCGAACGGGACTATAAGTAAATTCCACTGCATCTGCTCAAATGTTTACTATTCTATAATGTCCTCATGTGCATTCTATTCATAAATACCCAAAACGTTCCTAGTAGCTGATCCGATGCGACTTGTTAAGTAGATTCGACGTGGTTTTTATTTTTTTCATACTAGAAACTAACGCTAAAACTGGCTGGCAGTATGAAAGAGTCTGAAGAGAGATGGACCAAACAGAATACGGTAACAACGCAACGCGTTCTATAGTACAGCTATAGGATCGTGGTAGTCACAGAACGGATCAACTGTGTGCTAGGCTGTCTCCAATTCTTGTTCTAAAAACTATTGTTCCTAACATGCTCTCAATGTTTCTATGTGAAGCTTTATAACATACACTGCTTGCTTGTACACCGCTATGAGAGTTCTAAACGAGTTGAAGTGAAACATTTCAAATATATCTAGGGCGGGTGAGACCACGACTTTCTACGCCATTACATCGACCGGCATCGCCTCCAGTTCTTATATTATCAACTTCACTCTGTGTGTCCATTGACCATTTAATTTAACAGTTGTCATTTTTCCGTAATTATAAACTAAAAAATAATAATTTAGACTAATGTCCCATGTTAATTTGTGGCGCGTTGTCAGTTCATGGAAAACTTTACAACAATTTAGAATGAATTGAAAAAGATAAAGCGGTATTATTTTTATTTATATTATTATACTTCTTTAATTTCAGTTTTAAATAAATAAATTATATTCAACGATTTTTTAATAACTAGATCGAAATGAAATATTGCTATACCGACATCGAAGTTATCGGCAATCGAGTTCGCAATGAGAATTCGATTTTTTTTTTACACTTGTCACTTTATGACTAATAACTTTGGAATGATCTACCCCTAAACAAACATACAGTAAAATTTAATTTGGGCGGTTATTCAGGAAACATTGCCTAATGCTGAAGCAGTAACTAATTCTCTCTTTTCGTAATTTATTTTATTTTGACATCACAAGTTATCAAATCAGTCAGTTTATATGATGTGTGTGTATATTTGTATATGGGTGTGTGTACAAAAAATATACAGTATGTGCATGTATGTAAAGTACAGACAACTTTATTAATATTATTAATATGTATATTATTTATGTTAATATATTATTTATTACATTATTATAATTAAAATAAGTTTTTTCTTGCATCCACATTATATTTTCTGGTCAACCCAAAGGTAAGTTAGGTGGATTGACCAGATTTGCATTCGACGCTCAGCAGTCGCCGAGAACAAAGTAGGAAAAAATAAAAGTGAACAGAGTGCACAATGGAGGACTCTTCCTCAGAGTCGTTGCTGCACTTCATCAACATATTAAAAAATAAATACCCCGATGTCTTCCAGGGCCTCCTCCATATTCTGCACTTCATCCGCAGTCTCCGAAATGGAGCTGGATAACGCCGGGTCCCCTGAGGATCCCCAAGCCGAAGACACCAGCGATTTCACGCTGGTTGAAAAAAAAAGAAAAAATCGGGCTTCACCCGCCCCGACGCCGCCTCCTAAGGCGAAAAAACGGGAAATAAAGGCCCCCTCTCCCCAGCCATCCACATCGGCCCTGCCCCAGGGCCCCCTCACAGCTGCCCCACAGCAAGCCCCCGCCGCTCCTGAGCGCGCCCTAGCTGGCTCAAAGAAACCTTCGGCTGTCTCACAGCCATCGAAACGCCTGCCGCCTGTCTTCATTCAGGCACAAGACAAGTGGCCGATTGTCGCATCGGCCCTATCCAATCGCTACAAATATCAAGCCACCCACCGCTGTAGGTATTAAACTGCAGCTAGAAACCGCGGACGACCATAGAGCGGTAACTCGCTTCTTGCAAGACAAAGGTGTTTTCTTTCACACCTACACCTTGGCGGAAGAGCGCCAACTCAGAGTAGTAATTAAAAACCTCCCGCGGGAAATCCCAGCTGATCTGATCAAAGAGGACCTTCAGACCTAGAATCTCCCAGTCCTATCTGTGCATAGGATGTACAGTGGCCATAATAAAAAGCCATTCAACATGGTGATTGTGACCCTCGAAAGATCCGAGGCCGGGAAGCAGGTATTTAACCTAAAAACCTACTGCCACCTCTCTGGGCTGACTATAGAGCGCCCACATAAAAACGGCCCACCAGGCCAGTGCCACAAATGCCAATTATATGGCCACTCAGCACGCAATTGCTTCGGCAAACCCAAATGCGTCAAGTGCCTGGGTGACCATGGCACCACCGACTGTCCGAGACCCAAGGACAAGGCCCTTCTGGCCACTTTCGGGCCCCCCGCATGTGTCCTATGCAACACAGAGGGACACACAGCCAATTACCTTGGCTGCCCAAAAGCCCCCAAGCCGAAACGTCCGGCACTAAAAATCGCGCCCAAGGTCGCTACCCCGACCGCCGCCCCCGCGCCAATTCTCGCTCCTGTCCGACCCCTACGCCCCGCATGGCATACGCCGATCGGCGTAGCGACCGTTGCTCAACCAGTTGACCAGCCTCCTCCATCAGCCGGACGGCCGGTTAGCGAAAGCGACCTCGACTTAGTGTGTCGCTTCGCCGCCGTCTTCAACGGCGCCGACGTCTCAGCCCTAGCAAAAGCCTTAAGGGATTCTAATGGCAAGCCCGAAGTCAGGATTGCCGCCACAATGCGCTACCAACATGTAGTGTCAGCCATCGTCAACTTTTAAGCATAGAGGGCCTTTACAACGGCAGAGTAAAACCGCGTTCCCTTAACGTCGCATTTTTTAACGCGAACGGTATTAACAATCAACGCGACGAAATCTTCAATTTCGTTCGCGATCACCTAGTCGACGTGCTCCTAGTGCAAGAGACATTCCTCAAACCGCACACTCGCAATCCCAACATTGCGAATTATAACATCATTAGGAATGATAGAACTTCTGCCGCTAATGGCGGAACTCTCATTTACTACAAAAAGTCCTTGCACTGCGTGCCCGTCGACACGCCAACCGTCACTTTCCTAGAAGCCTCAGTCTGTCAGCTAGCCATGACCGGCCATGCCCCCATCACAATCGCGTCCGTCTACCTGCCTTGCAGACGTGATGCACAAGTATTACGAAGCGACTTCGTGGCACTCCTTTCCCTTGGAAACTCAATCATTTTGGCAGGAGATTTCAATAGCAAGCACACTCGGTGGAATGCAACTAAAATCAACCCCCGGGGGTTGGCTTTAGACTCGCTAAGCGACGCACTCGACTTCGACGTCGTAGCGCCTACTACGCCTACCCATTTTCCATATATTGGGTCACGCACCGGATGTTCTTGATATTGCCATCTGTAAGAACATCAACCTCGCCTTCCAAGGGATAGACGTTATCCACGAGATCGCTTCCGATCATCGCCCCGTTCTTCTTCGGTTAGGGCCCTCCGCCCCAACCTCACCCTCCACCAAAACCATAGTAGACTGGCAACGACTCAGGAACGACCTGAAGGAAGCCACGTCACCACACCTAGATGCTATTCCTAGGAACATATCTTCAGTCCACGACACGAACCTCGCAGTTCATGCCCTCACTAGGCACATCACAGACAGTCGTCGAGGATTGCTCGAGGCGGGTTCCCTCGGTGGAAGACCACCGATGGACCCTGCCAAGCGACATAAAGGACCTAATGAGGCGCAAGAATGCGGCGACTCGTGCCCACGACTTATATCCCACTGAAAGTAATCGGCTGGTGCTACGTACCCTTCAGCGTGAAGTCCGGTCACGCATAGCCCAGTACAGGAACGATCGGTGGGATAATCACCTCTCCAATATCGAACCTTCCCACCTCGCCTTCTGGCGACTTCCCAAATCCCTAAAAGTGGGGACCGCCCAAACAATGCCTCCTTTAGCGCGTCCTAATAAACCACCCGCCTTCTTAGACGAAGAGAAAGCCGAATGTCTGGCTGACAATCTGGAGCTCCAATGCTCACCGAGCACCCTACCGATCGACGCCGCTCACCTTGCAATGGTTGACAGCGAAGTCGACCGGAGGAGTAAGGAACCACCTCGCGATTCCGTTACCCAAGTCACATGCACCGAAGTTGAGTCCATAATAAAAAACCTGCGACCACGCAAGGCTCCCGACCCCGACGGCATCACCAACAAGGTGATGAAACTCCTACCCATGTCCATTTTACACCTACTGGTAATAATCTACAACGCGGCCATATCCAAAGGCACCTTCCCGAACACCTGGAAGGAAGCCGACGTCATAGGGATTCTCAAGCCCTCAAAACATCCAACCGATCCATCAGCCTATCGACCCATAAGCCTACTCAAAGTCTTGGGTAAGGTATATGAAAGGCTCATCCTCGCCCGCCTCAAGGACTTCATGCTGTCCCGAGGGCTACCAATCAATGAGCAGTTCAGGTTTCGCACCCAACACTCATGCACACATCAAGTGCACCGCATCACGGAGCACATTCTCAGTAAATTTCTTCAGGGCTACCAAACTGGGGACTTTTCCTCGACGTGGCGAAAGCTTTCGACAAGGTCTGGCACAACGGGCTCATATACAAACTATATGAGCTCGGTGTGCCAGATCGACTCGTACTTATCATACGAGACTTTCTCCGAAATCGAACCTTTCGTTACCGCGTCGAGGGAACGCGCTCCGAGGTTCACCCCATTTGTGCCGGAGTACCACAAGGCTCCGTCCTAGGTCCTATTTTATACACACTCTACACCAACGACATACCGCGCACTCGCTGTGTAGAGCTAGCCCTTTTCGCCGATGACACCGGCCTCTATGTGTCTGGGTTCAAACCTTAGGGAAATGGTTTCGAAATGGAGGATGGAGGTTAACCCCACCAAAAGTGCAGCCATGTACTTCCCTCGGCGCAACAAAACGCCGCATCTCCCAACTATAGAGTTATTTGATCGTCCAATCCCCTGGGAACAGACAGTCAAATACTTAGGCGTTACTTTAGATGAAAGACTCACCTTCGGTCCGCATGTCAACCGCGTACGGAATCGAGCAGCGTTCGTCCTAGGTCGTTTGCACCCGTTACTCAATAAAAATAGCAAAATGTCCCTGCGTAATAAAATTACACTATACAAAGCGCGCATCCGACCCATAATGACATACGAAAGCCCCGTCTTTGCGCATGCTTCCCCGCGTCACTTTCACCGACTTCAGGTAATACAAAATCGTTTCATGCGCAAGGCCACCGGTGCACCGTGGTTCTTGCGTAATGAAAATCTACACTTAGATCTTGAGCTGCCGACCATAGCTCAGTACCTGAAGCAGGCTTCCCGCCGATATTTCGACTCTGCCGTCACACACTCTAACCCCTTGATTGTAAGTGCCGCCACTTACAATCCCATCGCGAATCACAGATTCACCCGCGTCCGAAGGAGACCGAGGCACGCTCTCATTGACCCCGACGACGTGACTACCAGGGCCCAAGCCCTTCATAAAACACAACAAACGTACATTGCACCCTCACATCGCCCCCGCCAACGGCGAGGGCGTCGCCAACAAGGATATTCGCGATACCGCCATGTCACTGGTCGGTTCTCTCCAGTCCATACAGATAGAAGCGTCGCTGGAGTTTCTTGCGCCACTTCTTCTCCAGCGCCCACGCATTCCGAAGTGGTGGTACAGATAGCTAATAATCATAGCGAATTTAAAGAATCCTCTGTCAGAAGCAACTGACCAAGCCGAGGTTCGGCCCTCTCGGGCACCCTCGAGTCAGACGCTCTCGCGAAACAAGGTAACGGTCCAAGCCGAGGCTCCCTCTCGGGAGCCCTTGTGCTGGTTACCTATATATAGAGGTCTCGACTGAGTGCCATTAGCGCTCGGTCACCTCTCAACCCGGTGAAACTGTAAAAGCCCTCGGGCTAACAGTGGCCTTCAGCCCGAAAAAAAAAAAAATGACCAGATTTGGTAGAGAATGCCTTTTGCATTCTCTATCTCTAATAAATTGTGCAAATAAAGAATAAATAAATAAATATATGCCATACGTTCGTCGAAGTCTGATACATCATCAACTAGAGCTAGAGCAACACAATACTTATTTTTTGATTTTTTATCTGTGGTGTGACAAAGACGATATCTCATTTATGACCGGATATTAATTGCGATGTTAATATAATAGTACCGTTTGCAAAAACACAAGCGGCACTCACTTCTCGTGGGCTAAGCCACAGTTTATGAGATAAGATCTTAGAAAGGTACGAGTGAGTGCTTCTGCGTTTGAGCTAATATTTTCGCCACTATAATATTTTCTGCATATTTATGTTAAGAAACAAGACTTAGGCCTCCTACATAGACTCATAGCCTATATATAAACCTATCCGGTAAGAGCGGAAAACGACAACTTTTTTTTACATAAAATATGGAGGCAAGAAAACGGCACATCTCAAAGTAAATGATCACTTCCACCTAAGAACCACCATAGGCATCTGAGCAACTTCCGGCGTGTTGCCGTCCTTTAAGAAATGAGTAGACTGAATCAAGTGGACTGGCGACACCGCGATATCGGACGCTTTGGTATTCGTCATCGATCTTAACATTCTCTGTCTCACATATTCAAGATGGACATTTCGCCATCTGACAGTAAAGCCACAAAATTACCCCCCACCTTTCAAAACAGTGTTATATTACGACGTGATAGACGGTTAGTTACCCTAAAAATAGAAAAGTCTAACTCTTTTTTTTTGTGGGTGAGTATTGCTGTTGTTCCAGAGACCTCTACAGCTTTATCTTATTGCAGACTCGCGAGCGGGAGGCCCGCTGAGTAAAGTCTAACTCACCGTCCCCGGGTGCATTTATAGTGCGCCTCAGCCTTTTGTTCTCGTCCTGAAGTCTGGCAACAGCTGTCACCAACTCGGCCGACTCGTTACGCCATTGTTCCTCGATAGCTTCTATTTCCTGTGAAATAAATATCATTTTGATACACTCAATCATGATAACATCCCTACGTTGGTTTTACTGCGATGGACAATAATCATGTATGTATGCTTTTAAGTTGCAGCTTTAACTTGGCAGCATTAATGGCTCGTCTCCATCGGGAAGGACGATGCATTCAAAGAATACCAGTGTAAAATTGCCACTGCGTTTCGCCTGGTGAAAGTAACTAGAGACGTACAATTGGCATTCGCGTCTACATTTGAATTCTCAATAAATGTAAATATTAACATGCTTGTTTTATAACTATGGTTAGTTCACAGTATCTTCGTCTATAAGTCTTGTATAACATATGCAACCAGAGTACTTGCAATAAGGTGGTAGTATTTTTATTGGAGAATAGTTTTTAACCTACAGTACAATACTGCATGAATATTTTTATACAATTAAATTTATTAAATTAATATTTTATAAAAATACGCGTATATGTACCGTGTGTCGCCATTATAAGGCTAGTAATCTAGCGACTGTTCGTTTATAACTTAATGTGACAGCAAATTAGATAAAGTCTAACGAGTGTGTTCTCTGTGCTGTCCGTACTTTTTATAAGTTATTTAACTCAATTTTACCCGTTATTTTCGTTTACAAAATTGTTATTGTTGTATTAATGTTCCCTTTTATTCTTTACAAACTTAGACAACGAATAATTTGTTTCAGTTATATATTTTATTTCATTTTTGAAATTGTTATAATCTATACATATATAATTACTTGTCATGACTGACCGACTGGTTCATCAAAGTAGAAAACCGCTAGGGCTACAAACTCGAAATTTGGACAGTTGATGCCAGTTATGTTGTAAGCATCCACTATGGAAGGATTTTTGAAAAATTCACTCCTAAGGCGGTAATAGATGATGAACGGCTATATGGAAGTCCGTCATTATCAAAGTAAGAAACACGAAATGTCATATACCTTCTTCTGTTTAGAAATAAATGTATGTCGATATACAGCATTTATCAAAATTTAACCACTAAGGGCGTCAATTAGGGGTTGAAATTTATTACGGGACGTTCATCACTGTTGAAGGAAGCATGAAATTCAATATAATAGCTTATATAAAGTTTAGGAAAAAATTTGTACACTATTTTTTAATCGCGCTATGCATTTGTTTTTAAGCGGCTTTTAGCTTGTGTTACATACAAACTACCAATCTTATATATATATATATATATATATATATATATATATATATATATATATATATATATATATATATATATATGTATGGATGCTTTTTAAAATATTTCTAATTAGTCGTCCAAGCGGCCAGTAACAGAAAATAAACTCCTACATGTGTAAGACTCATCTTGTAATTAAAAGTAAGATATGTTTTATATTTTATGCATTAATGAGCAATAATGAGTTTTTATTTGAGTGCCTATATTATTGCATGATTATTAATTATGGAATGTGTATATTTTTTAGATAAACTTTCTTAATTCATTAGAAGTGTTTCTAATTACTTGACCACCACTGTATATATATATATACATATATATATATATACACATATATATATATATATATATATATATATATATATATATATATATATATGTTATATACTTACTATATTATACACGTAATTTAGATATGGGAAGAGTATCGCCGGAGAACGTGTCAGAAATCCAACAGCCATTTCATAGTCTTAACCTCTTTGCGAAACAGACGTCTTTCTGCAATTGACGTTCAATATACACTTCTACTGACTTCTAAGCCGAGGAGTTTATATTAGTGATAGTACGAAAAGTAAAACCCTTCGAGAGCAAAACCCAAAGCTAACAGACCAGCTTCTGAACCAAT
Organism: Teinopalpus imperialis; assembly: GCA_029286865.1. Lineage (NCBI taxonomy): Eukaryota > Metazoa > Arthropoda > Insecta > Lepidoptera > Papilionidae > Teinopalpus > Teinopalpus imperialis. Next base: position 5,663,424 of record JAGSMU010000030.1, on the reverse strand, counting down.
AGACACTCTTATTGGCAATTTTCTATGCTGGTATTTCAACTTTGGCGCTATGGAAACGAATATGACGTGAAGTAACGACTAACGCAGGACATGTGGGCTTCTTCAATATTCATAATTTTATACGAAGACCTGGAGAACGTTACGCTCAGTGTTGTATTTGAGCAACAGTTGCAATCTGTTCGGTTCGGGGAGGGCTCTCAATGTTTACGGGTGGCACGGCACTTCTTTGACGGCGTACTAAGTTCATTTTCCGTATTCGCAGTGTTAATGCCGAAAATTACATAAAAGACATTCTACAATCTCATGTGATGTCACGCTGGGTATATTGTAGAAGGATTCCCGTTAGTGATAAGTCTAAAATGCTAGTTAGTAATAAGTCTCTTGGCTAATAGGAAAAAGAGGTTCTCAAGTGGTAACCTCTTAGTGACAATCTTAGCGCAGGACAACCCGCCACTAAATGGAATAACAACCTTTAGTTTGCGGGATGCATTGCATTATCTTCATCTCATGCAATGGATGCATGAGATGAAGATAATGACTATTGTATACCCAAGTGTGCAGAGCCTAAGATTAAATATAATCATAATTCGCTTTAGTGGTAAAATGGTATAGAAATAGATAAGTTTTCACAATTTACATAACAAATAATTACAACTATGCAAAAACGGTAGAGCTACGATACAGTTTGTTTCTACAACAACAGAATGAATGCATCAGCTCGACCGGGAACCACGCCCTCACAGAATACGGATGTGAAGTAGCAGCATAACGCTTCTGTGTTTCGTCTAATGAGTGTAGGGATCCGGAGACCTTTATTACTGGTGACGAGGCATTCCATCTCAGTCCTCAAGGAAGACAACGCATCTGCATTATGGTTCCTTGTCAAGGATTAACGTGGATGTCATGGGCGGCAGGAGAACCACTTCCATCAGGTGAACTGTGTGCTCGTTTGTTACTCTCAAAGAAATAAACAAAAAAGAGAACGGCTGGGACTAACTATCTTTGCAGTGGATGTGGATTCTTGGCATCTGAACCACGTAATTTGCCTCATCCTTAATAATGCGTTCAAATATATTTTGACAGTAATCAGTTCTGACAAAAAAATAATATAATTATAAAAACACCGTATTAAAAGACAACCGTTAGAGATGAATCAATATCTTACGACCTTATCTTATTATTTATATTTTCATAGTGTTTTATACTCCTTTTATCAGTTATCCAGTAGGCATTATTGAATTCTATTCATAAGAAAATAAGATTTTTCTTTCATAGATTTTCAATATTCTCGGCACCTGCTAACGTTGGCGTTTGAACAACTCTGAGGAAATGTAGGCATGAAAAATGAATTGGAAACTTACTTATTTTCAGGCTGAACATTAAATATGGAAAAGTATTTTGACAATTCTTACATAATTAATTAATTATAGCATAATAATATATTGTTTCTAGCTGCTGCGTGAATAGGTTGACACGACTGGGGAATGTGCCCGCGGAATGCCAGTGATAAAATTGCAGCATAATGGTGGTGTGCTTCTTTCATTTTTTAATCTTGTTAAGATTGGATGTAATTTCAAAAGTTACGTTACTAAGAACAGTCAGTCCGTCAGTCAGGACAAGTAATTATATATGTATAGATAAACATAAAATCAACAATTTAAAAATTAAATTAAAGTTTATGGAGTGCAGACCATTATTTAGCACCAGGTGAACCGTGCACCCTTGCTTACATAATTCAAAATTTCCATTCTAAAGTTCAAAATTACGTTTAACCGAAGTCCTACAAACATGAGTTTAAAAAAAACTAACAGTAGATGACTAACCACCTTATAATCCAATCGCGCAATAGCATTGCCCTTCGCTCCTTATATCAGTCTGCTTAAAATCAATCCCAAAAAAATTACTCATAATTTCATCTCATTGACTAAGCACAAAATTGATATCGATGTACATATTTACACGTGAAACTTCTCACATACAAATTAAACAGTAAGTACAAGCATTACATAAATTCATTCACTACTTGATTTCGACCATCATAAAAACCATTAAACTTTAACTGCGCACGACACATCATCATTGGAAGGTGTTTATTAGCGCATGCGCAGCGTAACTCATATCTCGTCGTTTTTCCCGAATCCGATAACATTGAGAAGAATGCGAATGCCAACTATTTCGTACTAATATATAGGGTGTCCCAGAACTCAACGTCAAGCCGAAACGGAGTGACAGAATTGATCGTAACCATCATGAGAAAAATCTGAAAAAAAATCTATCCCATGCAGTTTGATTTTAACTATGGGCATTTTAAGTAAAACCTAGAAATTTGGTCAAACTGTAACCATATTTCGGTTATTGTCGTTAATTTTTATTATTTTTGTTCATTTAAACTTTGGAACCATAACCCTATATAACATATCTGAATGACGGTCAAAAATAATGATACAATTGCCCCAAGTTTACTAGAATTAAGCCTAATTTGTTAAACTATGAATTTAAAATTTTCAAAATTTGTCGACTTTGAAAGGCTTCCTTTATAAAAAATGTACTAGAGTGCCTTGGCAAGTGGCATTAAAAGTTGGCGTGTTTAATCAGGAATCTAAAATGGTACAATACTTGTTAGTTTCATACTAAAAAAACGAGTAAAACAATAAAAACCTCAAGTTACCAGATTTTTGCTAACCCATTTTACTCAGTTAAAATGTTTTTGATAGGATAGAAAAGTTCTTGGTTGGTTCTTAATTCTACGGCAAAATGATGAGAGAGATGGATGGAGACATTTTGGCCAGTGAGCGAGACAGATAGTGATGCCACTTTTACTAAAGTCAACAAAAGTTTACTTTTTGAAAAAATTAATAAAATAATAAAAAATCTGCGTGGCAAAAATCATGTATACGGATTTGTCCCCAAATCGGAAAAGTTCTAATGAAAAACACATGAGACATACCAAGTATCCAGTGGTCTACGCGAACGAAGTCGCGGGCAGAGCTGGTACATATTAGTATTCAGCTCCTCAGATTCCATATTCTAACGAACTACAAGACTAGTTTTGCAACAATCGACGAGGAACGTATGAATGGAAAAGAAACGAAAAGGGTCGAACAAAATAAAAATACGTTACTGCATTCGATTGGTAGTTAAAGATATACCAATGTCGGCAAGATCAGAGGAAGTAGCGAACCTACCCGTACTCATATTTTGATTTAAAAGTCTGGCCGGTTGATTCTCAACCTTCTGTACTGTACAGTTTTTTTTAATAATTTAAATATTATAATCTGTGGAGGGGACGCGCCAATTGGAAATACTAAATTGGTACAAGCGGATAAAGACAAATGTAGTAACAGATACAAAACGTCCGACAATCATTACGGATTAGATAACCAACTATGTATTTGTAGGTGGGGTACATAGTGTATGGGGACTAGTTGAATTTATTGAAGCGTAAAATACAATTGGTTAAATGCACATATTGTCACTGGTTGTCCTGTATTATTGTCTCACTACAAACAAGTAAAATTTACAGTGAATACCTCGAAAAGAGTGTAACGAAAAGCGGACTGTGAACGCTTTTGGGATTTCTCGGAAATTTTTGCAGAAATCTAGAATCACAGATTTTTAAAAATAAAACTAAATTCATTTGACTAACTTTGATTTTTGCCAAACGAAAATGTACAGAAACTTTCTAATTTTGAGACAATTAAATAACGAAAATTGACAACAATGGCTACCAATATTTGACAAGACAAATTATTTACTAAGAGTAATTTGATATTCAAAAGTTAAAGCTAATTACAATTCTAGGGATAAACAGATTGTAAGAGTTTCTGCATGATAATGACTTTTAAAGTAAATGGAAAATGTGACATTTAGTAGCTATCACTGTTAATCAGATTAAACATATTATACAAATAAATTACCCCCAATCAAGTTTGCGATAGAAGAAGCTCTCATGTTGCGCATTTAAGCTCAATTGGTAAGACAGAGACAGCAAATGAAATCCATTTATCATCTTAAGCTTATTAGATCCATAATGTATCCACAGGAAGTGTGCCAATCGCATAGTCACAAAATTATTTTTATTTGTATATTAATGGGTCTGAAAGCAGATTCCATTTGCTATAAAACCACAGAATTAATTATATGTTTAATCTATTTAAAATATCGAAGTGAATCAAGTTTTAGTGCAACCAATTTAAGATTTCAATTCATTCTGCATAAAAAAGATAATCGTGCAAATTGGCCCACAAATTTTTGGGAAAACCAGTGTTTAAATAAAAAATGGTGACAAAGCTAACTCTATACTAATCTTGTATGCATTTAAGATTTAAAATAAAAAATTTAATATGTAGACCAAAGTATGCAATATCTTTTAAACAATTTATCAGCTTTAATATAAACTCTTTAATATTAAATCAATCATATAAATATTACAGTGGTAGAATCATACTGCAGCTGCAGCATGTATGGGTTTGCTCAACAAGAGAAGGGCCACCCACCCTCAAAGAATACCATGATGAAATAGCATAACATTGCCATGTTCCATATGGTGAGTGTAAGGATCCAGGGACCCAATCATGGGTAACAAGGCATTCCATCTCAGTCCTCAGAAATTATAAATGTAAATAAAAAAGATTAAGAAATTAAGAATTGTGTGAGTACTTTAAGAAGTACTCATTATAAGTTCTTAAGCAGTTAAACATTTTATTGATATGGAATAGGAATTGTCTAAGAGTTTTATTATTAGTTACTTATGGGGATGAAGCTGAGTATGTGAATCCTTAAACCATACATGTAGAATAAGGGTATTTTTTCAATGGCGGCCTTTGGCTTTCTTACACAACTATAGATACTGACGTAAATTTTTAACAAAGATTCATAACACACTTATGAACTCAGAACTATCAAAATATTATTCTGGCACATTGTTACTCATTAATTTTGATTGATATACCCTACTCATGAATTGACTAACTGGTAAGCCCCAGGCTCTAGGTTCAATCCTAATAGAGGCTATTATCCGAAACCAATGTTAAAATGCATGCCTGGGTGCATGTTCTATGTTAGAATAGTAATAGTTAAAAAGTTAAATAACATGGTATAACATTTAGAACTTTAATAATATTTTAGCACATCTTATGAAATCAGTACAGAAATTCCACCTCCTCAAGATGCTGTGAGCTCTTGCTTTGTAGATTAGACAAAAAATAAATAAAAGTGAACCGAACAGTAGTTTAGATAAAGTATGACATCAGGACATTACCACCTGTCTCCCCTATACCCATTAGAATGATGAAACACTCAAAACATTGAGAATTAAAAAAGTTATAACAAATGGAATACACTCAGCAAAATCATATTAAATCAATGATAGTGTAATAAATTAAAGAAAATTTAACTAAATAAATGAATACAAAATACAAGCATTTTGTATATACACTTATCAATTTAAGAATGAATATCTCTCATACAAAAATTAATTATTCAAACACAAAACTAAGGGGACATTAGTTTTGTTTTTGAATACTTCATTTTTAGGCCAAAAAGCATTGTACCTAATGTTATGAATCTCCTAGGTCGTCAGAAATATTTAAATTTAGATACAATACAACTACTTAGTTGTCAAGTTCATGTTCACACAAAAATTGCAATATTATTCATGCATACAAGATACATTATATCCAATTACACAATTGAGAGTACAATTCTGTTGTATTTCATACCTACTACAGGTAGAGGTAATCTAATGATTATAAAAGATACTATAGGATATCGATATCGGATAGGATACTATACTATACTATATACTACTTTCTATATTGTTTTCAATAAAAAAACAAAATACATTATATAGCAAATTTTGATTTTTGTACTTAAAAGTATTAAGTAGTCATTTTATAGGCCTAACATAAACCCTTAGCATACTAAACATCAATAGGCAATATGCGATGATGTCGCGCAATTCAACTCATCGGTAACAATCTTTTGCAAGTACAAGTCAATGCGTTCATATATGTCGAAACTAACAAATGTTAGTCAGTTGAGTAAACCTAACAGGTACCAATAACTTCATTAAAGTATGGCCTCTGCAACTTACCTTCTCGAAGCGCTGCCTATATTCAGCCTTTTCTATTTTATCATTCTCCAACTGAGAAATTTTTGCCGTAAGCTCATGTAGTGCTTGATTCTCCTTTTCATTTCTCACTGCAAAATTTTCCAGCAGTTCAAGAGCATTAATAACTTTTGGTAATAGCGCTGTTACGGCATCAGGGCCGTATTTCTCGATAATTATTTCGCATTCCTTGCCGATATCAGACGCCAAATCGTAAACGTCGACGACAGTAACGTCGTCGTTGTAATCTGGCATTTTGGCAGAGAAACGTCTGCGGTACGGCATTAAAAATCACTTTGTTTTCACTCCACCACAATACACAAACTTCTATTACAAAAAAGTGTGCGCCTTTAAGAAGTGCGCCATTATTACTGAAAATAATGATATGTCAAGATCGTGATTCTAAGGTTGATCCGGATCTAACAAAAACGCTATTTATGACATCATTTCGTTACGTTGCTACAACTATTAAATATTGCCCAGAGATCATTTTGAATATTAAAATATAAAAATATTAATATGGAAGCATATAAAAATATTATGGAAATAATTAAGTATAATGAATAATGTCTGAACACTGTTTGTATGTTCTGTTTTATAATATCAAGGGATGAGCACACAGTTGTCCAAAAGTGATGATTGTGGACCATGTCTACATTGATCTACAAGAAAGATTCAAGATTCACATGTGCTGATACAATTGAGGACTGAGATGGAATATCTCGTTACACATTGATTTCCTGGATCTCTAGACGGATGTAACGAAACAAAGCATAATTTCGCGCTTGCATTTTGTGTAAATACTAAGAAATTTATAATTAATAGTGATTACAAATAACTTTACTAAATTATGATATGGCTCTGCAAAATTTAATTGTTGAATGGCACTTATATTCAATAAAGATATTATTGCAATAAATAATAAAACTATATTAAATAAAATCTGAAATACTTATTATCTAAAACATTGACCAAAAACTTGAGGAAAGTAAATAGCTGTAGGTAAAATAATTTAGCGTACAAAATTTTAATAGAGCAATAACGCATAAACAGTTATTTGTAGCGTAAACATTTGAAACGCGAAACTATCTCCAGCCCTAGAGCTTGTAATGTTACCTATTTCAATGTTACATTGCCAGTAATAAAAAAAATTGTTAGAAATATTGATATTATTAAATGGCAAATAATTTATTTATATTAAAATAAGCATACATATTGATCTAATTTTTGCACTACAAATTTTAAAGAAAATAAATAAATATTGTAATATAATATGTTTTAATGTTTGTATTAAACATGTCTTGCTCATACTTAGTTAACAAATGTTAAGTATTCAATTTATAATTACTATCTTAGTTAACAAGAGTATTCTGTATCATTTATATGTATTTATTTATGCATCGTATTATAACCAATGTTACGAAAATGACAATGTAGTTCATTAATATAGCTATTTTCAAGTGCCTTCTCATAATATCGATTATAAGAAGTCGCCACGCGCGAAGCAACAGTTGGATGAAATCAACAGGCGGGAACGCGCGGTATTTTAATTCCTGCCGTATATTAAAGAAAAAAACAAATACGAATTGTGCGATGAACTACCAAAGTAAAGTTAATAAATATGTTTGTCCCAACGATAGACAACTTTCTTTACGAGCCAAGTGAGTATAATATTATTTAATGAAACTTCTCAAAATCTTGAAAGTTTAGTAAATTTTAGTTTGTTTTGGTTTCGTAGATGTTTTGATTTCTTTTGCATGTGTTTTTATGACAACTCGTTATTTATTTAGACAAATAATAATATATATATTTATATAAGACAAATATAACTATTGCAATAAATAAAAATAAAACCATTTGAACGTGTCTTCGAGAAACTTAGTTATAACTTTAAAAACTAGATAACTAAGTAACTTAGTTTGTTTTTAATAATTTTAAGGAAAATATAGTAGGAGCAAGTAATATTTTATAAAATTCAAAAATCATCTTGTATATACATTTATAATCCTTAATATATTATAATATAAAAATTTTATCGATGTGAAGCTGAAATGAGATTTTTACAAACTAAAATCGTTTAACGGGAAAAGTGTTCAATTAACTGTTGATATTCATCGTTGAAGCTTCCAAAATATGAAGTAAAATAAAAAAAGTTATATTTTTCATTTTAGAGTCAACGAGATAAGACGTTTGTCAACGGAATCGTATTCATGAACATACCGGACTGTTTGTTGGTGAATTTTTTAAAATACATAACCAACTGTATTTTTATGAAATTTGTTTTTGACTCGTATATCAGTAAAAAAATAAAATCTATATTATGTACATGTAATATTTTTAATAGTACATTGCTGGGCGGCATAAGTCCGCCGCGCCGTCTCCAATGCGAATTAGCGAACTTCACATGCATGTTTCTTGGACATGCAGGTTTCCTTCCGATGCTTTATTCACTGCCGGGGAAGTGGTAATTCTGCACTTAAAATTTTCATTGTTACTCACACTGGGGATAGAACTAGATTTGCACGCGTTACCGAGAAATCAAAGGCGAGCGATAAGACACTGAGTTACGCGTATCACGGCTCTGACTCGTTTAGGTCAGTACATAGTATGTTTGCGAATTTCTCAAGAAATACTGGATCGGTTATCATCATTCTTTCACTGCGAAAATCTATATAATTGTCGGAAAGTTATTTTGTAGACAGTTATTATAGAAATGTAGAATACAATTAGATAAATATCATTGTTATGTACAAAGATACAAAACACTATATTGGGCAGTTTTCTCTGCATGACAGCCATCTCTTTATTTGAAAGAACTTTGAAAAGAAAGAAAGTATATTATCAATTTCCATTTTTTGCCTTCTTTTGAAATATTTTTATAGAAAAAATATAAATTAATGACTGATTTTTAATGCATTCTTTCAAAGTTGACTTTACTATAAATTAAGAGACACGCAACTAAAACATTAAATTACTATAAAAGGGTCTAGCCCTTAATATTTTCAATATTACGTTTTTTATTTCACCGAGCCTATATCCCCTACATATGGTTGGTATTATGTTTATTTTTCTTTTTTTTATAATACATTGTGAGTAACAAGCGAACACAGAGTTCACCTGATGGTAAATGATTCCTGCGGCCCATGACATCTTCATTCATAATGCAGATGCGTTGTTACCCTATAGGCCCGAATTGGAATGCCTCGTCACCAGTAATAAAGGTCTCCGGATCCCTACACTCACCAGACGAAACACAACAGCATTATGCTGCTATTTTACGCTGGTATACTGTGAAGGCGTGGTCCCACCCCGGTCGAGTTGACTTATTCATTCTACAGTTAGAAACAAACTGCAGTGTAGCTCTACCACTGTTGCAGCATCATACAATTAACATATTAAAAAGGAATAGACAACAACAAAATTAAGAGAAGAAATATTTGTCAACCGAGAGTAACAGAAGCTTTGTTTACAAACAATAGAAATAACCAAAAGAAAGCCTAGCCCATTCTCTAATAATTACTTCCTAAAATTTAAAGGAAATGCCTATATAGAGATATAAAATGAAATTCTGAATATATTTTTTTAATGTGGCAATATTTCCTGATGATTATTATATTATTAGTAAGAAATTTTACAATCGTTTGTATTCGCAATAGTTTAAGTTGATAAATCGAAATTATATATATATATTTATAGAACCACACCACTGCTGTAAATTATCTTTAGCAGGAATAGTTCGTTATATAAAGCGAAAAAAAAACCAATCCGTAGACCTAACCTAACCTAACCTAACCTAACCTAACCTAACCTAACCTAACCTAACCTAACCTAACCTAACCTAACCTAACCTAACCTAACCTAACCTAACCTAACCTAACCTAACCTAACCTAACCTAACCTAACCTAACCTAACCTAACCTAACCTAACCTAACCTAACCTAACCTAACCTAACCTAACCTAACCTAACCTAACCTAACCTAACCTAACCTAACCTAACCTAACCTAACCTAACCTAACCTAACCTAACCTAACCTAACCTAACCTAACCTAACCTAACCTAACCTAACCTAACCTAACCTAACCTAACCTAACCTAACCTAACCTAACCTAACCTAACCTAACCTAACCTAACCTAACCTAACCTAACCTAACCTAACCTAACCTAACCTAACCTAACCTAACCTAACCTAACCTAACCTAACCTAACCTAACCTAACCTAACCTAACCTAACCTAACCTAACCTAACCTAACCTAACCTAACCTAACCTAACCTAACCTAACCTAACCTAACCTAACCTAACCTAACCTAACCTAACCTAACCTAACCTAACCTAACCTAACCTAACCTAACCTAACCTAACCTAACCTAACCTAACCTAACCTAACCTAACCTAACCTAACCTAACCTAACCTAACCTAACCTAACCACATATCTTTGTGCATTAGAGTCTTAAGCATTCAAATTTGTTTTTGACTCGTATATCAGTAAAAATAAAATCTATATTATGTACATGTAATATTTTAATAGTACATTGCTGGGCGGCATATGTCCGCCGCGCCGTCTCCAATGCGAATTAGCGAACTTCACATGCATGTTTCTTGGACATGCAGGTTTCCTTCCGATGCTTTATTCACTGCCGGGGAAGTGGTAATTCTGCACTTAAAATTTTCATTGTTACTCACACTGGGGATAGAACTAGATTTGCACGCGTTACCGAGAAATCAAAGGCGAGCGATAAGACACTGAGTTACGCGTATCACGGCTCTGACTCGTTTAGGTCAGTACATAGTATGTTTGCGAATTTCTCAAGAAATACTGGATCGGTTATCATCATTCTTTCACTGCGAAAATCTATATAATTGTCGGAAAGTTATTTTGTAGACAGTTATTATAGAAATGTAGAATACAATTAGATAAATATCATTGTTATGTACAAAGATACAAAACACTATATTGGGCAGTTTTCTCTGCATGACAGCCATCTCTTTATTTGAAAGAACTTTGAAAAGAAAGAAAGTATATTATCAATTTCCATTTTTTGCCTTCTTTTGAAATATTTTTTATGGAATAAATATAAATTACTGACTGATTTTTAATGCATTCTTTCAAAGTTGACTTTACTATAATTTAAGAGACATGCAACTAAAACATTAAATTACTATAAAAGGGTCTAGCCCTTAATATTTTCAATATTACGTTTTTTATTTCACCGAGCCTATATCCCCTACATATGGTTGGTATTATGCTTTTTTTTTTTTATAATACATTGTGAGTAACAAGCGAACACAGAGTTCACCTGATGGTAAGTGATTCCTGCGGCCCATGACATCTTCATTCATAATGCAGATGCGTTGTTACCCTATAGGCCTGAATTGGAATGCCTCGTCACCAGTAATAAAGGTCTCCGGATCCCTACACTCACCAGACGAAACACAACAGCATTATGCTGCTATTTTACGCTGGTATACTGTGAAGGCGTGGTCCCACCCCGGTCGAGTTGACTTATTCATTCTACAGTTAGAAACAAACTGCAGTGTAGCTCTACCACTGTTGCAGCATCATACAATTATCATATTAAAAAGGAACAGACAACAACAAAATTAAGAGAAGAAATATTTGTCAGCCGAGAGTAACAGAAGCTTTTTTTTTACAAACAATAGAAATAACCAAAAGAAAGCCTAGCCCATTCTCTAATAATTACTTCCTAAAATTTAAAGGAAATGCCTATATAGAGATATAAAATGAAATTCTGAATATATTTTTTTAATGTGGCAATATTTCCTGATGATTATTATATTATTAGTAAGAAATTTTACAATCGTTTGTATTCGCAATAGTTTAAGTTGATAAATCGAAATTATATATATATATATATATATTTACATATATATATGTTTGTTTTATATAATTACAAATTATTTTCGATACATCTCGCTCATAAAATGCCTCCACACCAGTAATTTTTTGTTATCGCTTTTTATTATGATAAGCCATTGCGATTAGCACTTTTTACCACACAATAACACCGAAGTGCTAAGTATCGATGCAGTTAGTGACAGTAAAGCGTAGCAGCTCAGTAAAGGCCTATTTACTCTTCTGAACACCCACCATTCGAAATACAGCAGCTTTATAAGTTGGTTTTTCACGTTTGAAGTCCGTGAGGGCGTGTTACCTCCCGCTCGAGTCAGTTCATCTACGCTACAACTAAGAGCTAACTACAGTGTGGCTCTATTATGGACTGCCCTTAATAAGGGTCTCCTGATCTCTACATTCACCTGCCACAGCAACGTTATTATGTTATTATTGTATACTGTGAGGACATATTCCTTCCTCGGTTTTGTCGACCCATTCATGCTGTAGAACTAGAAACTAGAACAATAAATAATAACAATAAAGTGCCAGAAGCTTAATATTATATATATATATATTTATAGAACCACACCACTGCTGTAAATTATCTTTAGCAGGAATAGTTCGTTATATAAAGCGAAACAATCCGTAGACCATATACGGTGACAAGGCATTCTTAGTCCTTAGGAGTGACAACGCATCTGCATTATGATTCCTTGTCAAGAATGAATGTAGGTGTCATGTAATGCAGGAATATCTCGAACTGAACGAAATGAACTCGATAAAACAATAAAGGTTCCCCAGGCTTCTTTATTTAATGCCGTTATAACAATTTTCTGACTTTACAGACTATAATACCTATTTAGAAATAATTCTATTTGATCAGTGACCCGTTATGTTAAGGATAAAATAGTCATTACGTCGAAAGTGATAAAGCTCGGAGAAAGGACTATATACCGCCACACTTTATACTATAAATAATATTTAACGATTTTAATGGTTGTCAGACTTTTTATAGATCGTTTTAAAAGTATTGTAAAATATCAAGATAAAATGCCTCCACACCAGTAATTTTTTGTTATCGCTTTTTATTATGATAAGCCATTGCGATTAGCACTTTTACCACACAATAACACCGAAGTGCTAAAATACATAGTGACAGTAAAGCGTAGCAGCTCAGTAAAGGCCTATTTACTCTTCTGAACACCCACCATTCGGAAATACAGCAGCTTTATAAGTTGGTTTTTCACGTTTGAAGTCCGTGAGGGCGTGTTACCTCCCGCTCGAGTCAGTTCATCTACGCTACAACTAAGAGCTAACTACAGTGTGGCTCTATTATGGACTGCCCTTAATAAGGGTCTCCTGATTCTCTACATTCAATTCGCCACAGCAACGTTATTATGTTATTATTGTATACTGTGAGGACATATTCCTTCCTCGGTTTTGTCGACCCATTCATGCTGTAGAACTAGAAACTAGAACAATAAATAATAACAATAAAGTGCCAGAAGCTTAATATTATATATATATATATAAATATATATATATATATAAATATATATATATATACATATATATATATATACATATATATATATATATTTATATATATATATATATATATAAATATATATATATATATAAATATATATATATATATATATATTTATAGAACCACACCACTGCTGTAAATTATCTTTAGCAGGAATAGTTCGTTATATAAAGCGAAAAAAAAACAATCCGTAGACCATATACGGTGACAAGGCATTCTTAGTCCTTAGGAGTGACAACGCATCTGCATTATGATTCCTTGTCAAGAATGAATGTAGGTGTCATGTAATGCAGGAATATCTCGAACTGAACGAAATGAACTCGATAAAACAATAAAGGTTCCCCAGGCTTCTTTATTTAATGCCGTTATAACAATTTTCTGACTTTACAGACTATAATACCTATTTAGAAATAATTCTATTTGATCAGTGACCCGTTATGTTAAGGATAAAATAGTCATTACGTCGAAAGTGATAAAGCTCGGAGAAAGGACTATATACCGCCACACTTTATACTATAAATAATATTTAACGATTTTAATGGTTGTCAGACTTTTATAGATCGTTTTAAAAGTATTGTAAAATATCGATAAATGCCTCCACACCAGTAATTTTTTGTTATTGTGTTGTAGATAACTTATTGTTAAGCATAAATAAACTTTAAACTGTTCAATGCTACTTTAATCTCTGTAGCTACGACTACGTCTCACTAAAGCTGGTCATGGTATACCATCGCAGTCCTCTGGGGTGAAAACGCATATCCATCTTGTGTCTTTGTCGAGGATGTACATGTGTAGCTGTTTATCGAATCTTGTTATCACTGACCATTATAAAAGTGTGAGCTCGTTTGTCAACCGTAGTATAAAAAAACGCTATATTGCTCATAACATTGAACAAAACCACATTGAAACAAGTAGTTTACTTTAAATATTTAGGCAGTTATTAACTAATGGCGGATATAAGTACTAACTTCGTAGCTAGAATAGCGATGACATGACTCAAAAGAAGTTATAAAGATATTATATAATTTATACGAGTATAGAGAATTTATATATCTGGAGCGAAAAAATAAGTTCAGCCAAAAACGAGAGAAAAAGTTCAGACTCTCGAGATGTGGTGTTGGAGAAGAAAGAACGAATAAATTGAAAGGAAAGGAAATTGAATGAAAAAGTATTAAAAATTTGATTAAAGGTGAAATGTCTACGCCTGATACGTCATTATAATGTGATAAGAACGATTATAGAAAGTAAAATAGAAGAGATCAGATAGAGAGGAAGGCCGAAAAGGAACAAAAACTCTAAAACTAGTCTAGCCATAAATAATGTTACATAAAAACTTTTAGTTTTTTCAACTTTTTAATCATTTTGAATTTGGAACACGTACCTATACTATTTTAAAAATTCTTTCGATTTTGCGTCATTTCACATATTTTTTCGTGTTCATTATCTAATTAAAATATGGCCTTGCACAAAGTGGGTATGGAGCCGTCAGTAATATTCCAGACACTTCAAAATTTTGGTATCAGCCGTATGTTCGTATATCGTACTATCAACAGATACAACAGATATAACAACACTTCCTCTGTCGAAGACCAGAAAAGATCGGGGCGGCCGCGTGCTGTTAGAACTACAAAGTCTGTTAATGCTGTTAAAGCCAGAATTCTCGCGAGAAATGAAGATTCCCGCTAGGACTCTGTCGCGTATTATAAAACAAGACCTGAAGCTCGGTGCTTATCGCCGTTATACGGGACATGCCCTAAATCAATCTTTACAATTAAAGATAATGGATTGATCGAAACGCCTTCTGTCGCGATACGCAGGTGAAAGGCACAGAAATATCCTCTTTACCGATGAAAAAATGTTCACGGTTAAATAACACTACAATAGCAAAATGATAAAGTGTACACTCACAGTTCTAAAGAAGCTGCTCAAGTGGTCGGTAAGGTACAATGTATATCATGCGTCAGTGATGGTTTGGTGGTTCGTGAATTAGCCCCGACGGCATCACCAACAAGGTGATGAAACTCCTACCCATGTCCATTTTACACCTACTGGTAATAATCTACAACGCGGCCATATCCAAAGGCACCTTCCCGAACATCTGGAAGGAACCCGACGTCATAGGGATTCTCAAGGCCTCAAAACATCCAACCGATCCATCAGCCTATCGACCCATAAGCCTACTCAAAGTCTTGGGTAAGGTATATGATAGGCGCATCCTCACCCGCCTCAAGGAATTCATGCTGTCCCGAGGGCTGCCAATCAATGAGCAGTTCAGGTTTCGGACCCAACACTCATGCACACATCAAGTGCACCGCATCACGGAGCACATTCTCAGTAAATTTCTTCAGGGATACCAAACTGGGGCACTTTTCCTCGACGTGGCGAAAGTTTTCGACAAGGTCTGGCACAACGGGCTCATATACAAACTATATGAGCTCGGTGTGCCAGATCGACTCGTACTTATCATACGAGATTTTCTCCGATTTCGTTACCGCGTCGAGGAAACGCGTTTCGAGGTTCACCCCATTTGTGCCGGAGTACCACAAGGCTCCGTCCTATTTTCTACACACTCTACACCAACGACATACGGCGCATTTGCGGTGTAGAGCTAGCCCTTTTCGCCGATGATACCGTCCTTTACGTGTGTGGATTTAAACCAGACGCTATTTGTAAACGCCTCCAAACTGCAGCCAACAACGTACTTCTCTCCGCGCAACAAAACGCCGCAGCTCCCAACTATAGAGTTATTTGATCGTGCAATCCCCTGGGAAAAGACAATCAAATACTTCGGCGACACATTAGATGAAAGACTCACCTTCGGTCCGCATATCACATGCGTACGGAATCGAGCAGCGTCCGTCCTAGGACGTTTGCGGGTGCAACTCAATAAAAATAGCAAAATGTCCCTGTGTAATAAAATTACACTATAAAAAACGTACATCCGACCCATAATGACATAAGCAAGCCCCGTCTTTGCGCATGCCTCCCCGCGTCACTTGCATCGACTTCAGGTAATACAAAATCGTTTCATGCGCAAGGCCACCGGTGCACCGTGGTTCTTGCGTAACGAAAATCTACACATAGATCTTGAGCTGCCGAACTGAAGCAGGCTTCCCGCCGATATTTCGAATCACAGATTTACCCGCGTCCGAAGGAGACCGAGGCACGCCCTCGATGACCCTGACGACACAACCACCAGGGCCCAAGCCCTTCATAAAACACAACACACGTACATTGCATCACCCTCATATCGCCCCTGCCGACGGCGAGGGCGTCGCAAACAAAGTTATTAGCGATACCGCCATGTCACTGGCCGGTTCTCTCCAGTACATACAGATAAAAGCGTTGCTGGAGTTTCTTGCGCCACTTCTTCTCCAGCACCCACGCATTTAGAAGTGGTGGTACAGGTAGTTAATAATAATAGTGATATTAATTTAGATAATCCTCTGTCAGAAGCAACTGACCGAGTCGAGGTTCGGCCCTCTCGGGCACCCTTGAGTCAGACGCTCTCGCGAAACAGGGTAACATTCCAAGCCGAAGCTCCCTCACTTGAGCCTTTGTGCTGGTTACCCATATATAGGGGTCTCGATTGAGCCATAAGCGCTCGGTCACCTCTCAACCCGGTAAAACTGTAAAAGCCCTAGGGCTAACAGCGGCCATCAGCCCAAAAAAGTAAAATTAAAAAAAAGGCCTGTATAAAAACCAAAGGTTGCCATTTCGAATAGAATATTTTTTTATGTTTTGCTGAGACTAATAAATATGTAGGTATAAATTTTATTAATATTACATTACTTCATTAAAAAAAATGCATTTTCATTTGTAACAGAACTTATGGCCGGAATTGGTATAGGATAGAGCTACACTGCAGTTTGTTTCTAACTGCAGAATGAATAGCTCAGCTTGACCGGGGTAAGATCACGCCCTCACAGAATACCAACGTAAAATAGCAGCATAATGCGTATTTCATCTGGTGGGTGAAGGGATCCGGAGACCTTTATTACTGGAGACGAGGCATTTCATCTCAGTCCCCAAGGTTAACAACGCATCTGCATTATGATTCCTTGTCAAGTAGATGTATGATGATGAATGTAGATGTCATGGGCCCCAGGTATCATTTGCCATCGGGTGAAGTGTGTGCTCGTTTGTTACTCTCAATGAAATTAAAAAAAATAATTGGGGTTATACAATTAGAGTGTATTTTATTTTTTAAAGCATATTGAGTATATTGCCAGAATTTCCATGGGATTATTTGTGTATTTTACACATATAATTTACTTGTATATGAAAAGCTTTTAACTTCTTGCTATTAAGTTTATAAACTGGCCAATGCTTTGGTTAATCAGAATTCGGGTCTATATTTTGTCGACAGACAGTGTAATTCCCCAACTGGTGACAGTAATTTACCCGCTATTGGAGCAATAATATTTTATCGTTCGTTTTACGCTAACTTATTACTTGCTTACGCGGAGTAAGTACTTAATAAGTATTATAATATTAAGTACTTACTCCGCTTGCTCGATGGATAAAGTATCCACTTTGTATGATTTGTATGATCCCTAACATCGACATCTATCATCTGTGGTTGTTTTACATAAACAATTTTATTTAGTTAATTTGTAAATCACTATTGAGTTGCATCAATTCGACGATAGGTGCGTGGGATGAAGATACGTGTAAAAGCTTTTGATTTAATGGCGTTCTTCTATTAATAGACTTATAATAGGGACATAACTGCCTTTCATATGTATATATAAAATATACTATATATAACATACCTCAAGCAGTACCTTCGGAGTGAAGCATGCTCGTTGTACATACATTTTAATAAATATCTGAATAATTTGTTTGGTAAATCATCCATCGTATCTCATCTATAACTCAACTATCAGTGTGTTAACAAAGACCTATATTACAAAAATCTATAATTAATTTTCAAGGAATTCTATAGCCCCGCGGAGCATGTTAACGAAGATCCATCACGTGATTGAAATTCATAGAATTCAATCGCCACACTGAATCCCTCTGTTTAGTAATTAAACTATAATAATATATGGTAGCTATTTTGTTGTATAAAGTGATATCAGGACACCAATCAATCAATCCAATTAACTTTAACTTTTCACTTGCAACATAACTTTTGTTTGGTGAGTTTAGATATCCTCAGATCCTTATTAATCGAATAAATTAGTTTATCTTCACGGTTGCCAATCCACCAATGTACACTTTGTACATAAAGTTTTTTACCGCGCACAAGCTCTACAAAATTATTAAAAATTTATTCATCGTATACAATGACAGGAAGTAATAAACCCAGATGTTTGAATTCTTTACTACCCCATCTCTCCTCGCGATCAATTTCATTGTGTCGTCATTTATCGATAACGAACAAAGCGCCCCGACGTATACGTGTAACTTTATACCTACGAATAATCCTTCATATTGCTTATCGTATGTTTTCCGCCAACTTTTTTGGGATTATATTGAAATAATATTTCAATATATTGATTGATTAACAGTGTATGATGAGTGTTCGATAAAGTGGTCAGAATATATGTGTGGCGGGTTAGATTTTGAAACTTAGACCAATATGGTATGTCTGAATATACATACGTTTGGTAGAGTCACGCCACTGCTGTAAATTATCTTTAGCAGGAATAGTTCGTTATATAAAGCGAAAAAAACAATCCGTAGACCATATACGGTAACAAGGTATTCTTAGTCCTTAGGAGTGACAACGCATCGTAATTATGAATCCTTTTCAAGGATAAATGTGGTAGTCATGGGCTGCTGGCTGTATTAAAACCTCCCACCGGTTTTATCACATATGAGGAAGACATGGTCGAGTCATCTTTGAGTTATTTGCATCCGCACATACTCTTGCTGTAAAATTTCGATAAGAGCGAAGCTTAATTGTTTGTTATAGTGCTTGAAGAAAACAGAGTAGTCCATGGGCTTCATACCAAGATGACATGAAATGGACATGGATTATATGCTGGATTCGATGTCATCTATCATAAATTCGCAACAACAACTGGGTGTTTTGAACACAGCATACTTACTAATAGTTAACGATAAATGAGATTTTCAATGCTATTGATCTGAAACCTAGGTCTCGCTCGAGCTGTATTTTTTAGCATTTACATAGATTATATAGTTCAATAACTTGTCAATGTCTTTACATGTAAATGTAAAGATGCATCTAATTTGTTGTGGCATAATCCTCGTAGACGAATTCTGGCCTTGACATCATTTACAGCCTTTTCTAACCGCACTCTGATCTCCCCTGTGACCCAATATTTTTAATGGTCTTGGCCAGAGCTATCCGTCGGTAGTGCAATATAAAAAATCTGGCTAATGATTAGGTATTCAAGCACATTGAAACTGACATCCATAATCATTTCATCTCATAGCCATAATCAATCATCTTTCCATAATTAAAATTTTAAAATCATTGTGAATATTGTGTGAAGTAGCGGGATTGATAATCCAAATTTCTTAAAAATGTGTTCAAAATTTAAATTTTAAAAAAAATATACCTTTCTAATTGTATTCATGTCCACATTATAAACAATCCTATATAATGTTATATGTTATTAGGTCATATCTCAAAGCTAATAAGCTACAAACTGAACAAACTCAAGATTGAACGATAGCTTGTTTGAAATCAATTTAAATTATACTATTTATTTAAGAGGGACATACTAAACTGATTATTTTTCCAAAGATTCGTCCGCTGTGTAAGTTATTGTTTTTCTATTTCATGATTTTCGAAGTATATGCCGTCACTATTAACACATTTTTGCATTCGTTGGAACTATGTAGTAGGTAGCAGTGGATTCAGTCTTTAGTATGGTAAGGTACCTCTTAATGGCTTCGTGGAACACTTTCGGACTTGTGTATCGTTTATTTTAAATTTTAGGATTTATTACGTTTGTCCTGTGTAGCGAATGCGTCATCAGTTCCACAGTTGAAGGCTTCAAATACGTATTCGTTATCTTAGCGGAATGTGTGGATGCGTTATCGTCTTAAAGTACGCCATTAATGCGAGGATGTTTCTCGCGAACTTTATCTAACACTCTGAGCAATCAATTGTAAAATAGCAATCTGCAGTCACTTTCCTTTGGCTTTCAAGCCTGTAATTTAATGTTCTGATTTGCCGAAAAAAGCAGTCGTATTCTTGCCGGTGTATTGACTTTTTTAAAATTTCCTCGGTAAGTCTTGAAGAGAAAAGACCCATTCTGCCGACTGGCTTTTTCTTTCTGGTTTAAACCAGTACACCCGTGTTTCGTCACCTACCACCATATTATAGACAGCCAATGACTGTCATCTATTAAAATGTTTATCATTTTACATTTATACATTTTATTATTTTAAATCATGCGGTATTCATCGTGTGCAAAGCTTCCGAAGCTGCACATCACATCACTTCACATCACATCACTTCACATCACATCACTTCACATGCGAAATGTTTTGCACTGGGCCCATTCCAATGACAATACGAATTTGCTGAAAAGTATTTTTTTGTCAGTGTTTATACGGTATCAATGATGGATCCTGTAACCGCAGTCACCGGCCGACCTTGACGTACTTCGTTATGGAGATGATCACGTCCACAAAATTCGATTCCGAAAAACGAATACATAGAACTGTAACATGGGGCTTCCCCACCAAATGCCTATTGAAGTCTCTGGCAATTTTGTTGTTGACTTAACCTACAGCAAAAATTATAAAAAACCAATGGGCGAAAATCAAAACAGATTCTATTGATGTTATTTAGGTGTTCTTTCTAAATAACCTCTTCATATCCTTTGTAATCATTTCATAAATTTTCTTGGCTCGACGAGAAAGTACTACGTTTTTACGAAATGTTGTCACACACAATCAAAATGTTGTTATGAATGTAGGTGTCATGTAATGCAGGAATATCTCGAACTGAACGAAATGAACTCGATAAAAACAATAAAGGTTCCCTGTGGCTTCTTTTATTTAATGCCGTTATAACAATTTTCTTGACTTACAGACTATAATACCTATTTAGAAATAATTCTATTTGATCAGTGACCCGTTATGTTAAGTGATAAAATAGTCATTACGTCGAAAGTGATAAAGCTCGGAGAAAGGACTATATACCGCCACACTTTATACTATAAATAATATTTAACGATTTTAATGGTTGTCAGACTTTTTATAGATCGTTTTAAAAGTATTGTAAAATATCGAGATAAAATGCCTCCACACCAGTAATTTTTTTTTGTTATTGCTTTTTTTTATTATGATAAGCCATTGCGATTAGCACTTTTTACCACACAATAACACCGAAGTGCTAAATATCGATGCATATAGTGACAGTAAAGCGTAGCAGCTCAGTAAAGGCCTATTTACTCTTCTGAACACCCACCATTCGAAATACAGCAGCTTTATGTTGGTTTTTCACGTTTGAAGTCCGTGAGGGCGTGTTACCTCCCCGCTCGAGTCAGTTCATCTACGCTACAACTAGGAACTAACTACAGTGTGGCTCTATCATGGACTGCCCTTAATAAGGGTCTCCGGATCTCTACATTCACCTGCCACAGCAACGTTATTATGTTATTATTGTATACTGTGAGGACATATTCCTTCCTCGGTTTTGTCGACCCATTCATGCTGTAGAACTAGAAACTAGAACAATAAATAATAACAATAAAGTGCCAGAAGCTTAATATTATATATATATATTTATATATATATATATATATATATATATATATATATATATATATATATATATATATATATATATATAATCGGCAAGGATTTTCATTACAGTCGAAAACAAAAAGCCTGCTTGATAAATGCGTTAACTATGACATTTCCATTAGCCTTACCAGGTTCCATTACTGATTGAAGTGAGGGATGTACCTACATGTCCGGTTCATACATCGTAGCATATGGGGGTTATTACGATATTAGACGACGCTACGATAACCAGATGTTAACCCTTCTCAGTAACTACTATCTAGAATACCGTACCGTAGAGTTCTGTCGTGTTTCCAATAGCACCAAGCTCGACCAGGTTCCGTTGAAGTAATGGAGTAACGGCCCGATCTACTTCAATCCGTGATATTGGTATTTAGTTTTGGCACTTTTTACCGTCTGGGTTTGCTTTCAAGAATGACTATATACCTGACTGAGGCGAAAACTTTTTACGTGCACACAAAAATTCTCCTCCGCTCCTTCTTTACTTGAATTCACTATATGACGTAGACGTTTCATACAAAGCGCCAGATACAATTTGCGCTTGTAGAATTTGCCCATACTCAAGAAACCCCTAAAATTATACCAAAACTGTATTATGCTAATTTGCTAAATGGTTTCTTAACGATCCGTTAAACTTAACGCCAAACTAAGCAGAAATATTTCGTTTACACTTGCTTATACAATTTATAGGGAAAATCGATTATGACAGTGATATTATTCATGCGATTTGACAGAATGATTGATCGAATACCTACTGAGTGTGAATTAGAAATAGCTTTTAGTCTAAGATTATATTTAGTTTAATGTATTATAATGGGTTAAAATAATAATAAAAAAAATAAGGGGTTAATAATCTGGGATGATGACATGTACATCCCTTTATTGAGGGTGGATGTAAGAGTTCATGGGCTGCGGTCGTGACTTTCCATAAGCTGAACTTTGTGTATGTATGTATGTTCATTAGTCACTTTCAATTTAAAATAAAACCAACTGTTCATTCTGCATTTATACTGATGCAACTCAGCAACCAGGTACTTTATACCCCTAGACCACATCGTTGTCTAACCCAGTGATCCTGGGCTAATAGACAAGGACTAAGGTATCCCCTGGCTGTAGTATAATTTATTACATTGAGAGTATAACAAACGAGCGCACAATTCACCTGATGGTAAGTGATTCAAGCGGCCCGTGAAAACTACATTCATCCTTGAAGGAATCATAATGCAGATGCGATAACACCCTTGAGAATGGAGATGGATTACCTCGTCACCAGTAATAAAGGTCTCCGGATGCCTGCGTTCACCAGACGAAACACGGAAACATTATGCTGCTATGTTACGCTGATATTCTGTGACGGCGTGGTCTTACCCTAGTCGAATTGACGCATTCTGCAACTAGAAATAAACCGCAGTGGATCTAGGGTTTACGGGCGATCAGGGTGTAGTCAAAACGGGAACTGCGATGTGATCAGAGTATTAAGCTCAGTTGCCAGGTACGTGACTTCCTCGCCACGAGAGGCGAGGACAGCATTGGCCAGTATATTTAGATATACAAGTGTATTGGTCACTTATACATCTAAACACACTGGCCAATGCTTTGATATGTAAGAAACTCGGAAACAGTCATTTCTCAATTCAATTTTTAACGGTGATTTTTAACATACATTGTTGAGTTGGACGCTAAAACCGTATATTTGTATATTGCACTATCGATAGGTACAACTGTAACATTTCTTTCTTTAATTCTATTAAATGGTGATAAACGATCTTACAGTTCTTTTGATGGTGCGTGATTCTTGTGGCCTGTGACAACCAAATTCATGTCAATAAGTAATCATAATATAGCTGTTGTCACCCCTGAGGACTGAGATCTGATGCTTCTACCACTCCATGTCCATCATTAAGACGCAATCCTAAACTCGCTCATCAACTTCCTAGATTTGTTTACAAGCGTGGTTACAAGTGTCGAAAGGATACCATAAACGTATTAAAAACAACCTTTAATACCTGTAGAAGTATGGAATACAGATTCCACGAAAAATAGTGGCTAGAATATCGGATACCTGGACACGAGTTCAAATCCCAGACGGCTTGTAGCAACGAATTTCCATTTTTGGATTTTAGGTGTACGTATAAATAAATTCTTCGTGATATTTGTTGTACTTACCGATGTGACTTAAAACACAATAGGCCATTAAGTTAATAAATACTGTTTAAATATTTAATTTGTGTGTCTAATGATTTAAAGTACCGTCTGTGAAGCTAACGTCGTAGATTCTTAATCGTTTTTTTTAGAAATAGTTTTAGGAAACCATTAGATTAGTTGGGATGGTAAACTGCCATGTTAATAGCATGGCTAGTATTATTTAATAAAAAAGATCGACACGTGCCTATAATTGTAATTGTCTGTCATATTTATAGTTTAGTATGAATAAGTGGTGTATTGATTGCAACAACATGTGCTATCTCGTGGCAGATAAACTTTAGCGCTTATAACGGATCGGTAATCGATGTAATCGTGTTCGGCAAAAATTCAAATCCTCTTATCAATTCACAAACTAGTGCATTGGGGAGGGTTTTGTTTACAAAATCTAAGTTCTTGGCTAAGCTTTAGTTTATGAAACTGAAGGTGACAGACATACAGTTTGATGTTAAGTGATGCCCGCAGCGCATAAACCCT
The DNA here is from genome assembly GCA_029286865.1 of Teinopalpus imperialis. Taxonomy (NCBI): domain Eukaryota; kingdom Metazoa; phylum Arthropoda; class Insecta; order Lepidoptera; family Papilionidae; genus Teinopalpus; species Teinopalpus imperialis. The sequence goes on along the minus strand of JAGSMU010000030.1, from coordinate 5,638,492 downwards.
TACATCCATTCTCAACAAGGATCTGCTAGTAGAGCTGCAGTTTGTTTCTAGCTGCAGAATTAATTGGTCAGCTCGACTACGGAAGGACCACACCCACACAGAATACCAGCGTGAAATAGCAGCATAATGCTGGTGTGTTTCGTCCTTGTGAGGGCAGGGATTTTTATTACTAGTGAGGAGGCATTCAATCTTGGTCCTCAAGGGCGACAACGCATCTGCATTATGATTCCTTATCAAGAATGAATGTAGGTGTCATGGGCCGTAGGAATCACTTACCATCAGGTGAACTGTGTGCTCCTTCGTTACACGGAATGTAATAAAAAAGGGTGACAGAACAGGAGCATCTTATACATATGCTCTTGCTCTGGCACCCGTGGAGACTTACATAGATGCAATGTCTCACTTTTAGTAACTGGGTTTCCAGATTCCCAAATTCACCGTGCAAAACACGGCAGCGTTATACTCCTGTCATAACAAAAATCCGCGAAGGACTTTACAACTGTTAACTATTAGCTAGTAACGCTCTACTTTCTTTTTTTTCTTATTTATTGTATTGATTTATTATATATTGGACGTGTATAAGTATTTTTATTATTTAAATAATTAGTTTTTATGATGCAATCCTTAGTGGATAAAAATTACGAATTTGAGAAATATATAAAAGACGATAAAGTTTTTATAATAGTATTAACCACTTAGGCAACTTATTAAAACGAGAATAGGAACTTGGTTGACAAGGAACGTAAACCGACCTTTGTTACAATTTGACCGTTACAAATACAAAATTGAGAATATGTAATCGGAGAGCGGTCGGCCGTAAATTGAGTCCTTATTGGTTCTTTTGAATAAGCTTCCAGCTTCCTTTAGGGCCAAGTTTCCACAGAATACCAGCGGAAAATAGCAACTCTGTTGTGTTTGATACTAAAGACAATCACTGACGAAATTCTATGTTATTTCTCAGTGGTGATAACGCATCTGCATCATGTATCTTTATAATGAGTCTGAAACTAAAGGGCCGCAGGAATCACTTACCAACAGACAAACTATGTGTTAATTTATTTATATATTACCATTCATAAAGTAAATAATTATAGTTTCTGCATTTCTATTAAAGTTCTTTAACATATTTGTTTCACTAAACCATTTGCAGAAATGTGTACTTAGCTTATTACTTGAGCATAAGAAAAAACTCAGATCAAGCTGATCCAATGTTCAGCGACGCAATGCATAAAAAAATTACTTGAGCATAAGAAAAAACTCAGATCAAGCTGATCCAATGTTCAGCGACGCAATGCATAAAAAATTAATGCCACCAAGATTCATTAGGATGTAATTTTTCATGTTCATCTCAGAACCGATTATCAATAGAACCTATAAATTAATAAATAAATACATACATATATATATTAATAATAAACATATACTATATACGTATAACAAATGAGGGTTGAAATCAATGACTACTGTACTGTCGTGGTACCATTAATAATACAGTGATTACTTAGATAAGATACAACGACCGAAAATATACCGGCAGAAGTTAGTGATATCGGTGGACAATGGTTATCATATTGGTGGACAACCATATAGCGTAATGGAGGAGTTTAGGTTACAAGTATAATACAATTGATTCATAATACAATACAAATAATTTGATATCAAATCAAATCAAAAGAAGCTTTATTCAAGTTGTTTTATACAAAACACTATTGAATCGTCAAGATTAGCTAATAGGACCACCGCTTTGGTAGGTAGCTGCTAGCGAGAAGAAACTGCAAGAATTTTTTGTTAAATAATAATTTAAAAAATATGCAAGATTGGTCAGTATTGAACCCAGAGCTCAATATTCAAATCCAAGCATATTTGTCAGAGAAATATTCTGTCAAAGAATAGTAAGACTTTTTAATAATTGGTTTTTAACCATAATTTGAAATCTGTTTAATGGCAAATCGATTATCATTTGCGGAATTTTACAAAATTGGGAACAAGTTTGTTTCTATTTCTTGTATTAATAGCATGTACATCCCCTACATACATACATATTAAATTTCACATGTAAGATTGTCATCCTCGATCCTGTTTTTTAAAAAAATGTTTTTATTAATAAGAATATTGTCATACTCGGTACAAATTTACAAAGGCGTTATCAGAATGACGCAGGATATAGTCTTATCATGATGTTTTGTACGTGGAATCACTTTTGTCAGGCAATAATTATTACAATGTTGTGTAATATATGCCATATAATAACACAGATACAGAGGACTGGCTTCTGATTTAAAGTTTCGATTAACAGTCGAGGAACAACATGTTAAGTAGAAATTGTTGGGATTTTCGATCTAGAGGTTTTGTTTGCATGATCCGTGTTCCTAAGATTTTCCTTCCTTCATCATTTTGCTAACGTATACTTCGGACTAGGAGAAGAAGCGATTATTAACTTTCTGAATATGTTCAAATGCTTACCCTTCTTTAATATAATCTGTAAGGTGGCTATCCACCGCTTTATCTACTATATACGGTTACAACCAAATGTATGTAATGTTCATCTTGGTCGAAATCGCCCAGGACGACTACATTGATATCATCCAAGTAGAGCTTCGTCGCAGTTATTAACTAACTCCTGGAGATTCATGCGGTATCATATCTGTAAAACGATTCCTTTTCAAGAATGAATGTAGATGTTATGGGTTGCAGGAATAATTTACCATCTGGTGAACTGTGAGCCCGTGTGTCACATCTAATAGCAATTTCATCTTCAATAAGTATACAATTACATAAGACAATTCTACCTAATTATGTTTTACAACATAAAGACAAATTGGAAATTAATACTTACATAGATCAGCGTTGATTTAACATTGAGAAACAGGAAGTCTAGTATTTTATAGATCTGTTCGATAAAGCTATGTTTGGTCTAGCACATAGATTCTCAAAGTGATCTTAGGTACCGAAATCAATTTGCACACATTTGTAGATGTGACACCACCTGAGTGCCCATCAGAATTACGTATCTAATTACACCTAAATCAGAGCGTATTTACTAAATTACTTACTACAACTCGTAGCCTTTTAATTTTTTCATATGTTTTTTCTCTGTGTGATAAAATCGAAAGAAGGTTCCGATGCCATTTCAACGACATCCTACTATCAAGCCGATGATACGATGCACCTCCTCTAGTTGTTAATAGATTATGTTATTGCACCCAATTATTTGATATATTAGTTAAATACGATATTTTCGTGGCCTTAAAACTTTCGAGACTAAAAGTCTAATGATATTTATGTCGGTTTATTCACTGCACTCCGTTAGCTGTCAGAAAGACGTTCGATAAAAAGCTCAGCGAAATTCTACATTTAAGAAGTAAATAAAATATAATTTTCAACACTTTACGGGTGGCAATATGCTTTGAAAGTATAAAAAAAGGATAAACGAGCAAGCAGCTCACCTGGTAAGTGATCACCGCCCATGGACATCAGCAACACCAGAGAACTCGCAGATGCGCTGCTATCGTGTAAAAAAGATATAGGCTATATTCTTAAAGGTTTATTATATATACCCTATATTATCGGTTGGGAAATACCGCTGGCTATAGCTGATTCCGCAGTGGGGAAGGGGTGCGCACACCCTCACAGAGTATCAGCGTGAAATGGCAGCATGCTACGTTTCGTATGGTTAGTGTAGGAATCCGAGACTCAATTATAGGTCTATTGAGTTAAAAGTTTCAGAACCAGGCCTAGCACCTATTTGCATGGGTGAGGTGATTGTTGGTGGTTGTCATAGCTATCAATATATTATGTCATTTCGACACCTAAAGCGGTCTAACAACTCCCCATTTGCCTTTAAAATTGATTACCTAGAGTATATATATACATATAGTAAAAAATACCCATTTACATATTATATTACATTACATACATACATGTTATATCATATTACAGTTTGACAGTGATAGAGCTATACTGCAGTTTGTTTCTAGTTGTAGAATTAATGGGTCAGCTAGACCTGGGTAGGACCACGCGCACACAAAATACCAGCGTAAAATAGCAGCATAATGTTGCTGTGTTCCGGCTAGTGAGTGTAGGGATCCGGAGACCTGTATTGCTGGTGACAAAACATTCAATCTCAGTCCTTAAGTGTGACAACGCATCTGTAGTATGATTATTATATTATATATATTATATTCCTTGTCAAGGATGAATGTAGATGTTATGGGTTGCAGGAATCACTTGCCATCAGGTGAACTGTGTTTTTGTTTGTTACTCTGAATAATATATAAGATATATGTATATGTATATATATATATATATATATATAGAGCAAGCAAGAATTGATAATGTATATGAATGTGGTTATACAAAATGCCACTACCCATGGCTGGCACGGTAAGACATATAACCTATAAAAAGATAACAGTAACTACTTTATGTATTCAAAAAAATCTTCATTTTTTTATTGCAATTATTTAGAATAATTTATTATAATGGCATCAAAAAATTAGACCCTTGACAATGGCACGAAAAAATGTTTGGCAATAAAAGTTATTAATGGAAATATTCAAAGGTAAACGAACCTTGAAAGGTAAAGAATCTCGTCTTTCTTTATTCCTTTATTATCATCAATCGGCAAAAATATTAAGCTGTATTGAGTAAAGTAGTGGATTTTATTTTACCAATAGCTCTGTTATATAGTATATGTGAAAATTATGTTTTTAATTGTATTGTAAAAAGTTGTTTTTGTTATAACAAAAATATATTGTTAGCGAAAGACTTTTGTAAAGGACATGGTCCACTCTCCATACATTGCACGGCCCACTAAACGAAGTTCAAGGACAGTAATGAAATTAAGTTTAAATAACAGACTATATATCCTTTTTATTATAAACAAATTAAAATCAATATTGTTCATGGGGATACAGATACATTCATATTTAAAAAAATAAGATAAGAATTTTAGGTCATATCATACGATTTTGCTGTCAATACACTGACACTTTAACATCATCATCAGATTAAATATTATTTATATTACTATACTTTATGACACAGACCTAATTCAATGAACGCCAAGACTTTCATGACAAATTTTATAATAAGTATATAAAAATGAAATGTTTTTTTCTATAGACATTTCATTAATGTCCTTGAGAGCACGAGTAGCTGGGCCGAAAATGGCCCATGTCCTTTCGATATATGAGATAATATCATAAGAAGCAGAAACACTGTGCGAGATGACAATCGTTTTATTTGTATATAACAAAGGATAAAAAAGAGTATAAATATTTACTCAACCTTTTTCAGGACTTAATTTTGTTAGACTTTATTTATTAAAAAAATCATTAGAAACATCTTAAATATAAAATGTTTCAAGGAAATTTTAAGCAACAAATATAATACCAGTTAAACTACTGCACCTCTGTGTACTTTGTAATTATTGCACATATACTCTGTTTACATTTACTGGGTCTTTTCATATGATACACGATTTTTTTTTCACTGTGATATAATGGTTTCTTAGAACTGCTTAATACTCTTTGGGTCCGGCAGCTAGCCTATAACGTCTGCCGGGACTGTCATATCTTAAGAAACTCTACAGCTGTTACGACGAATCCCTTATAAGTAGATACATACGTACGAAAGACATTTTCTTTTCGCAGTGGGGTGAAAAAGTTAAAATTAATAACAGGCCTATACACGTTCCACTGCTGGACAAAAGCTTCATTCTGAAAAGAGTATCGTTGTGCTGTCCCCGACTAGAGCGCCAGGGGTGATTGACATCGAGCTTATTTGAAAATATGGTACTCGTTTCAATAGATGATCGAACAATAATCCAGCTATGTACAAAGCAGGCTCCGCACGGGATGGTGTACTGCCCGGAGCGAGCCCCCCCTCACGGCGGCGGAGCGCGAGATCATCGCTGCGGTGGTCAAGAGAGCTGAAAAAGTAGAAGAGACAGAGGCGAAACGTGTTGGACGACTTGTTGCCAGACTTGAAGGTACATACATATATATGTGTATATATATACAGGGTTATTGGTAAATCGATGTATTCCCCAAAACTGCGAGGCGAAAACGCTTCTTTTTTGATAAATTTTTGATGTTGCATTTTTGACTTATTTTGAAAAAAGCTAAAAAACATGATGACTCAAAAATGGTTAACTTTTTCATAATGCATATGGGGGTGAAAATTATCACAAATAGTCACCACTATCACCTCCTAACGTGAATAACCTCACCGACAGCGATAGTAAATATTGCGTTAATATGATATTGCGTTTTCTTTTCCTCTCGGGGGAAATCTTCGAAATATGTGCCTCCTGAGGGGAAAACAGGGTTATATCAGGTTTGTATCCACTAAAACTTAGTGACCACCTGCAGTGCATTGGAAAGGTCTACTGATCTCGTACGGGACTCATCGATGCTAATCTGCACTGAGAGGATGCCTTGCCTACCCCATCACCTGCACTGTGCTGCGGCAACGCGGAACCACTGCGTGTTGCCGTCCTCCTCGGGTTCGCTATCCTGGACGATCAGAGCCAGCATCCTGATCGCCCGCGAACCTGTAATCCCCTTTTTGTCACCTTGTACTACAGTCAGGGTGTACCATAGCACTATTCTAAAAGCCCGGAACTAAAGTAATAAAGCCTACATTCAACTTTGATAAAAAGAAAATGTTGAAAATTGAGGAAGGAGATCAACCTTAAAAATAATTGGGACTCTATTTATGCACACGATTTATACGAAAACGGTAAGGTTTTATATTCTTATAGATTACTTTTATATTCTTAGATAGCTAAGTCCTTCTTCGGTCGAGTCAACACACTTGTACCTTTATCTAGCTAAAATATGACTCTTACTTTATTCTAAGCTAGCTGTAAACGAGCACATAATACACCTTATATATGACCTGGTAAGTGGCTTTAGTCCCAGAACATCTAAGTCCATTTTCAACAAACACTCAAGATGCACATACTTAGTGAAATTCTGATGACTGAGATGACACGCCTCGTTACCAGTAATTGAGTCTACGGTTGAGTGCACTCACTCGTTATTTCAAAGTTGAACTCTATAAGAGCGTGGTTCTATCTACCAAACTATAAAAAAGTATTTTAATTTGCTCAAAAGTAGCGGTGTATTTACCAGAGCGAAATTGAACAAGTGCCCTGGCCGATTTTTAGAATACCGCACAACTGCCTTTAATAAGGGTTTGCCATAGTGGTTAAATTTAAATTTAATTACAAACTGTGGCAGCCTCGGTTAGAATTTTTTTATCACAACTGGTTAGTGTAGTGCGTAACTAACCCTCCTGATGATAAATCGCGATGCTAGATGATAAATTCAGTAAGTGAGAACTAACTCAGTAAAAGCCTATTCACTCTTGTTTCCTAACCCAACTTATATTCCGACGGAAATACTAACGCATGCAAACTATTCCAATGCACTTCTGTATGCATTATAAAGGCCGTGGCAAATCTCTTTGTACAAGAAATATCAAATACGAAGGGACGGAGTCTCCTTACGTTCATTTGTCCGATAGTGGAACTAACCGATAGGAATTTAATTGTGAACATCCAACGTAGGCCACCCACACACTGAAGAGCTTTCAGTATTTTAAGGTTGTATATACATTCATAATTTATTTTTGTTCATTATTATGTAGCAATGTTTTACAGCGTTAATAGCCTAATGGTTGGGATACGGTCTGAGAAACTTAAGGTCGTTCGAAATTCGATCGTAAGTTCGATCTATCGTTCGACTATTGTCGGGCACCATCTCCTAGCACAAATATTTTAAACTTAATTGGAGAGTGGTTAACCGGAACACTAGCTATGTTAACAGCATAGCAATGCATTATTTAAAAAGGAATCTATAATAATTTATATATTATATGATTTATAAATAAAAACATGTAATTTACTTTATCTAAAAACTTTGCTTAATGTGATTGACATAAGGTGCAACATATATCGGCAATAAATAATGTGTTCGGCTCGACCTAGAAAGGAGCACGCTCTCACAGAATAGCAGCGTGAAATAATAGTATAATAGGGCTGTGTTTCATAAGTGTAGGTTAACAATATGTAAATATTTATTATTTATTTAAATAATAATTAATGAAATTAAGATTTATTCACTTAAATTCCCCAAATCATATATTTGAATTGAAATTGAAATTTGAACATGAAAGACTTCTTAATTAGAAAAGTTTAATATTTTAGAATAACACGGACTCCTAATGAAACGTGAGTATATTAATATTTGAATTAAAATCTAGACGTGTTCAATATTATCCGATACCACTACTTCGTAGTATGGTAATGTATTTATTAACTGAAATATAAAATTGAGATATAACATATTTATATTTTAATAGGGTAATATGGCAGGACCGAAAAATTTGGTAGGCGTACTAGTATTTATTTATTTATTTAACTTTTAAGTTCCCAAAGTATTTATACAAGAAAAATAAGATAAGAAAAGTATGTACAAAGGCGCTACTTATTTTTAATAAAAGTCACTTCCTGCGGACTCGGTGTTGGACATATCATATATATATATATTGTTATTTTAATGTCCTAACTTTTAATGTATGTATGTATATAAGATGCAGGGTGCAAGATTTTTATGAATTTTTGTTTTTGTTTTTGTTAAATACATATAGGATCGAGTGGTGATTTGAAAAAAGTATATAACCTCAGCGTTTATTTATTTGACAGGAATGCGTCGTTCAGCACAAGGTCCGGCCCCTCGATCCTGCTTACTCTGCGGCGAAACGTCGAGACTACTGTCTCCTTTACGAACTTGTTCAATTTGCCGCAACTCCGCTTGTCCTAAATGTGTCATAGACACGCCTCCACACTACAGGTAATAGAATAGAATAAAACCAAAATAGAATATTTTTTTATTCAATTACATATAAGACAACCAAACTCTATAACCAGCTCACGGACCCCTCATTTCCGAGAGCCTTGTGTACGATGAAGCTGTAAAAGCCGCATGAACAGAATCTAGATTTATTCAGTATATAATATTAACATTTTGATTGGACCGGTAATGTATATAATGTAAAATATATATTTAATATATTTCTACGTAAAAATGTAAAATAAATATAAAATACCTAATGTAAAATTTAAATATCATTTGCCCTTTTCAAAAACCGACAGCATATACTAGTACTGCATAAAAGATTTTGTTCACACTGAGCCGGACTGGTGTTTCCAAGGCAACGCTAATTATACCACTCCTGATCAAAAGCATATAACAAGTCTCATTATTAGACACAATTTGGAAAATTACGAAAGCTTTCACATTAAATATTTTTTTAAGAAATTTAAGGAATGACGCACACAATAGTCAATAAATCCTGCGACACATGACACCCTCCAACTTCCTCCATAAATAATAATTAATGAAATTAAGATTTATTCACTTAAATTCCCCAAATCATATATTTGAATTGAAATTGAAATTTGAACATGAAAGACTTCTTAATTAGAAAAGTTTAATATTTTAGAATAACACGGACTCCTAATGAAACGTGAGTATATTAATATTTGAATTAAAATCTAGACGTGTTCAATATTATCCGATACCACTACTTCGTAGTATGGTAATGTATTTATTAACTGAAATATAAAATTGAGATATAACATATTTATATTTTAATAGGGTAATATGGCAGGACCGAAAAATTTGGTAGGCGTACTAGTATTTATTTATTTAACTTTTAAGTTCCCAAAGTATTTATACAAGAAAAATAAGATAAGAAAAGTATGTACAAAGGCGCTACTTATTTTTAATAAAAGTCACTTCCTGCGGACTCGGTGTTGGACATATCATATATATATATATTGTTATTTTAATGTCCTAACTTTTAATGTATGTATGTATATAAGATGCAGGGTGCAAGATTTTTATGAATTTTTGTTTTGTTTTGTTAAATACATATAGGATCGAGTGGTGATTTGAAATAGTATATAACCTCAGCGTTTATTTATTTAACTTTTAAGTTCCCAAAGTATTTATACAAGAAAAATAAGATAAGAAAAGTATGTACAAAGGCGCTACTTATTTTTAATAAAAGTCACTTCCTGCGGACTCGGTGTTGGACATATCATATATATATATATATATATATATATATATATATATATATATATATATATATATATATTGTTATTTTAATGTCCTAACTTTTAATGTATGTATGTATATAAGATGCAGGGTGCAAGATTTTTATGAATTTTTGTTTTTGTTTTTGTTAAATACATATAGGATCGAGTGGTGATTTGAAATAGTATATAACCTCAGCGTTTATTTATTTGACAGGAATGCGTCGTTCAGCACAAGGTCCGGCCCCTCGATCCTGCTTACTCTGCGGCGAAACGTCGAGACTACTGTCTCCTTTACGAACTTGTTCAATTTGCCGCAACTCCGCTTGTCCTAAATGTGTCATAGACACGCCTCCACACTACAGGTAATAGAATAGAATAAAACCAAAATAGAATATTTTTTTATTCAATTAAGTAAGACAACCAAACTCTATAACCAGCTCACGGACCCCTCATTTCCGAGAGCCTTGTGTACGATGAAGCTGTAAAAGCCGCATGAACAGAATCTAGATTTATTCAGTATATAATATTAACATTTTGATTGGACCGGTAATGTATATAATGTAAAATATATATTTAATATATTTCTACGTAAAAATGTAAAATAAATATAAAATACCTAATGTAAAATTTAAATATCATTTGCCCTTTTCAAAACCGACAGCATATACTAGTACTGCATAAAGATTTTGTTCACACTGAGCCGGACTGGTGTTTCCAAGGCAACGCTAATTATACCACTCCTGATCAAAAGCATATAACAAGTCTCATTATTAGACACAATTTGGAAAATTACGAAAGCTTTCACATTAAATATTTTTAAGAAATTTAAGGAATGACGCACACAATAGTCAATAAATCCTGCGACACATGACACCCTCCAACTTCCTCCATAAATAATAATTAATGAAATTAAGATTTATTCACTTAAATTCCCCAAATCATATATTTGAATTAAAATCTAGACGTGTTCAATATTATCCGATACCACTACTTCGTAGTATGGTAATGTATTTATTAACTGAAATATAAAATTGAGATATAACATATTTATATTTTAATAGGGTAATATGGCAGGACCGAAAAATTTGGTAGGCGTACTAGTATTTATTTATTTATTTAACTTTTAAGTTCCCAAAGTATTTATACAAGAAAAATAAGATAAGAAAAGTATGTACAAAGGCGCTACTTATTTTTAATAAAAGTCACTTCCTGCGGACTCGGTGTTGGACATATCATATATATATATATATTGTTATTTTAATGTCCTAACTTTTAATGTATGTATGTATATAAGATGCAGGGTGCAAGATTTTTATGAATTTTTGTTTTTGTTTTTGTTAAATACATATAGGATCGAGTGGTGATTTGAAATAGTATATAACCTCAGCGTTTATTTATTTGACAGGAATGCGTCGTTCAGCACAAGGTCCGGCCCCTCGATCCTGCTTACTCTGCGGCGAAACGTCGAGACTACTGTCTCCTTTACGAACTTGTTCAATTTGCCGCAACTCCGCTTGTCCTAAATGTGTCATAGACACGCCTCCACACTACAGGTAATAGAATAGAATAAAACCAAAATAGAATATTTTTTTATTCAATTACATATAAGACAACCAAACTCTATAACCAGCTCACGGACCCCTCATTTCCGAGAGCCTTGTGTACGATGAAGCTGTAAAAGCCGCATGAACAGAATCTAGATTTATTCAGTATATAATATTAACATTTTGATTGGACCGGTAATGTATATAATGTAAAAAATATATTTAATATATTTCTACGTAAAAATGTAAAATAAATATAAAATACCTAATGTAAAATTTAAATATCATTTGCCCTTTTCAAAAACCGACAGCATATACTAGTACTGCATAAAAGAATTTGTTCACACTGAGCCGGACTGGTGTTTCCAAGGCAACGCTAATTATACCACTCCTGATCAAAAGCATATAACAAGTCTCATTATTAGACACAATTTGGAAAATTACGAAAGCTTTCACATTAAATATTTTTTTAAGAAATTTAAGGAATGACGCACACAATAGTCAATAAATCCTGCGACACATGACACCCTCCAACTTCCTCCATAAATAATAATTATGCAGATGATATTTATCAATATGGAATGTCTCGTCACCAATAATGAGGTTTTCATTTTCTGCCACCGTATGAAGCACAGCGGTACTACGTCGTTGCCACTATTTTACGTATAAATTATATGAAAGCGTGGTCCCGATCCGGTCAAGCCAACATTGTACTGCAGCTGTTTTTTACACCTGCGGCGTGGCTCTGTCACTTAAGTATCTCACCACATGGTTTGCCTAATGCTCGTCTTAGGCCGAAGGTTGAACCATGTGAAGTTAAAGTTACCATTTGTAGAAAAATTGGTATAATATGCTCTGTATATTATATAGTACATACAGAGCTAACAACTTTATTTCTAAAGATTTTATGAATTTTTGTTTTGTTAAATACATATAGGATCGAGTGGTGATTTGAAATAGTATATAACCTCAGCGTTTATTTATTTGACAGGAATGCGTCGTTCAGCACAAGGTCCGGCCCTCGATCCTGCTTACTCTGCGGCGAAACGTCGAGACTACTGTCTCCTTTACGAACTTGTTCAATTTGCCGCAACTCCGCTTGTCCTAAATGTGTCATAGACACGCCTCCACACTACAGGTAATAGAATAGAATAAAACCAAAATAGAATATTTTTTTATTCAATTACATATAAGACAACCAAACTCTATAACCAGCTCACGGACCCCTCATTTCCGAGAGCCTTGTGTACGATGAAGCTGTAAAAGCCGCATGAACAGAATCTAGATTTATTCAGTATATAATATTAACATTTTGATTGGACCGGTAATGTATATAATGTAAAATATATATTACCGGAAAGAAAGATAACAGGCAGATATAATGACACGGAATTGGCGAGATCGTTGCAGGTTAGACAGGTAAATAAATTTATGCAGGGTTTATGTTTTTTTTTTTCTTGGAATCTATTTCTAGGATTTAGTTACTGATCTTTGTTGACAATTGAACATATGTAGATTCAAGTGTTACAAATTGCGAAACAAACATATTCTACCGGAAATAAAGATTACAGGCGATATAATTACACGGAACTGGCGAGGTCGTTGCAGGTAATTCTAAGTAAGGTTTTCTTAATATTTAAATAATTTATTTTTCTATATATCCTTTTCTAGGATTCAGTCATTGATCCTAGTTTACACAATTATCGTTACTGTTTCGTTGTTTTGCTGTAAGTATGTTCAATACTAGATTCAGGTGTTACTCTGAGCAAAACCATTACGCTAGGCCTTTCTTCCCGTTTTTGAAGGTTATTTTCAATTTATTTGAAAGAAAATAAAAAAAATTAAGACAATAAATATACATGAAATACATTTTGAAAAGATTGAAAATACCGCTACTTTAATTTTAGATTTACGGTAATTGATAAATGATTTAATAACTAAAAATTGACGTTTAAATTCACTATTACCTATTTTTCTGGACAACTTTTACAAATTCGGGCGAATTTTACATTGGGCAAAAGTAACATAAGTAGCAGGCGGCAATATGGCACGGCTGCTTGCGCATGACTTAGCCTAGCAATATATTATTGTTTTTGGGCTAATTAACATATAACTAAGCATACGAAATTCTACATTTCGTTGGTTTTTAGTAAAGCGATCATATTTTTAAGGAGATTAATTATTACACCAATTCTTATACTATGCTCTATTAAAAATATACCTTTCAATATTGTTATTGGTATTAATAATTGGTATAAATATAAAGACACCTCTAAAACTTAATTTAGAGATTTCTTATAATTATAAAGTTATGATGAGAGAAAATAAAATGATGAATGAAATTTCCCGAACGCTATCATCGAAACCGCTTGTGATATTCAAAGGTTTTCGATGGGGATTAAGTTGACTGGCCATCCTAAGGCCCGGACGCCATGTGCTCAAAGGGTATGCGATAACAACCGTTCCGTATGTTAAGTGGCTTATTATGTATAAACTGAAATTCTTGATCCATTAAGACTGTTTGAATCAATCACAGGTTCAACGACCTCATCACAGTATTTTGGCTAGTCATATCGCCGCTTCGCCAAAAAATTAGAGTGCCTCTAAGTCGTATTTGTAGAAAACGACACTGGTGACACGAGGAAGTGTGAGACTGTGCTGTTCGGCTGTATCCTTAGTGACACCACAACTTGCAAATCATGTTTTGATTTCTATAACAGTGATTGTTCATAACCACGCGATGGAAGGCGATAACTTCTATTATGGCCATTTCTTTAATGATATTAACAAAATTAACAATTAACAATTAACAATTAACAATTAACAATTAACAATTAACAATTAACAATTAACAATTAACAATTAACAATTAGTTTATATATAAAAAAAAGAAATGCTAGCAAATTTTTTCTAACCTGTGCCCAAAACTACCAATACAGAATTGAATAGAACATTCTAGAGCTTTTCTTTTGATTTGTTAATTACGATCTTTTTTTTTATTTTTTTTTTTATTTAATCATGGAACAAAAAATATGTAAACTTTTTCTAAGAAGCAAATACTAAAGTTTTATTTAACAATTACAAATATAAGTGGTAATAGTAGTGTAAATCAGTTTTAAAAAATCATGACTCTTTAGACTAAATATGAGTAAGGGTTACTTAAAATAGATATATTTCTCACAGCAAACTCACTGAACGTACGTGAGCGATATGAAATATTTTATTCTGCGTGTCTATTATATTATAGGGTCTACAATTTCCTAGACTTTTGTCTACATAGACGTCATTATTGTAGTTTCTTACAATGTATTCCAACGGAATAATAGGGCCAAAAGGAGCTTAAAATTCAAAGCCAATTGCTAAAGGAAGTGCTTTCATAAATTGCCTTAAGGTACGATCTAGGCCTTTGGCATAGATTTTTGATAAAGCGACGAATAGGGATCAGATCTGTTAAGAATGGCCACTGAACAATACTTAACATTATTATTAAAATCAATTTCATTCACAGGTATTAATTAGTTTTTCACAGGTTTTAACAAATACTAGTTTACGTAACATACGCCCGTCGCTATAGTAGAGTTAAGTAAGCAGAGCTTCGAAGATCTTCAAGATAAGAATAAATATTACGATAATGTAACAATTAACTAATGATGGTCCTTCTGTCCTTGTTTTCGACCACGATGTCATTTTATGGTAACCAGATGACATCAATTTCTGTGTATTTGACGTTGATTTGTATTATTAGGCCGTAAGGTTTTTAAAGGCATTTAGTATACGAGTGTAGGAGTATGTAGCCATACGCAATAATATAAATCGTGGAATAGGTCGAACTGGTAGAAGACACCTAGACAAATTGGTACTTTCTTAAAATTTTTGAACATAAAATTTTTGATAGAAAAGTTTTCTATGACCATATTTTTCCAAATAGGACACTGGACGAGGGATCACGTCCAAACTATCGTAGAAATAAAATAACAAAGAACACACATATCCAATTACCTCGCATAGCTTTGTTTCATAAAGAAGTTTTCATATAGTTCCTATAGACGTTACAAGACTTGTATTTGAAATCTTGATTGAAAACAGATTTCCCTTCAAGGAAAACAATATTTCTTTTTGACATAAGTCTCTTATATCGTCCTAAATTCTTACATTACTTTGAATAATAAAAATATAAAACCGTGGTAGCTCAGTGGCCTGGAATTGCCTCAAATTTTACAATATGCGGTCAACACGAATTCGATTCCAGCATATGCAACTGTAAAATATAAAACCGTGGTAGCTCAGTGGCCTGGAATTGCCTCAAATTTTACAATATGCGGTCAACACGAATTCGATTCCAGCATATGCAACTGTAAAAATATAAAAAAAACACAAAAAGACGTACAGACAATCGTGCAGTATATTTTGCTATTAAAAAGTAATATAGATAACAGTTTATCATTTTCGGTTTCCGTTCTCAGAGTTTCACTCTTTTGTTGTCTTTGCAAGTTGTGTCATATTTAATTAAAATCGTGTATATTTCTGTCATCTTTATCATTTTGTTTGTCTTAAGTCTCAGACCAATAAACCCATAGGCGCTGTCACCACACATTGAACGAAACACAATTGAAGACGGTTTTCATTTTATTGCGTGAGCTAGTCATAGAAAGCCTTGGCAGATGTTATGTTGCCAACTTGCAACATACTCCTAAAGTACCAGTAATAACTTTTAAATATGTAAATACAAAAAATGTGTGGATTTGTATTCATTCTTAATTCTTAGGTCATTTTTTAATTAGACGCACTGAAAAAAATATTCCATTACATAACCATTACATTTAATAAATGTGTAGACAAATAAAACGACATAATATTTCAATTAATTATAATTTTTATATGCGACAATAATGTTTTATTTATTAAGTTTTTCAGTTTAGTTTGAGATATACGAGGTTGAATCAAATACAAACGAGCCATTCGTTCTACAAAAATTTGTTATATAAGAAGGAGCATATATATTTCTACAAATACATTTTCTAAATAACCTCCTCCTTTTATTACACATTTTTCCCAACGTTTTGGTAATTTTTCATGACGTTCTCGTAGAATGAAGTTGTGTGGGTATCTAACCAGATGCGTACGAATGATTCCACTTGACCATTTAACTTAAATTTAGCAACTACCTTCAAACTCTTCTCTCTTATATAGATAAGCTTTTAAGTTATTATAAGCCATATACAATACACAAGTATATATAAGCCATTAGTTTATGTACCGTGAAAGATACAAGTATTAGGTCCTATTAGCTATCGTGACGATTCAAAAGTGTTTTGCATAAACCTACTTGAATAAAGCTTGTTTTGATACGAATTGATTTGATTTTACGTTAATCTTATACGACTACAACAGAGTAAACACAACTGCGCATAATATAAATGTACTGAAAGTATTCACGCAAATACCTAAAAACTCAGTCTAGTCTAACATAGTCACTCCTAGAGTTACAACATTTTTATAGTCAAATTTAATGGTTGTTCAACAAGATCGAAGAGATATTCAGAGGCAGTGCACATAAATATTGTTTCTTAGCGTGGAGTCGCAGCAAACAGTTAATCACACATTTTGTTTTTCATCGTCTTAATCTTAGGAGGCCGGAAACAGCAGTAACGAAGGGAAGACTGACTCCGAACCCGGGTCTCCGCTCAGTGTACATGCTCCTTCCTTCTCGAGGCAGCCTAGCACCACTGATAGTCGCAAGTCGATCAGCTCTTCACATGTAAGTAATGATCTAGTATTTTTTTTCCTTTTTTTTGAGCAGATGATTTTTGATAAAAATGAGAAAAATACCTACTGCTTAGCTTTAGCTTTTTGAACATGTACAAGATTTCACGCAGTATGCTAAGTAAACCGAGCAATACGTACGTAGTCTGATATCCGAATTCACTCGGCACGTTAATGACGTCAGAGCACATGCGACAAGTGAAGGCAAAATAAAAAATACAGGTTGCAAAGTCTAACACGTGTATTCTCAAACATTACTCATATACGAGTTTTATCCCATTCTGCTTAGAGTTTCAATACGCCGAAGAAGTATTACTGCTGTCTCACGTAATTGCACCAAGCCCTTTTTTTGTTCCTTTTCAAAATTATATGAGCGAATAAAGCAATTAAATAATATAAAATTATTTTATAACATCAATTAACTTAAGTTTTTATAATCATCACCATCATCAACTTAATTTAAATCATCAGCATCACAGCCTGTCAATAGTCCACTGGTGAACAACCCTGAACCACCTGCATCCATCGACTTAACGCAAACTTGCATAGGCCGTCACTGAATGTAGTACTAATTTAGGATAATGCCTTTCCATAAGACCCTGAACACGCTATTAGCAGCACAAGAGGAGTTTTAAGTAGTAGAGTCACCCTGTAGTTATATACTAGCTAAATAGGACGGCATGACCGAAGTCGCACCGCAAAATTCCGGAATATAAACGTAAAATAATAACTTAGCACTACTGCGCTTCATCTGATGAAAGAAATCGGAGAACGAGGCAGTCGAGTCAATCTTAGTGGTCAGGAGTGCCGAGGCTGTCATGGGCCACAGAAATTGATTGTTCTTGATTTCCACTCAAAAAAAGGTACGTATTCTACAGTGCGTTGCAAACACGGTATAATAAACTTCTATGTTCTAATTAAGAAACATAAACAGATTTATCATGGTGCGAAAATTTATTACATTGTAAAATGTCTTAACGTAAACATATACCAACAGACACACTGAAATCCCTCTCAATTATTTGTGCCCTATTTATTATGGTGTACGATGACGCACGCATGACGTACGCTATAGACAGATCAACTCCTCGTGCGTCAGGGTCTGTAGGGCACCCCTTTTGTAGGCATTTTGTAGGTATTGGCAAGGATCACAACTAAACGCCTGAAAGTGTTTTATATTTATATCGTATTTCTGTTTTAATGATAACTGTTGCCAATGGATTGGAAGCATTCAATTGCATGATTAAATCCATGATCAATTCCTCCTATCCAATCAAATTCTCCTACATACATATTACCTGTTAAACATTTTCAAGTTGGCACTTTCTTTTCTCTTCATAACATGTTATATATCTAGTAGCGAACTTTAAAGGTTGAAGTGGTATATCTTCTATATCAATTTCATCATTCAAGGATGCTCACCAGGAATGGAACGAAACAGATATTCTAACCCACGGCGTCAGTGGTCTTAGTCTCCACAGAACTGAGAGTCTGACCCAACGCTCACTAGCTGGACTTAAACGGACCGGAAGTAAAGGAAGTGCTTATAGCCTGCGCAGCATAAGAAAAGAGGTCGCTAAACCCACCCAACCAGAAAGACCTACGATACCCGACGCTGGATTCGGAACTTTAGAAATTAAACTAGCTTACGATAATAGCACGTCATCTCTAGCAGTGACAGTTTTAAGAGCCCGGGGTCTGATTGGGATGGACATGACTGGATTATCCGATCCCTTTAGTAGATTAGAAATTTTACCTAGGGGTACGTAATAATTTCCTTTATAATATATAAATACAAAATCTTATTACATTTTATAACTTGTAGGCTGTTCAAAGGTATGTTAAATTTATTAAAAATTAAAGGTATATTTTTCTATATTACAGTTGCTTTGTTTTAATTGTCATTTGGAAGATTTAAAATGATAATATAGCACTTTTCAATGTTTAAATATTTTGAGAAAAATAAAAATGTTATTTTACTTTATATACAAAATGTTAAATTTGTTGTTATGTAATAAATCTTTATATGCCTTATATGTATGTTTCCAGAAGGAACTTATTCAAATAGATTGCGTACTAAGACAGTGCACAAGA
Source organism: Teinopalpus imperialis (assembly GCA_029286865.1). Classification (NCBI taxonomy): domain Eukaryota; kingdom Metazoa; phylum Arthropoda; class Insecta; order Lepidoptera; family Papilionidae; genus Teinopalpus; species Teinopalpus imperialis. Next base: position 5,618,977 of record JAGSMU010000030.1, on the reverse strand, counting down.
CCAAAAACCCGGAATTTAATGAAACTCTACACTTTTTCGGTATCACCGAATCTGACCTGGCTGCGAAATCATTGGAAATCGTTTTATTTGATGACGATAGGTATGCTTTTTTTTTAAAATCCATTAAAAATGTAAAATCTATTCTGATGTTATAATTTGGAATTCATTTTATCTGAATCTTCATCAAGGATGTATGAAATTTTTCTGTACGGTGAGCTATGTCCTCGTTTATTATTTTACTTTTTCTTTTATTTCCTTTAATGCCTTTATTTCCCTTGCCATGGCGGCGTTAAATATTCCCGCAATTCCATCTGTTTCCTTCGATGTCATAAGAGCGGTAATTACGTTAAAATCTAATAACTTCCTATAGATGACGAACTAACTAAATTTGCCAGTCCATTATTTATGGAGACCCGTGAAATATAGAAGGGTCTAATTGCTATTTATAATTTTTTTATGGTATCAAGATGATTTACTGATAATAAATGACTACTGAAACATGTACACTCTAGACTCGATAGAAATTCAAGATTCTTTGCCAACCTTGACAGTTCCAATAATAATCTCCAATACTTAATAATCGGAAATGATCAGGGTTTTCTATACTGTCACTGGTATTGATATTTCGAGACCACTATTTAAATTATCATGATCGTATTTTTAGGTACGGGTGTGATGAAATGGGCTCCACTACAGTGTCTCTAAGAGATTGTGCGAAATCGCCAACTCAGCTTAGGCTAGCATTATCTGGGGCTAGCGGCACTGAGCCCACAGGACCTAGAGTGCTCTTGGCTCTATGCTATAATACTAAGAAACGAGCTCTGGTGGTGACAATTTGTAGAGCAGCTGAACTTCCGCCACAGGACAGTAATGGATACTCGGATCCTTTTGTTAAATTGTAAGTGATTTATTTATTTAACTTTTATGTACACAAAGCATTTATATAAGGAAATTAAAATAAGAAGGTCTGGTGTCACTCATTAAAAAACAATTAAAAATTTAATTTATTTCACAATATAATTTACCATTATATTTATATGATTAACCAAGACATTTCAGCAATCAGTGCATGTATTGTCCAAAGAATGAGAAGGAGTAAGGACGGAGTTTTGTTAGGTTAACACCTTTGATGAGTGAAGGAAACGGGAGACACCTATTACCAGTAATCAAATATTCCACTTTAGTCTTGAGCGGTTAATACGCATGTTTATCTTGATTCCTTGTTGAATATAGATGTAGGCATCATAGGCCGCCGGAATTACTTTATATTGGAAGGATAATGTGCTCATTTGTCACCTTAATATAAAAATAAAAGACCCTCTTATTACAGACACTTAGATCCAGACCCATATCACAAAAAGCACAAGACCTCAATCAAATGGCGTAACTTGAACCCAGTTTGGAATGAAGAGTTTTTGTTTGAAACGCGTCCGACAGAGCTTTCACGCCAAAATTTGACATTGACGTTTTGGGACAAAGACTACGGGAAGCCTAATGACTTTCTTGGCAGCCTGGTGTTAGGGGCTAGCAGTAAAGGGCGAAGATTAAAACATTGGATGGACTGCATTAAGTTCCCGGACCATAGACACGAACAGTGGCATGCTTTAACTGATACTCAACACTTGTAAATGCAGTTCATAGACAATCGAGGGGGCGGGCCGCATTAGCCTCAGAAACAATTACCATCGAGATAAACAAGTTCTTGAATGGAGACCGTCGATCGATAAACGTGGTCTATGTGGAGTGACGATCTTTGCAATTTAGCTTACAGGAGCTGGATTTTAGTAACCTATGACCGTTTTCAGCAACGTATAATTGAAAAAGGGCTATGTCAAGTCAAGAACTGTTATGGTTTGAAGATCAGTTGGTTTCTGGTGATGAAGCATTTCGGTTGGTGCAATTTGTGTGGTCGCAAGGCTTACCAGTTTAATAGACTGGGTTCTACGTTTTAAAATAATTAAATAGCTGCCTATCTATATAGATCCCACCACTGGACGTAGACTTTCTCTTTCTCTTCTTTCATATTGCTTTTCAGTGGTAAAACGATACTGCAGCTAGTTGCAGAAACCAATCCACCTGTCTCCACTGTGAATTGAGTTCGCATGTTATCAAAATAATTTTTATTTGTTTCTTAAGGTTCCACACGATATTTTCCATAATCAAAAATTGTACATCCCAGCAGCCTGTTATAGTAAATCAATATTACGATACTTAAATACCAATATTTATTTTTGTTTGTTATTCAAATACAAAACAAATGCGAACGCGTATATTTCCTTCAACTGGCTAATATTTCCTTGCTTGACCGTCAAGTTCTTATTAAACTTCTTGACGCCTTGGAGTGAACGAGATGAAATGTAACGACTATTACATACCAATACACTTGATTACAATAAGCTTGGCAAGAAAAAGCAACTGGGACGTTCAATATTTTTTTTTCTCCAACTAAATTGTTTTTTTATTGTTATTTACTTTCATATCGTATATACTAGCTCCGTCTGCGGAAATATACATCATCTACGTGCGAGAGAACCACATTGACATTTTTTTAAATAAATGAAACAAATACTTCTTAACACAGCTTCCTTGCAAGTACTGCCTAGCTGCAATACGATTGGGTCGGCTCAAACGAAATGACGAATATCCACGCCCTCACTAAATATCAGCATGAACTAGCACCATAATGCTGCTGTGTTTCATATTGCATAGAGTAGGGTATCAAATTACAGGTAAAGATACGTTCCATCTCAGTCCTTAGTAGGTGACAAAGGGTGTGCTTCCTGAATTTTGTTAAGAATATATTTAAATGACATCGGTTACCATCAGGATATATATGTGCTCGATTGCCGCCCCTAATATGATAAAAAAGCTTATTAATATATTTTATATTTATATTTATACACTCAAAACGATTTACAAATTTAAATAAAAGAAAATAAAAGTACAGACATAAACTCTGTTTACAATTTAATATACGCATAGAAGATAACATTTAATCAAAAAAATAAAATTAATATTAAGATTACAACAAAAACAATAAGTTATACCATTAAGTAAGTAAAAATATATTTTCCTATAGACATGTTTATTGCCCGTTGAGTGACTTTTTCTCAAGTATCTTAAACAATGGTTAAAAGATAAATAAACTATTACAATATTTTACTGTTTAAAAATAATGTGAAATGATTTTTATGTAGTTAACGCAACAATTTTAAAAAGTTAAGCTTGAAGTTATTTTTATAGTTAACCAATGTTATTCATAAATCTTTATAAAGATAGAAATGTTAAAAAAAAAGTATACGCAACTTTATCAAGTTTATGATCTGTTACAGTAATTGCTAGTATTTTTGTATATTAATGATTAAAATGTGCCAAAATTATTAATGATTAGAATATGTATCTACATACATTATTAAACATTGTATTACTGTTGTATTGATGTGTAATTATAAAATTGAAATTTAAAACAACGCTTTTTATGTTTGCAAAGAAAATATTTTGTCCATTAAAGAATAACCTTTTTTTTTGTTTTATTACTAACGTAAATTGTACTTGACACCGCTAAAAGCAGTTTGACGTTCACGCATTTTTGTAATTGTCATGTAAATACAATAAGTAACATTAATTAAGAAAGTGTGTACATAGTAAATCTCTGTATGTTGTCGGCCGAATGGTGTAGTCGCTAGAGTGCTGCTCCAGGGATTTTTTGGGGCCGATCTCCACTGTTAGCCTGAGGGCTTTTACAGCTTCACCGGGTTGAAAGGTGGTGAGCGCTTAGGGCACTCAGCCGAGACCTTAATTAGTGGGTAACCAGCAGGAGGGTCCCCTATGCTGATCCTCTGCTTGGACCGTTAATCTGTTGCGTTGAAGCGACTGACTCGAGGGTGCCCGAGAAAGCCGAAACTCGGCTCGGTCAGTTGCTTCTGATTATCTAAATTAATAACAATATTATTATTTACGATCTGTACCACAACTTCAGAATTCGTTGACGCTGGAGAAGTAGTGGTGTAAGAAACTCCATCGACGCTGTTATCTGTGATAATTGGAATTGGCGAAAACCGGCCTGAGATATGGCGGTATCGTGAATAGTTTTATTGTTTGCGACGCCCTCGGCGGGGGTCATAGGTTTGTGCAGTGGGTGAACCTCGGAACCTCAGAGCTGTGGATGTGCTCCATGATGTGGTGCACTTGATGAGTGCACGAGTGTTCGGTGTGAAAACCGTACTGCTCATTGTTGTGTGTTGCCCTCGGGACAGCATGAAGTCCTTGAGGCGGGCAAGGATGAGCCTTACATACACCTTACCCAAGTACACGCCCTCCTCAGGTTGTTCCTGAGTTTGTGCCAGTCAATATAGTCTTGGTGGAAGGTGAGGTTGTGGTTGAAGGCCCTAATCGTAGAAGAGCGGGGTGATGGTTGGAAACGAGCTCATGGATTACCTCTGTCCCTTGGAACACGAGGTTGACGTTTTTGCAGATAGCAATATCAAGAACATCCGGTGTGTGACCTAATGGGTATACGGCATAATGGGCGCTACGAGGTCGAGTTGGTCGAGTCTAAAGCTAAACCCTTGGAGTTGGTTTTTGCTGAATTCTATCAAGCGGTCGTTAGCGGCGAAAGTTCTATCATTATATAATTTTATTATTATAATTCGCAATGTTAGGATCGTGAGTATGTGGTTTAAGAATGTTTCTTGCACTAGGAGCATTTCGACTTGGTTTCGCGATCAAAATTGATAAAATCACCGAGTTGATTATTTAAACCGTTCGCTTTAAAAAAGGCGACGTTGAGAGATCATAATTTTACTCTGCCGTTCTAGATTTGCCTTCTAAGCTTTGAAATTGACTATTGCTAACGCTACATGTTGGCAGCACATTGTGGTGGCAATCTTCAGAAGCAGACTTCAGCTTTGCCGTTGGAGTACCTTAAGGCCTTCGCTTGGCCGTAGACGTCGGTGCCGTTGATAACGGCGAAGAAGCGACACATTAGGTCGCTTTCGTTAACCGGCGACTGGCTATTAGCCCCTAGGCTGCTCAATCGGTTTAGCGACGGTAGCGACGCTGATCGGCATTTGCCATGTGGGGTGTAGCGGTCGCATGGAGGCACCGGGGGTACTGGTAATATTTATGTATAACAAGATACACAAATAATATTTGTGTATCTTGTTATACATAAATATTATTTACGCATGCATTATATTGGACTAAGGAAGAGTACGACGAGTGAGCACCTCTGCTTTGGCGCAAATGCTTACGGCACTATAATATATCCTGCGCAGTTATATAAAATATCATCGTGGTCGAACAAGAGGAGGCCATCATCATCATTGCATATAAATCATTCTGACTTGCCGACGACCTTTCTAAGTGTAACCGAAAGCACTTATACCTATTAGAAGGGAGGGAGAAGACTTATTACGATATATACCTACATAACATATCGCACAACAGCTTCTGATTATAAAAAAAAATTAAGTGTTTGCAACGGTTGAGCTATGCTTGAACTAGTATCTAGATGGGTCGACCACCGAAGGACCATGACTTGACATCGTGAAATAGTAGCATAAAGCTACAGTGTGTTTTGTATGATGAGTGTAATTAGGGTAATAAGGTATTCGATACTTGCCCTCAACAGTGACAACCCATGTACGATATATGTAAAATTGAATAAATTTGAATTAAAATAGGAAACACAACCGAACTTTTTTAGCCCGAAATTGTAACGAATCCACGAGTTTCGTTGGCACCCAAGCCTTATGTAAATCCTCTCTTCATCAATGTGTCTACAAGACTATCGTAATTCAGTCAACCACACTCACCCCCTGATATAATGCCTCAATGGCCTCTTATAACATGTAATGAAAAGAAAATGAGACTTATGTTTAGGGGGACGAATAAGATAAGACAGATATATTTAGTCGATGAGAGAAAGAAATAGGTACCCATTTGACCACAAGTAAGAACATTTTTAGGGTAGAAAGACATTCGTGAGATCCAGCAAGGGAAAGGTAGGATGTGGATATTGAATGAAGATAATTGTTTTTGAAAAGTTTATGAGATCACGAATCCTCTTTAATTAAACAAGTATAATATTAAATTTAGCCATAAGAACAATGTGTTCAAAGTCGTGAAGAAGCGAATTTAAATGTCATTATAAATGAAAATAGTTTATATTTAGACTGAGACTATATATTGCACTACTTTATAATCGATACCTGATCGCAGATACAGTGCCACACCAAATTCTCCTATCAGAGAAGGTTTGAGGAAAGTTTCAGAAATAAAAAGTGTGTCAAGATGAACGCTGTCACTTCTGAATAATAAGGAGAAACACTTTGGACATTTACATGGACTATGATTAGGTTATTAGGGATTGGAAAAAAGATTGAACTGATCTGATCATGTAAAGGCACGAGGGAAGAAATATCGGGGGGTTGCGCATGCAAAACTTGTTGTGGACGATCAAGAAATGTAGTTAACCTCAAAGTAATCCAAGTCATTCATAACTGAAACTAATAACTTTTTCCAATAATATATAGCAATAAAATAATTTCTCCAGAAGTAGTTTATGACAAAAGATAAATTTATAAACTCGCCACTAATGAGCAATGATATAGCGTAATGGAGGAGATTTTAGAAAGTAGAATCAAATATTCTAAAATTAACTATTCGTATATACTAATTAATTGTAAGCTATTGAAAAAATCCATATGTATGAAAAGGAATGTACAATTAACTCAGTTTTTAAATGTTTTAATTATAATTTAAAAAAAATAAAAAAGGTAAGTATAACGTAGGTAACAAAATTTATACTTACTCTACGTAAACGACAACGCCGGATTCTGGATAGAAGAAACCGAGAACACACTTTTATTACCTACCTACACAAAATAAATTATCTGTATTACGTGTATATTATATATAAAAGAGACGACTGACAATTATATTTAACAATATTGTTGTAAATGATACAGCCCGTTAGTATCGACGAGTTCAAATTTAAATGAAGAAGTTATCGACCATCTAGAGCAGGGATTCCCAAAATGGTTTTCCAGGCGTCGACATAAATGAATGAAAACTGATTTTAGAGGTCGACGAGGTCTAAAAATCGACCCCTATTAATTAACACAAGTTCTTATTTGAAACTTTCAAGATATTGATAAGATGTTTTACGTGTTTTAGTAGGAAGTAGCATTGTTGTTCTTTTAAAAAACTCAAGTCGATAACCATCAAGTCAATATACGTAGACAAGTTCTTGCAAGATAATATGTTATAGGGTACAAGTCTTTCAGGCACGTTATGACTGGCTCTGTATTTGACGCATATACGGGATTTAACACGAACGAAATCATGATCAAATTCAAATCCCAAACATGCTCCTGATATTTTTCTATATAATAAGCTTGCACTTAGGTTGAAAGTTTAATTGCGTATTGAAATTCATTGAAGCTTGAATGATAGACTCATCTACTAATTTATTTTAAGAAATTATAAAGTGATTACATAGCTAAATAAAGTGAATTAAAAGAATGTAAGAAAAATTTACTAAATATTTAGTTACCTACGCGCGTTAATAGCGTTACCATACATTTTTGCAGTGTATAAAAAGTGACAGGGTAAGTACCAAAAATGTTTTAATATTTTTCTATTTCTTTTAGTTAGTACATATTTTATATATACCTACGTATTATCAATAAGTATTATAAAGAATGCCTTTGTGGGCAAACTCAACCTTTATAAGCAAAATTTAAGCAGAAAAGGATATTCACAGTTTAAAAGGTCAAAATTACCAGAAATCTTCAAGACGATGTTATTTATATCATATCTCACTCACTTGGACGCATTACGAGGTTTGAGGATCTCTTAAATTCACAAATTACGATTCCATTCAAATTCGGGTTATTGAACACAAGGAGTTTCTTATATCTCTTTATATATCTATTAATTAAAACGGATCTTATTGGATAAGCAGATAGGAAAAGGCGACAATTGAACCTTTGTTTGCATTTTTTCAATGCATAAAGCACTTTAATATATTCAACATCAAATATATTCAGTTCAGTAATAACTAGAAAATGTTAGCCGGGATAATATTCTAATTTAATAGGCAAAGTTTTGAAAAAAAAAGAAGTAGACTTTGCAATGTAACATGCTTACCGAGAAAACCAATACACTAGTCAATAATAGTGGTTTTAATGGAAACTAAAAGCTTTAAATGTGTTAAATGGCCAGACAGACTGACGACTGTGGAGATTGGATGTCACTCCAATAACGGACACGATTACCGAATCCTCTTGTGGTTTACACTGTCTTTAGTAACTAAAGTCATAAGCTCAATGTATTATTACTTTTTAAAGCATTAGGAAAAATAATAAGATAATGGTAATGAAAAAATAAAAAGGAAATAACATCCTATATATAGATTCCAATAATAAAAGGCATAGCCGTTTTCTTTAGAGATGGTATTGGAGCATAGAACGTGGCGCCCAATTGCAGATTCATGGACTTCACATGACTTCGAAATATATTTAATTGGTAATTGAACTGGTTTTGCTTGCGTATTGTGAAATTAAAATTGGTCGCTCTCCCGGTCACTAAGATACGATGGTTCTAAATTATTATTTTCATTATTATAATAGAAATATGTAAGGTATGTACCTTGTTATGATATTATTATCAAAATTATCATGCGAGAAGAGAGTTCTGCAAATACTTTTTTTTTGACTTTAATTTGTTTATATTCATCCTGCGTGAAACTTATCACCTAAACTATAGTAAAATTCTATCAAATACACATTTCAAATAACCAGAACTCTCTCCGACCTGACTAGAAATTCGCCCTTTAGTGTCTCTTAGTAATTGAAGTATCACCTACGAATAAATTAAATTCACTTGACAGAAATCGCTATAACATAAAACAAGGTTACGATCTTGGCCTAGAATCCCGTGGGATGTTCCACACTGTGTGTTCTTTACGTGAATTAATTTTATCGACGTGAGAAGACGACACACTTTTCGTATACGTCTTGAGATTCGAATTGAGTAATTGAAATTCGTTGTATATTTATATATTTTTTTTTATTACTCACAGTGAGTAACAAACGAGCACACAGTTCACCTGATGGTGAGTGATTCCTGCGGCCCATGACATCATTCATCCTTGACAAGAAATCATAATGCAGATGCGTCACCCTCGAGGACTGAGGTGGAATGCATCGTCACGAGTAATAAAGGTCTCCGGATCCCTACACTCACCAGACGAAACACAGCAGTATTACGCTGGTATTCTGTGAAGGCATGGTCCTACCCCGGTCGAGCTGACCCATTCATTTTAATTGCGCCATCATTTTGCAGCTAGAATCAAACTGCAGTGTAGCTCTACCACTGATACACACACTTTAATATGTCCAGCGTAATGGATGTCATATGGTAATATCAAAAATAAATAATATTAGAATATCATCATCGTTTTGACTAGAAGGATATTTCCATAGTTTACAGACAGACCGGAGCTCTTTTCACCATAAGGAAGATACGTCCCGCGCGTGACACTTTAACAATCTTGTAATAATCAAAATACGATTGAAAAGCATTCAATAACTCTGAATCAAAATAAGAACATTAAGCAATCTCTAATGTTTCTCAACCAATTTTATGTCGCGATTAAAATAGCCAATTTCATATGTAAGGACCTAATAATTTTTCATAAAAATTTGTATAAATAACTTTATGGTTTTTTTGTTTTAAAATCGTTCCAATACACGTCAAAAAACGAATAAAGCGCCTAAATATTGAAACACGTAAAATGTGCTATTGTACATATTGAAGAGCTTAAGAGAAACATGAATATTCATCAATCCTACGACATAAACATGAAAATAAACGGTTACGTAAATGCGTTAGCTACTTTGAATAACGGTTAAGTATAGAAGAAAAAGATTTAATAGTAAACTGTAAAGCATTGTAATTCAAATGAGATGAGATGTTTAAATTTACCGTGAACAGCATTTGCTTCTTGAGCTGAAAGTTCATGTTAATATTATTGTAATACGACATCTTTGTTTCTAAGCAATTTCAATATATATTTTTTTCTTTATAGGAAACTCAAATAAGCTTCGAAAAAGTTTAATCACTACATAACCAGCTTCTATATTAATAACATTTTTTATATTCGTAGCGAACGTAATGTAGGTACTATTTTATACCTCAAAACACATTTTGTTTCTAGGAAAATATAAATAAATAATTAAATGTATCAAATAAATATGAAGATCATTGAAGCCTACGTAGTTCAATAAAGTACGTAAATCATTTTTTTTCTTATTTAAAGCGTTTTATCAAATGTATCATATATAACTCACACATGATTGAATTTCGGCTAAACTTTTTTTTAGACATTTAGAGCGACAACAGTACACAGTTGACTAAAAGATAAATGAGGACTACAGAAAAAAACTTACATCCTCAATAAAGAAGCAAGATGTACATGCGTTGTCACTACTTCAGACTGATATGGAATTCTTCACAACCTGTATTTCCGGATCCCTACACTCAACAAGTTAAACGCAGCATTGTAAATCTGCTAATTCACGTTGGTATTGCTGGTAGCGATTGTTAAACTATCTTTATTGCCGGTTCTAAGTGTAATATGATATGCTGTTTAGCAGACAATCGACACAAACCTTCTTACGAACTTCAGCGGTGAATCAAAGATAGGCTGAAATCGTGATGCTATTTGATTTCTATTACGCTATCAATTCTTCTGTAAAGTGTCCGTACCTACGCTTTTAAAAGACGTTTCTGATTCAGTTATAGATGGATGTTCAGTCAGGATTCTGTTAGAATCGCATCGAATAAAACCTCACGATTATGGCAGTGCGTCAGGTTTATTGCAATATAACTGACCACGGAGAGCGGCAACGTAACACCGATACTTCGCACCTCCCGCGTCTCCACCTTGGCCGTCGGAGCACAGAGCAAACGCCGCATCGCATACCACCACTACTGTTCTCCCATCCCTCTACGGTCCACCTGCTTTCAAGAAGGAGCCCACATGGCCGCTCCACCTCGGTCCAACCCACTGGCATAGGTCAGTCGTGTATGGGTTCCTCTTAGGTTCACCGCGACGGGTGACCAAGCCACGGCTATTATGGTCCCGCTAAAACAAAGCGAGAACCCGTTTGAGAGATATAAAGAACTGCCTAATCGCCCCTCCTTCCTCAAAAGCATGCACATACAGACTGCTACTAGAATATGTTATGGCGTGGGAGACCGCAACTTCTTTCTGTGAGATCATGATGGCCAAAAAAAAAACTATTAGACGGGATCGAGACAGGACACGACGCCACTGTCGAGTTAGTATGCCTCGTCATGACCCTATAAATGATGTTCTATGGGACGAAACCTTTGAGGCCTACATTTAATAACATACTCATTCAAAATTAAATTTCCTGAACCTAATTCCAAAACCATCTCATCATTTTTGTAGAGCTATCGTTGATTTAACAATTGGGAGATGATTAAATAAATAGGTAGGATAATTAAAAAAATGGAGGAAATAGAGTTTAACTACAACCATGATTTACAAGTAACATAATCACTTTAATAAAGGCAGAAACCCGATAAGACTCGAAGAGACGAAAACGAGCTTAGGACGGTAGAGGTAACCACTGGAACAACTTATGGAAGTAATATTTACTAAGTAAATGTATATGTAAGTAATGGAAGGCACACTTTATTACTACAACTTAACCTTACGATAGAAGTTTTTCCAAAATCTGTAGATAAATATTAAAAACCCAAGCGATATACATTTTTTGGAGTTTGCCTCTTTAAACACACAACAGCAGAACGCTTACTGAAAAGTTACTCAGTTCGGTTACTATGTTATTTTCTTTGTCTTCTCGTTATTTTTATATTAAGACGACCTGGATATTTACCGATATTATATAATTTGTGTTTATTCAAAAATAATTACTATTTAAAATCCTGTTGGTATTAATTAATCATTAATCATTATCCCACCATTTAGAAAAAGACACGATACTAATTTGAACCTCTATCTCCATACAGTAGCGGGTATTTAACCTTTTGTTTGACATAGAGCTTAAAACATCCAAGATAAAAATTTGCTTAATTGACCGTCTCCAGCAGCCGCCTATGACGCACGTGTGACGTAGCCGTGCGAGCGTGCAAAGTATAAATAAAGTAATAAATTTGACATCCGCGCATTTTCGAAGTTACAGAACATAGTACATAAAGTTTCAAAATATTCGAATAAAGTTCACTTATATAAAACAAATTCATGTAAACCAAATCTATTTCGTTTATTGCGGCGTTTATAAACATACGTGACCTGGGACGGAAAATATTATTTATATCACTTGCTTTTAGCAAGAATTACATAAAATAATTTCTTACACACTTGTCATGTCTATATTTAGTATGTTTTTGCGATAGATTGGTATCAAGCCTATAAACATTTCAGTAAATAAACATTGTAGGAGTATATTACAGCTACTTGGAAATGTCAGATAAAGAAAATATACGTGATTTCTCTTCTATCTATCTAACTTTGCTTTTAGTGTAATGACGGCCGCATGGCTTAGATGTCAGAGTATCTGATTGAGACGCGGATCTCAGGTGTGAATCCCTGGTACTAATATATGTGTAATTATTATAAATAACGGTTATTATTGGTTTAAAAATCGTTTGGTGTTAGATCAGTTGATCGGAAGCGAGCTCGTGGATTACCTCTATCCCTTGGAAGGCGAGGTTGATGTTCTTACAGATGGCAATATCAAGCACATCCGGTGCGTGACCCATTATGTATGGAAAATGGGTAGGCGTAGTAGGCGCTACGACGTCAAAGACGAGTGCGTCGCTAAGCGAGTCTAAAGCCAACTCCCGGGAGTTGATTTCAGCTGCATTCCATCGAGTGTGCCTGCTATTGAAATCTCCTGCCAAAATGACTGAGTTTCCAAGGGAATCCGGCTGATGGAGGGGGCTGCTCAACCGGTTGAGCGACGGTCAATACGCCGATAGGCGTATACCGCGCGGGGGCAGCGGTCGGGGTAGCGACTGTGGGCGCGATTTTTAGTGCCGGACGTTTCGGCTTAAGGGCTTTTGGGCAGCCATGGTAATTGGCTGTGTGTCCCTCTGTGTTGCACAAGACACATGCGGGGGGCCCGAAGTATCCAGAGTTATTGAGCAAATTAAACGTCACTAAACTTCTACTCAGATAGATTTTGCCTGGCACTTGTTGGTGTATAAGTGAACTAATGTAAGTACTTGTGAGTAAAAATAAAGTTTTCGTTCTAATCAACGACATTGAGTCCGATGTCCTAGTCGCTATTATTTTACCACGTTTTTTTTTCTTTATTTACCATGAATAAAATTTAAACACAAACTATATTGTATATTTTTGTCTTGGGGACAAATTTAATTATAACTTTCACGTAGATAAATGGAGGCTACGATCTTGACCTAAAATCACACGGGCCACCGTGCATGTTATAATCACAGTGATGTCTAATATATGTAGAATTTTTGTTCTCAGCACTATTGAAGGAAAAACCTTTCTACACGATATGATGCTACATTTAAACTGAAAATTAGCTTAAGCACGAATCAGAAATCTCTACTAGGAAACGACTACGCGTTTGTAGGATAAGAACACAAAAATCAGTTAAATGCTATTGTAGTTCTTATAGTGGTGGTAGGGAGCCGGAGGGTGGCCCAATCATCGCTAACCAGCATTGAAAATATTATATATTCACGGGCTGAAAAAATTAGGCTGCACTTTATATAAGGTAAACTTTGTGATCAAAATATTTAAATATATAAACACAACCAAAGAATAACAAAAGCACCCAATTGTTAAACTCTCAGGTTAAAAACGCTGTCAGAATAACATGCTTACAAAGTCTCATAGATATCTAAAGAACAATTGCGCAACAGGGTGGTTTCTATTACCTATTATTTGAGAATGTGGGAGAGCTTCCGAGAAAAGTTGTTAAGATTTTAACGGCAAACCCAAACCTTCGAGGAAAAGCGTATACTTTTATAAATTCTCGGGAATAGACTGTAAATTGATATGAATTATTATTTCAAACAAATTCCATTCCAATAAAACAATAAACATTTGATTACTTTTTGTTAGGGGAACAATTTTTTTTCTTAAGTACAATCACCGACAAAAGTTATAGTTACGATAATTTTCAGCGTTCTGCACCAGAGCACTCGATTCTCTAACAAGAACAGATGCTACCTACATCTCGTTAACAAAAGTGTCAAGTCATAGGTCGGGGAAATTATTTTTTTTGTATTTTATATACAGAATCAAGATATTTTTTATCATAGTTTATTTACTTTTGATTATAATATATACATGTAGTATATAGCCATTTTATTCGATGTTGTGACATAATCCCATTGTCGTAGAAATTTTAGGAATTCTGATCAAATAATTGCGACAAGTAGTTCTGACAGTCCTCTCTTGATGTTAACCTAACACTACCCAAATAATTCTGAAGAGACCGAAACAGATGAGCATATAACGGTGCAAGGTCAGGGCTATAGGTGTTATATTAACACTTCTCAACGACATTCTCTCAATATTTGCTGAGTGGCTAAAGATGTGTGTGGTCTGGCGTTATCATGATGAACAACCTCATCTTTTCTGTTGTTCCACTCAGGCCGTTTTTTCTCTATATCTTACTTAAGTCTCATCAGCTGTTGGAAGTGGAGATCGAAATCGATGGTTTTGCCTAGCGGTAAAATCTCATAATTAACGAAGCCCTTCAACTCCTACAATACACATAGCATTACCTTATTGTGAGATAATACAGGTGTCACTATAGTCTGTGGAGCTAGATTGCCCTTTGACCGAGATCTTTCTCGCACGATCATGTCGTAGGTAATCCAAATTTTTATCACGTGACTAATCTTTTCAAAAACGGTTCGGTTATAATACGTTTCAATGGAGAATCGCAAATGATAACACGATTCATTAGGTTTCTTTCAGCGAGCTTTCGTGTGGCACCCAAATATCGAACTTTTTTGTATATCCAGACTTTTTCAAATGGGCTAAAACTGTTTTGTGGTCAACCCCTAGCTCTTCAACTGTTATAACTACGAATATGCTAATGCTATCCTTGTTTTTTACCAGTAATATTATTTGAAAAAAATTAATGGCAATTGAATTTTCAGTGCAGAGTTACAAAAAATGGAGTGGTTAAAGACAGCGAGCGTTTTAGCTTAATGCAATTATGAAACGAAAATTGAACGAGAAATAATTATTAGAAGATCTTTCATTATTTAAAATATATTACACTACGCAATACAATGTAAATTTTTATGGTAATTTAAATATAAGCAGTTCACTCGATGATAAACTATTTCTGCGGACAATGGCACTTAGAACTAACAAGTAATACCCCGCAAGCAATACCACTTATTGCACACATCAAGTGCACCGCATCACAGAGCACATTCACAGTAAATTAATTCGGGGCTACCAAACAGGGGAGCTCTTCCTCGAAGTGGCGAAAGCATTCGACAAGGTCTGGCACAATGGGCTCATATACAAACTATATGAACTCGGTGTTCCAGATCAACTCGTACTAATCAGACGAGACTTTCTCCGCAATTGAACCTTTCGATACCGCGTCGAGGAAACACGTTTCGAAGTTCACCCCATTCGAGCTGGAGTACCACAAGGCACCGTCCTAGGTCCCATTCTCTCCACACTCTACACCAACAACCAACATTCGCACACTCGCGGTGTAGATTCCGTGTATTCAGTTTAGGTTTCTAGGCCCCTTTGCCGATGACATCAGCCTCTATGTGTCTGGATTCAAACCAGACCCTATCTGTAAACGCCTCCAATCCGCAGTCAACACCTTAGGGAAATGGTTTCGGACATGGAGGGTTGAGGTTAACTCCACCAAAATATATGTGGCAAGGTTCGGCGTAAAGGCGGCGGCATTTCCCAACCATAGAGCTATTTGATCGTCCAATCCACTGGGAAAAGTCAGTCAAATACTTAGGCGTCATTTTAGATGAAAGACTGACCTTCAGTTCGCAAATAAAACCTCTTAGGGAATCGAGCAGCGTTCATCTTAGGTCGTTTGCACTAGTTACAAAAACGTCAAAATGTCCCTATGTAATAACTACACTATACAAATCGTGCATCCGACCCATAATGTCTCCCCGTGTCTCATTCATTGACTTCAGGTAAAAAATCGTTTCATGCGCAAAGCCACCGGTGCGCCGTAGTTCTTGCGTAATTTAAATTTACACATTGATCTTGAGCTGGCGACCTTGGTTCAGTACCTGAAACAGGCTTCCCGCCGATATTTTGACTCTGCCAAGTTTTGCAAGCCCAACCCCTTTTTTGCAAGTGCCGCCACTTGTATAATCGCTTGTTTGCGACGAGGGCGTCGCAAACAAGCGATTATTCGCGATACAGCCAGACAATAACGGTAACGATCCAAGCCGAAGCTCCCTCTCGGGAACCCTTGTGCTGGTTACCCACTGATAGAGGTCTCAACTGAGCGCCATAAGCGCTCGGTCACCTCTTAACCAGTTGAAACTTTAAAAGCCCTCAGGCAAACAGCGGCCAACAGCCCGAAAAATACAATTGATTGTTCGCAATCCATTATTGGTGTATCACTCGAAATTTTTTACCACGCGTAACTACTAATGTGGAATGAACAAGTCGTCAGTTTTTTCTGAATCGATACGACTCAGGGACCTGCATGAAAAGAGTCTACACCTTTTATAAAAGCTTGTATAAAAATATGTACCATGAGGTGAGCTGTTTGCCACCTATTCTATAAAAAAACTAATTAATAATAGTATCGAAAACCGTGTAGCTTAGTGGTCAGTATGCGTGGCTAGTAAGCCGTGAGTTTGTAATTGATTTTTGATATGGGATTTTTAATTTCACATATTCCTAATACTTATATAAGAATAAAAAAACTCTGTGCTTGTTGCTATAAGAAAAGTATTACGTAGTCCTATGTAGTTAATGATATACGATACATCAATATTATACGTGAGATGATTACAATGTTGACCGTGAGCTGATAATCAGTAGAGATATGATTAACAAAATAACCTTTCTCTAAGCAATTATAGGATCAAAACGTTTACAATTCCAATGAATAACTTACCAATCGCCGGACAGCAAAATACAAGCTAACTCAATAAGAAGAACAATAGAAAACTTTTACCTTCAAATAACTTTTGTTATTGTTAATTATTATTATATTGTTGGTGGTTCAACATGTTTTATTTATAACTTAGTTCATTATTTCGCTTCGCTAATTATAAAAAATAATTAACGTTTTGAGGACTTTTTAAAAACTGACCTTTGGTTAGTGGCACCAATGAAATGATTAACCCTTAATTTACCACGTCTTATTATTTTAATGTCTTTCTCTAGTAATGTAGTTCACAACAGTGAAGAAAAACATCGTAAAGAAACCTATATGTCTAAGGAATATAAAGATATGATTCTCAACCACTATAATATAATACATTACGCTGGTATTTCATAGGATCCTGGTCCTTCTCCGATCAAGTTTGTCCATGCGTGCTAAGTTCTAGCCGGTATGATCGACAACGTTAGTAGTATTTTTAACTTACCGCGTTGTTACTCTATCTACTAAATAATAGTACTTAATACGCGTGGTTAGAGTATCTGACTCTATGTCGTGGTTGGAGTATATGATCTGTAAATGTAAGTTTAGAAATTTGGTGCTGTAAAAAGGAATGAAGTAAATACATGAAAATATAATATTTTATATGAAATAAAATGATGAAGTAAAGATACGGGTATAAAGTATATAATACAGAATATCTTTATATTCAATATTTATCTTTTTATTCTCGTCTAGTTGGTGAAGACCAATAGATCGTAGGATCTATCGGGAGGATCTTTCTATCTACAGGGGAGTCCAAACGGTCAAGGGTTAGGGCGAAAGGGAGAGAAACCTGCGGACTATACGAGCGGTGTCGAGGAGCAACGCCTTCTGCATTTGACCCCGTTGCTGCCTGCTCGGAGTCCCAATCGCTTCAGGTGATTCGAGAGGCTGGTTGGGATTAACCCGTTTGTAGATACGCTTATAGGAATAAATTCGGCAGGCGTACCACCTCACATGTCGGTCACCTAGTTTGCCAGGTCCAGATATTTTGTCTATTTGTTTGTTTCGGCTTTCACGAGGTTCTCGTCATATGGGATTGTGATGTCGACCAAAAATATTCTCGACTGTGCCCGATCAACAATATATTAGGCTAATTCGCAAGAATAGTCCTGTCCGTGATGATGGGCCAGTCCCAGTAGAGCCTGGCGCGTTTATTTTCGAGCACGGCTTCCGATATATACTTATAATAAGGCAATATCCCACACGTGCCAAAGTTGTAAATTATGACGTCACAATAGGAAATTTTATTTATATTCCTCATGTCTACTTCACTTGAACGTCTGATCAAATACAAAGTCTCATTAAATGACATCTACTGGACATAAACATTAGGTGAAAAGACAAACGAACAGACAAACACCTGATGGTAAATGATAAATGCGGCCGCGGGTTGCCACACTATCCTTGCGAACTAGACAGCGTTTTACCGCCTTTGGATTTTGGTATGCTAATCTGATCTGAAGGCATTCACACCTTAGCTAATACATGTCCCACTGTTGATCTAAACGTTCTCACGTGATCAGTTCTTAAACTAAGATTACAATAATATACATTTAGTAAATCACGTAAAAGGCACCAAATGTTGGAATGAAGTCTTTACGATGGTATCTAATCTGCACTTGTATAAAGTAAAATAATACTGCAATGGATATACTTTATGTAAGAATGTGACACTGACTGTTTTATCCTTCCCACTTCTAATTTAATACGTTTTAACGCATTTATAAAGGGTGTTGAGTGGGAAGCGTCTAGTGGGATTTGATCCGAGGCCGTTCCATTTTCGTATGATCCGAGGCAACATTTCATTTCACCATATATTAACTCAATTATTACGGTAATTCTTATGCAATGAATACTTGTGTGCAAATAAAATAAAATATTATATTTTATTACTCGTAAAAAGTAAGTAAATTAACATTTATATATAGATTCCTCCGCCGGGAATAAGAGAGACTTTTTTTCATTTTTATTGATTTTAATAAATTATATTGTATAGTTTTTTTGAGATATGCAAGACCGTCCGTTGCACGGTCTTATTTTGATTTTTGGGACCGCAAAAAAAATTGTTTTTCAGCGTCCATGAGAAATGATATGAACAACAAACCTGTTTTTCCTGCCGATAAAACGAATGTTGCGCATGCCCAAATATTTTATTCCACTCTTAATATCACCGGATAAAACATAAAAGCGCTAAGCTACATTTTACACTGGTTTTCAGTGAAAGGATAGTCCTTATCCTTTAATAGAGCCGATCTATTTGTGCTACCAACCTGAAATTTACATGAAATGTGACACTGGGATACGTAGTACGTATACAAGTGCACAGTTTGTTCCTGATAAAAGTCACAATTATTCTAAACTCCTCTAATTACGCCGCACAATCGGATATAAGCAGCCGTAGTATCTATATTTTACCACCCTTCGTTACACCCCTGATTTACACACCGTACCCATTCGCTACCTCTCGTGTACGTCATATAAACAGCCGTCGGGAATAAATTAGAATTGAGAAGAAATTGAATCGCCTTTACTTTGCTTTTATTTAGTTTTCATTTCATCTGATAAAAATTGCTTATAAAGGAATAAAATATTGTGCGGTTGATTTTTATATTCTATTTTGATGTCGACAGATGTTTAGGCCAATATCTTGTTAAAAAGGTTAACGGTGTAACCGAAATTGACTCGATGGTAGGATTTTACGCACTGCATATAAAAAAATTGCTGTAAAAAGACCGTGGCGACTGGATAAGACCTTCACAATACATTTTTTTTAATAATGTTAGGGACGACAAACGAATCAACAATTCACTTTATTTTAAGTGATGCGTTACATCAATGCGTTCTCTCCCCAGTCAAGCCGTCCCATTCTTCTCTAAGCATGGTACTACCACTACTACGCATTACATGTTACTAATGGATTAGACGTCTGGTGACCGAGAAGACTGGAGTAACGTTAAGAAAGCGTAGCATAAAATATACTTATAACTGATTATGAACTAAATATATGTATTTATAAATTAATAATAATCACAATTAGCTTATTGTATTGTTTAAAAATGTATTAACAAATTGGCGTTTTATAGGTCACCATGATTTCTGTGACGAATTAAACATAACGACGCGTTTCATCTCTGTTCTCAGTTCATGTTCATTTTGAATCTTTATTGAGGAGGAATGTCACCATGACAGTGACAAAAAATATTTCCGTAGTCAACTCCAATGTACGAACTGTATGATCGTTGGAGCCACTAATATTATAAGAAAATATCTTAAGTCTTCTGCATTTTTGCAACGAATCTAACAATACCTCATAAATTAAGTTCCATATAGTTATTTGATAGATACGAGCAATACGAAGTCGTAAATGTGGAATATCTATAATAGACACATATACAAAAAAACTAGTAATTATTTATCCAAATAATTTTGCTTAAAATAATTCACTGTCTGGTGTCTTCATTAATTGATAATGTTTTCCTGGCTATTTTTTATTATTTACTAGTCATATACATGAATAAAAGTTGTGACAACGCTTTTTTTTCAATTTTTTTTTTTTCGGGCTGGTGGCCGCTTTTAGCCCGAGGGCTTTTATTCGAGAGTGCCGGAGAGAGCTATATGAGGTATATTGCTTCTGCTATGGACTTAAAGCAGTGCCAGTAAGAGGCATAAAATTGGTTCAAGCGTTTCAAGTCAGGGAATTTTGATGTCTAAGATGAACTCGCCAGGTCGACCTGTTACAGATAAAGTCGATGCCATGTTTGAAATAGTGGGGCATGGTCGGCATATTTCTTAGATTTATCTATATATATATATATATATATATATATATATATATATATATATATATATATATATATATATATATATATATATATATATGTATATATATTTATGTATGTATATTTATATATATATAGGGCAACAGAAACGGTATGGTTTTTTAGCATGGTAACGCCAGACCATAAACATCTTTAGCCACTCAGCAAATATTAAGAGAGCTTGATTAGGAAGTGTTAATGCATCCATCATATAGCCTTGACCTTGCAACCTGAGATCATCTTTAAGTAGTATAATAGCAACATTAAGAGAACACTGTCATAAGTACTTGCCGTAGTTTTTTGATCAAAATGTCACTACCTTCAAAATTACACATAATTATTATATTAAAATGTATATAAACTATGATAAAAAATATCTTGAATATGTATATAAATATATATTCAATATAAAGTATATATACTGGTCCTTAATTATAAAAAAAAGACTAGTAAGAGACAATTCTATTATAGCATCTGGCAAACTAATCCAATTCTGTTTTATCGAATCACAAAACACTTCCGAGTGGAAAGTAATAAAAAATTAAATTTTATTTCTTCCTTGAGCTCCACTACTACATTCCCTTTATATTTATTTATTTTAATCAATTATAAACACCTTATTTTAAAAATAGTAACTAAGGGCGGACTCAATGCCTTTTCGCATTCTCTAGCAGTCAATCCTTGAGATAGAGAAACATTATCTGTATGTGCCAATAATAAAAGAATCCTTAATATTATAAATATATATAACATACTTAATATATATAACAATAAATATAATATACTATACAATTATAATGATAATATATCCATTTTTATTATCTATATAATAAATAATATAACTGCAAATTATATATGTTTAAGATATATTTTAATCTATCCAATCTTTCTAATCGTTTCTAGGTGTTATCGAATATAGTAAATTTATTAACATAATTGTCTTCATAACTCTTGTACATATTATTAAAATTCAGTTTTAAAGTTTTCGAAATTAGGGTACACATATATGC
The DNA here is from genome assembly GCA_029286865.1 of Teinopalpus imperialis. Taxonomy (NCBI): domain Eukaryota; kingdom Metazoa; phylum Arthropoda; class Insecta; order Lepidoptera; family Papilionidae; genus Teinopalpus; species Teinopalpus imperialis. The sequence goes on along the minus strand of JAGSMU010000030.1, from coordinate 5,596,942 downwards.
GACAAGCTGTACAACAGATGAATAATAATACTCAACAAATCTCGGAATCCAGGAACAACCATGACTCGTCAAATAAGGGTACTATAGTGGTTCATCATTTGTGAGAGAATAATATTGCCGACCCAATTACTGGTAAGGAAGCATCCTTAGGGGTGAAAACGCCTTTGATACCTTATACATCTAGTCTAGATATGTGTTTTTACCCTTAATATATATTTCATAAAACAAAATAGTGATATATTCGATTTTTATAGAGATTATTATAGAAGTCATATCGCAGGACTAAGTTCCTGGACAAAATCTACATTTTGAATACAGTGGATAACCACTTTGCGGCAGCGGTAAAGCTAAAGTTTCGGGCCAAGTTAGAGTTTGTTTTGATCCGCATTTGTTTGAAGCACAAAATAAGCAACTTTGAAATCACATTTTATGTTTCGAATTCAGGTGATCGTCGGGTTGTTTATAAAGCCTTATAATTTATAATTACTCAAAAGTTATCGATATGATTAATTTCTTTATAATTTGCCGTATGTTTTTATACATGCCATTTGGTAGAAAAGTGCTCAAGTAGTAATCTCGTACTAACAAATAATTCAATGCCAGGAACAGGACTCATGACGTTCTCCTAACGTGTGGACCCACGAACAGTGCAATTTAGTGTAATGAACACAATTATAATTTGTGTCTATCTACTCAGATATTAATTACAATAAAACAAGCAGAATACAAGTCGTATTCTGCTTATAATCAGTAATATCTTGGTACTGGTTGATGGTATGTTTATATTGTAAAATGTTCCCTTCCTGTTTCTCATGTTTCTCATCATGGAATCTGTAAAACAAATTTGTTTTTAGTATTGTCCTATATTAAGTTATTTATTAAGTTTGATTTTGTAGAACAATATATTTTGGGTACAATCTTTCTATGGCTCTAGACACGTCAGCAACGATCCTGCCAGCAGATGCTATTGGAACACTCACAAAGTCTGCAACTGACACCACCATAGTACCCAATGCAAAAAATCAGAAGTGTCTGATGAAGGGCTGATATGCCATAATTCCTAAAAACAAATCACCCAATTATTTATAAACCATTATTTATCAACAATTTATCACTGTCGTCACAATATTTAATTATTTGAAATAACTCCATGTCGCTATCGTCGCTGCTACAGTATTCCATTATTTACTAACGTATAAACAATTTCTATAGAAAAGCTTCCTATCCGTCGTGTAATCGCCCGATGTTGACGGATTAGCGAATGTCGTAACTACAGTTAGGACAATCTAACCAAACAAACTGCCTATCGGGAAGTAACTCAAAAGTTTTATTGAAACGCATGTAGGAGTCATTTGTATGAGCGCTCTATTTCTATCTGTCCTCCTATCGATAGATAGATAACTTCGTTAGGAAATTCTATCCGTCGGTAGGTTATTGGAAAGTTAGTAAGAATAAAAGGATAGATTTGCTTATCGTTGGTAGGTGAAACTAAGGATAGATCGGTTATTGGAAACGGCCGTAAGTGCATTCGGATCTAATTATTGGTAACAAAGTATTCTATCTCAGTCCTCATGGGAGACAACGCATCTGTATCTTTAATCTTCGTTCAAGATGAAGAGGTGTTAAGTCAGATGTAGGTGTTTATAGAACGAAGTCATCATTTACTATCAGGTGAAATGCGTGTTCTTATGTCATCCATTATGACACAAAAAAAGTGTGTGCTCTCGATTGTTAATTACTTCTAAGAATACAACAATTTCTAGTTCTTATTATCAACCGCTACCTGTCGTTGGGGAAAATAAACCTAGCAAAAAGTAAAGTTTCGGTCCAATTAGACTTTGTTTTTGAACCGACATGTTGTGTTGTGACGTCATAACTCATGATATTGACACGTATACGTAAAACTTTATCGTAACTTTTTGTTGCCATATCAATCCAATTATAAGTTACTGTAATTATCGAGGTTAAAAAATTTCCATTTCTGTTCAGAACTAAAAATAAAAATCATGTATCATGTTGAAATTCATTGAGTATTATAAAAAAATTCAACACAATACATGATTTCGATTTTTGGTTGTGAAAATGCATTTTTTTTTATCAGTCACCTAACATAAGTACTATCATAAATAAAAGCGGGAACGAGTGTGCGAAAGCGCCAATTGAAATAATTTTATCAGTAATTCGGATGTGGGTGAACGCACGAATTTTACTTGTTCCCAAAAACATGATACATATTAAAAAATGTTTAGGGAAGAAGAAAATATCATCATCCGGATATCTTCAATAAAATTGAATTGCTGCAACTCATTCGATTTTCTTCAATTGCGTGGTGGACTAATGAGCTGAGGCGATGATAGTTATGTTAGTAATTTCATATGTAGTAAAGATACGTATATTTATAGTACTTTTAGTCAGCGTCTACCGCAGTTTGTTTCTAACTGCAGAATGAATGGGTCAGGACCGCGCCCTCACAGAATACAATGCTATGCCTAGCAGCATAATGCTGCTGTGTTTCGAATAGTGAGTGAATGGAGCCGGAGACCTTTGTTACTGGTGACGATGCCATCTCAGTCGACAAGGGTGATAACGCATCTGCATTATGACTCCTTGTTCAGAATGAATGAAGATGTCATGGGCCGCAGGAATCACTTACCATCGGGTGAGCTATGTGCTCGTTTGTTGCACTCAATATAATATAAAAAGGTGGCATATTTCATTACATATACGTATATCAGGACTATCCATGATATATGTAAGTACGTCAATAATCAAAACAACCACACCCCATTTTTGCCCCTGTGATGATAAGTGTTAATAAAAATATATATAATAAACACGATAAAATCCGTAAAATAAGCTCAATGTATTCGCACTAATATAACAAAGCATTAGCCACAAAGTATGTAAACAGAATTAAAACATTTTAAGAAAGCCTTTCTTTGGCCTCTTAAAAGTTTGGTCGAAAACAAATATCTTGTTTAAGGAAATTGTTTAACAATGCATTATAAATCAAAAAGCAAGCTTGTACTCCGTAATTAAAAGAGATAACGCTTTTCTTATTTTATACTTATAATGAGAAAAGAGATAAAAGGACATTACTTAATAAAAACTTAATACTGGCTATTAATAAACGGGGGTCGTCCCCCATGCCTGGCCTCCATTATCTTAAGTATGTTCCAATAGAAAACTTGCTTTATATTTTTATTTTATAAAACTACCTTAATTACAGAAATTTCAAAATTGTGTAAAAGAGGGATTACACTTCTTGACATTTTAAACCTGCCGACTCTGAGCATATATATATATTTAATCATATTTATATATATATATATATATATATATATATATATATATATATATAATATATATATATATATATATATATATATATATTATATATATATATATATATATATATTATATATATATATATATATATATATATATATATATATATATATATATATATATATATATTATATGAGAGCGCGCGGCCATTCCGCTTTAGCACACAAGATCCGGTTTCACAAAATATTCGGGCTGATGACCGCTGTTAAGCCCGAGAGCTTTTACAGTTTCACCGGGTTGAAAGGTCACTGAGTGCTTATGGCACTCAGCCGAGACCTCTATTAGTGGCTAACCAGCACAAGGGCTCTCGATAGGGAGCCTCAGCTTTGACCGTTATCCTGTTGCGCGAGAGCGGCTGACTCGAGGGTGCCCGAGAGGTCCGAAACTCGTTCAGTTGCTTCTGACTACGGATTATTTAAATTAATATCAGTATTGTTATTAACTATCTGTACCACTACTTCGGAAAGGGTGGGTGCAGGAGAAAAAGTGGCGCAAGAAACTCCAACGACGCTTCTATCCGTGTTGACTGGTTAGAACCAGCCTGTGACATGGCGGTATCGCGAACAAATTTGTTTGCGATGCCCTCGCCTTCGGTGATCCCGGTATGAAGGTGCAATGTACGTGTGTAGTGCTTTATGAAGGGCTTGGGCCCTGGCCGGGTCATCGGGGTCGCCGAGGGCGTGCCTAGGTCTCCTTCGGATGCGAGGGATATTCAAGATAGGATGGCTTATGTGCCAGACCTTTTCCCAACGGCAAGAGACTTTCGCCACGTCGAGGCAAAGCGCCCCGGTTTGGTAGCCCCGAATAAATTTGCTGTGAATATGCTCTGTGATGCGGTGCAGTTGATGTGTGTAGAAGTGTTGGGTGTGAAAGCTGAACTGCTCATTAATGGATAGCCCTCGGGACAGCATAAAGTCCTTGAGGCGGGTGGGAATTTATACAACTTGCTTTGATCACCTTGCTTAAACACCGTCGGAGCTAGGGGCCTTGCGTGGCCGCAGGTTTTAATTATAGACTCAACTTCGGCGCATGTAACTTGAGTAACAGAATCGCGAGGTGGTTCCTTAGCCCTCCGATCGACCTCGCTGTCAACCATTGCAAGGTGAGCGGCGTCGATTGATAGGGTGCTCGTCGTCTAGGATGATTATTCGCCAGAATTCGACTTTCTCTTCATCTAGAAGGGGGTGGTTGTTTACGCTAAGGGAGGCATTGTTCGGACGGTGCCTCCTTTTAGGGATTTGAGAAGTCCCCAAAAGGCAAGGTGGAAAGATTCGATGGTAGAGAGGTCGTTATCCCACCGATCGTTCCTGTACTGGGCTATGCGTGATCGGACAGCATAAAATACCATCGTCAAATAGTAACTCATGGTTTATATTTACTTGCCAAACGAAGAAAACCAGTAACGAGGCACGCACCTTAGTTATAACACAGACGATATTGCTACACCTGGATTAGTTATCGAAGATAGATTTAAGCGTTTTCTTCAAAGCATAAATAAGTTAACGTCGCATTATAATATATAAATATTTTATTTCAGTACGTTTCTTAGTAGCGTTAGATTCGGCATTTATGCTAACTAATTTCTGCCTAATATTTAACCTTCCTAACTTACTGACACGAAGCTGTTGAGAAAATACATAGTCATATATGTATATATAGATATAGATTAATGTAATATGAACAAACGTGTACAGTAAAGTAAATAAATACAATATATTTTGAGTTACGGGATACATGATTTAAACACCAGATATGTCGTTATAAATAAAATTACAAAATGATTGAAAGGTTTCCCACGGCGTTGAAATAGCCTGTATATATTGAACTAAGAAGAAATATGGCACAAAGAGTGGTAAATGTACAATAGATACTTGTCCATTTAGAAAATTGAATATATGAACATTTATTTATTTAATATTTAAGACTTTTTATAAGAAACATTTACTTGTTGATAATTTTTTTTTCATTTACTTGTTTATGAAAGTCCTTTTGTTTGTTCATGACCAAATTCATATAAATTTTCATGGGCCTGTGTTTAGTGGTTTTTTATTAATTAATATTACAAATAAATTAAATCACAAATTGTACGATATTCCAGACTCGAATCGTTAAATATCTACACCATTTTTTTATACATATTAATGTGAAATAAACAGTGGTGAACCTACGCCCAAATTTGGTTCTAGTTGTATCATGAATGGGTCATCTCTAATCGTGGAAGAAATATAAGTACACGCCTTGACATATAAGATATATAAAATTGAAAACAAAATCTTCAATTTGGGCAGAAAATTATTTTTTGTAATAAAAACCAATTGAAGAAAAACTATGCCACGCAGTCGACAAGACCTTAACCATATATTTTGCTTATTAACAGACGACGTCAACTTCGCAGATATAAACAAAACTGAATCAAGAACCGTCGACTTATCTATCATCGAATCATATCTATTATACTTATATAATTATAAACATAATAGATATGATTAGGTTTTCCCTATTATATTCTCTACTTGTATACCTCGATATCTTATAATTAAAGTAATATGGAAGAAAACAGTTTAAAATTTATGAGTTATGACGTTACAACAGTAAATTTGATTTTAAAGCTGCCCTGCACACAATCTCGTTCAAAAACAAAGTCTAATAAGACCCGAAATTTTCATTGCTAGTTTGGTATCAAAATGCTTTGAAAATATATTTCGCAACGATATGGCTACTGGTTGATAATAAAAGACTATTTTAGTAGGCTTACCTACTATTTTTACTAGATCTTGTTTTTTTTATCAAGAAAGTAATGATACTGACCGAAAGCATACAGTTCGTCTGACAGTGACGTTATGCTGCCATTGAGAAAAGAGATTATCACTTAGGATACAATAGCTGGTCTTAGATTTTCAAGGATTGTCAGACCAACCATCATACGAACAAGACCTGGCTGTATGGACTAAAGTCCTTTGCCTTTCCCATTAGGGATAAATTAATTCAATTCTTGAATTTTCATTTAATCACTTGTTAAAACAGCGGCATCGTTGAATTTATTTCTATTAAGAATGTGGTGAATCACTCACGCTACATACCGTTTTAACCCAAATTTGACCACCGTTATCATCTTCAGAGCTTCATTAATGCGCTGTTTTATAATTTCCTATTAAAATTGCAATTTTTATATACATATATATATATATATGTATATAAATGTATGTAATATATATATATGTATACAATTTTTTTTCCTCGTTTTCATTTGAAAAGGTTTTACTTGATTCATTATGTAAAAGCTTCATGTTATTTATTGACATCGGTAACAAAACCTCTGACGGAGTCCAATCCACTGTTCACTTAGAATTTATAACAAACTTCCAAAGTGACTAGCTAGATCGCTTGATCATAAAACCGATCTCATCAAGGCTACAACTGTAATTTGTAATTCCTATTATACAATTAATTATAACTCCTTATTAACAAACGTGGAGAAAATAGTATAACGTTTATTTAATGTAAAGATAATTAGGAAGGCTTAAACTTAAACTTCATTATAATTGCTTACCTGTAAATGTAGGTAATTAATAACCTTCTGTTAAGAAAATTTCATTGTACAATAATAGCCTCGTGGTACATTTCGGCATAATTTTCTTTATGTAATCAAGATAGCAGATAGTTCACCTATACTTAGTGATCACTGCGGTAACACCAACTCACATCCATCCACGATAAGGAATTAAGTGCTGTTACATTGTCAACCCTTAGCACTAAGATAGGTGGCTCGGTATCAATCATCCATTCTACTACTTACGAGGGCATTCCCACGAAGCATAAAAAGCCATTAAAGCAACAGAACTACTAATGCATCTAAAAAATAAAATAAAAAAATATATTTCAAAAAAGTAAAGGAAAATTTACATAACATTGTTTCTTCTTTTTGCCGTAAAATTTGAAAAATTTTCGTTATAATTAAATTCCTCAGTAATACCGAGTTGTCGGTTATTAAAAGCTGGAGCACTGTAACTTTTTTCATTAAACTCCGAGCACGTTTGACTTCTGAAGATATATTGTAAAAATATTAATAACAATATTATTGTGTATTTATTTGTGTGATAGAAGTAAGAAATCATTTTCCTATAGATGCGTCGACGTCGAAACAATGAAACATAGTATAATGTAACTGCAACGCCCATGCTAGGAAAAGGTTGAATTTTGGTCTCCCGAGACCAGATAGTTACAGGCTCGTGCCAATCTAAATACTACAGTGGTGAGTTAGGCATTGACGAACATTAAGAAGTCCAAACCTCTGTGGATACCCTCTGGGATGCACAAAAGATCTGGAGAGGTCGAAATTACAGGATACCACCAAAATCTCGGCCGTCACAAAGAAGATGAACCATACAAAGTAACGGGTGCTTGCTTACACGTAAAAAACTATTTTTTGTTAACACAAATATATTAATCGTTAACAATGTTTTATTATAACAAATCTACGGTCATTACTAAGACACGAAATAATGGTCTTAGAAATTGTAGCTTACTTTTACTTATGAATTTGAATTCTTTAGGTTCTTGTGTACAAACATCATTTACTTACATTTGTGCCCGTGTAACAGGTTTCTTGTAACTTCGTGTTAAATTTGGGAACTAATTTTTCTGCGCAATCGATGTCTCATTGGTGACAATCGTAACTTTTTCCTCGGTACCCGTTGGAACTTTAACAGTAATAAGAAATGTGAAAACAACTTGCTAAACGATAAACGATACCTAAAGGCTGTTTTTGTTTAATTATCTTTATAATAGTATCCGAATAGTTCACTAAATAATCGTACGAAATCGCGGTTATCCGGTGCCTTTTCAAATATAGAAACATAATTAGTTTTATCTACACTGTTTTGTAACTAAGTAAAGTTAATAATCGATCAGTGAAGGTTTACATACTCGTTTATTAAAGGCCGGCAAGGCATTTGCGACTCCTCTGTTGTTGCGGATGTTCATGAGCGGCGGTGATCACTTACCATCAGGTGATGAAATAGTGTAAAAAAAATGAATGTGATACTCTTCGATGAAATGCATTAAAAAAATTATGAATTATTTAAGTGCGCAAAATTTCAAATATGGTATAAAATTATGTTCACTTTCAATAACATTAAAAACTTGCTCTCAAAATTATCGAGCTTGCTCAATTTTTTAACAGAAAACTGATAACAACATAAGGGTCTCAATCAGACTGTTAGCACTTTTTGTCATCTTAGGCATTTGAACAATTTTGATAATTTACATGGATGATGTGAATATATTTTATTTTTTTATAGTACAGGCGGCAAGCGAACATGCAGCCCACCTGATGGTAAGTGATCACCGACGCCCATGAACATCCGCAACACCAGAGACGTAGAAAATGCGTTGCCGGCCTATATGGAAGGTGTAGGCTCTTTTCTTGAAGGTCCCCAAGTCATATAGGTTTGGAAACACCACTGGCGACAGCTGATTCCACAGAGTAGTTGTGCGTGGCAAGAATTTTCGCGTAATGCGCAACGTGGTCGATTGCCGCCCATAGAAGTGACGCTAAAATTTTGAATTCTGATGTTTAAACTCAGCGGCTGCAATTAATCCGATCAACTGCTCAGAACACTCGCCATGGTAAATTCGGTAAAAAATGCCAAGAGATGCAATGTCTTTTCGCAACGCCAGTGTATCAAGCCGATCGGAAAGTACCTGGTCATCAATGGTTCGAGCCGCTCTCCGTTGAATGCGGAAAAACGGACGAAGCCGGTACTGGGATGCCCCGGCCCAGAGATGAGAACAGTATTCCATGTGAGACCGTACTTGCGCTTTGTAATGATCTGATTTAGGACGTCGGAGAGAAACAAGGGCTCGGGAAATCATTTTGCGTCGGAACAATGCGCCCGTTCACAACTCAAAGATATGTGCATACCGAAAATGTTTACAAAACTATTTAAATATACAAAGATTATTGAGGTTAGTCGGAGGCTGTACATACATTTACTTCAATGAAGTAGTGAAACTTTTTTATTGTGAAATAATAATTTATGTAATATATGCATACATTTCGTACAAAAATAATAAAGATAAAAATATCATGCAAAAATTTAATTCGTAACCACGAACAGATAATTAAATTAATGAAACAAGATCCTAATTAAGAAAAAATTATAAGCTTCGAGTTAAATACCTCCCCGTCGTGTATCTATTGACTTCAGTTAAGATAATTAAGAACAATTACTGTATACTGTATATAATGGTTCGGGGAAAAAGTTTTGTCGTATTTTATATACAAATTCAAGATATTTTTTATGATAGTTTATTTACATTTGAATATTATAACCAAATGTAAAAGTTAATATAATGTTTAAATAAAATTATATGTGCTATTGCATTCGATAACATAAACTCACAATAAAATAAACTCAGTCGTAAAAATTTAGAGACTTGATGAAAAAACTGCGACAAGTAGTTTTGACAGTCCTCTCTTGATATTAAGTTAACACTACTTAATGTATATAGGTATATAATGTATATGTATATAGGGCGCAAGGTCCGGTATATACAGGTGGATGCATTAACACTTCTCGACCAAGCTCTCTCAATATTTTCTGAGTCGCTAAATATGGGTGTGGTCTGGTTATCATGATGAAAAACCACACCCTTTCTGTTGATTAATCCCGGCTATTTTTTCCTATTTCTGAGGCTTGAGTCTCAGGAGCTGTTGGCAGTAGAGATCTGAATCGATCGTTTTGGCCAGCGGTAAAAGCTCATAACGGACGATGCACTTCCAATCTTACCATACACACAGCATCAATTTATTGCGAGTTAATTCTGGTCTCTCTATAGTCTGTGGAGCTTGACTGACCTTTGGCCATGATCTCTTTCGCACGTTCTTGTCGTAGGTAATCCACTTTTAATTACCAGTGATCAATTTTTTCAAAAACTGTCGGAGAAAACGCTTGAACCAATTTGGTGCTACTCTTACTGACATTGCGTTATATCCATATACGTCACTTTTTTCGTGGTTTGTGTAATATTTTTTCCTTTTACTTACACCGGAAAAATGGCGAGAAACCGTTTTCTGTATTTAAAATGACATCTATATAATGGTAACAAAGGCAGCCACATACAAACAGTAGAACCAAAGAGATTTTACTATAACTTTTTGGTTATAAAATACGAAAACTTTTTCCCCGACCCAGTATGGTTAATTGGATTGGGATGCTTCACATGTCATATAAATATATGTTATTATTCATTCAGGTTTCCTTACGATAATTTCCTGTATCACCTAGCAATTGGTAAATATACCGACACCGAGGATCAAAATCTGATCGCTCGTGTACCGTGATCTTTAAAGCAAAAGTTCAGAAACTGAGCTACCACAGCTCTAGTATAAAGAGATATTTTGCAGTGTTAAAACATGTACAAATACTCCATGGTTTAAATAGTAGAACCACGAGGCAGTAATATAATAGCTATAGTATATGGAATAATTCCTGTTTGACCATAGACTTGTCCACAGTCTCATAAGACAGCTACTCAGCACTGTAGAGTTGTAAATTATATTGAGAATAACAAACCAGTGCACAGTTTATCTGACGGCAACTGATTTCTGCGTTCCATGACATCCATATTCATCCTAGACAAGGAATTTTATGCAGATGCATTGCCCACCCTTGAGGACTGAGATGGAATGCTTCGTCACTAGTATTATAAGGTTGCATGTTGATTCCTTGTCAAAGATGTGGACATTGGAGGAGGAGAAGTGTGTGATCTTTTTTTATTGTCCCAAAACATACTTGGACTAAAGTTTCTCTCCCACAGTTGTAACACAGTATGAATTGCCATCATTGGCCTGTCCAGCTTGGCGGCGGGTTTGGCTGCTGCTTTACCAAACACCTCCTAGTTAGACGCTGCTGTTTAAAACTAGCTAAGATGTTTGTGGTATATTGGTATATTGAAGACGTACTGTACAACCATCAGATGAACTCTGCAAACTCGTCATCCTGAGATTTCTTAAAAAAGAAAACAGCTCGACTTAGAACGAACCATTCTAATATTATTATCACGTCGTCCATTAACGTGGTCAATTTAGACACTTGTGATATCCTATAATTATTAGTTTAATATACGAGTGTAGTGTAGCATAGTTATAATACTATAATATAACTTAATATAATTTCATAGTCCCATAATGATGTTTGTATTGTATAAGTCCTTCTCATGAATTACTTTTAACTATTTTAAGTGTTTCAACGTGTGGTTTTTTATAGGGTTTCAATATAAGTGTACAACAGCGTATCATCCTGCATGTAATGTACTGGTGGAGAGATTCCACAGACAGTTGAAAGCCGCAATGACTTGCCACGGCAACGACAACTGGGTAGAATCTCTCCCGCTAGCACTCCTAGGACTAAGAACTGTTTATAAGACTCTTCTTCAGCTGAGCTCGTTTACGGCAAGACACTCAGAGTACCCGGTCATTTTTTTTATCCCTGAAGCGGACGACTTCACAGACATGACCGATTATCTGGCACGAGTTCACACGTTTGTCAGGAAAATTCAACCATCACCAGCTCCGCGTCACAGTAATTGTTACGTCTTCGTTTTTAATGATTTAGACACAGCTTCGCACGGCTTTCTTAGAGATGAGGTAAAGCGCGGTTCACTAAAACCAACTTACACTGGCCCCCACGAAGTACTCAAAAGGGGCGAAAAGGTTATTACTATATTGCTCAATAGTAAGCCGGTCACAGTAACAGTAGACCGTGTGAAACCAGCTTACTTATTGCTTGACTCTCACAACACCAACACACACCCAAACACACATACATTGTGAATACTGTCACCACCATTACAGACGACCAATACACCTGATCCCAATGAAAATAAAGATAAAAAGACCCCATGATCGTCCAGTACGCTTCCCTAATTATTATCGCTCGTAACACGGTCTCAAGCGGGCCGTGATGTGTTGTAGCATACTTATAAAAATATATAATATAAATAGGCAAATTCAGACCCATAATGATGTTTGTTTAGTGTAGAATTAAATATAAATATTTTTCTTGAGAGTCCTTCTCATGAATTATTTTTAACTAGTTTGAGTGTTTCAGCATGTGGCTTCAACGTACTTAAATATGGATTACTTATATCCTCTTATATTTATTAAAGTGCTCACGAGAATGTGAGAACCTTTGTAAAGTGGCATTCCAACTCTAACTTTGTATAAACTATAATTAATATTTAAGCCTGTCAAAATGCTACAATAAGTTAGTTGTAAGCTATCAGTTGATTGCGCCTACTTACGAGTATATTTATCCGAAACTTGTACTTTCTCGCTGTTATTCTTATTGAACTTTGCTCTCGCTTTTTCTACTGTCCACCCTATTTCTTAGACAAGGAATATTATATTCGTACACTCTGTACGTCTATGATATTCCTTGTCTGTTCTTCTCATTGTGTTTCTACCGAACTTATTGTAAAGCATAAATAAACTTTATACTGTTCAATGCTACTGTCATTTCTTTTGCTACGACTAGACCTCGCTAAACACGTATTACAGGCCCGTAGACATATACTCAAACACAGAAACACCCAAAAGCAAAGATGTAAATACATAGGTTTTTAACTTATTATTTATGAAAGCGTTTATGTACTACTTTCAAAATCCAAAACAGATACGTTATCCAACCAATCAAATTTACAGCAATTCTATAATACCTTTCTTCTTCCTATCTTTTATATAATACCGTTTTTAAAGTACACAATTCCCTACATTAATAACCCATCACCTCCAGCCATCACTCATCCAATGCTGAACCTTCCCTACTGACTACCACAGAGTACAAATCTGTGCCTAAATTACATGCTAATTAAAAAACAGAAAAGTTTAATTCCATCATTCACATATGGAATGTATTGGTAGTTAACGCTATTGCATAGTATATATATATATTTATTATGTATTTAATATTTATCTTTAAATGTATTTATATTCCTTAACTGTATATTTTATATTAGCTACTCTTAATATTTTCTTTTCATTAATTAGTTTATTGCTACACACAATCACAATATATCACTATACCTGGTGGAGAAAGACTGCAATTCAGTCCGCCGTTTATTACTATTATTTAGCTTAAGTTCATCAAATCTTAACATTAGTGATTTCTTTATAATATTTTGCCATAACGTTACAATTATTTCAAACTTAAAAATATATTCAATAGTACTGCAAACCTGCAGGCCTAAAGTTTAAGACCACCTTAAATGAAGTAGGAAAATAAAGTAAAACTCCAAAAAAATATTAAATGTTTCATTAAACCTGTTTAATAATCTAATAGAACATTGATTGACAAACAATATACTTTAAAAGCGTAACGAAATATTAACAGTCCATGCAAAAAAAGCCTATAGTTAGCTAAACTGATTTTTCATCAAAAAATCCTCTTTTACATTCTATGACTTTTCACAAGTCTCGGCATACGGGTAATTTGTACTAATTAATAATAATTAGTACAATTTGGTAATGGTGTCTTGTGATATATTGTTCCAAATTTCGCATAAAGCATTCCACATTTCTTCTCGCGAGGATAGGCCACGAATACGGACCTTGCTATCAAGCTCTTCCCACAAAAGTTCAATGGGATTGAGATCCGGGCTCTGAGGAGGCCAAATCATGTTTTTTAACACCCCTTGTGCCTATTTCTCTTCTAAATATCCTCTATATAATTTTAAGCTATCCTTTGGATCATTATCTTGTTGGAAAATGAATTCATCTCCAATTAATCGCAACCCGGAATAAACGGCAATTTGTTCTAAAATGTTTTTGTACTGTTCCTTTTTTAAAATTTCTTCAATTTTAATCAAATCGCCAGTTCCTTGGCTAGAGAAGCAACTCCAGACCTTATTGAGCCACCACCATGCTTGATTGTTGGGACTACACAATCTGACATCATCTTTTCTTGGGCATTGTGTTGAACGTAAATTCTAAGTTTTGAACCGAATAGTTCAACTTGGATTCATCGGTCTAAAGCACTTTTATAAAATCTTCTTCAGTCCAATCTCGATAGGTAAGAGCCCACTGCATCCGTTTTTTCTTGTTTTGTGGCCTTAGCCCTCTGCTAAGGCCGCAAAACAACAACGATGTTTATCGAACGGCAACACGACAATACAACTTCGCATCTCTCAGTCGCTGTTTTAGTCAAATGTTGTAGTCAATGAAAATGGTGTAACTCGGGTTTTGTTTACTTCAACGCAGATTTCTGGTGCTGTTAAGCGTCTATTTCGCTTGCTGGTAACAAACGAAACTATCTTCACTAGACGTGGTAGCTCTCGGCCTTCCCGAGCGTGGACGATCTTGAAAACTGCCTGTCTCCCTGTATCGAGTTATTGTGCCATAAACACAAGTCTTCGATAATTTCAGTTGTGAAGCAATCTCACGTTCGGATTTTCTTCATTATGTAAAACAACGATGGCAGAACGCGCTTCACAGCTAACTTCTTGAGCTTTTCCTATTTTATGACGTCTTCACTGTAGAAACTACAAGTTTTGACTAATTGAAATTGTTTGTGAACAAACCCAAGCAAACTCAGGTAGTAATAAGTCAGAAACACGTGTTTTCAGGAGCTAAATAATTCTTATTATTGACCAATACGGAAGGAAAGAAAAGTAATAAGTAATGAGGACATTATAAAAATATTAATACGACTCTACCACCTGGCTCTAGCGAAGCGTTTGTCGGTCTTTGAAAGCAATAGATGTTTATTGTCCAATAACTTGAAAGTAAACAAAAGAATGACTTCTTTAAATATTCGATACGAACAATAGAATATACAGGTGTGCAATTCTTTTATTTATCTTATGGGGTATTATTACAATTGATGGATAATTATGTTGTTTATGTGCGGTCCTAAACTTTTGGCCGGGAGGGCATACATATAGGCTTAAAAATGTTTTCTCTTACAGATCCTTAATTATAGCTTGCAAATGTTTAACTACTTTAGAAATTGTACTTATAGAAATTCAGGATGTTCTATGTTGTGCTTCATCTAAAACAGAGAAGGATATTTTTTTATTAATATTTTTATGATATATAAATTTGTACGAAAATGGCCATAAGTTTTATCTGTAAAGTCAATGCAATCTGTGATCTTTTGACTTTTGACATAAGAGTAGACCGTACCTACTTGTATTGTTAATTTTATTCCAGTTCCACAAAGAATTCGTTGTATATATGACACCGTTTTTACAATTTTACAGTAATGTGAGAAAATTCTAAAATATGGCTTTTCTGTGTCCAGTCAGAATAAGAAGGGGTAAGAAGAAGAAATGTAAGTACAGAAAAGCTTTTATTGGAAAAACTTTGTGAGTCAATGACCTCAAACTTTCTATACATAATTATAAATATAGAAAACTAGTAAATTCATCTCGTTTTACGAGAACCTGTATGCCTGTACAACCCTGACCGTGGGAATGTTTTCCGTGCAATTTTAACGATAATTGTCCACATCAGATACGACTGTTTATATTTACTTTATCGATGACGAATTGTTAATGAGTTAGTATTTAAAATTAATATTACCTGGTTATTGTAGTTTCTATATAAGATATACTTTTTAAATAGTACTTTAATGCATTTTAAAAAAATCAATAAGCTCTATGGATTTGATTGCTCTATTGATTGAATATTGAACAAAGCTTTGTAATAAAACAATATGTTATTGTTGACAAAGCGTTTAATTTACGTCGAAATACGATGACCAGATACAAAGTAGCATTAAACAAGTTAGTACCTAACAAATTTTTATTACATTATAAAATATTTAATACTTTACTTTTTCAAATATCATTAATGACAAAAATCATTATAACAACTGTGGACATTCTCAAACAGTCCTGTGAATTATAATGTAATTCAAAATAATCCATGTATATTTGGTCTTACACTTAACACTTGAATTAAAAAAACAAAATCATTTTTTATAATTTTGTTATTAACATTTCTGTTTTTTTATTATTTATTTTTTTCATTTAACTTAACTAGCAAGTAGCGGTGATTCTGACAAAGAATTATCCAGGCCTGGATCTGGACTCAGCCCTGGTATGGGCAGGATCACAGGATCAGCAAGTATTGAAACACTAGTGAGAGTTGGTATTGAGAAAGAACATGGCCTCAGTCCAGATTCCAAAATGGTGGTGCTACATGACTTTGCACCTTGTGTGGATGACGAACTTGAGGTTTGTAACTTTTAATTTTCAATGATTATATAGTTAATCAAACAAACCTTAAATGCCTCTAAAAATATAAAGAGAAATATGTATGTTACAGGTAAAGCGTGGCCAAATAGTAAATGTATTATATCGAGAAAATGACTGGGTATATGTGATAGTAGCAGAATCGACCGAGAGGGTTTTATACCACATTCATATTGTGCTCCTTGTGAACACCATGACTTGAAGAAAAAGCTGCCAAGGAGTAGATCCCCAACTGATTTAGCTCACAGAGATGTATCACAGTTAGTACATGTTGATATATTAATAACTTAAGTTAGAGCTCTATGGGCCCAATGAACCATTTGTATTTAGTGGTTAAATGTGATTAGAAGAAGAGAAGAGGATAGAAACAACTTTGCACATTTTTTTTTCTAACATAAATAAAGATAAGCAATATGATAATGCTGTTTATATACTATTCTGAGCTAGCCTAAAACCCAAAAAAACTTCAGAACAGACTTCCAGACACAATAAAAACCATCAAGAGAAAATTATAACCCATAATTGTCCTTTTATTGTTTGAATATTAAACTGGTCCATGTCTATGACCTCCAAATTTAAGATAATAACATAATTTTTATTATTATTGTTATAATTAATGGGAACTTATCATGTATTTATTATGACTAGACTTAATTTTCAACCAAAATTAGTGTTGTTTCATATCATCATCATCATAACAGATTTTTGTTTTTTTGTTAATGTATGTTAGCAACAACCACTCCAACTAAGCTGAAATTGCTTGTGCTAGACAATATACACAACAGACGACAAAAGTTAAATGGCAGATTCGAACCTCCGACCCTAAGTTTCCGCACCCTAAACCATTAGACTATTGACACTTTAATTTATAAGATTATAGAAATGAAAGCAATTACTGTAAATTTGGTTACAGACTATCCTTATCAGATGGAGCAACAAATGATGGTCACTCAGAGCTGGGCAGTGAAGGCGAAGCTTGTCCATTTAGCAAAGACCCATCTGGTCGCTATGTAGTTTTGTACACATTTACTGCACGGGACGAAAACGATGTTGATGTGGAGAGGGGAGAATTTGTTACAGGTATGGAGAAATTAATAATAATATGTTTTTTATTTACTTTAATTGTATAAAATCTCAGATTTTCTACTTACACAAGATTGGTGTTTGGTTTGAATGGTGCTAATTGTTGTATAGTGTAGTGACAATTGAAAAAATACAAAAAAATATGTAGATTAAATGGATAATTTACGAAATATTTTTTTATTTCAACAGTTTTGAACAGAGAAGATCCAGACTGGTATTGGATAGTGAGGAGTGACGGTCAAGAAGGCTTCATACCTTCAGGCTTTGTTTATCCTGCTGTAGTACAAGGTAACTTTCGTTTATAAAATAAACAAAACCTTTTATGTCGTATTCGGATCATAAATTTGAAAAAAAAAATTGTGGTATTTCAAAACCATGTTTGTTAGCCAGGTCATGATATAAATGTACCAATCGATGAATATTGTTTGTCGATATTTCCGACTAATGTACGTTCCTACCCACGATAAAACCAGATATTACTAGCCACAAAGAACAGATACAACATTGCTTTAGAAGCTGTATTAAATAAATTGAGAATTTATGATAATTTCTTATTATTGCTTAGATTATATAATAAACAAAAAAGTAGTGTGGTCAACCGACATATTTTTCGTAATATTGGCTTTCAAAGTACGAAATAAAAAAATATCTTACTTTTTTTTTTAAATACAGGGATTCTTAACATGTATAATTTAATTAAAGCACTCCAACTTCACAATGTCATGTTATATTACGTAAATAGAGCCAAAACGAGTAGGACTTTATTTTCTGGACTCTTTTATTTTAGAAATCCTTACCGCCCAGAAACAATGTAAAATTGCTATCCTTTATTGTTCAATTCGTTTTGATTTAAAATTTGGTTCTTCAACAATAACCGATATTTATAATACGTAGTATATTATTTTTATAAAATTTTTGAAATATATAATAATAACTTTATGTAATATATTAAAAATATTATAAAAAAATCTAGTTTTTATATTTTATATATACGCACTAATCGTGCAGTAGTAATAGTTGGTCATATCATGAATTGATTGATCTCATGATTTGGCCTATTCTAAGATTATGTTACATCTAAAGTTATTGAAGACGTGATCAGAGTGCCTGGTTAGTCGCAGTTCTTAGTTCGAATGGCAACCGAGTAATTTGTACAAAAAAATTTCGGGTTCACCTTCATCCGAATCTTTCTCCCCTATCTTATATGTGTAGGACATACATTGGATTTATTAGGGACGACGAGTAAGTGTATTGATGTAAAATGTTCTGCTCTTAAAAGACTTAAACAAGATAATACTTGAGTGCCATTAATATTTGCATAAAACCACGGCCCTCACACGCCCCTTCCTCAATCCAAGACTTATAATAAGAGATAGGAATAGACGCAAAATATGCCATGGCACATTCACAAACGCATCAAACTCAAACTTTCGTTACTATTATATTAAATAGAAAACTATAGTTACGTAAATAATATCACATTTGCAGCAACGCAACAAGAAAACTCACAGCCTGTCCATTCGCCGACAACAAACGCCAACAACACGATGGTGTCATCCAACAACAACAGTGTCAATAATAAAACGCAGCAGGATACCGACGGACGCTATCACGGAACCGAGCTAGTCATGCTGTACGACTATAAGGTAAAATATGATATTTCATTTAACAATAATGTAATTTTTCTCGTTCACTATCCTGTAAGATCTCAAACGTGGGGATCCCATAGCCATAGGTATATTGTACCCTAACTAGCAGTATTAACAGTGGTAGAGCGACACTCCACTTTTTTTTTGTAGCTGCAGAAATAATGGGTCAGCTCGATCGGGGTAGGACCACGCCCTTACAGAATACCAGCATAAAGTAGTGGCATAATGCTGCTGTGTTTCGTCTGGTGGGTATAGGAATTCGGAGACATTTTTCACTGGTAACAATAAATTGCCGTATTTTACCAACAAAAAAATAATGTTAGGGCCAATTTTTTTATTACATTAAAGAGTAACCAACGAGCAAACAGTTCACCTGATGGCAGGTGATTCCTGCGGCCCATGACATCTAATTCGGATTTCTACACTCACCAGACGAAACACAGCAACATTATGCTGCTATTTTCCGCTGGTATTCTATGAGGGCATGGTACTACCCCGGTCGAGCTGACCCATTCATTCTACAGCAAGAAATAAACTGCAAAGTGCTAGAACTAGTTCTACCACTGTCAGAATTTATTTTTTTATTTTGTTTCAGGCGCAAGCACCAGACGATTTATCGGTGAAACGAGGGGAATGGGTATATGCAGATCTTACACAACAGACGGTAGAAGGTTGGTTGTGGGCACACGCACCTAAATCGCGACGTTCCGGGTTCATTCCCACCGCGTACGCACGAGCGCCGCATACGACGTCACTCTAATGTGTCAAGATAAGAATTACAGTGCTAATAATATTTAGTTTGATGATTAATGATTTATATTTTTTAAAATGAATGATATTAATAAATGAAAATCGCTTATATATCTAAAGTAACCAAATCCAACATTTGAAATTCCTGAAATTGAATATGTGGTTAGCCTAGAAAATTTTCTTTGCCGTGTTAAATGTTTTTATGAAATGTGTCTGTGCAAAAAAGACATAAATTTTATTGCGCATTTCATTTACATGAATATGTTGCAATGCTTATTTTTTAGATCTAACAAGAAAAAAAAGATATAAAATGCAACATGAACTTCAAAAGCTTTCGAAGAAATTTGAGTTAGAATCCTTAAGAAAATGCAAAACGCTGATTTCTATAAACATTTAACACAATATTTTAAAAAAAAATATTTTTATTTTACTCTTATGTTTATGTTGGGTATGATGTAAAACTATCCAGTATTTTTATTATAAGTCTTCCATAGTTTTAAGTGTGTAGCACTCTTCGACAATTACATATGCTAGGAAGAATACAAACATTTTTGTAAAATATATCCGTCCAAATTTTGACTGATTTTGATATTGTGCTGTATTTTATACATTTGACAAATTGTTAAATATGTGTATGTAGTTTTTTTGTAATAAATCCCTGTGAAATTTTAAATACCGTTTCCATTTAATAATTACTCCTTCATATCCATGTACATTACACTGTACCTTTTCAAATATATCTCATATCCGATTAGGGGAAGCGTCAGTTGAGTGCCTTTATAATTTTTCTCACTAAATCTATAAGTCTCTCCTCAAACCACATTTGTTAGTATGAGATTGTCACTTGAGAACCAATATAATCATTATTATTTTTATTTCTTGTAACATTAAAACTTATGTAATACTTTCTAATATGTGTATATAACACATATTAGAAAGTATTACATAAGTTTTAATTTACAATATTAATCACACACACTAAACAAATTTTATTCATACAGAATATTATTTCAATGTTATTTATAAAACAAGTAATATAGTATAAGTCCCCATCCTAAAACTACAACAATCTAAGCGACAATCTAATATATTCGTCAATGCTTATCAATTAAAGCAATCCTATAGGTACTTGTTAGATCTTAGTCTTGAAGACACCTAAAACAAATGCATATAATGATGCCTTACTGTGGATAAATTTGAGTGTCAAAATGCGAATGTTGAAGTCCAAATCAACATGAGGGGTATAATTGTCTTGCTTTAGTTTTATTTGTGTGTAATAATAATAAGGGGGAAAAAGCTCATTTCTCATTATCAATTCCATAAATGAATTCAGAGATCAACAAAAATATTTTTTTCATAAATACAAAATATTTGAATTAGAATCCATAAAATGTTCTTATCGTTTAAATAGCTTGATTTTTTTGAGCAATTACGGTAAATGCAAGGATATTTTCATAAAATAAAAACAAAAAATTTAAATACTTTCTACAAATAGTTTATTGTACAAATTACTTTTATTCAGTTTCTAATAACATATTTCTCTTCTTCTTCTTAGCTTGTTGTTTTATCTCATCTTTTATTGTCCATTCTTCCAGTTGTTTTACTACTTTGTTAATGTCCTGCTCCGTTACTGTAACTGCAAGTTGTAAGTCAGTTTGCTCATCTCTTATAAATTTCAGTGCCTCAAGTTTCTTTCTAAGGAAAGGTCCCTGTTGACTTTCCAATAAGTTTCTATAATCGGCTAGTTTGCTGTTTCGAATTTCGTCACAGTGCATCTCGGTCAATTTTCGCAGGGATTCTTTTCTTGACAACTTGTGATAGGTCCTGGTGGAATTAAGTTATATTTTCTATATAATGATTGAAATAGGTTGGTAGCAGATAATTAAATTAAATTATTAATTAAAAACAAATTCATTGAACTGCTTCGATTAATTTAATCTTAAGCCATTGCTAAGGCAATTATTTCATTATTTTACATAGATATCATAACATTTAAATGTTTGGTCTTTAAACCAAAATTCTATATGGGAAGGTGTAGGTTACAAAATATATATAAGGCATACAATTTTGCCCATTTCCTATATATACACAAGAAACGCACAACTTAGACCTCATTTCATGTGAAGTTTCGTACACCTTTTTCATAAATATTAAGTTATTATTAAATATACCAACCGGTTATAACCTTTAACAGGTCAGTATAATGTGAGGAATTCGTGACCTTTAATTGTGTAAAGACGAATTATAACTACATATATACGAGTTAACGTAAGTATACTCTCGGGTGACGGTTAGCGACGCGGAAACAACCGACAGATCACTAGGATCATAGCTAAGGTTCGTTCGTAAGCAATCGCTGCAAACCATGCCGCTTGGGTTAAGTAACTCACCAAACCTTTACTAAAATATTCCTTAGATTTAGACAGAGAAAATATTGATAAAGTCAGTAGAAATTACAAAATTGTTTGATCAGATCTTCATCAACTTTTGGTAATTAAAAGAAAACGAGAAATTAATGCTTTATTATTAAAATAAATACACCTTCAAATTTTAATAAAATTCTCTAAAAAAATCTTTTAATTAAGTTGAAATTTTCCTCATGCATGTCCATTATCTTTATTAACTGTGTTAGTGCCACGCTCCAGCTAGTTACTAGCAACATGAATGAAAGGTTGAAGGAGGATCAGGACTTTAGTGGATAAAACGTAGGTTTTACAGGTGACTTACAATTTTCAGCTAGTTCCTTCTCTCTCTAATTATATTGAATTGAGATTTTTTTTTTCTATTTCACAGTTTAAATTTTCCGATGCCCATTGTAATGAACGTTTTCCCTACTTCCGCGTTTGAGTAAGGCAGCGATCGAATACGATGCTAATCTACTAAATCACATTCCAATGTTACTTAAAAACTACTCAACCATCAAACTTTTCTGGCTAGGTATTTTTGACACGAAATCATACCAAAATATCACCATACACATCTAAAGCACACTACATCTAGTGACAAAGTCACTAAAACGGCAACACTGCTCGCAACCAACCTACATCAGACACACACTACCACAAGAATACATACACTATGCTCTCACGTTAAACCACAATTAAAATTAAAATTTAAGCGCATTCTTAAACTGCAAAGACAATAAATAAACAAATATTTAAACTTATTTTTAAAACTATTTCAAACATTTAAAATTACAGTTCTTGGAAAACGAAAAACAAACGTATAAAATCGTAATTTACCTAAAACTACTGATTCAAAAAGATTTCTTATATGTAAATAATGCACAGTAATACTATTTTTTACGGATTGTGTGGACCGTTTTTTTTTAATTTTATCGGTCATTTAAGTGACAAATAAATGAAATATTGCAAGATTTCCTAAAAGTATCCTGAGCTAACACATAATAAACCTAGACTTAATAACTAACAATTAGTGTTACACAAAAATATTTTCTCAACTGGCAATCAAACCCAGAACATGCCCAGACTCTCAAGAGAGAAGTAAATACTTACTCTGGATGTGCTTTATATTCAATGTTAAGTTTTTCGAGCAGCCATTCAAACTTCTTGTAATCATATTGTCTTAGAAACTTCAATAACTTTTTCCTCTTATCTATAAGTTCCTGAACAGTTTTCTGTAAATAAACAACTTTTTATCATAAAAATCTTTATGGGTTAATTGTTTACAGATATAATTATTAAATATTGTTATTGCTAAAAATAACACCATCACCAGCCTGCCACAGGAATGGCATATCCCACATCGAAACATATGTTCAACAGTGGACTCATTTAATTAATTTTATCAATGGTCTACATAATTTCTCAATGGATCCACTTGAAAAATGTCAATAATTTTTCTATATTGTATTCCTATTTAAACTGATTCAAGGCATAATCATTGCTCCAGAACTTTTGAGTCAGCAAAGGTTAGCTGTTTTTTTTTTTATTTAGCATACTATTTGCTCAGACCATGCTTGGGCAATAGTGTCCTACAAACCACATAATGGCTACATATTATAAGAACTTACAATCCAAAAGTAACATTACCTAACACCATAAAAATTACCATATAACTTTATATTAAATTAATTCAATTGTCAAGAAGTAAGTTATATACAAGTCGAGCGAATTGACATGACAGTAGGCCTGGGCTCGGTAGATGACGTATATGTAAGGTACAGTATGCAAAAAAGTTTTTGTTTTACCGAAAATTATTTTATACTTAATATTGACTTTTTTTAAGTAATATAAAATATTGGTATTTCTCAACTATTGCAACACAGTAACAAGGTAATATTGATAATATGAATTAGATATCCCGATTAAATCCTGGGATCACTATACAATATTGATGGTATACTATCCCTTATGGGTATTTTTGGAAATTTATGGAGCCATAGGCCAGGGTACTCAAATACATGTGTGGTGTCACATATTTAATTTTTTTGAATTATTAAACAGATTAAAACTAAATCTTCTTATTATATATATTCAGTGGAGTCATCACTAGAGTAATTAATTTCCTCAATACCGGACATTACGTTACTATTATTGTCATCATCTTTTTAATTTTCACTCTCCAAGCTACTTTCTTCACCTCCAAGACAAATAATCAACTAACTTTCGTCTATTTCTTGGAGTCGATCTTATTCCCTGTACTTTTTTTCAAGTCTTTCGACATGATTCACATCTTTCTCCTAATCTGCACCTGTTATTAATTTTTTTGCTTCTATTGTCAAATTTTCTATTTAACTTCCAACTGATCAATATTTTTGTCTGCCACCCTTTGTTTGATCAAATTACAATTATATTCAATTGGATTTATGTCACAATGGTAAGGTGGCAGCCGTAAAACATCATGACCGTGTTTCCATATCAATTTGTCCAGGAAATATTTTTTTTCCAGTTTATTTACTTGTATTAAATGATATAGTTCCGGTCTTGTCATTTTTGCTTCAAAACTTTGCATCTCACTTTTTAATGAAGCTTGGTATTTTTTCTGACTGTGTTACGCATTATCAATTACAACTATGCCATTTGCAGGCAAAGGGTAGTGATTAATCAAATTAAATTTAAAAAAATATAATTTTCTTCGTGATGTGGTGATAATAAACTGTCGCACTTTTACATTTGTATAGCAAATCTTTTTGCCCATTTTCACCACCAGCATATATAACAAACCAGCATTACCCAGAATTGGAATTTTTCATTAAACAGGAATTACTGCTGTTCTGCCAGAATTTTCTCACTGTATAATGAGAATGGATCCATGTCTTATCTAAATACACCACTGGATTTTTATGCACACCATGGTTGTTATGTGAAGCATATAGGTAGGGGTGCTGTTATTCAATATCATACTATAAAATACATATTATTAACATTCCTTTGTTACTGGATCGCATTGAATTAAGAAATACTAACATTTTAATTTACTTAAAAAAACATTATAATTTTAAGCATTAAACATTTTTCATAAAAAAATTAAAATTTAAACAGAACCTTTTTTCACACTGTTCTTAACATAAACATCATCTATGTACCCAAGGCCATGTGCCATGTAAATTCGCCCAATTTGAATATTACTTATCTAATTGACGGTATTAAATGCTTTGCAATATGCAAGATATATTTTTTTTTCATACTGTCTAATGCACATATCTTTATTGTTAATGTGTTACACATGCAGATATGTCAATTAAAAATATATGACAACTACAAAACTAGAATAAATTCAGTTATCCTTACTTTGGCTATAACATTTTTGGGATATTTATCCATTGTCTCCTGAAGACATCTGATATGGCCAGTCAGTCGAGCAACTAGAAGAAATATAATTAACTTGAAACTAGTAAACAGTAACAGTCAGACTTCCTTAGTAAGCAAAAGTTATAGGCAGTAAAATATTTGTCAAATATTGTTTTTTATAATCATGAGAAAATTATATATTTTTAAATGAACATGAATTTAATATGCACTACCTTAAATGCATGTTTTATTATTTTATACTACCTTCAGCTTAACTACTTTCAGCTAGTTAGTCTGGAGTTGGAGAGTTGAATTAACAACTTTAAAATGAATAGATTGACTTGACTGGGAACAGCTAACCTGACCGAAATACCAGTGCAGTGTTTGGAATAAAAGGATATTGTTTGAAATATTTTTCTTAGTTAACTTTTATTCATTGGGAATGAGGTACAGTAATGGTTTCTCTAACACAGCAATAATACTATTCCTTAGCAATAAACTTAGACGTAAAAAATATTTATTGAATTTTCTTTCTATAAAAATCATGAAATTACATTATATGCCAACAGATACTTACTTCGAGTTTCAGCAGTATTCTCATCATACTGGTGTCGTCTAACTTTACTTATCAAGTTTAATTTGACCAATGCATTGTATTCTTTTTTTCCAAGATGTGCTACTGTGAATATTTTTTTTACTGCTTCTGGTGCACTAAAAATAAAAATGCAAGTCTTCTTATGTTAGGACATTCACACTTTAATCAACACTACAACTTCATTTAAAAAAAAATATACGTCTCTAAAGAGGAAGGTAAAGTTTTATTTCATATTTAATTAAATTGAGGTTATAAATTACAAGTTTGAAATACGTTGACTACAGAGTAAAATTTGATTAGTGTACGAGTATCGGATACTTACTCTTTTATTTCGTCACTTAACGCGTAATCTTGGCCTAAAGCTGTAGGAGGAATAGGTGGAACTGGTTCTAAATCACCAGATCTTTCAGCTTTATAAGCAGGCACGTATTCCGGACGCACCCATTTTATATTAATTTGGTGCTTGATACTACGGGTCTGAATTAAAAAAGGGGTTAAGCGTCTTAACATTTTAAAAACATATAACGGTAATAGGAATAATGTTGTACTTTCTTTTCTAAAACTATTTTAAGAAAATGACAAAGTCAAATTGACAATGTTAATGTTGACAAACGCCAGAAGGACAGTACTGAATTCTAAAATAGATGATATTAATTTATCCCTAATGGAAAGGCAAAGGACCTTAGTCCATACAGCCCGGTCTTGTTCGTATGATGGTTGGTCTGAAACACTGAATTCTAAGTTGTGACAGATAGTTAAAAAACCTTCGTAATATAGTAAAAACAGTCATGCCGAACAGACTGCCACAGAGCACGATCCTGAGCCACCTGCATCCATTAACTATTCGCAAACTTGGGCAGGTCGTCACTCCATCTAATGGGGGTCGTCCTTCACTGCGATGGCCATAGATCAGTTACTTCTATCGGAATAATCTCAATAGTACTAAGATATGTTGAGCCACCACTTATGAATGCGTTTGCGCAAAAAACTTCCGCGACGCGCTTTATGTGACTATGTAATATATGGCGAATTTGTATATAAAATGTGTCGGTATTGTACGAAGCCTTAAAGTTGATAATGGCCGAAACTACACTGCAGGCCAAAAGTTTAAGACCACCTTAATTAAAGCAGGAAAATAAAGTAAAACTCCAATAAAATATTAAATGTTTAACTAACCTGTTTAATCATCTAATAGAACATTGATTGACAAATAATATACTTTAAAAGCGTAAAGAAATATTAACAGTCTATGCAAAAGCTATAGTTAGCTAAACTGATTTTTCATCAAAAAATCCTCCTTTACATTTTATGACTTTTTTCACAAGTCTCGGCATACGGGCAATCAATTTGTTAATGGTGTCTTGTGACATATTGTTCCAAAGTCGCATGAAGGTTTAACTCGGGTTTTGTTTACTTCAACGCGGATTTCTGTTAAGCGTCTATTTCGCTTGCTGGTAAAAAATGATATTATCTTCACTAGACGAGGTAGTTCTCGGCCTTCCCGAGCGTGGACGATTTTGAAAACTGCCTATCTCCCTGTCAAGTTATTGTGGCATGAACACAAGTCTTTGATAACTTCAGTTGTGAAGCAATCTCATGTTCGGATTTGCCTTCATTATGTAAAACAACGATGATAGAACGCACTTCACTCCTAATTTCTATAACTTTTCCCAATTTATGACATCTTCACTGTAGAAACCACAAGTTTAGACTAATTGAGATTGTTTGTGAACAAACCCAAGTAAACTAAGTCAGAAACACGTGCTTTCAGGAGCTAAATAATCTTAATTATTGACCAATACGAAAGAAAAGCAAAGTAATTAGTAATGAGGACATTATAAAACTATTATTACGACTCTACCGCCTGGCTCTAGCGCAGCGTTTTTCGGTGTTTGAAAACAATAGATGTTTATTGTCCAATAACTTGAAAGTAAACAAGAGAATGACTTCTTTAAAAATTCGATACTAACAAAAGAATATGCAGATGTGTATTTCTTTTATTTATCCTATGGGATTTTATTACAATTGATGGATAATTATGTTGTGTATGTGCGGTCTTAAACTTTTGGCCGGCAGGGTACGTGTTGGTATTGTATGGTAGCGGCAATCCTTTCTCAGGCTTGCCATTTGTGTCCCTAAGCGCCTGGACAAGTGCGGTCACGTTGGCACCATTAAACACAGCGGCGAAGCGTCACACCAGCCCCAGGTTACCTTCCATTGCCGTTTCACCGGCAGGGGGCCGCTCAGCCGGAGAAGCCGGTTGAGCAACAGAGACTGGGATGGAGAGGGTATTGCCATGCCGGGCGCGTAGCGGGCGGTTTGGCTTGAGCGCTGCGGGTTTGATCGCAGCCCGTTTTGACATAGGAGCCTTAGGGCAGCCAAGATAATTAGTTATGTGACCAGTGAGTGGACAAGAGAGCTTTGTCCTTTGGTCTGACATAATCGATGGTACCATGGTCGATTAGGCATTTGACGCACCTAGGTTTGCCGAGACAGTTGCGGGCCGAGTGTCCATAAAGATGGCACTGGCTGGGTGGACCGTTTTTATGGGACGGCTCAACAGTGATACCCGATAGGTGGCAGCCGGTTTCCAAGTTAAAAACCTGTTTACCCGCCGCGGAGCGCGCCAGGCCCACAATTACCATATTGAACGGTGTTGTATTTGTACCTATTTGACAATGCAGATGCGACAAAGGGCCACTTGCCTTGTACCTGGATAAATACAGGCGGAGGGCGTTTAGAGGGCTATGAGGCAGGAGAGGTTGGTTGTGAAGCAGCGGGAGTCAGCTGTGGAACAGCGGGGCTTGGCAAGGGGATGCTGTCGCTTGAGTGCGACAGTGGGGAATGGATTGACGACGTACTGAGGTGTACGAAGCGTTGCGATCATATCTTTGTATTTTTGGAGACTGGTTTTTCTGAGAAAACAATTTATTTATGTGCTATTGAATTATTGTGCGTCGTCATTTTGCCAGATAATAAATTCATAGATCCATTACGAAACGACTGTACACGCGAACGGTCAAAGTAGTAAAAGGCGCTCGACTACGTATGCAGTGAAAAATGCGAACGTGGTACAAGACAAGATCCCGGCTAGAAGCGAACGGAAAGATTAATTCAATAATTTATGCATCTTAAAGTCGACATATAGATTTCTGTTCACTGACAGACTAATTCCTTAATATGAAAGCTTTTGCACTAGTTAAAGGTTTATAAATAATGGTATTGACCAGTGTTAAGTTGATACATTGATAATAATAATAAAATAGGAATGGAAGTGTAAACTATACTTTACACTTGTGATCTGAGTAGAAAATTTTCGCTGAACATACTTGCAAACAGAAATTATTGCTCAACTAAGTTTCCAATAAGCGGTCGACGCACATCACAGTTGAAATATTGTGGGTTATTGCATTGTAGGTGAATTATTAATATGTCGGAACAAGGAGCACTTGGCATATCCCCGTTTAAAATAATCCGAGGGCATTACCAACGCCACGTGGAACTTAAACAAGCTTTAAGTGAAAAGCTCTTACAATTTACGACTACCATAGTCTTGTTTTAGTCATGCGTCTAACGATAGGCCGCAGTATTCATATGAAGTCGACAGTGTTCGACATCTCGTTTTCGTTTTTCAAAAAATCTAGAAGTTTTACAAACGCAAACATCTTATATGAACGTATAAATAAAATAAATAAAGCATTGTTTTTTTATAACCACTCGTTTATTGCTTTTAAGGTATGAATGCACTAATTTATAAAACCCTTATAATAGCCGTTTTGTACTAAATGTACCACTCCATGTGACTATACAAAATCTTAAATTTAATTAAAACATATATCTATACATTGCAAATATCAATTACTAATTTAACAGAATACATTAAATATGAAAATTAAACGCTCTTAGAGGTATGGTAGTGACGAAACTTCTATAATTTTTTTATAAGTTGTCTCCCATTTTTTTTAATTTTTTTTTACATCATATTATATCTCTACATTTTATTAAAAAAAATTAAAACCGATCCTTCTGATAACAGAGCAAATAACTTATTGTTTCATATAAAAACTTCTAACTATACTTTTTTGTGTACAGTTTTGGTAATGATGGCAAAACTCTAAACTTCTAAGCTTCCTTCGCAACCGTTATTATCGTCGTTATGTACCAATAAGTAGACGATATTGTCTTTAACGACCAAGGTAGCTTAGGTGATATTGAAAAATAAAATATTTTCAATTAAGAATATCTGAATTTATATTTATGTTTGGTTGCTCAAACAATACCTGAAGACTATAAGAAATAATGAGTATGGTATCAATACATATATTTATTAGTCTAAGAGAATAATCATTGAAAGTGTTTCTACTACTTTCCGTCTATAAGCGTTAATATATAGCTATCAAAAACTATTTTTAAAATGTTAAGTAAACACAAGAATCACTGTGGAATGTTGAGACAGCCCGTTTGCTACTAAAACAGAAACTAATATTTACAACCATAAAATAAATATTACTAAAATGGCGTACGTAAAATGCTCGGATAAATTAAATACATGCCAATTTGGGACAATAATGGTCAAGGAATGCAAATTAATCTATATGTGTTATGATGTAACAAAACACATTAATACTGGATTTTTGATATATGTACATTTGTTCATAATTGGTATATGCGTTTAGAGATGCAAAATGTCTTTCATAAGTCCTTAACAATTAAATTGATTCCTAATAAAGGGTATACATAACCTATACTACTAAGCATAACAGGGGAATAAGGAAATTTCAATATTTTCTACGCCTAGTTATAATTTAATTTTATAAATAAAATAAACCATATGCAATGAAATATGCCATAAACAAACAATAAACAAAAACAAAAAAAATAACTAGGCAACTATCTTAAGAAGTCAAATTAGTGAAGAAATAAAATTTATTTGAAAATTGCATATTTAATATATTTTAATTATTAAGTATGTTTCTTTATTAATATATAGAAAACGTGCGACTGCGTGTACATCAGGAAAATAACGTCATAATTCACATAAGCACATCTATATAAAACGCATGTATATACTCCTTCGGACTAGATAAGTTTTACACTTATTTAAACCGTGGTTAAAAATAGGAACAGCACCAAATAATTTATTTTTGGAAAATCACACAGATGACATTAAAACCGATAAAATAACGAATCTACCTCATCCAATTTTTAACATCTATATTTATCAATATCGGTAACAAGTTCCTTCTCTACTTTTTGGCACCCCTAGTAAAACTGATTGTTCCAAAAAAAATTAATATCTAAACTATTTTTGAATAAAACATCATAAAGAAGTTGGGGTGAAGAAATTATTACTATATAATATAATGGGATATATCATTAATTTATCAGGACCTACCTCAAATGTTATTATAAATTAAAAGAGCATACAGTGCAGCATGATAAGTAATGCACTTTAAAAATGAAACCTTGTTATTGACGACTTAAACTTAATTATATTTTAATAATAATGAAAACGGGCAAGAGATTATTGGTCGCGCTATAGCTGGGCTATTGTGTAAATAGAAACGTACCATTTAGTCACAACAATAAGCTTAATAAACAAATTTATTCAGTTTGAGTTAACAGAATAAAGTATTTCATACATTAAATCATTTAAATTTAAATAATTTCTCCGTGGAGTTTTTATACTTCCATTATTTTAAATATACATACTCTTTTCAGTTTGATAAATATTAATCATTTATGTACACGTATTTCATTAGACTAATATTAGTTTCACAGATAAGTTGAATTTTTTAGAATCTTTTCTTTCATCTTATAAAATATACATGCATGTTAATACGGACGATTTACCTACGTTGACGATTTACTGCACTTCTACAAAAAGCTTCATACGCAATCATTGTTTCATACAAAAAACCAACGAATATCAATTTTTTTTTAAATTCGCTATTGATTATGTTAAAGTTATGCGACGATTACAAAATGAAACTTTAATAAGTTTATTAATTCGTTCTATTCATGTTTATGTGTTAATTTACAACTAATTTGCTACATGGAATTATGTTGAGATATAAAAGAGATGTTTTCATTAAATCATTTACTGGAACTAAACTATTTAATATCGCATTATTAGCTATAATTAGATCCTTATATGTTTAATTTTTGGATCGCTTCCGAACGCCTTTGTAGGTTTCCGTAATGACTTAACAACTATTATTCTAAGACGGGCTGGAAATGAGGTGCCTTGAAAAGCACCGTCTGTATCCTATCCACTTAAAGATCACAAAAAATGGTCACCCTTGCTGATATTTTTAGAACTACTATTTAAGTTCGTTACAAGCGTTCGCTAGCATTTATAGATTTTTATTAAAACTAAAAAATCGTCGTCTCGTGACCTTTTATTTATTAAGATTTAACTAATATAACCATTGTATTATTATTTATAGTAGAAGGCAAAGCACAATTTTTAACAATGTAACTATATATTTTACATATAATTAATAATTCAATTTGTCAACCTGAAATATAATCATAATAGTACAGTTATGTGTAATAATGTAAAAGCACTTTGGATAAGTTCTGTATCGTATCATACAGACAAAAGGATCACATTTTTCAATAGTGAATACATGTAATATGCATGTGGCTGTACAATGACAAATATATTTTCAACGGGCGAATGTCAGTCCTTCTTATAGGTTACGTATTTGGTCATCAACACTTTGGTCAGAATAAGAAAGCTACCATGTGTGACTAAAGTTGTGTTGATGTTACCTACGTCGACGCAGTCTCTCTGTACGCCGCCGTGCTGGAAATTAATGAAATTATAAATTATATTAATTCAATTGGCATATTTGAAGAGTGCTTAATGTAACATGGAAAACGAGAAAAATATTCTGATTAAATATGGTGGTAATAATTGAGCACACAGTTCGAAGATGCCCGTAAATTCATACAAAGGTAGCAGTCTACATTTACACCAAGATTACAATAAAATATGACATTGACATGCAAAAGCAAAAACTCCTTATTTCTTTTATCGGGACCTAATACATCCACATAATCCTTTTCAAATTTTAAACTTTTGTTTTTACCTTAAATTCTAAAAGTCCATTATACAGGGATGGCCCAAAGTCATTAGACATGTAAATTATTAATAAATAAAAAACAAATTGCAATAAGATAAATATTTTTATTTCGTTCTAAACTAAATAAAATGGGAATTGTTTTTTGAAAATTACTTCATCTAAATATAGCCGGTTACGATGACGGCACTCCTGTAAGCGTCGTCTAACACTATCGTCGACTGCGCGGCAAGTGAGTTCTGGGATGTTCGCCATTTCTCTTCGAATATTTTCTTTTTGAGCGTTAATTGACCGCGGGTTTTGTGTCGTAAATTACTTATGGGGTTATCATACATACATACATAAGAAAAAATCCATCAGGATTAGATCCGGATCCACGTGGTGGCCAGGATATGTCTCCTCTTCGAGAGATCACTATGTTTAGGAAAAGTTGACGAACAACAGGAATAGCGGTGTTAAAAGTAAGGGCTGTCCCATCATCCTATTGAAAGCAGGTCCGTATATTATTACCTGGAAAATTCTGCAACTTTGGTGTAAAAAAAACCTCGTCGATCTTCGCTACATATCGCTCTGATGTAACTGTAACCGCGAGACCTCTGTCGAGAGAGAAAAAAATAAGGGCCTATGATGCCATGCTCTGACATGGCGGCCAAATGTATACGGCCATAGTAATTAATATGGTATTGAGTTCATCAGAGACGGAACACGTTATTGAACGAAGAACAGCGGCTAAATATTTTATTCGCGTAATTTAGTCTATGAACAGCGGTCATTGTCTTTTAATTCCTGCACCAACAGAATTTTGTAAGGTGTATATACGTAAATACTGTAACACTATCGATGTTTTCTTCTGTCCGTGATGTCCTTGGTCGACCCGACCGCTGTTTATCTAACGTCGAACCGTCTCTTCAAACGTTGCAACCCAGTTCTTGATCGTTTGAATAGATGGGAGTGATGAACTAGAAATTTACGACGCACAATAGTTGGCGAATCATTGTTACGATAAAACTCGCGCACACAAAAAGACGTACTGTTTTTGCCATACCCGCAACCCTCCCGCGAATCGTATGCATTTGTAAGAAGTTGACATTTCAAAAGACTTATGGGCCACCTGTATTTGGAAACTGTATGACTTATAATTGAATCGATGCGATTGAATCACAAATGTTATAAAACTATTGTAAAATAAATAAAGATTGATTTTGTTTTTCTATAGCTCTTTGTTTCTTAATGATGATGATGATATTAATTTATCCCTAATGGGAAAGGCAAAGGACTTTAGTCCATACAGCCAGGTCTTGTTCGTATGATGGTTGGTCTGAAACACTGAATTCTAAGTTGTGACAGATAGTTAAAAAACCTTGGTAATATAGTAAAAACAGTCATGCCGAACAGACTGCCACAGAGTTTCAAAACTGTTTTCTTTGTTTCTTAATCTTTTGTTATTTTTTTCGCAATGAGTGTCGACAATGAAAAAAATATAATTAGTTACTTTACAATTGTATGTTTTTATAAAGTATCTATCGGATATAAAAATTTAATATATTTTTATTTCCAAGGGAAGAGTGATTAGCGGCCTACTGTAATGTAGCGTAAGGGCTCTTTATGACCCATAACACATATATCCAATCGAGATAAAGACCAAGAATGAAGATGGAGAATCCTAATTTTAGATCACATTATTGGGTCTTCGGTTTCTTTCTCTCATCATACAAAACACTCTGAATTGATATATTTTATGTACTTATTTTTTCAGAGTGTTATGTCCCCGATCAAGTTAATCGATTCGTGCTACGGCCAGTTTTTAGCTACAACAAGGATGCGGAACACAAAATCATAATATTTAATTCTACTTACCGACACTAACAATAACGTCGCCCGGCGTCATCGTGCCCTATTCCCTTTTCTTGCCCTTCTTCTTCCCAACACGTTTGCTGTAATTCTGCGCGAGTGCGTTCACTATCGAAACAACGAAATATAGCACCATTAGTAGAACAAACTTCTCTAGAAGGCTCGATAGCACTGAACCTTGGTTATCTGGTAGAGGCGATGCGGGATCCCTTTTGTGTAAACGTAACTTTTGATTGCGTAGGAATGCTAATAAAGGAGCCTCTAATCTCTGTCCGATGTACGGTATCCTCTCCACCCATGCTAAAACTTGCCTGTGGAAAAAAACATAAATACATTTTTTTTAAATCTCATCTGTTATCATTATATAATATTGTATAATTTGCGTGTACGTATCATCGTATAAATTAACTTATCGTTAAATTAAAAAAAAACTATGTTTCTTTTATTGTATGCTGTACTGTTAACCCATTTCAAATTAAGTTCAGTAAAACGTAAATTATATAAAAAATAAATTATTATATATAAAATATCATATAATATAACAAAAAATATTATTTTAATGTTTATATAAATAAGGTTAAAAATGAATTAAGTCAAAAGCTGGTAATAATAATGATTTAGGGTATGGCCTGCGCACTCGCGGTGTAGACCTAGCCCTTTTCGCGGATGACACCGGCCTCTACGTGTCTGGATTCAAACCAGACGCCTTTTGTAAACGCCTCCAATCCGCAGCTAACGCCTTATGGAAATGGTTTCGGGAATGGAGGATAGAGGTTAATTCCACCAAAAGTGCAGCCATTTACTTCTCTCGACGCAACAAAACGCATCTCCAAACCATAGAGATATTTGATCGTCAAATCGCCTGGGAAAAGACAGTCAAATACTTAGGCGTCACTTTGGCTGAAACTCACTGTCGGTTCGTATATCAATCGCGTACGGAATGGAACAGCGTTCGCCCTAGGTCGTTTGCACCCGTTAGTCAATAAAAATAGCAAAATGTCCCTGCGTAATAAAATTACACTATACAAAGCGTGCATCCGACCTATAATGACATACGCAAGCCCCGTCTTTGCGCATGCCTCGCCGCGTCACATTCACCGACTTCAGGTAATACAAAATCGTTTCATGCGCAAGGCCACCGGTGCGCCATGGTTCTTGCGTAACGAAAATCTACACATAGAACTTGAGCTGCCGACCATAGCTCAGTACCTGAAGCGGACTTCCCGCCGATATTTCGACTCTGCCGTCACACACCCAAACCTCTTGATTGTAAGTGGAGGCACATACAATCCCATCGCGAATGAAGGAGACCGAGGCACGCCCTCGACGACCCCGACAACGCGACCACCAGCGTCCAAGCCCTTCATAAAACACTAAACACGTACATTGCACCCTCATACCGCCGACGGCGAGGGCGTCGCAAACCAGTCAATACAGATAGAAGCGTCGCTGGAGTTTCTTATGCCACTTCTTCTCCAGCGGCCACGCATTCCGAAGTGGTGGTACAGATAGCCAATAATAATACTAGAGATATTAATGTAGACAATTCTTAGTCAGAAGCAACTGACCGAATCGAGGTTCGGCCCTCTCGGGTACCCTCGAGTCAGACGCTCTCTCGGAACAGGGTAACGGGCTGAACCGAGGCTCCTTCCTGGGAGCCCTTGTGCTGGTTATCCACTAATAGAGGTCTCGACTGAGCGCCATAAGCGCTCGGTCACCTCTCAACCCGGTGAAACTGTAATGCCCTCGGGCCAACAGGGGCCGTAAGCCCGAAAAAAAAAGGTACGGTCTGTCAAACTTAAGGTCGAATCCGCCATTAGACTATTGTCAACCATCTCCTAGCTCAAACATCTAATCTTAGTTGGAGTGGTTAACACGAATTTTATTAATTATAGCAATGATGGCATTATCTTTTCTTTTTTTTTAATAAATAATCAGAGGTATCGCCGTGGTCGTTACGGTATGATCCTCCATATTATGATAATAGTCATAAAGAACTAAAATGATCTTACCCAACTAGCGTCTCATTGAAGGCTATAATGACGAACATCTTCTGTATATGCATCTTTACGACTGCCTTCCCGAGTACAGTAGCACCGAAGAATGTCCAAAATGGCACTAGGAAGTGGCCACAAGTGAGACCTGCAAGGTCGAACAGCGGGTTGGGTATGGAGGCGCAGGCGAGGATACCAGCAAAACCCACTCGCTGAACCAATTTCTGCACCATAACTTTTGCCCTGAAAGTAAAACGACAAATAAGAATATACTATTTTAAGATATAAGGGGCCATAGACTACGTGGGTGGCCCTGAAAGTTTTTGGAACCGGCCAGTTAGGAACATTGGCAATGAAATTGCTTCTTTTAAATTCCGATTATAGAACTCTTTGGTTACCTAATTGCATTCATTTGTCATTTGTTTTTGTGAATTGGCGGCAATTCCAAATGTCTTGTTACATCTCAAAATGAATTTAACGCGAGTAATTTTTCGGTCCATGATTTATTATGACTTTCTTTGTGGTCTTAATCAACAAAAAAGCTGTGGTAGACTTCGATTGGCATTAAATTATGAAGCCCCATCTCGCGACACTGTTGACACTTGGTTTAATGAGTTTAAGCGTGGGCATAGCAATCACGGTGATGATCTGCGTGGAGGGCGCCCTTCAACAGTGACATCTGCAGATAACATCAGTGCCTTGCGACGCATGATAGAGTTAGATAAGAGAGTGACCTACCAGCAGACTCGGGCAAGCTTAGGCATTGGTATGTGTCAAGTACAATAAACATTACACGAATATTTAGGCGTCAGGAAGTTTTGCACCAGATGGAATCCCCATACTTTGACCTAAGACCAGAAACGCCTACGCATGGACTGGTGTCAGGAAGTGTTAGAAAAGCTGATGATGAACAAACAGGTGATGAAAGCTGGATATATTGCTACGAACCCGAAGCCAAAAGACAATCTGCTCAGTGGGTGTTTCCTTTCGAGGATCGGCCAACTGATCTGGCACCCTGTGACTTTCATTTATTTTCAAGAACCAAAGATAAACTTCGAGGTATTTACCCTTTACGAGCTCTGAAAAAGCGGTGAGTGCGTTCGAAAATGCCATAGAAGAGAAACATAAAAGAATCGGCAACATTGAGGCGTTTTTTTATTTTCTAAAGACTTACAATGTGACCTAGGTATAAGGGTAATTTTATGAACTTTTCTATTAAATAGGGCGCGATCCACGACAGAAATTCCCAGTAAACCCGTCAAACTTTTACACGCTAATCTAAACACGCTTTTATTGCCTAGACCTCCTGTGTATATGTACATATGTACGAATCAATGTATGTGTAAATAATTATGTATGATGCAATGGATTTTTTTAATTAAGTTTTCATCCACTTTCGAACATTTGAAGAAAATTTCAATTGTATTAAACAACTATGACATTACAATATTTTACGACATACGTGCTTTTTTGGTTTTTTAAATTATGTATAAAATGTTATTCTAAAACGATGTGTTGTTAAATGGTTCCTGTTTAATTATTGATCCCGGATGGCATAGTCAAAAATATCTCATTGTAAATTCTATATCGTAATCAATACGAGAAAAATGTCGAGAATAAAGGGTGATAACCTGTCTGTCGTTAGTTAACGAAACTGATAATCAAATTCCTGGTCAGCCAATAAACGCGTGATATTGGCAAACACCTAGGGAATCGGATCCAGACCGGACCATTTTTTCTTATAGAATAGCTGGCAAACGAGCCAGCAGCTCCCCGATGATAAGTGATTATCGCCGCCCATGAACATCTGCAACACCAGAGATATCGCGTTACCGGCCTTTAAGAATGGTGTAGTCTCTTTTTTTTAATGTTCCTAAGTCGTATCGGTTCGGAAACACCGCTGCCGACAGCTGATCCCTCAGAGTGAATGTGCGTGGCAGGAAATTTCGCATAAAGCGCACTGTGGTGGATTTCCAATCATCGAGATGATGAGGACGAAATTTTGAAATCTGATGTGATGTACGATGTTTAAACTCAGAGGCTGGAAAAAATAGTTTTAATTTCAATATATATATTTTTTAATATAATAAAGTTCAAACGCCTTTACCTTCCAGTTCTAGTATCATCCGCATCGATTTCCGTCACTTCAGCGAGGGTACCGCCAGAAAGTCGAGCGGCTCGCGCCATAAAATATGGAGGCAGTTCTCCTAACGCCGTGCCGACCCCCCATAACATCGACTCTATTCGTACTTTCGACATTATGCTCCACAATGTTACCGCACCGGCGGCCACCGTCTCCGTCGGACAGATTATACTGAAAGAGAACAATTAAATTCGTTAAATTGTGGCGGTAATCTTATAAATCTTATAAATCTGTAGAATAACTAATCTACAACTAAAAAATAAAGGCAAGCTCAATGATAGATTAATAGAACTTTTTGTTTAAATTTAAGTCGGCTAAACTACAAGTACATTTAAGTCTGCTAGTTAAGTAAGTGTAAGTTAGATTTGAAATTGCGTAATATCCAAATATTGTTCATTTTTATGTAACTAACTTAATCCGTCAGAAGGCCCTCTCGGGCACCCTCGAGCTAGTTGCATTCGCACCCAGGGTACCGGTCCAAGCCGAGGCTCCCTCTCGGGAGCCCTTTTGCTGGTTACCCATTAATAAAGGTCTCGGCGGAGCCTTGCCTTTAGCGCTCAGCCACCTTTCAACTCGGTGAAGCTGTAAAAGCCGTCGGGCTAACAGTGGCCATAAGACATAAAAAAAATGAAACTAAGCGTGACACACAATCACACTGTAAGCACGATCATGCAACATCAACAAATAATTAAGATGTAAACGCGACGTCACCTCTGAGATCCTATATGTAATTTCTACATGAATAAATGGGTCTCCAGTTCCCCACGAAACCCTCCCCCCGGCAGTGAAATATCAGCATGGCGCTGCTGTTATGTGAGGCTGTGGTCCCTCCTCATTCAAGCTGAAGCTAGAAACTACATTTAGCGGGGCTTTACCACTGCTAAAATAATCAGAGCAAATGAACCATATTACGCATGTACACTGAGAACAAAGATACTTTTTGTAATAGTTTTGCTTCTTTATATGCTATTTTTAGAGGACATGGTATTTTTGTTACTAGCAAACGGATTCTCTGAAATCTGATGAAGTACTGTAGAGGTACAGAATGGAGCTCACAGAAAGTCTGCGTGCAATAGCAGCATAATGCTGATATGTTTCATATTTTCAAGTCTAGGGTTCTACCGACCCAATTACAGATAATGAGGCATGATATAGATATCAAGGGATGTAGTCTTCACTTACCATCAGATGAACTGTATCATGTCATTTGTAACGCTTTAATTAAATAAAAGAATACTCTTTAACGAGTGATACCAAGTAACCCGTGATATGCGTAATCATCTCAAGTCTGTGCAATCGTACCGAGAAGGAAAATAACTTAAAAAACCGACTTCCTCCAACTCGTCACATGAAGCATTTCGAATTCTAAATATCTAAGCTCGAGCGGCGCTTCTATAAGTAACGTGGGTTAAAAAACAATTAAATTTTAACAATACTGCTTAGTATAATACTTACTCATTGGGATACGGCGGTTCAGGAAAATTGAGAGTCCCGCATTCATAAGCGGCCAGGGTAACCCTCGCTATATGCGGCCCCAAGTATAGTAGGAACGTATGTAACCCGGTTCCTAGACCCACTGAGCTACATACCCCTAATATCACCCACCATCCCCACCAAGCTAGCTTCGTCACCACTAGCTGAAAATAAAAACAACTTAAATCCAACTGAATCCATCAACTATTCACTGTGGGTGATCGCCTACAAAAGCACGTTTCCAAATATGAGATTGTCCCACTAATATTATAATATCAAAGCCTTGTTGTGGAAGCGTACTGTCCGAGTGGACGCTTTATACTTAACAGTACACAAGTAAACCGGAAGAGATCAATCTCCGTTGCCGACCACCAATAAAATCATTAGTTGCAATTTGAGATGCTGCATCACTACGTGTTCGAAGGTGATGAATAACGCCGCGAGGTAAGCATGCATGACTTCTTTTTATGGCTGATGGCCACTGCTACCCCAAGGGCTTTTATAGCTTCACCGGGTTGAAAGGTGGCCGAGCGCTTAGGGCACTCAACCGAAACCTTTATTAATGAGTAACCAGCAAGGGTTCCCGGTAGGGAGCCTAAGCTTGGTCCGTTACCCTGGGCTAGAAAGCGACCGACTCGAGGTTTAGGGCCGAACATCGACTCGGTCAGTTACTTATCACGGATTATACACGATAATATTTGTAAACGTAGTTTTATTAAATGACGAATAGTACAATTCTCATAAATATAACTTATGCGTCGGACCCCAATACATTCGGGTTTATTGTTTTAATGATATTTTTATCAAATCAAAAAGCTCATTTTTCGATCGTTTAAAAAATAACATTTTAGCATACCTGAACATAACGTTGGTGTGGCCCACTGACATAATAGGATTTCACAGTAGCGGCAGTCAATAAAATTATTGATAATGCTACGATTTTGTAGGCTAACATCCTGAAAAAAAAAGAAATAGAATTACACTGGAGGATATCTAGATTTTTTTACTAAATACCAAAATTTAAATGACAATGGCTGTTTGCATGGGTTGAGATTCGAGTTTAGGTTAATGTTTAATCTTCAAGCTTAAGATGTGATAGATAGGAAACTATAGTGTTAGATTACGATCAAGTGACTACTCTGGATTCGAATTAAATTTTGAAATTTAAAATTTTTCCGATATACAGTGGTGGTCGTATAATTAGAAGCACTACCAACGGTCCTTGACATTATGTAAGATACTTCACCGCAATCGTTTTTATTTTGAAATTAAACAATAAATAGGACAACAATATGTTCAACGATTTATCATTTATTAGAAAAACAATATAAATCCCATTACACAAGTGCAGTTTCAATATTACATTTTGAATTACATGCTTCAACAAATGCTTCATATACCCTGCCGGCCAAAAGCATACACAACGTAATTATCCATCAATTGTAATAAAATCTTTAACTGGCTATTTGATTAAAATTGAAGAAATTTTGAAAAAGGAACAGTACAAAAACATTTTAGAACAAAATGCCGTTTCTTCCGGGTTGCGATTAATTGGAGATGGATTCACTTTCCAACAAGATAACGATCCAAAGCATAGCTCAAAACTATGTAGAGGATATTTAGAAGAGAAAGAGGCATAACGAGTGTTAAAACATGGTTTCGCCTCCTCAGAGCCCGGATCTCAATCCCATTGAACTTTTGTGGGAAGAGCTTGATAGGAACGTCCGTAATCGTGGCCCATCCCCGCGAGAAGAAATGTGGAATGCTTAATGTGAAATTTATAACAATATATCACAAGACACCATTAACAAATTGATTGCCCGTATGCCGAGACTTGTGAAAATGTAAAGGAGGATTTTTGATGAAAAATCAGTTCAGCTAACTATAGCCTTTTTTGCGTGGACTGTTAATATTTCTTTACGCTTTTAAAACATATTGTTTGTCAATCAATGTTCTATTAGATGATTAAACAGGTTAATTACACATTTAATATTTTATTGGAGATTTACTTTATTTTTGTACGCGTGCGTGGAACGTGGAGCGTAAATAATGTTAATAAAACGTTTAAAAAATATCGATTTTTTTATTCGTCCCATCATCAAAGGTGTCATAAGTACTATCGTCTGTCTTCGTTTTCGGAAGTGGTCTCCTAATACAAAGTATATTTGTTTTTTTTTAAAACTAGTGCTCACGGTGAAACAACCTCATTAGGGGCTTAACGAGGTCTAAGTACGATAATGGTATCGTTTGCTATATCGGCAAAGTATCTCGGAGTACTGTGCGTGATAGTTACTCTGCAATGAACACGTCAACTTGTCTGCTGGAATAAGGGAAGTTCAGGA
Organism: Teinopalpus imperialis; assembly: GCA_029286865.1. NCBI lineage: Eukaryota > Metazoa > Arthropoda > Insecta > Lepidoptera > Papilionidae > Teinopalpus > Teinopalpus imperialis. Next base: position 5,553,616 of record JAGSMU010000030.1, on the reverse strand, counting down.
TCCCTTAGAATACCATTTTAAATAAAAGTAATCGCTTTGTATGAGCCTTGGGAATAGAGGTTCCAAAGCCCAGTTTAAACATCGTACATCACGACAGAATCCAAAATTTCATACTCATCATCTCAATGGTTGGCAATCCACCACTTTTTTCGCAAAAGTTTCTGATTTCAAACACAACTACTTTGGTGGAATCAGTTGTCGCCCGCGGTATTTCCGAACCGATACAACTTAGGGACCTTCAAGAAACGGATGTCCATGGGCTCCATCACTTACCATCAGATCAGGTGAACTGCTTGGTCTTTTGCCAACTATTCTATATAAAACAAAACTTGAATTAAAATTGAGCATTCTAACTTAGTCCTCAGATGTGACATTGCATCTCGACTTTTAATCGAAGTGCCTCATCCAGTGACTATTAATTTCTAATTGCACTACCTGTTGGTGTGCTCTTGATATATTTACTAGCATAAGAAACTAACGTTAACTAACATTAATAAAAAAATATGTTTACATTATTAAATAAAGAACAAATACGGTTTAATAGTAAATAATGCTGGCGCCTTAAACAATTACATTGCTCTAGTTCATTGTTTTGGTGTATCTTGTTCATACAAAAGTCAGTAGAAACATGTCACAGATAACGAAATAAAATTTTAAATGGTTCAGTGATAAAATGCCGAGACTGGTGACGAGGGAAATTTTCTAAGACGTCAAACGTCCGGCTTTATGATTGCAAAATATCGTATAAGGTTCGTATCAATAAGATAACGACACACATTTTGAGTGCTTAGGAAAAAGTAGAAAAAAAAGACACTCACCTCTGTAGCCCCGTCGAGATCAATATGAGAAGTTCTCTAATGAAATATTCTAGCGTCGTGAATGGCCGCCTCCACAGCACCAAACTGTCGGTGTCCATTTGGATGGGTTTACTTCTGAATAGACCAAATATAATATTTTAAATGTGTGAAATTGTACAATTATTAATTTTCAAAAAAAATATAAAATACGAGGCGAGGTAAATATGTACGGCTAATGGAGGCCTAGGTAACTCAAAAATATTTCCTTCTCCATATTACTCTTGTTAAGTTTTCAGATGGGATAATTTACCAAGTATATCTTCGAAATAATAAACCTTTGAAATAATTTTAAGTTTAAGCTGCAGTTGTTCCAAAATTTCAAAACCCTTTTTTGTACAGTATCGCAACATGCAGCTTATGCACGGGCGCGTTGTCGTGCAACGCAATACGCCATTGCTTAATTGTTATATATATATATATATATATATATATATATATATAAAAACATAATTCTGAATCCCAAAACAACTGCAGCCAAGGATTGTCAGGCCGATAGGGACGGGACACATTTTTATTCTTGCATGTAATGCATGTGCATATCGGATGAAAGTTCAGATGCAATGAATGTCAAGGAGACAAATACAAACCCGAAAACCAAGACTTTGTATTGCACAAACATTATTCTTCTCAACAAATAATTTTACTCAGGACAGAAGTAGATACTCTGATCACTACGCTGTTACCGTCCAAGTTGGAATAAGTATTAAAACAATAACATGAGTAAATAAAAGACAACGGCTTCTACCTACATAAAACACAAAATTAATGTATTTTTAATAATACCATACACTTAAGAGGGTCATAAATTATTCAACTAGCTATTGTAACGTATTTATTTCCTTTAACTGGTTTTATTATTCTGAAGAATTGTTTTTGAGTATGTACGGTTTTATAAAAAAGGAAAGAATGAGTTTAATTAACACAGTGGACCCAATCCCCCTAAATTATATTTAAAAAGAGCTAATTTGTAACAAAATTAATATTTTCTTTTCAGTCATTTGACAGCCCTACCTTAACGTCGAAGCAGCATGCATGATTGAAAGTATACATAAATGCATGAATTCAATCATGCAGATAACGCGAAAGATTGTGTTTCGCAGAACAATTAAATCCTTTCCTTTCTTACTATGGATATTTACATATGAAAATTCTTGTAAACTACACTCACGAGCAACCAAAAACTTTACCCAGCAAACCTCTACAAAGCCTCTACGTGATAAATTTCCAATAAGACTACTCATGGTCACAATAACTAAAACGAACAAGGATCTAGACTACATTAGAACTGAAGACTGGTAGCTTTTTTGTAATTTCATGTATCCTATCACCTAGACTAGATTCATGACAAATGTTTGTGAATGACGATACCTCAAAAATTAATTCCATCTAAATGTTAATTGAAAATTCATAGTTCGAGCAAAAAGCGTAACTCTCATTGTCAGTAGGGGGTAGTGGCAGCAGCCTCCTATATGAAGAAGTATGGGATCTCCAGCTGCTTGACGTTAACAAGGAAAGGTCAACGCTACCGACGCTGTGGCAGTGTGCGAGAGCGTCTTCATAGCCCTGACTAAAGGTATCCCGAAGAACATTTTAGGTAGTACGTCGACACGACCTTTTTGTCGTACTCACCTCGGGTGTCCATGAAAGATTTCCCGAAGGTAAAAAAACTTTTACATACTTGATCTCCTTTTGGTGAAAGTGGAGCCCGTTGCGAGGACGCTCCTCAGCGTCGTTTTGCTGCACCGCGGCCGCCAGCTTGTAGTACCCTAGGCGGGCGAGCTGTAGCGCAAAACCATTACATTAGCTTTTCTAACTATCAATTTTAACGCACCAGTCTAAAAGACGACTACTTGTGCATGCCGTGAATGCCAATCGTGATGTGACATGTGAAAGTCTTGTAGCGTAAATAAGTGATGTCGCAATTGAGAAAGAATTGTTCTTTCCAATTTTAAACTAATCTTTTCGATGTTTATTGCCATTGATGTAGTAAAGAATAAACGAAATAGAATCAAGATAAGAAAATGCGAATTATATTTTAATGATAACAACTATAAGGTTTTTAAAATTAGAAAAATCCTGGTTTTGTCAATTATAAAATTAGATCAATGATTTTCAAAGAGAAAAAAAAAATTCATGAAATTTAGATAAAGGAGTAGTTTTTATCTAATGTTAAGTCCATCGTCATGCAAAATTCAATTTTTGCTCCTTTATCTAATTTATGACTGAAACTTTTTTTTATACAACTACAAATAACAACACCGAGAAAAAAAATATTGTCACTGAAATCCATAGATAGACGAGTCTATTCTTAATTAAGAATCAAGAAAAATTATTTTTATATACACTTAAAAACTTAATTAGGGACACCAGTGACTAGGTCACCAATTTCATCGTAAACAACACAAAACACAAGATATGCTGCTATGCTTCTTTTAACGTAATTTTCATAACTAACAGACTTGTGCCATATTGCAGCTGTCCACGGAACTATGTAACAACGTCCTCACAGATTCCCAGTTTGCAAAAGTATAAGATTGCTGTGTAAGGGACTGGCAACGAAACATTCCGTCTCAGTGCTCAAGGATGACACGGCACGTGCATATTGAATGCTTGTTGAGGGTAGGGATCTAGATGTACATGAGCTGCAGTTCTTACTAACAGGTAGAGCTGTATGCTCGTTCGTCACCTTTAACTGCATGAAACGGCCATTACTATACATTGTTTTTGTCTCAAATGTTGCAACATAGTACAACTCTACCTGCCACGGCGCTGATAAAGTGTGTCAACAACACCTGTGAACGCTTGTTAGCATACACATATGTGATTCTCAATTGCTACATGTGTCGCCTTGGAGTGCGACGCCAAATAAGTATCATAAAATGAAAATATAAAACTATTAAAGAAATAAAAACGGCGGCTTTATATAGATATTTATACTTCTTTTTTGTTTATAGGGAGTTTTCATATATATAAAAGTATATATTTTAGATATTATATTGGATACATATATATGACGACTATATATATAATATTCACCGCAGTGATTCCCGGCACATGACATCTACGGCCTTGATAAGTAATCATTATGATGATTGCCGATACGTTTAATCTTTTTCTAGATCTTCTTTTTGTAGATTTTTCTTTTTTTTATTACAGTGAGAGGAATAAACGAGCACACAGTTCACCTGATTAGTTTCCAGCGGCCCATAACATCTACATTCATCCTTGACAAGGAATCATAATGCAGATGCGATGTCACCCTTGAGGACTGAGATGGAATTCCTCGTTACCATTAAATAAAGGTGTCCGGATCCTCACCAGACGAAACACAGCAACATTATGCTAATATTTTAAGCTGGTATTCCGGGAGGGCGTGGTCCTACTCAGATCGAGCTGTTTGTTGATTCATTCTCTGACCACATCGATAGCATAACATTGTATGTAATGCGAAGACCTATTTACTAATTTCTAGATCAGATACTACTCAAAACAATTTATATTTCATATAATATAAATTTTGTTTATCTGTTAGTGCTTGAGTGTAATTAAAAAAATATAGTCTTTGTGTACAGTAAAAAGTTATGTGAAATTATATATTCAACATTTCTTCCGTACTTACTTCAATACATATTAGAGGGATTAACTTATTTGTTGAAAGGTAAATCAAGGTCTGCACGTTATCCTGATAAATTGTATTTTCTGAATTATACATTACGCATGCTTGAAACAAACTCCTTTTTCATGGTCACTAAGATATACAACAAAATATCAAGAGACATTAAGACATTGCCTCTTCATTATGATATTCATGATTTTTATAATACGATGAATGAAGAAACATTTATAATTTGAGATAGTCTATGTGAAATTAAGTTGAATTATATTAAAGTTTATCGTTACCAAGTCTATAATAGTAATCTTAATTTATCTACTTGCAATATTTTCATGCTGAATAAGAAATGCGTAAACCTAGTCCGGCCATAAGTTCTGTTACAAATGAAAATGCATCTTTTTTTTAGTGAAGTAATGTAATATTATTAAAAATTATATCTACATATTTATTAGTCTTAGAAAAAATTAAAAAAAATATTCTATTCGAAATGGCCACTTTTGACTTTTATATAGGCCTTTAATCGGTTTGGCCACGAATCTATGGACTTACACACTATTTCCAAGGGAAATTTCGCCACTGCATGCTCCAAAGATTTTTTAAGAGACTCAATGTCGCCGTGTCGTTTAGAGCAGGCCATGTCCTCTAAAACCAACCATAATTTGAAGTCTAAAGGGTTGAGGTCTGGGCTAGATGATGGGCAGGCTCTTATAAAGTCCGGAATGTTGGTTTCAAGCCAGGCTTGGGTAGCTCGTGCTTTGCCTTGTGACCAGGTGCAGAGTCCTGGAAAGTCCACGGTATATTTTTAAAAAGTGTATTGCTGAGAGGTTTCACAACATGATCCAAGACTATATCTTGATACACTTTGGCTGAAGTTTTCACTCCTTTTTCATAAAAATGTAGCTTTGTGACTCCTTGGTAAGACACGCCCCACCAAACCATCACTGACGCAGGATGATGACCACGTTGTACCTTTTTGACCACTTGAGCTGCTTCTTTAGAACTGTGAGCGTACACTTTATTATTTTGCTTATTGCAGTGGTCTTCAATCGTGAAAATTTTTTCATCGGTAAAGAGGATATTTCTGTGCCTTTCACCTGCGTATCGCGACAGAAGGCATTTTGATCGATCCATTCTCTTTAATTGTAAAGATTGATTTAGGGCATGTCCTGTATATCGACGATAAGCACCGAGCTTCAGGTCTTGTTTTATAATACGCGACAGAGTCGTAGCGGGAATCTTCATATCTCGCGATAAGATTTTTTGCTTCCTAATGGGGTTTCGACGAATTCTGGCTTTAACAGCATTAACAGCCTTTGTAGATCTTGTCTAGTCTTCGACAGAGGAAATGTTGTTATATCTTATGACAGTACGATATACGAACATATGGCTGATACCAAGCTTTTGAAGTGTCTGGAATATGACCGACGGCTCCATACCCACTTTATGCAAGGCGATTAAGGCAATCATATTTTCTTTAACATGGGGTGAGTCCGTATTGTAATTTGATAATGAACACGAAAAAATATGTGAAATGGCGCAAAATCGAAAGAAGTTTTTAAAATAATATATGTGGTCCAAATTCAAAATAATTAAAAAGATGAAAAAAGAAAAGTTTCTATGTAACAGTATTTATGGCCAGACTAGTTATATACTATTGTACCAGTTTCTAGCAAATAAATTTTAATTCTTATTCTCAATATAGTGTGGGAAAATGTAGCTTAATGTGAAAAAATCTGACAAACTACATATTTAAATAACATAACTCTTTTATTTTTATGACATCGGTTTAATTTGATAAAAAACACACACACATGAGACACACAATTAACCACTTACGTCATGCGAAATTTATTGCTTTTATTTATATAAAAAAGTGCATAAATATTTTCCATGCAAATTTTACATGCCCACCTGGAGCGAATTTGACACGTTTACTTTAACGGCATCAATGACATGAATGCGAACTGTGACATCATAACTTCGCTGCGGAATGAATTTCACTTTCAAAAACCGCTTCCACTGGCCAACGTTTCACTATCGTATGAGGCCGGACGCATAGCGTTTATGGTACAGGTAAATACCCGAACTTTTAACAACAAACAAAGCTATTTTAATTTTACAAATTAATTGAAGCAATACAATCCGAAAAACATGTTTGTTTTTTTAATCTGAATTAAGAACGTTTTTTTTACTGGAATTAGAAAATATACCGGGTAAAAAAATGAATGAAACGATATTTATTTAGTAAAAAATAATTAATATTAAATAGTAATAAAATTAATATTATATTAATATTAAACTCTTTGCAAACTGTATAAAAATAATATAATTCGTAAGTTACAATAATTTTTCCTTAAGTATTTTTTGTAGTTAATGAAATAAAGTTTTCAAACCATAAATTAATTTGTTTTCTATTTACATATTAAAGTTGATTGTTTGGTATTATTTGAGATTTTAAATCGTGAACCAACATAGACAACACCCTTGTTAAAATCGTAATCAACAACAGTTCAAAGAATCAATATATACAAAATTTTATGAAATATTCTCAAGCCGATGGCCTTTGTGGCTTACCTCCAAAACCTAATCGAACCGATTAAAATGATGATATTGCAATGTGAAACAATGAAACTTTCCAATACAATGGAAATCCAACCTTATTATTAACTTAATAAAATCTAATATTCAATGAATTACAGACTAAACCTGGAAGTGCAAACATTGGAGATTCTATTTATTCCCTTCGCGTTAAGGTTGAATTTGAAACGTGATTACGTATTTACGGATATGGCGCGTCAAGGTGGCGTGATACCGCGTGTGACAGGAGCGTGCGTTAGTCCACTGACCTGCATTCGTACATAGCCAACAAATCTATTGGAAAAAAGAAATAAATAATACATTTCTTTATATGTGTACGTGTTCTAAATTGTTATATTGGGATTTATTCCCAACTGCAACAAAAAATCTAAGCCGAAATAAGAAAGTGATCGTTTCGGCAGAGATCAATAAAGGTAAAGCCAAAGCGAAAAAGTAAAGCAAACAAAAAGTTGGAACCAAGAAAAATTGCCGGTGCGAGGTAATTCGAGATCATTCGAGTTCGGATATGCAGTTTCCCAGTTTATTCGTGTTTTTTTATTTAGTTTTCTTTTTGTGTTTTTTTAACGAACGCTAGCAGTGCTATAATTACAGAGATTTTCGTCAACTACTCCAACTAAGCTTAAATGCTTGTGCTAGGTTACCCGACTCTAAGTTTAGCAGACCGTACGCTAAACCATTAGACTATTGACGCATCAAGCCTAAGCTTTTGTTTGCTTTAATATTTCGCTTTTGATGCTTCATCCTAACCTTTAGCGATCTAAGCTAGATAAATATCTTCTAAGCTGTAATATTAGACTAGTTGGCAACAGAACTTTTACCGTGTTTTTTATTACTTACTTTTGTGTGTTTAGGCTTGGAGTAATGGTTTCGGCGTTCATAGCCGTAACAGCGATTTCCATTCTTAAAACAATGAAACGGAGTGGAACTGATTGGCATTTCATTTAAGGGATTAACGATACATGTTGATTATTCTCCATATGGGAACTATAATAGTTATATATCATAGGAAACGTTAATGAGCCATGCCAGAAGTCCAGATGATCTAGATAAGATGTTTACAATATGTAAGTATTGTAAACATCTTGTCAACACCACAGAATAACGCTTCTGCGCAATATCTCAACTTTCGTATGGTGAGTGTTGTGAACTGGAGACTAAATTAAAAGAGACGAAGTTTTTTTTTATTACATTCAGAGTAACGAACGAGCACATAGTTCACCTGATGGCATGTGATTCCTGCGGCCCATGACATCTACATTCATCCTTGACAAGGAATCATAATGCAGATGTGATGTCACCCTCCTTGAGGACTGAGATGGAATGCCTCGTTACCATTAAATAAAGGTCTCCGGATCCCTTCAAACACCAGACGAAACACAGCAACATTATGATGCTATTTTACGCGGGTATTCTGTGAGGGCGTGGTCCTTATCGCGGTCGAGCTCAATTGTTACTCTCAATGTAATAAAAAAAAACATAATTGTAGATGATACATTAAATGCTATGTGTACGTTTATGAACTCGGTATGTCGTGTAAAACAAATTACTTGAAATTACAAATACTTCTACAATTTCACTCACATTACAAAGAATGTATGAAGCGGTAGTTTTGTCTAAGGTTTATATAATCTATGTTGTCTAGAAACTTTCGTTTGCACCGTGCTTTCTTATATTGTCTGTCGCACTTTCACATCGACTTGTTAAGTAATGGTAAGATAAAAAATTACAAATAGAATTCGTTTAAAAAAAACAAACAATTTTTTAATTGAGATCATAATATATATTTATATATATTTTTTGTATATATATATGGTCTATGTATATTATTTATTATACATTTTTTTATAATTAATATGTCCAGCAATAAATATATTATTGCTGGACATACGACATATTCCTTGAAAAACACAAGCGACACCATTCAGCCTTTTCACTACTCTTCATTTAAATACCATATCAAACAATGTACAACCCTATATGGTCGATTTATACAATTTCCTAACACAAAATGTTGAAAAAAAATTGCATATCTTACTATTTTATAGTGTTGCGAAAGATTATTATTGTTGTTTTAATATGTTTCGAATCTTACATTCCACTCGGGGGTAGACAGAGAGGTGGCATCAAACCTAACCCTAATGTTAACGAGTGACTTTTTGTACATATTCTAAAAATACAGGAGACGAATATTGGTGCATGCCAGGTGGTGTTTGAATTGGAACCACAATAGCTAGATTGAGTATCCAAATAAATAAAATACTAAAAAATAATGTAATATTTATACTACAAAATGTAGTTAATTAACAGGCAATAAAAAATACTCGCCGATTGCAATAATTATATTGATAGCAACTCGCTAATTACAAGCAGCTTTATATTAGAACAATTCCATTTAGACTCATTTATGTAAGAATTATTAAAACTAATCACCAAATAGTAAGTAAAAAGTTCCCGGCATGCGATGTTATATCTCGAGGCCGGTTCACTTGTATCAAAAATTGCTCTAACAATTATAAGGTCTACGCTTCAAGAGTGAGAAGCGAGCACACAGTTCACACGATGGTGGGCGATGACTGCAGGCCATGTCGATGATGATCTTCTTGAGGATAGGTGTAGACACATTCATACCAAACAAAGATTCAGGTTGAACGTCGTTGTTACCCATGAGGATTGAGATGGAATTCATAAAAAAATGCATTGCATTTATGTATCCGTATATTCGAATAAATCGACGGCTCGAAGGTAGAAATATTAAAACTTTATTAAAGTGAAAGTTTAAGGCGAAATCGAGTAGAACTGATATTGTGTATTAAAATTGATTTATAGTTAGCGTCTCACGTCGGTAACGTTAAGATTTAGTGCGCGCATTCATGTATATCATTTTTTAAATAGAGAATCATTCACAGTATATAAATATCATTTAATTAAACAAAACGAACACTAACAAAAATAAAATAAAAATATATCGTATACATATATAATTTAAAGGTACGTACGTACGTAATAATATTGTAAACTGAAAACTTAAGCGAAGCGAGCAGAAATGCTAGTTTTATAGTTATAACAAACAAACTTTCCTGGTATAAATATTTTTAACCTATATCCCACAATAACCGGGACTGTATATTGACGTAGGCAAGTAGAAATATTTTTATTGATTACAGTTGCCAAATATTCTAAAATACTGCGAACAAAGAGGAGGAAGACAAAAGTTAGGATTCGTGCGAACATTTACGTAGCAAATTAATACATCGAAACCATTCTGAAATAAACATGTGTTCAAACGAATTTAACTGACGTAATTAGAACGATCGGACGCTGTTCTGGCGACTGATTAATGGCGCGAACCTTCACTTTTCCCAAATGAAAACTCACTAGCTAGTAATGGGGAGCGGGGCTGAGAGAAGGTAAATGCGCTCTTCAACCCAGCCAGCGCGATAACAATGGAAAAGTTTTCCAAGTATGCACATGTTTAAATATGCTGTTAAAAGTAAAAAAAATAGGAAGAATATCTAAAATACATATAATAAATCTTTAAGAGATAGTTACAAAGGCTGGCAACGCATTGGCGACTCCTCTGGTGTTATGTGTGGTAATCACTTATCATCGGGTAGTGCTGCATGCTCGTTTGCCAGCTATTCTATAAAAAATATATATTGATATATACAAAGTCTAATATTTTTGTAATTTTGCAGTTTATGACCCGGATTATAATTCTCATCACTTTTACCCAAAAAGAGGCTGGTTTTTTGTTCTTCTTTCTATCTTTCTATTATTCACTAGTGATATAACGTAGATAGACGCTCTTATTAATGTAGACATTATTAATTTACAAAGCCCTAAAACCGAAAAAACATAGTACGTTTTTTATAATTACGCCATTATGGCCAAATCGATCCTCCCACTATTGAAGTATTTTCATTAAGCCTATAATTTAAAAGATGTTTTCATAGGTAAAAATTACTTTGAAAGTATTTCATTATTAAAAATAGTAAATCAAAACTATAACAATCTTTATTTACCACTCTCTGCATTTGGAGCGGAAATTTTAAAGGCTAAAGCTCACTATGTATACGATAAAAATATTACTGTCAGATATATGAAACAATAGTCGATTCAATATTAAGGTTAAAAACAAAATGTGGCAGTAAATAAATCAATACTACAACGTTTGGAATACACTGTATTCCAAGACCAAGATTAGTAAGATTCAGAGCGGTTCAGGAAAAGTATGAGAATACCTTAGTAATGTTAATTTGGAACCAGAATAACGATCTTCAATGACTGCTCTTTGCTGTGAACCTGTGTTTATGGTATATGGTTTATGGTCCAAAAATGTTATGGATTAGATCTTTTCTCCACCAACATTACCGTAACAATCTAAAAATAAATACATGGAATAACTGGTAGACTGAAAAGTAAAAATAAGTTGAATTCACTTTCAATCAAACTATACAAATGAGACATATATTTTACAATGTACAATAGATTAAGTGCGCTTGTAACCCTTCAAGGGTTGCATTAATCTCCGATACTATAATATGATTATTCTATTTTTTTTTTCTTTCAAGCCGGTGAAACTGTAAAAACCCTCAGAAGCCAACAGCCATAAAAAAAATTATGACTTTATTTAGATTTTCATTTAAAATTTATTATTTCTATAACAAAATTATCTGTATTAAATATTTTTTGTTTACAATTCCTCTGCGAAGTATGTATGTAAGTATACCAGCGAAAATATCAAATGTAGGATAGAATCGACTTGTGACGATTGTCCTTAACCTAAATCGATTGACTGTTTGAACGAGTGTTTCAATTTTAATGAAGTTTTATACATATTGTGATTGCTTACTGTAAGTTTAGTTATTCCAAGTATAACTAAACACTAACAGACAATAAATAATATTGAATGTGTATAATTTTTTTAGACCTGTAGTTCTGTTAATATCTTTTTATATTATTTGCGTATAAAGTTCGGATAACGAAAAGGTTTCGATCTATGGTGCCTTTATTCGTAAATTTGTATTTGATTTTTTTGCGTGGAAAATGCACAGTCTGCATTCGTCGTGGATTCAATTCAAGAAGCTTTGCACGAATGTCCAATATTCGGATTTTCACATGAAAATAAAAAATTGAATGAATTCTGATTCACATTCTGTGACCATCAGGAATCAGCACTTACTATCTGTTTAAAATTTAAAATATGAATTTTGGATATAACACATGAAAAAATTGTGATTAAATTTGTGTTATTTGTCAAATACCACACCGAATAATCGTTTTAAATAGTGCACAATCCAATGGTTAACGCTCCAAAATTGCCCGACGTAATGACAAACGGATAAATCAATACTATTATATTGAACACACTATATATACAAGTTACATACAACTTGTATATATAGTGAGTGAAGTAATCGATTTTTGATATAGTTTTTTTGTTTTTTAAATTAAATTATCGATGAACTGTGCACACAGTGGGCAGTAATCGTGACCACTATTATAAGACCTTATAGCCAAGTTTCTTGGTGTTTCTGCTCAAATCAGGGCATTTACAAAGCACCGGTAGTCTTATTGTATTTTTAATTGCCATGTTAACGCCCATACGTTGACTCTGCCTTTCAACAAAATAAATGACGACAAGTTAATTGTCTGTTTTTTTCTCTCACTCATCATACGAAACACAAGCCTACTACTCTAAGGTATTATTCTGAGAAGACGTGGTCTAATCCTAATCGAAGACGTGCTGAAATTGGCCGTCTCCTAGATATGTGATTGCTAGTAGATTTAATTAAATTCCTAGGGGATATTCTTCGCAGTTGATGTCATTTGACATGAAGAATATTTAACAATAGTGTCGTATTTGCTCAAACGTGTAGGCACTCACTCGTATTCCCCTTCCCTATTCCGATGTGATGCATGTGTGCAATAAAAACGTCCGTTCAGAAGCAGTATAGAGAATATGAGACATACATAAAATCAACAATTCATGAAGCACCAATATTTCTTCATTTTCATTTCAACTTTTTTCGATTTTTCTACATCACGCGGCGATCCTAGACATAGTGTGTAAAGTACCACGTATAAAAGTAATTTCCTGTCATAAAATATACCTCACGATCGGCGACCCTCAAATTATCTATCACCATTAAACCCAGTAATAAAATAATGTGCTTTGAAATTGAAACTTTGTAATTAAATTCAAGTTATTGTGTCGTATACGAGAATAAAATAGAAGGATCTTTAGTGCCAACACTATATTTGGAAAATAGAGTGTAAACAAATACAATATATAATGTAAAATTGTCAACGCATTGAATATGTTTGTACTAAAAATGTGTTTATATGTTGTTTTTTTTTTTAATTTAATTTACCCACCCTTTTTATAGTATAGGCAGCAAAAGAGCATGCAGCACTACCTGATGATAAGTGACTACCGCCGCTCAGAGGAGTAGCAAATGCGTTGCCGGCCTTTAAGGAAGGTGTAGGCTCTTCAAGGTCCCTAATTTGTAACGGTTTGGAAACACCGCTAGCCACAGCTGACACAGAGTAGTTGTGCGTGGCAGAAAATTTTGGGTGATGCGTGGTGGATTGCCAACCATCGAGACGATGATGATGACCGTTACCCTGTTGCGCTAGGGCGACTGACTCGCCCCTCTGAAGGGTTCTCGCCTTGTCGTGGCAGGGGGCTAAGTAACCGTGGCTTGGTCACCCATGGTGAAGCAAAGAGGAACCCAAACGGCTGGCCTAAGACGCTGTGTTACCAGCTCGGAGAGGCCGCTCCGGGTGGGCTCGTAAAGGGCGTGTCGGAGAATTGCTGGGGGCGGAAGTGACGAAGCGAGTGTTTCCTTGCGGAGTAGCGGAGGGAGAGGAGTGTCGGTGTTTCGTTGCTACTTTCGTTACTGACTATGGATTATAAGAAATTAGTAAACACAACTTGTATTGCATTTAATTAGATACATATTTTTTTTCTTTTACATGGACCCTTTGCTAACTAAATCAACACGTGTCGTCGATCTAGATCACTTTGGGAATCTATGACCTAAACATAATGTAAAACTTAACATTAGGAAATTTGTTTCCTTCAAAATTATTTACACGAACAAGGTTATAGAATAAATTAAAACCAAAAACCAAAATAAGTTCTAAATTTATTTAGCATTTAACATATAAGTTCTTGGAATTAGAAGATATAAGATTAAAGTTTCCATGCAGTTAATTATGCATAGATTCTTTTGTATAATAAAGGAGCAGAAAGTGCACAACCATAAACTGATAGTTTTTTCATTTTAAAATGATCATGTAAAATGCTGCGCTCAATATTCATGGAAACTTTTCTTATTTTCACTTTAACGTATTGTCTCATGAGGATCTGTTGATAATTATTTCAAACCACGAACAAATAATTCAACCGATTTACCAATTCTTCGGTCACTGCCGTCCTTAAATAAAGTCATACGACACTGATCGAAAGGAATTGTCGTCTTTGGGCGTTACATTCTTTACGTTGAATTTTGAAGAGCATGGCAAAATGTTATGGAAATATGTACGTATTCTCTGCCATTTTTATATTATATCTCTTGTCCTTATTTATTGTTAATATTTGTGATCGGTGGACGGCGATAAATTGCCCCGTCACCGTCTTAATAAACTCAAGGTGAAATTTCGATAACAAATACTATCTACTACCCCAACTAGGCCTTTAGATAGCGATCCGAGTCGAGGTTTCGTACCTCACTATGAGGGGCCCTCGGATTGTATTATCGCCCCCCTCTGTTGTCGTTGACGTTCTTCGTCCACAGGGGTCGGAGCGCAACGGTGGTGCGGCAGCGGTCTTCGTGCTTCGCTTCGCAGCATCGTCGTTGTCTCCTTACTCGGCGGGCCTCCCGCTCGCGGGTATATTTAGATAAAGCTGTAGAGGTCACTGGACCAACAGCAATACTCATACACAAAAAAATAAACCCCAACTAGGTAAAATACGTAATGACGTATTTTTATATTAGTACGTGGTATAAAATATTAACAGAAAACAAACTGTTATGAATATAACAAAAAATAATGCTATAATTTTTTTTTTTTCAATTTATTGATTCTTCTCTTTCTGAGCTGTCACTCCATTTATAAAAAAGGTCAACATTGACAGCTAACTCGTGCCCTTAATCTTAATCTGCTTTCAATTTCAGATCTTAAACAAAGGCGGCTAAAGTCTAATTATGTGCGTAAATCGTCATGCGTACGCGGAAATTAACTGTCTCCGTGCGACTGGCATGGCATACAAGATAAATAAACAGAGATAAATTGTATGAGATATGCTATATATTATTTTCAATACTTTACGATTATTAACTAAGCAGGGTCTTGAAACAATAATAATAGTGTAGTAGATAAATGTTAACGTCAACCAGTAATGATATTGTGACGACTTATTTTGTATTGTTATAAAATAATTAAATTAATAACCTCTAAACATATCACCAAAATCAAGGAATACAATTCTTATCCTGGTACATATTTAACATATAGATTTTTCAGTGGGTTTTCTGAATCATCAATAATTAACCACTGCTTCTATCAAGTACAAAGAGGTGGAGGTTCTGCGCCAACATATGACTTATCAACTTATCCGTCACGGGTTACAGATGTACCGCCCAAACTTCCTCTTATGTATTCATTCATCGTCTTGCCCATTCTAGTAACACCATACATCTCAACAATCCCGTTTCAACCGAATGGAGACGCTTCTAGAGAAGAGGCCTCCATGCCCAGGAGTGGGATTTATATTTATTTATTTATTTATTTACTCTTTATTGGATTAACCTTGCCAAAGACATTCTCTATCTACATATGTATGTTTGATGATTGTCTTGATTGTCTTGTCTTGTTTGATATGATGTATGTTGTATGATAGGTGTAGGAATAAACTAATTAATAAAAGAAGAAAAAAAAACTAAAAATAACTAATACAAGCAAATAATAATACATACATATATAGATATTAAATACATAATACATGCATAAATACACAACATACACATATACATATATAAATTGTACATACATATATATGTATATGTGTGTGTGTGTATACATATATATATAGGCTGTCACTTTACTTTTTTTTTATTTTAGACTTCTACTAATTATAAACTGAGATAGGATAAACGAGAGGTGAGTATGAAACTGCAAAACCTTTTATGATGATATCGTACTGAAAATAGAAAGAACTACTGGTTTTTGCTTTTGTAATAAAACTATTATATTTCTTCGGGTCATAGGAAAGACCTGAAAGTGAGGTTATGAACAAATTTTAATGAACTTCATGCAATTAGAGCACAATGGTTTCATTCATTAAGAGGTCCAAAATGCAAAATGAAATTCAGATTAAATAAACTGGTGAATCGTTACAACAGTCTATTAAAAAACTAATAGCAAATGACTTATTTTTATAATTACTGTAATAGATAAATAAAAAGTATTATGACAGAGTAAATGCAATGAAAACAGATTAATATTGATTTAGTTCGTTTTAAAATTAGCTAGCCTTGTCACTGCGGCTCATAATATATCGATTTTGTATACATATATACTAGATTTTGTATACATATATACTACGATAGAGGACTGTTCGTCTATATTTAAAGGCGTACAGTACATGAGATATAGTCCAATGTATAGTGGTAGACAAAACGCTACTGCCAGTTAAAAGCTGTAAAATGAATGGGTAACTTGACCGAGAAAAGATCGCGCCCTCACAGCATACCGACGTGATTGCGCAGCATAACGCTGCTGTGTTTGAAATTATGAGTGCAGGGGTCCGAAAACTCAGTTACAGGTAATGGGGCATTCCGTCTCTGTCAGGCATGCACATTGAACCCTTTTTGAAGACCGATATAGATATCATGGGCCGCAGCAATCACTTGCCATCAGGTGAAGTGTGCTCATTTATCACCCCTAATATTATTTAAAAAATTACATTCATGACAGATGAAGACTAGAGGTAAACTATCTTTTGTCCATAAGGTCGGCCTGATTCTCCGCCGTTGATCCAACAACAATCACTTTGTTTGGTTTGTCTCTCTAATATCTGGATATAGCATACTTAAAATATCGTATGTGGAGATAAAGCATAAGTTGTGAAAATAAAGAAAGAGGAACGGACGAGATGACTAACTTTTTTATAATACTAAAAATAAGAAATGAGTTCAAGATGCCAAGTGGTGGCTGCGACCCTCCATTCTTAACTAAGACTCAAAAATGCACATTTGTTTTCACTATTAAGTACTAAGCCTCGGACTTCGGATCCCAACACTCACCATAAGAAACACGGCAGCTCTATGCTGCTATTTCACGCTGGTTTTCTGTGAGTATGCGGCCCTTCCCTGAGTGAGCTAACCCATCCATGCTTTATAAATTACACACATCCATTTTAGTCTTCAAAGGACAAGATGCAGACATACATTTTCCTTATTGTAGGTGCTATGGGCTGCAATTACCATCAGCTGTATTATTAGTTAATTTGCCCTTCCACAAGTATGAAATGCAGATTTCGAACAACAGTTCAACACCAATGCAGTTTGTGCTATAAAGATTGATCATCAACAACTGTCAGACGCGCATAAGTGCTAAATTGGAAAAGTGTGTGCATAGTGTCGTGTTCAATATATCGATATTTATCAACAAAGAGCATTCTCGGACAACATCAATTTTTTGTTTTAAAACGAAGGAAACTACTGCTGAATTATATCAATTACTTCGAGAAGCTTATGGTGAACATGCTCAATCGCAAGGTACGTGTGAACTATAGTTTCGACGTTACAAAAGTGGTGCCTTCCATGATGCAGACAAGGAACGTGAAAAACCGCCAAAAAAATATGATAAATATGTAGAATTGCAAGCATTGTTGGACGAAGATAATTCGCAATTGTCCAGAACCAACTGCCCGAGCGGAGGTTCGGCCCTCTCGGGTACCCTAGAGTCAGACGCTCTTGCGAAACAGGGTAACGGTCCAAACCGAGGCTCCCTCGCGGGAGCCCTTGTGCTGAATACCCATATAGAAAGGTCTCGACTGAATGCCATAAGCGGTCGGTCACCTTTTAACCCGGTCAAACTGTAAAAGCCCTCGGGCTAACAGCGGCCATCAGCCCGAAAAACATAATAATATAATACAAACAACTCGCCAGTCGTTAGTCAACAAGCTGTTTCCAATCGGCTACGAGAGATAGGGAAGATAGAGAAGGCCGTTAAATGGGTATCAAATGAGATGAACTGCAGTGAAATGGGAAAGCGCAAAATCACGTGACATTTTGCTCGCTCGGTACAGACGGAAGTCATTTTTGCATCGTATACATCGTTACAGGGTATGAAAAGTGGATTTATTTTGAGCATTGACCGCAAAACCGAATCGCTTTGGCATAAAGATGATGCTCTATATTTGGTGGGACCAGATGAGTGTGGTCTATTAGCTGTTAAAACCTTGGGAAACGGTAATACCGTTACCAACACCATCAATAATTGACCGTTCGCTGATTGAGGGACGGCCAGACAGGATACCGAAAGAGACAACACACAGCAATACCTCGCGACCCGTTAGAGTACGCGGCTGGGAAGTTCTATCCCATGCGGCTTTCTCACCAGACTTGGCTCCTTCCGATTACCATTTGTTTGCATCGATAGGTTACGCAATTGCTAAGCAGCGCTTTGTTTCGTATGAAGATGTGAAAAAACGGTTCGCAGCAAACGGTGAAGATTTTTACTTGCATGGTATTCAAAAATAACACGAAAATGGGAAAAATGTATAACAAGCGATTTGGACAAAGCACTTTTTATTATTCGTACGATTTTTTTTCTTTAGAGAACAAACTCTGTATTAAATACTTGTATACCTGGTACTTTATAAAAAAAAATTGTGTTTGACAGGTTGATTGCCAATCCCAATACTACTTCTTTGTGCTTGTTATCAAAATAGTTATGGTCTTAATGTGTTACTGTAAATGTTTTTAAGTGAACAGGGTCACAAGTGAGCACATAGTTTACCTGATGGTAAGTGACCCTGCTGCTGTTCAAATGACCTACATTCATAGTAATTAAAAAAACTTGTTTCAATTAATTCACCTTATTATGCCTATTCACATCATTATTATTGTTCGAGATTGAAATTCCCGCGTTTTTGTAAGCAAAAAAGAAAATTAAAACATTTTCACATTATTGTGTGATTGTTTTAAATTTGATGTCATATCATGAAATGAATATATAAATATAAGCAAGAAATTGAAACTTTCAATGTTTGACACATTGTAACAATAGGTGGTTTCCTAACCTACAATAAAACATATGTTATACCTTGATAATATCCTAAATTTATCTCATTTCATTTTTATATTAACACTTCAAATTTTAGGACCCAGCAATACTATTTATTTCATAAACTTTAAGTTCTAACTTATATAGGCTTAAGTTGGTGATGACAACAAAGAAACAAAATAAACTTGCATGCTTCTATATAAGAAAAGAAAAATTATTCTATACTATTTCTATAATTTTCATTCATAAGACAAGGTTAGTATTGTTTTGGAGTAAAGGAACTATCATACATATGACCAGGTATTCTAGATATATTTTTAGAATATTTACGTAAATTTCAATTTATTTCTTATATTTATCACCAAATTTTTATTCTTCTTATGATTTAAATCAGTTTCATGATAAATTTTGAGAATATAATGATGTAATGGATCAGTGTAAGTGCTAAGTTGAATAGTCACTGATTGAAATGCGTAAAATATTCACATTCCTTTACAAATGTGGGTACTACAAACTAGAAATGAGACAAATAATATTCAAGCTAAAAAGCACATCACAATACATCATTAATAAAATTAGCATGTTAGTATGATAAAGTAATGACTAATAGTGGTATTTTTATTTACTTTCTTAATTCTACTAACATTGATTAAACATTTATTTTATGTACACAATGGCTAAACACTTACAATGCCTAGTGCCTCTAGCTAACTGCACTCTTACATTGCAAAAAAAAAAAAAAAAACTGTTATAACAAATATAAGCAACACAACACTGCCGGCAAATAAATAAAATAAAGCACAATGACAAATCACACATGTGGTATACCAGTTCATTTTTGTTGCCAGAAGATCGTTGACCTCTTTTTCTGCATTCAGCCCGAAGCTGTTCTTTGTTCATTGCTGCAAGCATTTCACAGCTAGTGTTCTGCTTTGCCCTTCCATTTTCTGATACAGAATTCTGTCTTGGTACAGCAAGGGATGAAGCTTGGTTACGGACACGTCTAGTACTGGCCGCCTTGGTCATTTTTTGTTGCTTTAATTTGTAAACAACTTTATTACTTTTTAATAACTTTTGAAAAACTCTGCTTCATTTTTATTAAGTTCCTCCACAAAATGTCTTGCAAATCCTTGGCCTGCCATACTTGATGTATGATTTGAAGCACAAAGTAATACAATAATTTTTAATGTCATACTATAATATTTAAAACAATATTTTTTTTTGAAAAATTCAAAAAATTATGGTTGCTATGACAATATAACAAATCATTTAAACAATCAGCATTTTGTAGTTCATATAGGTTACATTATTAGTTAAATTAGTAATTTATCCCTTTTTAGAGCTTTTATGCACAGATTTGCGACGTTTAAAGCTTTATTGATTACGAATGCCCGACGAAGTGGAAACATTTATAAATTTACATATATCGACACATAATTGTTTCCACCTCGTTTTCAAAACAAAAAAGCCACTGTCAGCCCTTAAAAAATAAGCATAATATAAGTTTATGTAAATCATTGGGGACAGTCAGCAGAAATTGATGCAAGTTCTAACCTTATAACGTAAAATAATAAATAAAATACACTTACATACAATTCTGGTCCAAGTTCAAACGTGAAAAATTAAAATGTCTTTATAACAAAAATATATCTTTATTCTTAACTATCCTTGTATTTTTATTTCGCAAACAAACGAACACTCCACTCAAAAATATATCTTCAACTAAATAGATGCAGTATTTTTTAAAGAACGACTGTATAACCATTACCTAATAACTACTAATCATGTTACTACCTAAAATTTAAAATACTTTATTTAAACTTGTTTGCCATGATAATTTCATTTAACAAATTTAAAATATAACGAAAAAAAACATTTTTTTTGGATTATTATGTAAATTGTTATTTAAATAATTTTAGTAAGAAATGTGTGAATAATACGAATTCTACCTGAATAGTCAAATTTTAAAGAAATGGTAACACTTATAAAAAGCTGACGTGTATTTGAAAATATGATTTCGGGCAGGTAGTGTTTCCATGATAGATAATTATTCCCTTTATTAATAAATTATTTTCAGATCCCAACTACACTTGAATTATCTTGTTTCTGATTACGGGTACAAAAGATCTGCGCTCGTTTTTGTTTCATGGTACCACCACGAAAAAACAGATTCACAGTTTTCTTAAACAATATATTTTAAAAATGAAACATCTCAGGGACGTTTAGCGTTTCATCTTTTCGACGTATTAGTATCTTACAAACACGAGCAGAAGAACCAAGGAAACCGACATTGCTCAAAGGATAAGCTGAACTGGCAATTGGCCGGCCATATAATTTGTATAACCGATAGCCGATGAAAAGCAAAGAAAGTTTCTCTTAGTGGTCACCTTGTATTGGCCATCGCAGGTCAGGTTTATATACTAGACCCACTAGATTATATACTAGATTGAGATGACCTATGCAAACTTACGGGAAATCGATGGGTAGGTAGGGCAGGAAAGTACTCTATGACAGTCTATACGAGAGGCCTATGTCCAGCAGTGGACTAGTGTGGGCTGTAATGAGGTTGATGATGATGACACCTAGATACTTCATGTGCAAGTTGAAATATACTGAAGAGAGACGTTATGATTCTAGGTAGAGCTTTATATAATTGACACAGAGCCATAAATGCGCAGCATTGACGGACTTAAGGGTAGTTCCGATGTGCAGCAACCAACCAAACCAACTAAATGTTGGAACAATATCCCACCACTCGCTGATGTAGTTGACCGTTCGTTAATTGAAAATATCAACAAAAATTTGTTATTCATCCAGTGATCCATTTTAAATGATATGAAACTTTCAGAGTATTTTTTTTATTTGAGGCTAATTTTAGGCCAGACCACACTGATACACGAATAGTAAGTTTTTATATCCATGAATTTCATTGTATAATTATTTATTATTATTAAGAAATTAACTCTATTATTATTTATGCTATTACCAAATGAATTCGATTCATGGTTATCTTACACTGCACTAAATTTCCAATTTGCATATGAGTGAAAATTGTGGTTACATATTCATCTTCTTATTGTATGTAGTACATACAAGGTATTTATATAAACTAACCTAAAATTGAACTTCCTCATTGAAAAGGAGTAGTGGGACTACGAAACGCTTCTATTCACACTATGATGGTTTCAGTTAGTGGTTCAACTCGCAATATACGTCCAAACTATTAAAGCTGTAGAATTTTAGGTCGAAATTTGTTGATAGAGCCAAATCCCTTTAAATTTACTGTGCCATAAATAAATTAGAGATGAAAAAAAAAAAATAATCGTTCTAAAAACACATAAAAAATGAGAACGGAGTAAAAAGTGCGGTGAAGGATTTTTTATTGATATTAGGGAAAGTCACGAATATTATGAATGAATGAATGGATGGACTCGGAAAACAGAGCTGAGCCAGAGCCATAAATTTTTTTAAAAGTAAGATTAAGATACCGCTTAGTCTAGGCGTCTAGTTCATTCTGAAAATAATATACGATTAAACTTTTTAATCAATCTTAACACTTTTTTCACTATAATAAGATAATTTATTTATATAGTTCTTCAATACAGGATCCTTGATTGAGGATTAATTTTATAAGCTTGCATGGCAATTTGCTATTTGCTTGCAGTGTTTCCACAAAGGTGTGAAATTTTACAGAGGGGAAGAAAGGAAATTAGCTAAAGGGAGAAAATTGTGATAATCATAATAGTCTCAATTTACCTCTTTTTATCATTTATGCCTAATCTTATTATTTTTCTATTAATTATTACCTTATAAATTATAATTATTGGTTGGTGTATTCATATTTCAAGATACTTTTTCGCTACCAAAATTTATGACATTTGTGGACCGATGCATAATTCCATGTAGAAAAAAACATAATGGTTATTTTAGGTGGTACTAATGTGACTAAGTACGTTTAATATTACTTCCTTTGACTGCAGAGTTATACTATGTATCTAATTGTTATTTTATGTTATCTGTGTACATATTTACAATAATTTAAATGTTAGATGAAAATATTAAAAATGAGTAACTGCAATATAAATGACTATGTACCATCTACTTTGAATCCAAGGAGTATTAAAAGAGAAAAAGGAGATTTGAATGGTAGTCAGGTAAATAATATTTTTGTTTCCTGCAAGAAATTCAAGTTTAAGTTTAAGTAATAAAGTTTATTAATTTACAACTTCGGAACACCCTCATGAATTTTTATTTCAATGTGATTGTAATTTTCCTTCTCCAAATTCTCCCGCCAAATTTTGATAGTTTTGGATTCCCGGAATATAAAAAATAATAATAAGTACAATCACTAAATAGCAGTGTGAAATATTTCTAAGTAATAAATTTTATAGTGCTCCTGGTTCTATCTTTTATCACTAGGATTCTGATAATCCTAGCGATTAGAAGATAGTAAGATTCAAATGGTTGCTCGGTTGGGAGATGATAGTTCTATAGTCCTGGGCATTTAGAATAGGGATAAGGTCCTAAGGTCCCCCCTGCCTGTCGTATAAGGCGACTAAAAGGGATTACGGGATCGTGGGCGATGAGGGTGGGGGCTCTCATCCTGGGAGGCGTGACCTCTTTCCTTTTTAGTGGGTCATCATTGTTACTCACATCATTACTATGATCTCATTGAATGTCTTTCAGAAACTAAATAATATGACAAATCATAGTAAATGTGGAACAGATGGATTAAATTATAAACATTTTGAGACTTTTATTTATTATTTTATTTTAATTTCCACAATACATGATCTTTTTAAAGAAGATAATGTGTTAATATTTAGTTATATATAGTATTAATTGTGTTAGTCCTTACATATTCTTATAGTTTTTAGTGAGGTCCTCTAGATGGTATATGGCTCCTCCAACTCCTTTAATTTTTTGTAATCTTATAGTTGAATCATAGAGATTGAGCTCAACTTTAAAGTTATTTCTCCATCTAGCTTTTTCTCTCTTCTTTTCTCTTACTTTAGTCCACCTTTTGTCAATCATTTGTGAATATATATATTTATTTTTTAAGTATATTTAGTATATTATTAGAAAATATATATTATATATGCACCTACCCTAGCTTCTCAATACCACCCTCAGGTCGACTGGTAGAAAATGCTTTTAGCATTAAGTGCGACTATGTAATTTACTTTGTGCATAAAATTTAAAATAAATAAATAAAATGAAGTAATATGTGGTTGGCCTAACACCTTGTTTGTTTAAGCATTAATATGTGTTTGTTCATTAAGCATTAATTGTGCTGTCTCTCTCTTTTCCTTCTTTCTTGACTTGCAGCACATATTGATTAAATGAAAATATTGTTCACCCTACTATTGTTGTTCTATTATGTAATTGTATTGTTTAGTAATCTTTAATGTTGGTCAGTACTATCAGTTGTAAATGATCAATAACTCAGTTTGCCATCACAACTACCATGTCATGAAGTTGAAAATGTGTATTCTATTTTGTAGTTAAATTGTAATTATATTCAAAAGTAATTCTATCTTTTTGGTGCTTTCAATGATCTTCTTGATAAGGCTCAATGCATGTTTGATTTCAGTTTCTATGATTTTTTTTATGCGGAAATCTGCCATTCTACCAAAGCCAGCGGCTGTAGCATAAAAAACTTCTTTTTGATTAAAAGAGAACCAGATTGGCTTTTCACAAATTCTGTATTTATTATTTTATTTAATATTATTCTTACTGAAATTTTGAAAACAGATTTCTGTTGTCTCCCGCTGCTCTTTATCCTTGAAGAAAAACCATGCAGTAGCAACCTATAGAAAAGAATTAAACAAGGTTTGTGTTATTATATATATTGGCTTAGATTAAATTATTATTTTAAGTATATTTGAGTATTTCAATAAAATAATTTTATTGAAGAAAACATTTTTTATTGAGATATGTTGGCAGTACTTTTTTCTTTATTATATTACTTTTTGCAGACATCTTTTTTATTTAAGTACTTTTCATTTAAAATTAAATTAAATCAAGTGTATTTATTCAATACTGAAGCATTACACTTGTTTATTAATTGTCAAAATACTATTACTGGTCGAGAATAGAATGCCGCAGACCTGATAAAAACTGGCAAATGAAACTCAATGGGTTAGTTATTCATATTTTTTTTTACAATTAAATGTATTTACAATATATTTCTTAAATGAAAGACCCTATAAAAATTGACAAATGAATTTCTAACATGTTGAAATGAAATAATTGCTAATTTTATAATAACTAATCATTTACAATTTTTTAATTACACGACTGATAAATTTTGAATGTTGTGTTTTTATTGTAGAAACATACATTATCTCATAAAGGTTTATTATTTTACACCATCTAGTTATGAATAGAAATAGTTTATCTTCCTTCTAAGTTAATAAGATTGAATGTATCCTCATTTAAAAGTAAGTGCACCCATTTTTACACTTTAAAATTGGGAATTGTGCTTTGCTAATTGTAACATTTAGCAAGAGCCTTGTTTGCGCCATGATAAGGTAGTATAGGAAAAATGTTTTAACATTTTTATCACTTAAGATCCTTAAACTTGTGGATGGATCTTGCACATTTTCCTATTGTTTACCGATAATTCTGATTATATTTCAGAATATTCTGCTGCTATGACTATCATTCCATTCTCAGTATTCTAATTATCACATTATTTGCATTATGTTGTTCTATACAAATTGAATATAAATGAAATAGAATAGATAGAAATGTAGACATGTAAAAAATTGTTTTTGTTTTGCTTTGTTTAACCCATTTGTTTGACATTTAAGAAGCTTAGTTTATTTCCACTTAGAACTATATGTCTTATTTGTAGATTCACACCCAATTTGTCAATCAAGAAAATGAGAAGTGTTTGATAAAATCTACAGATTCCAATATAGCAGAAACTTTGGATTTTTCAGCTACTGAAGATCTGAATAGTTTACAAAATGACAATCAATATATACATCCGGAAGTATTAAACAATGTTATTAGACCTATCTCTTCAGACACCATAGATAACAAAAGTGATAATACTATTATTTATAATGTTGTTGGAAATGCTGCAGTTTCACTGTCTTTTTCTATTGCCAACTGCAAAAATGTTAACATTAGTACACAAAATACCAATATTAAAGAATTTTCAGCATCTCATGAGCACAATAGTATCAATGTTCAATGTAAAGTAATTGAAGGTTCATGCTTATCATCTGAAAGTGATAATGAAAATATGTATGACAACACTCTACCCAGTCCACCAATGAATCAGGCTGTTGCTGTCAATTTAGAAATTAAAAGGAAAAAGTGTTTGTCTAGAAATTACAATTCAGAAGAAACAAACGTTCTTATTTTAAAAACTAATGCCATTGAGAGATTTTCTCATGTCAATGTTCAACCACCAAATTATAAATTAATCAAAAGAAAAGTTTCATTTAGCGATAATTTAGAAACTGGTGCAGGTCTTAGTAAGAATGCAAAAATATCTGTGTGTGGTGATGTTTTAAAGCAAAAGTCTATTGATGGTTATTTATGCAAAACTGTGCTGCATGCAAAGAAATCTGCAAGGCAATCCGTTGCGAACGTGCATAAAGTGAGTCCACAACATGCCAAGCCACTAATGCCTGATGTGGAGGCTATGAGTAAGAATTCAGGTGTCAATGACATTGTACCAAAGTGTAATAAGGTCAGAGCAACTTCATTCAAAGTTTCGAGGGAAAATGACAAGTTATCAAGTTCCAAATTATATTCGCCTAAAAGAGATATTCCATCATTTAGACAACAAGACATTAAGGCTTCTATTTCTGAAGTACCACGCAGTCCCTCAACGGGGAGAAGGAATGGCAGTATAAGCTCTTATACGCCTAGGAAAAATATAGACTCGCTGCATTTCAGTTTGCCATCAAAATCAAGATCGAGCAAAAACAGTGTAAATTCTAGGAATGTACCATTTTATAAAATTGTTGCAGGTACTTTTAATTATTTTATTTAACATTATCATTACACTTTTTTTTACAGTTACATTATCAAATACTGAAAATAATAATTCACTAAATCCCTTGATATTCGTAAATATCACATACAAAACACATGAAAACAGTGAAACATGAATTTTTAAAATGGATGCCAGCAGTGCCATTAACGTTACTAACATTTCAACTAAACCATCTCCAAGCACAAGCTTTTTGCTTCTGCGCCAAGAGATGGTTTGCGGCAATATTCGGTTGTACGGTTTACGATACTAGGCGAATACAAAAATCCGCTACTGTCTACCTGCTTACTATTGTTAAGATTTATATATCTGATCACTCAAAAATAAAAAAAAACTCATTCATTTAAAATGGACTGAAAATGAGTGCGTTTTGTAAGTCAAAATGCTTTAAAATAAAAGCGTCCCCTCCGACACCGCATATTGTTTGCTGGTATGAAGCGGCGTAACAAACTAGCTCATCGTCTTTGTGTCATAATTTTTAATTCACATAGAAATAGGTTAGACAATAAAAAAAGAAAAGTATCTAATTACAATACATTGTCGCTATGGCATGTCAGCCAAC
The DNA here is from genome assembly GCA_029286865.1 of Teinopalpus imperialis. NCBI lineage: Eukaryota > Metazoa > Arthropoda > Insecta > Lepidoptera > Papilionidae > Teinopalpus > Teinopalpus imperialis. The sequence goes on along the minus strand of JAGSMU010000030.1, from coordinate 5,525,672 downwards.
CCAAAGCATGTAAAAAATAACACTTCATTGAATAATAATGTCAATAATTAAAAAACAAATATCAGAATAAATGAGAAAGCACACCCAAAAAAATAACAGTTGCGTTCAACATAGAGACGGATCGCTATTGTAGTCTCTAAATAGTAATTAATCATATATTACGACTTTTGAGAAAGGATAGTCTCAACAATTGATTTACATATGGACACATTCAATGTTAATGCTGTAATATAAACTTTAGCATGTAATCAATAATAACTATGGTAATCAATAAATATTAACAGTGGAGTTGGTTTCTAGCTGCGGAATAAATGGGACAGCTCAACCGGGGTAGAATCACGCCCTCACAGAAAACCAGCGTGAAATAGCAGCTAAATGCTGCTGTGTTTCGTCTGGTTAGTGTAGGGATCCGGAGACCTTTATTAGTGGTGACGAGGCATTCCATCTCACTCCTCAAGGGTGACAATGCATCTGCATTATGATTCCCTGTCAAGGATGAATGTAGGTGTCATGGTCTGCAGGAATCTCTTACCATTAGGTGAACTGTGTGCTCGTTTGTTACTCTAACGTATGTAATGTATACTTTATATATATATATATATATATTTTGTAACTACCCACCTGTTTATAGCAATATTTTGTGTTACTATACGTCTCTATTCCCTGAATGCAATCCTTTTGAGTAAACATTTTCAGTACATATATACTTGTCAAAATAAGTATATATTTGGCCATGGCCTTATTGGTCGAGGGTGTAATTTTTTGGCCATGACCTTTACAGATGGAGGGTGTGGATATTTGTTTAGTTACATTTGTCCCAATATTTAATAGCTGCGAGGTGAAATTAATGTCATGTTTACTTATTTCTCAGGTACACATTTTGCGGTGGACGCCTTCTCATACGGTGATATACCTAATGTAAATAGTTACTTTCTCACACACTTCCATTCGGACCACTATTCTGGACTAAAGAGGACTTTCAACAAATCGCTCTTTTGTTCAAAAATTACAGGCAAGTATTATTTTTTTTTAAATTATTTATAGTATTCATCATCGTCATTTATGTCCATCACTTATGACCTCCCAATCGATATATATATATATATATATATATATATATATATATATATATATATATATATTTATAGGATTTATTCCCTCCTTGTGCATATTGATAAAATACAAGTACAAGAGAAATTGCTTCTACACATAACCAACTTTTTTTTAATGCTTAATATTAGGTGCGACAAACCGGTATGTTTTACGCCACTTACATGTTAAATCACACACATCAAATTAAAAAAATTACAAAAAGCGTAATGTTTCTAAACTAAAAATTAACCGTGAAATAGACTGTGTAACGCTCCCTTAATAAATTCATCTCGCATACTACTACTAATTCGCAGCACCACGAGCTTTATTCGATCGTTCGATTCGATCCTTAAATAAATAAATTCACTTTAAATTATTTACAAACGGAGATGACATTGGTTTTAGCTTGCATGAGTTTTATTGTCTAAACCAGACGGATTTTTACACTACGACGTACTAACATACAAATTCGCAATACCATTACACGCAAATTTCCTCCGGTTCACATTAGATAAAAATATCATATTTGTAAATCTCGCGACACACTTGACTTGATTGACTAAACTATTAAATCGTTCATCATACCCTTATGTTCTTACCGACTTACCTTATTATGTAAGATGATGCTCACGCATGTGCAATGGGATCCGATGCAGTGTTAGAGCTACAAGATACTATAAATATTTACACTTATCATTCATCACATATATATATATTATTGGTTCCAATACGCCACGGGAGCCTGATGATATTCTGACGGCAAACATTAACTTTGACACAGTCCCGTTCGCGCGAAGCGGCAAGGGCTTAACCGCGGTTCGACCAACGTCACCGTCGCACAAACACACCAATATTACACAATCCATATAAGTAAATTCAGACACGCCACACCGCACTCGCCGGCGTGCCCGACGTCGTCTTCCTCGCACAGCGTCTTACACGCGATTTACTCGTGTTCTATGCCGCTTCTAAAAATCGACCTATCCTCTCTTTAGATAGCGATGCGAGTCGATATTTCGTACCTCCTTATGAGGGGCCCTCGGATCGTATTATCGCCCCCCTCTGTTGTCGTCGACGTTCTTCGTCCACAGGGGTCGGAGTGCAGCGGTGGTGCAGCAGCAGTCTCCGCGCCAGCTTCGCAGCATCGTCGTTGTCTCCCCACTCAGCGGGCCTCCCGCTCGCGAGTCTAATTAGATAAAGCTGTAAAGGTCTCTGGACCAACAGCAATACTCACAAACAAAAAAAAACAAAAAAAACGGAAACGCGTATTTATTGAGAGTAACAAACGAGCACACAGTTCTCCCGAAGGTGTTTCCCGAGGCCCATGACATCTACTTTCGTCCTTGCCAATGAATCATAATGCAGATGTGTTGTCACCCTTGAGGAATGAGATGGAATGCCTAGTCACCAGTTATAAAGGTCTCCGGATCTCTACACTCAACAGACGAAACACAGCGGCATTATGCTGCTGTTTTACGCTGGTATTCTGCGAGGGCGGGGTCCAACCCCGGTCGAGCAGACTCATTCGTTCGACAGCTAGAAAAAAACTGCAGTGTAAATGGTAAATGTTAAGTAAAATCGTAATTAATTATAAGTAAACAACTTTTAACCTCATCGTTTTCTTTTAATTAATAAAAAAGGTTTAGAATCACTGCTCTATACTCTCATAACCATTTTCCGGTTAAATAGTTGCATATGAAAAGTATTTCATAGTGCAAGTACCACAAACAAATAAGTTAAAATGTCCAAGAAATAAATATTGATATTATTTTCTTCCATATTTTCAGCGGATCTTTGTATTGCTCGATTGGGCGTTAGTCCAAAATATTTACAAATCATAAATATCGATGAGACAATAAAAATCGAAGGAGTAGAGGTCACCGCGGTAGACGCTAACCAGTGAGTATATACAAATTATTTATTTTAATAAATCGAAGGAGTAGAGGTCACCGCGGTAGACGCTAACCAGTGAGTATATCCAAATTATTTATTTTAATAAATCGAAAGAGTAGAGGTCACCGCGGTAGACGCTAACCAGTGAGTATATACAAATTATTTATTTTAATAAATCGAAGGAGTAGAGGTCACTGCGGTAGACGCTAACCAGTGAGTATATACAAATTATTCATTTTAATAAATCGAAGGAGTAGAGGTCACTGCGGTAGACGCTAACCAGTGAGTTATATAAATAATTTATTTTTCAAAATCGAAGGAATAGAGGTCACCGCGGCTCGACCGGTTCAGGATCACACAGCACCTCACAATACCAGGGTGAAATAGCTGCATAATGCTGCTGTGATTCGTCTGGTGATTTTTATACATATATGTATAATATTATAATTCTATATGTAATATATGTATAATTGCTTTTATTGTTTCAGTTGCCCCGGTGCTATAATGCTGGTGTTCACATTACCAAATGGCAAAACTCTATTGCACACGGGCGACTTTCGCGGATCCCCTGTTATGGAGTCCTATCCTATCTTTTGGAATAGAGACATGCACACCATTTACCTGGACACTACGTACGTAATGTTTGAATTTCACATAAGAATGCACCCTCCAGAATAAGATGTTTTTTTTCGGATTTATGGCCCCTATTAGGAAGGAACGAGGGCTTTTACAGTTTTACCGGGGTGAGAGGTGTCGCGAGTGCTTATGGCGCTCAGTCGAGAGCTCTATTAGTGGGTAACCAGCACAAGGGCTCCACCACCACCAAGGGACCAGCCTCGACTTGGACCGTTACCCTGTTTCGCGAGATAAGATGGAATGCCTCGTTACCAGTAATATATAGTTGTGAAATATCTCTTAAAACAAGCATTTAGGATTCGTGTTTGATGAGTAGTGGTTAACGGGATTGTTAGTAATGCTTATAAAATTGCAGGTGTTCTTTGTTTAAATATAAGTTACGTTTTCCGGTTTCTTTAACACACCAGATAAAACACAAGAAATCGTTACTTTTTCCGCAAACGGATTTCGGCCTTGGTCCGTAGTCCGTTTACCCACCAGAAGAATGCATTTAAAGACATTAACTCCCTAAGATATGTTTGCTGCATTTAATTGTTTCTTTTATATCTTCCACATGATGAAACAGATACTGCAATCCGCGTTACGATTTCCCAACACAAGATCAGAGCTTAGAAATAGCACTGCAAGTACTGAGAGACAAGAAAACCCACCTGGAAGAGACCGGTAAAAAGTTCTCGTCGGTCCTCATTGTATGCGGAACATATACTATAGGTATTTTTATTTATATTTGTATATATATATATATATTATTTATTGACTCTTTATTGCATTAACCTAAACAAAGTTAAAGGTTCACAAAGGGTTTAATAAAAAGAAAAGAGTTAAAAAATTATATAAAAAATATATAAATAGAGAATAGTACATACATATATATAATATATTAAATGCATAATACATATATAAATACAAAATATATATATGCATACATAATACAATACAATAGCAGTAGCTGCCAATAAATTCCATATGTGGATGATGACTTATCGGATTACAGGTAACTGTAGTGAGTCGACATGAAGCAAACTACTGATTTTGTTACTGTCCTTCCTGAAGTTATTGGGTACGGAATTTCAGAGTAGTGTAGCTCGGACAGCAAATGAATATGCAAAAAAACCGGAGAGCTAAAAGTTAACTGGAATAAACATCTGGTTATTAAACGTAGATCGAAGAAGTATGTCATGAGATAAAGAGAGATATTGAAATTTATCTTTAAGATAAGGTGATAATTTAAAATGGAGAAGAGATCAATCACAATTCTGGAATTACGCCATTGTTGTGTGGAAAGTCAATTAAGCTGAGATCGATAATGGGAGATATGGTCAAGTTTACGCAACCTTAAAATGAGTCGAATGCAATTGTTCAACAGGCGCTCCAGCTTGTTAAGAAGATCATGCGAGAGGTCCGGATAACACATATCTGCATAATCAATGATAGGCAATATTAATGTTTGGACAAGCATGACCTTTGCTTTCATGGTAAGGAAATTCCTTAGACGATAAAGAATTTGTAAGGAGTGGCAGTGACTTTGCGGCTAATATCCTTCGCCATTTAAAAGTGTCGTCGTTATAATGGATAGATGGTAAATTTAAAACGTCAGTCTTAGCTCACATCTTCGTGCTACCTACAAGCATTGCTTGACATTTCAAAGAAATGACGGAGACCCCAAAACAAGATGACATATTATGAATAGCATTTAAGTTACAATTTACTTTGTTAATCTCGTTATGAAGGCTCTCGATGTAGGATTGTACATAGAGCAGCAGATCACCATATGGTACGCGCAATCAATATTGAAAGTGATCAGATTAATAAAAAATTAAAGGAGAAAGTATACCGCCTTGCGGCACGCCAGTGTCAGCATCGGCCACAGTTTTTTTGCCCTACATTGACTAACTGCTGACGACTTCGAAGATAAGAAGAAAACCATTCCAAGCCATTAGGAGCGAAGATGTAATGGAATAGGATCGAAAGATTGATATCATGATCCACTGTGTTAAAAGCATTCGAAAAATCAATCAACACCGCTGTAATCTTTTTCTCGTCCATACCCTGTCTAATATCAGTAACCTTGATAAAAGCAGTAGTAGTACTGTGAGTAGTAGATAGGGACTCGGTAGGTTATGTTTCCATATAAATAAAAAAAATTGATTGTTGCACACAGGATTCCAGGGGTAAAACGGGACTTGCGGCTAGGCAAGGGACAAAAGATTTCTTTCAAAGTGAAGGATATTAACCAGACTCAAGAGAAAAATGAATGATATGAGTTATTGTCAAGAGAAGGTGCTCTAAAATACAATATAACCATAAATAACAACCATAAACCTATTCCACTGCTCTGGACTTTAAGGCTAAAAATGCTTTTTAATTTCATCTTGACTAACAAGAGAAAAGTAAGAAGCAGGAACAGGAGGGGAATATATATGTAATAAAAGCAATAGTTTGAAAAAAACAAAATTCATCACTCATTTAACATATACTTACATGCGGTCTGGTGGTTAGATGGGCGGGCAAACTTTCGATGTAGCAGTTGTGATTTCGAATTGTATGGACTTGTAGAAATGAGACTAACTTTATGCAAATACGAAGGGTGATCTAAAAGTAATTAGAATTGGTTATTTATAGTGTATATAATATCCCAAATTTTTATTTCTTTCCCTATTTTCAATACGAATCGTCCACGCTGTTGAGCCAGTTGCACCCTGGGAGAAAGAGCTTAAGCTAGACAGAAGATTTACGAAAGTTGAACATCGCGAAGGACGGCCATCCACATGCCACACTAAAGATAACGTGAAAGAAGTGGAAAAATGTGGTATTGGCCGATCGAAGAGTGACCATCAGGCATGTAGCTGAGCGTCCCAAGGATCTCATATGGCAGTGTTCTCATGTGTCCTTGCAACAAACTGCATCTGTAAAAAGTCTGCCCGTTGGTTAACCGACCGGCAAAACTAAAATTTAGTCTACATTTCGAGGGTAAATCTGCAAAAGTTTCAAGTAGACCAGAAAGTTTTTATTTCGTGGCCATGGAAGAGACTTTGATTCATGATGCCGTAGAAATTCAAAGTGTCAAGTTCGGCGGGAAAGGTTAAGGTGATTAAAGAAAATAAACGCGGCAAACTGCGAGCTGGAGTGCTGTTGCACCAGGACAATGCACCGACTCATAAAGTCGCAGTTGTGGTGGCTGTTCTATTCAAGAAGCGGAATTTGAACTGCTGGAACATCCGCCTTATTCGCCAGATCTAGCTTTCAGCAACTTCTCTATCCTCGCTCAAGGATCACCTCCGCGGGAAGAAATTTGAATGATATAATATCATAATGATAGCGAAGTGATGGCTGCTGTTATGGCTTTTTAGGAGGTCAAGACAATTTTTTTTCTAAGGGATATCTGGGTTTGGAAAAATGATGGACTAATTGCATTGAATTATTAGGAGACTATGTAGAAAATAATTTTTCATTTTTAAACTATAATAACCGTGTTTAATATTCATTATCATTACTTTTGGATCACCCCTCGTATGTTAAATCAAACCTTCTGTTTTCACATAAACAGTAAGTACCTATTGAATATTGCAACTGCAAAATTTTCCGCTTTCTGCTGGCATGTAACGATTTAAAACGGCAAAAGCTTGCTTCTAATAATAGTATTTATTTTTATTTAATTGTATAAATTTTAGTGGACAGTCACAGGTTGGAAAGAGTTCTAATAACCACGACTTTAAAATGTTATGGGGTGGAGTGCGCAGAGTGCTTTAATGACTGACCTAGATTTAAGCGTCAAAGGATCCACAATTTTTGTAGTGTCCTCTAGCTGTTGTAATAAGATATGACTAAATAAGATAAGTAAATGGGACGCAGTAAATGGGAATAAATCGGGTGATCCAACTTAGGTACCGCTACCCTTAAATCTGGACACAAACTTAAACACAAATACTAGTAGAGAGACATTCAATATCGGTCCGCCTCGGTTGGGTGATTGAGAATGTATCACTGGGATCCCAGCGTTCTCGTACGTTACAATGCGATTTCGGTAGAGCTTCAAAATCTGTAGCTTCGAATTAAAAATCGACGTATGTAAAAAAAAAACAATACGTTATATATTTATTTATTTTTATCACTTTGGTAGCTGGACAAAAGCACAAAAACAGCTAGACACACAAGGTGGAGTGATGAGTTTCACATTCCGACGCCGTTCCACGTGCATATATCGGTGCTGCCAGAGATGCCTAAACAATTTCGAAATTTACTAGTTTTTAAGAATATTAATTACATGTATATATATATTTATTATCTGTTGTGATTTTAATGTCATTGAACGGTTCTTCACAGAAAAGGTCTAATTTTTCAACCCGTTGTGTGGAAAGTCAATTAAGTTGATATCGATATTGGTAGATATGGTCATATTTACGCAACTTAAAAATAAGTCGAATGCAGTTGTTCAACAGGCGCTCTAGCTTGTTAAGAAGTCCAAGGGAGATGTCTGGGTAGCACACATCTGCATAATCAATGATAGGCAATATTAATGTTTGGACAAGAATTACTAATTAATAGTTTTTAAGTTCATTAGTTAGTAAAAGCCTAAATATATAAATAAATCTCATTTCATTTTGTTTCAGGCAAAGAAAAGTTCTTCCTCGGCATAGCACGGCGCGTGGGTTGTTCGGTATGGGCGTGTCCGGAGAAGGATCGTGTGCTACAGATAGTCGAAGGTCGCAGCTTCAGTCGTTCGCCTCCACAGGCATGCCAGTTGCACTTGGTGCCCATGCGGGAACTCACTCACGAGGTACACTGCAGGCCAAAAGTTTAAGACCACCTTCTTTAAAGTAAAACTCCAATAAAATAAAAATAATATATAAATAAATAAAAAAAGCGTAAAGAAATATTAACAGTCCATGCAAAAGCTATAGTTAGCTAAACTGATTTTTCATCAAAAAATCCTCCTTCACGTCATAAAATATGACTTTTTTCACAAGTCTCGTCATACGGGCAATTAACTTGTTAATGGTGTCTTGTGATATATTGTTCCAAATTTCGCATATAGCATTCCACATTTCTTCTCGCGAGGATGGGCCACGATTACGGGCGTTGCTATCAAGCCCTTCCCATAAAAGTTCAATGGGATTGAGATCCGGGCTCTGAAGAGCCTCTTTCTCTTCTAAATATCCTCTACATAATTTTGAGCTATGCTTTGGATCATTAACTTGTTGGAAAATGAATCCATCTCCAATTAATCGCAACCCGGAAGAAACGGCTTTTTGTTCTAAAATGTTTTGTACTGTTCCTTTTTCAACATTCCTTCAATTTTAATCAAATCGCCAGTTTCTTGGCTAGAGAAGCAACCCCAGACAATAATTGAGCCACCACCATGCTTGATTGTTGGGACTACACAATCTGACATCATCTTTTCTTGGGCACTGCCTCGAACGTAATTCTACGTTTTGAACCGAATAGTTCAAACTGGGATTCATCGGTCCAAATCACTTTTTTAAAATCTTCTTCAGTCCAATCTCGATGGGGAAGAGCCCAATGCATCCGTGTTTTCTTGTTTTGCGGCTTTAGCAGAGGTTTTCGAACGGCAACGGACCATACAACTTCGCATCTCTCAGGCGCCGTTTTATTGACATCAATGATAAAGGTTTAACGGTTTTGTTTACTTCAACGCGGATTTCTGGTGCTGTTTTTTTTGCTTGTTTGCTGGTAACAACAATGAAATTATCTTCACTAGAGTTAGAGTAGTAGAGCGTGGACGATCTTGAAAACTGCCTATATCGAGTTATTGTGCCATGAACACAAGTTTTCGATAACTTCAGTTGTGAAGCAATCTCACGTTGGCATGGTTGTTTGGCATCTCATGTTGATGACAGAATGCATTTCATTGCTAATTTCTCGAGCTTTTCCCATTTTATAACGTCTTCACTGTAGAGTAACCAAAAATTTTGTCTAATTGATATTGTTTGTGAACAAACCCAAGTAAACTCGGGTATAATATATTAATAATAGTATGTCAGGAACACGTATTTTCAGGAATTAACGGAACTAAATAATCCTAATTATTGACCAATACGTAACAAAAGCAAAGTAATTAGTCATGAGGACATTATTAAAATATTGTTACGACTCTACCACCTGGCTCTAACGCAGCGTTTGAAAACAATAGATGTTTATTGTCCAATAACTTGAAAGTAAACAAAAGAATGACTTCTTTAAATATTCGATACTAACAATAGAATATGCAGATGTGCATTTCTTTTATTTATCCTATGGGATTTTATTACGATTGATGGATAATAAGGTTAATAAATTTGTTTACGTGCGGTCTTAAACTTTTGGCCGGCATGTATGTGGATTTAACCTCAAACCAATATAAAGAGCACAATCTCATACAATTTTTTTTTGTGGCATAGAAGTCCTCAGCCAAAGGGTTCCCCCCTTGTTCAAAAGGATTCCCCCCTGTTAAATGTTGATGTCGACGGCTGGCGATCCACCATCGTGCGCTTTACGCGAAATTTCATGCCATGCACAACTACTCTGTGGAATCATCTGTCGCCAGCGGTGTTTCTAACCGACTTATGGGCCTTCAAGAAAAGAGCCTACACTTTTCTTGAAGGCCGACAATGCATCCTCCGGTGTTGCTGATGTTCATGGGCGGCGGTAATCACTTACTTGCTCATTTGCCACCTAATCTATATATATAAAAAAAATTTGGGCATGGTACAGTCCGCCAATCCTTCGTGGTGTTGCTGCAGACTTCGTTGTAACGTCGTTGTCATTCGGTCATCGGGCCGTCTATTTGCGAGTCTGTTTCGGAGAAGCTGTATAGGTCACTAGACCAACAGCATCCCACATACAATAAAAAGCATCTATTCTCAATAAAGTTTCGGGGTGCATTAACATGCCTTATCATCCCTGACAACTGAGATGGAACCTCGTAACCTGTAAAACATGGACATTGACGCAAAATCAAGCTACACTACGACCCACAGCCACATTATACTGCTATTTGTTGCTAGTATTCTGTATTTTTTTTTTAAATATTCTTGTTTCAGAAACTACGTGCGTATTTGGATAGCTTGCAAGGGGCATTCAGTGAAATCGTTGCTTTTAAACCAAGCGGCTGGGAGAACGGGAAGAATTCCGCAGCTCAGAAAGATTTGGTCACTATACATGGTGCATATATGTTTATTTTTTTTTATCTTTCTTGACTTGAACTTGTTTGCCCCAGCGGCCATCGGTTCTGCGGCATATAATGACCTGCCTACTGCCACTTAAGCTTGCTAATATGCCGAGCTATGTCGGGAACTTTAGTTCACCGCCGAAGGACTTGGTTGTGAATTCCATCGCTAAGTGACTATTCGGCAATAGAGCTAATCATTTATGGCGTCACTCGCTGACGTTTGTGCTTAGCGTACGGCGATAGATTGCCATTCCATCTAGACCCAAGTAAGTTTATTGGAAGGACCATGGCAGTCAGTGTGGGGGGAGGCCCATTCTCAGCAGTGGGCTAGTCAAGAGTTGAGACGATGATGATGACATACGGTGATGGGCAAGTGTTTTCTCCGTTCAGTCAGTTTTATAGAAGTTCGTCGTTAATAGAGCTCATTTTATAATTTCTAATTTCAGGCATTCCATACAGTGAACATTCCAGTTTTTCCGAAATGATTCGTTTCGTGAAATTCTTAAAGCCCAAACAAGTGGTGCCAACTGTGGAAATATCTGGTGGCGTTAAAACTGTTCAGGTATCTACTCATTATGCAATCGTTTGTTATCGCTCGGTTAGTTGTATAATCCAATTTGAAATGAAACTTAAGACTCTTTAAACTGAAAATCTTGCAAAGTTATTTGTTTGTAGGATGGTTTGGGTAAAAACAACTTGGGAAATACGTTAATATAAAAATACAGCGGGTTTGGACAGTTTTTGCGAAATTATCGAGAGTATTCTCGTGTGGACTGTTTCATAGAGTTTGAAGACGAAAGTCTTTTAATCAGTGGGTAAAACCTGGGTTGGTTTTACATAAGATCTGATCTTATGTGTGATATATATCGAACCGAAATGTTGCGAGTAAACAAGTTTTTGGGTGGATACTGCGGACCGGCAGTAGTGCAGGACGCCCTCAGATCTGGTGGTTGGATGGACGACGATGTTCTCAAGTTGGCTGTCAGGAGCCGGATGAGTAGCCGATGATCGTGCTCAGTGAAGTGCAATCGGAGAGGCCTACGTTTACCAGTGGACTAAAGTGGATGGCAAATTTTAAAATTGAAATTCAAGTATTTGGAGCCTTTGACCTAGCTATTTAAATAGGCATACAGATCTTGGGTTGCAAGGTGATATGTCCAAGATCCAAATTGTTGATTTTTCGTCTGAGAGTTATTCTATATAACGTATAACGCTTCTAAATTTATTGCATGGGTAAGAAGCCTAGCAACTATAACGTTGTTGTATTTCCTGAGGCGAGTGTAGGGATTTGGGTCTCCAATTAACCAAGTAACGAAGCTTTCCATTTCAAACCCCAGAGATGTGCACCTTGCGTCTTTATTGAGATTGTACTTATTACATTAAGAGTTACAAACGAGCACAAAGTTCACCTGATGATAAGTGATTCCTGCGGCCCGTGACATCTACATTCATCCTTGACAAAGAATCATAATGCAGACGCGTTTTCACCCTTGAGGACTGAGATGGAATGCCTCGTCGCCAGTAATATAGGTCACCGGATCCCTTCACTCACCAGACGAAACACAACAGCATTATTTAACGCAGGTATTCCGTGAGGGCGTGCTCCTTGCACGGTCGAGCTGACCCATTCATTCTGCAGTTAGAAACAAACTGCAGTGTAGCTCTAGCACTTGTTAAAAAGTTATATGAGGACATATTGAGTCACTAACATCAAATGAACTACGTGGTCGTTTTTCACCCCTATATATATATATATATATATATATTTATTTATTTCATAGTAATTTCTAAAATCGTGTGGAGATACTATGAATAAAATGTGATTGTATATGTGATATACAATATATATATACATAAATATATATATATTTTTATCTATTTCAGCAATTTTTCCCCTGTCCTCTGGTGTATAAGGAAGACATGAAATGTCAGAGCAGATTGACGGACTACTTCAGTGTACAGAATCGGCAGCAAGTGCATGTTGTCTCGTGATTGTAGGTGAGTGATGGAACTTCTATTAAATCAATGTTCTGGTGTTGATATCAAGTTATGTCTTGATTTTTGTTAAGTTCTAATGTTGAGTCGTTACGATCTGGTTCGAATGGGAAAGAACCAAGCCATTAAAAATATATCCAATACTTTTTTCGTGGAATTTTGCACTAGGCTGATTCTTCGGTTTACTGAAATATGTAAATAATTCTAATACTTTTGTTACAGGTCCAAAAATATCTTAAGGTGCCATTGTCTTGTCTGTGATTTTTTTGATATTATTATATTTTAGTCTATTAATAATAAAATGTTTTTGTTTTTAGTTTTTTTCTTATTTCACTAAATTTCTCATGTAATTATACTGTCGTTTTTTTTTTAATTTCAATTCAAAATGTGACCATTATATGGAATATATGTAATAGATGAAGGCTGCTTCATTTAAATTTAAATTAAAATGTAGGGTTAAAATTAAGATCAATTAAAAAAATTAAATATGTGATAAAAAAAAGACTATTTTCTATTAAAAGCCCGTTTTCTTATCGGTCCCATGAAACTCTACGGATAACTGAATGCTTACCATTAATTATGGAAAACCTATGTGAACATAACAGTTAAAAATCGTCAATCAGCTGGTTTCTTAGTTTTGTTTTTAATAAGGGAGGGAGGTATACGAGCAAGGGTGTAATCCCATGTAATCTTCCTCAAACTTCTGCTCATAATATCTAAAGTACCAGAGGCTAGTATGTTGTCGGCCTTTGAGAACAAAACATGCTTTTTTAAGTCTAAAATTACAAGCCCAAATCATTTTATAATTTATAGTATATTACAGTAGTGTGTGTGAGGTCTGAAAGCTCTTTTGTTATTTCGCAGCAAAAGCAAAAAGTGTTTATAATAACTTTTTTTTTTTTTATAGCATTAAGAGTAACAAACGAGCACACAGTTCACGTGATGGTAAGTGATTCCTGCGGCCCATGACATCTACATTCATCCTTGACAAGAAATCATAATGCAGATGCGTTGTCACCCTTGAGGACTGAGATGGAATGCCTCGTCTCCAGTAATAGGTCTCCGGATCCCTGCACTCACCAGACGAAACACAGCAGCATTAAGCTGCTATTCTGTGAGGGCGTGGTCCTACCCCGGTCGAGCTGACCCATTCATTCTGCAGCTAGAAACAAACTGCAGTGTAGCTCTACCACTGTTCAAAGTTTATAATAACTCTAGATCGCTACCGAACTGAGGTAAAATATTTCTTTTTATTTTTTTTCCTTAGAAATATTTACAGTCGATCAATAAAATAGTTTTTTTTGCCAGAATATGGTAAAAATGGTGTAACAATAGATCATTCAATGCACAAACACATTCTGCCACGTATGGCGTTCAAATATTAAAATGAATTTAAATTTAAAACCAATTTAATGCTGAATTAACATAATTATAGCATCACAATATCAGTCGTTAATCACTTGTTTAATATTTCATTCAGATTTTCTAGCTTAACTTCTAGGAAATATTTAACTTTATAATAACATTTATTCAATAGCAAATTATATAATCGATTACTAAATAATGTCAAAGGTAATTGTATAAGATTCTCGAGGTAAAATTATTAAATATATAATAATTACACATACAATAAATATTTTTATTAAATAGTTCTAATTTTATTATACATTATTGTTAATGTATTATTTAAAATATACTTGCCTTGCCTTAAACAAAGAGCTTCCTTTACATTTAACTCGAGATTATTTATATTCTTTGTGTATCCATTTTTGTCTCACAAAATCATTCGGCAGTATAATCATTGCTAAATATTATAGGTAATCCAAGGACACCTGTTTTCTTTAAAAAGTACCGATTTAAATGTAGCATTGTGGTCTGAGACGTAAAAGTTTAATTTAAAAACCACCATTTGCATCACATATTAACAGCAAATCTTCCCAGACCTATTCCAGTGACCTGTGTATAGATTCATGTCTTAGAATCATTCTTATCCCCCCTAAATAATGGTATATTGGTCTATGGTACATAAAAAGGAAACAAGAAATGTGCATGTTACATGTAGTGTGTGGTTGGTAGGTATGTTACAGGTAATGTTCGATTTGTAAAATTTTATTTACCTTTCCTTTTTTTCCTTTCGTTCCTATTTTGTTTTTTCGGAATGATTATTCTATGTATTATCCTGCAAATGACATGCATGTGCAATGTTTATTTAAGTCATACAATCAGTTGCACATAAAAAATGAAATAAGCTATATAGGAAAGTGATGGAATCTTCAGGTTCAAACAGGAGGAACAAAAATCATTTATATTAATTGGACAAAAATCATTTAATCAAACAATTTAAATTAGGAATCCTCTTCCCTGTCTAAGATTTTACAAATAACTCTGTAATGTAAATAAAAAAAAATAATAATGGCCTGTACATATACATTAAAACTTAATGCTGTCCTCACAATTAAAATAACTACATTATTACACTAGGCGTTTCTAAAGGATTTTCACAATTATTATTTCCTCTGCAAGCCAACATTCGTGCCAAGGTGAGCTTGTACCAATGTTTGACGGAGGGCAGAACTTGGTTCGCGATATTGTCCAATTCATATGGATCTTTTGTCAGATCATACATTTCTGTGAAACCCTGAAACAAATGAAATAATTTTTTTATTTTAAAGCACATTCAATTTTGAAGATATTCTAATTTTAAAATTATATTTTTTTCTTTTCCACGTCCAGTAGCTAGCTTAGTGCAGCTGTTCTGCCTGGTGAATAAAAGAATTAGGATTTTTTTTACTCAGGCTTTTATTTCGCTTTAGTCAGGGCTGATGGAGCATTTACATTGTGATACTTTATCTAGGAAAATTGTGGGTGTCATGGACTGCAAGATCATTTATTGTCACATGTATGAGTTGATCATTTCTACCCCCTAATTTCTAAAAAAAAAGTAATCTTTATTCAGCGCTGAACATAAGCATAGCCAACTCTATAAGGGTACATCGCATTCTTTGTAAGAAATTGCTTTTGTTTATGTATATAGGATAGGATAGGGTAAGTAGGTAATATCTTATCAAGTAAAGGTGATAAATAAATATACAGTACTTGACGGTTAGTCTTTTCTGCGACGCATAATTAGACACCTTGCCTTAAAGATCAAACAAATCCTCTAAACAGCAAGTTTATGTCCATATTTAAAACATGGACTCTCTTCAACTGTTTGTACTACAATGTCGAAGGTGGCGGTTTAATTCGTACTCTATTTGCTCATTATATATTTGATTTGACGTTCTTATAGATTTTTTAATGAATGACATATTTCTAGAACGAACTTACCTCATTGTCGGCAAACAAACAGAACTTTATATTGATTCTCTTGGCTATATGACGCAGACATCCGAAAGTGTTGTTCCTCGAATCTTGACACTTGCAGTCGTACTCTGGGTAGCATTGCTGGAAAGGAATAACGTTAACGAGTTTAATTATAGGATATAAGATTGATCTAAAATTTATAGACATGACTAAAGAAAATATTTCGGAAAAGTTTAGAGCAGCGTTGATTATGGGCCAATGTACATTTTAATTTCGAGACAGGCTTAGTGGAATGTATTGAGGATGGTATTAGAAATTAGTACAATAACAAACAAGAATAGAATCATCAACACATTAGTACTTACAGAAAGACTACCACTGTCATAATGCCAAATACATTTTGGATCTACGGTCCTTTCATCCACTTCCCCGTAATACTCCACCAGCATTGTCCTCTCATCTTTCGCTCTATCGTTCAATAACTCAATGGGTCTCCCGTCGAACAAACTAGATGGTTTTAGTCCAGCCAAATTGATAATAGTTGGCGCCAAGTCTATATTAATAACAGGTTGATCGGTTTTAATGTTTTCTTTAACACCAGGACCTTTTATTATAAGAGGTACTTTGATATCCGTCTCGTAGGGTTGCCTCTTGTCAAATACTTGTGAAAACTGTCCTGGAGGGTTGAGAAAAAAAAAATAAGTAGATAAACTGGTACTTCCCAAGTTTATAAAATTATCAAGTATTAGTTTTATTATATATGTGAATAACAAGGTACTATTTAATTAAAAATTTCCTTTTTTTTAAATACATCTTTCTTTATTTATATGGAACGGAAAAGATTAGACAATAATATGTAAATTGACTATACCAAAGGTTTATTGTTAACGTATTATGCAATTGGTAAATACAAAGGACATTTCTCTTGATTTGTTATGAATACATCACAACAACAAGAAATTACCAAGCTGTATGTAATAAATGTTTACCAACCAACACTTGGTGTATGAACAAAATGTGAACACGGTAGGTGCAATCTATTAGACCAATTATAGTAAATAGACGAGAAGGGATTTAAAAAAAAATTACAGAAGGCAAAAGTAAAATAATAATAAATAGCAATTTTATACCCATATGATATCCATTATCCGAAGTGAAGATAATATAAGTGTTATCCAGCAAAGAATTTCTGTCCAGAGCTTCGATCACGTCCGCCACCATTTCATCAACAGCCAGCAATGATTCCCAACGGGAACGATAAACTCTATCCAACTCCGGCATCATCTCTTCCGGTAGGGGAGAAGGTGGCATTCTCAGTAGCCAATGTTTATCCTGGAAATAAATTAATAAGTGAATAAATACGTTTTACAGTAATTATCATTAGTTTTAAAATACACATATGAGTTTTCACATTTTTATTCCAATACTATAGGGACAGACAAAGAAGAAAGGAGCAAGCCTTATCCATCTCATTTGTAGCGTGTTTTAATCTCCAGATAAGACTGGAAAGGGTGATTAGCAATCACCGGATCCTGTGGTCCATTCGTTTTTATTATCGTTACAATAACAAAACGGATAGATTTTGTCATCTATTAAATATATGGGATGGGAAGAATGTGGTGAAACCTTAATTTATGTAAGGAATTGGTGCTATGGTCTACTTTGTACTACTTTTACTTTGTCTACTACTATGGTACTATCTTTCACAACTCAAGTGGCTCTCTATTCGAAAAAAGCGTAGCTCTCGAATTCTGCCTGTTCTCTATTCTATATTACAGGATGCAAATTATCCATCTTATCTTAAAGATGACTTCCGATTTCTACATTCCTCTCTTGACCGCATCTCGATCCCTAAATAGAATGAGAATTAGTGTACCATACCCTTGCACTGGGTTCTTTCGTTATTCTTTCATAGAGGCAAGGCCATACTCAAGAATGCACCCAGTAGTTTCTTTTAAATCCCTTCTTCGACAACATTATTTGAAGGCAAAAACCATCTGATATATATATTTTCTCGTGGTATTTGTGCATTTACGCGTGTGCATGTATGTATATATGTATATATATATATATATATATATATATATATATATATATATATATATATTTATGTATCTATGTATGATATTTTCATCTAAATAATCTTTTTTTATTTTTATGCCTACCGACATATTCTCTCGAACTCTCAGGGTTGAATGGTAGATAATGCCACTGGGCATAATTCCGCCCATGTAAAGTTGTTATTTAAGGAACATAAAGAATAAATAAATAAATGATACGTACATTTACAGCTATATTGAAGTTGGGATGTCTGACCGCGGTAACGTTGCTAAAGGCGCCCGTGTGGCGGGGAGCGGGTGTGAAAGGCTGGTGGGGGGCAGGCGGCGCAAGCACCATTAGGAATGGATGGGACGCCGTCTGGTTCTCTATGTAACTTAGACTTAGGTCTCTCTGAAATAAATGTTTTTTTTATAAAACTCATTTTGCCTTACTGTTAATCAAAGTCTCTTCCAAATGTCTCCTTTTAATTCGTGCAGTAAATGAAATGTTTAAGCCATCATTGTTTTATTCTAGTAATAAAATTATATTGGATGTAAAAAATATTGCTTCACTAATTATATATGTATCCTTTCATACTTACAATGATATCGGTGAGATAGAGATCGGTGGAGTGCGTGGGTACACCATTGTTGGATATAGTGTAGTTGTAATACACCGAGTTCCCAACTAGACCGTGCCATTCCGTCCAACCCGGAGGCACTATCTCAGGGCCTCCAGCGGCTTTTACACCATACTGAAATACAAATAATGTTACTAAAGTTCCAGGCATCATATCTCGGTACTTATACACAACAAGATCAGGATCCTTATGCTGCATGTATGCGACATTCTACAAAAGACATCGACTAAAACGATGCCATAAAATAATTTTAAAAAATATTCAAAATCGATCGAGATCGTACATTCTTAAGAATAAGATTGCATTCGTTTTTCTATTGACTTTTTTAAGATGTCCTATTTTCAGCACATCGCATAGTACTGCTCTAAAGAAGGGGTGAGCAACCTTTTTTTTGTAACGGGCCTATCCAAAATTTGAAATTTTTTGGCGGGCCAAAATCACATTTCTTGATAGTATTTTAAATTATATTCATATAAACATTAGATTACAACTTAATATATTAGAGGGAGAATATCTGTATTATAAATAAACGCTTGGCGGGGCGCATAAAATGATTCAGCGGGCCGCGGGTTGCTCACCGCTGCTCTAAAAAAGTAAACAGGTAAGTTTAATAATTGCCATTAATAATAACTAATTGTCATTACTTGCCATTAGTTCACTGTTAAGCCCACCCTTAGATTAATATTAAACATTATCCTAATACATCGCTTTAATATTTTATTTTTTATTATCAGACACAGTCTGTCGATGACCACAGATCGCCTGATTCTCCTTCATGAATCGACTTCTTGGAAACTTGCATAGGTTGGCTCGATCCATCTAGTGGTGCTCAGGGTGATGACCCTTTGAGTCGTGTATATACACTCGTGTCATGTCATGTATATACACTCGTGTCATGTCATGTATATACAGTGGCACGGATGCACGTTACGTATTCTGTCACGCAGATCAACACCGTCAAAATGGAGAGCCATACCTCATACTGTATTTGAGCGTTTGTCTATTGCTAAATCTGTAAGGATCCAATAGAATTTGGTTTGGTTGATTTTTTATAACCTCTAAGCCAGGTTTTCACCACAAACCCGCCCGATTTTAAGAAGTGGCGATGCAGTAATTTTTATTTTATTTGGGGCAACAAACAATAATACAAATAAATGTATATTACAATTAAGAAAAAATATTACAAGGATGAGAAAAAAAACATAAATAAGTGATAGATAATTGTACATTCAACTACGTTACACCTTACTCAAGTTGTGTAGTTTTTTACAATTATTAATTGACAATGATGGGGGGCATATTATATAACATATATGTATAAAAGATTTTACTTTGTAATTCATTAATAAGATTCAGTAAATTTTTATGAGATATTTTAGCTAATTTTTTCGTCGATCTGCACTTTACCATCGATGAGTAATCGATGTTATAGTTCAGTAGTTTAGTGAATGCCTACTCACTCTCCTATTGTGTTGAAGTTAAGAGATTATTAAGCGTCAAGCAAGCAACATAACAAGGTGTTAATCAATTTCTTACCTCATTTAAATACTTTCCAGCGTAGAAGGTGCTATAGCCGGCGCTGCAAAGCGTGGCAGCGAAAGTCCTAGATTCCAATTGTCTCCACGAGCGTCCGTAGCAGCCGCCACTAAGACTATTGTTCATTGTCAGATGATTGTGGACATAGAGGCCAGTCAGGAAACTTGCGCGGCTTGGGCAGCAGATCGGTGACGTTACGTACTGAAAGGTGAAGTGTTACAAGTATACCTATATTATAAAACTGTCAGCAAGTCATGTCTCAGAACAATATTTTTTCAATACCAAATTGAATTAATAATTTACAAGCCCTTCAGGGGCATCCAGAGTGATTTAGCTTACCATGAGAACGAACTGTGAAATTTATATTAAACATTGAAACTAACATCTAAATTGAGTAAAATTTTCATTTCGAAGAAAGAAGAGAAGATTGAGTTCTATAAATTAAAGTACCATTTCGGTCGTTACCTTCTAAAACTAATGAGTTTGAATGTGATAGCTACGTTAAAAACTTAAGTTTTAAATTGAAAATTGTCGTATGTGCTGTGTTGAGACCGTGACATACCACATTGGGATAATACGAAGAGGTTATCTTCTTCAGTAGTAGAGCCACATAGCAGCTATACACTTGTTAAATTGCGAATGTATCAACTAAGGGTCCTTCAACAATAACGTAAGAAAGCTTTCAATGATTTTAGACCCCTCCTCCCCTGTATAAGCAAAAATAAGAAAATTATGAACTCCCCCCTGCCACAAATGATAAGACCAAAGCTTTTTTTAATTTTTATTAAATTATATTTAGTAGTTATGTCAAGAGTCGGAAAACTCATTTACATATTTTATAATAAGAAATATGAAACAAATTGTGTGTACCAGACAAAAATATTAAAAATAGTATTATTAATTTAAAATATAAATATTGTTTTGAAAACATTTTTATTACTTCATTTAACTTTTGTACGATTTATATTATTCCCCCTTCTTTCTTGGTCTCTTGTCCAGTAAAAGTAAGGACATATTGAATCCCCCCCCTCCCGCTAAGCTAGCTTAGGTAATATTTGAACGCTTCCTCACAATGCACCATATGTACTGAGCAGCTTTTAAAACTTTTATACGTGTTAGAAAATATTATTTCTAGTCGTACACAAAACGACATTTTAAGAAAATACAGATGCGTGTGTAAATAATATGAAAAGAACTGGAGTTGATGTAAAGTTAATTAGACTACGTTGAATGAAAGATTTCTTTGATAAAATGATAGAGTTCTTGTAGAGATTTATCTAAGAGATGTATTTATATATTTTTTATAAAAGATTTTCGAAGAAATATCCCAAATCAAGTCCTCCAATTAATACTGTCTAGAGTGAAGGTCTACGAAGCGTATGTTAATCAGTAGGATGTAAATTACATAGCGATTTGACAATGTAATGAAGCATTCCATCTCAGTCCTAAGAGTGGAAACATGCATCTTGTATCTTTGTTGAGAATGCATATCATGGGCCGAAGTCATCGCTTACCATCAGGTTAACTTTATGAATGTAGAAATATTTCCTTTCTTTATTTCGTCTTGTGACGTAATTGCAAATTGCGCAATATCTCTAGCAAGCCATGAAGAAATGTTAGTGTATAGAATCATGGAGTATGTGCGTGGGGTCTTGGTCGCTATGCTAGCCAAGGTTAATAATTATTCAAAGCCTTATATTATCGCTTTCAGGTATATACGATTGTTATTTAAAATTTCGTCAGGATAAACTCAACAAACCGTATTAAGGATTTATATATTCAGTTGCTATATTATATCTAATACGCATTTTCTAATATAATAAGCTCTAAAGATTGACTTAACATCTGGCATTATAATGGTAACTCATTGTAAGTCCATATTGTAATGTATTTTTAAGTTCTAGGAATATGAATGAGAGGCGACGGTGTTGTCACTTTTGCATAATAATAAATTTATATGAATCGAAAGGTTGAGTTTTAGAATTGAAAAATTGTTTTAGTTCACAATATTTATGTATAAACAAGTTCAAAAATTATAAGGTTAATTTGGTACAAGATTAAATATAAACAATTTTTAAATTAAACAATCAACAATCTATGTCTAACTTATTTCAATAGAGCAAATCTGTGTAAGCGTTTGAATTTTCAAAAAAAATGTTATGAAAATATTTTAATAACATAGTAAGAAAATTCGCGGTAATTTCTTTCGACAGAGACGAGGTGAATTTTTATTTGAATAAATGTTAAATAATAGAGAATCCTTATCATTTGTATATTATTGTATTATTAATGAATGGTATAATTAAAATATGTTGTATTAAAGGAAAAATCTTCCTCAGTTTTTCTCGTTTCAACTTATAGAATAAATAAAATAAACCTTAATATTGAAAAAAATATAAGGATCTTTGTGATAAATACAAAAAACAATACAGCAACGAAATCAAAAATTGCATATTTTTAAGCAATGTGGGATTTCTTTTCTCTTTGTTTACGCATTTTCACTGATTTTATGTCTTATGCTTTTGGTAAAGGTTTTTATTTTAAAAAAAAGGTATCTAATTTTATGCATAATTATCGATCTTAAAAATAGATTTTATTAATATCTAAAATTAGATAAACTCGTACTTTATTCATTTTTACATGCATGTATTTATTTTGTAATAATATATTAACTTCATAGTTCACGAACTATTTTAGTTTGGTTAATTTAGGTTAGTTCTAAATGAAGCCATGTGCTTTTTCTCACATTTTCCTTACTATTTTTAATCCCCAAAACATTTAAGAAAAAGATAATCAATACATGAAAAAATTGAACATTACATTTAAGTTAAAAATACATAAAATGTAAATTTTTCCCATTGCCAGCATTAAAGAGTTCATTGTACGATTTTTATTTGTCCGCGACTGTACTATAGTAATAATAACTGAACAGATAAGTTAGCACAACTCTTGATAATCCCGTGTGAAAAAAAAGATAGCTGCTTTGGGAGTGAAACAATTGACATGAACTTGGTATTTTATGACACGGTAGTAAAATAAACAAATATATATTAATCTGTATGTGTGACAAATGTAGAAGGCATGTTTTAACTTACGGCATTAGTAAAAGTGACGCCTTTATCACCGATGAAACGTTGGACATTCTTCATAGGGTTCTGAAAATAAAAAATAAAATAAAACAACACTTCGTTCCGTAACACTATTTATTTTGTTAATTCATATTATATTTCTACTAACCATGCCACCGAGTACTACATCCTGGTCGTCTGTTAATATAACGACGAAGTTTGGTTTCTTTACATCTTCACAAGCTACATTTAAAAGCATATAAGTATATAGTAAATAAATTAGCATTTTGTGTTCTTAAAAATTTTAAGATAAAAAAAAATGTTATCTATTGCGGCACTGCGGGCATAACTTCCAAGCCGGTACACTCGCTAGCGATTACGATCCCGACTGTGAAAAAACCTACGCTCTTCACAACTGACCTGAAACATAACATGGATATATATAAACAAAAACTATTTATCACATATGTAGTGTTGTTTATGGATACTTCTTGTGTGTAAATTTTTAGTGATGCAACAATGTTATAAACAATAGTACAATAGGATGAGTTCTATGTTCTGGACTCACTCCAATAAATCAGCTGGGATTCCAAAATTCCCAGCTGATTTGTATTGAGTAGTTTTTGTTTTTCGAATTCAACATATAAGAATTACTTGTTAACATTTGTGCTTGTAACTAAATAATAAGTCCTTAAAGTGGTATATATGCTGATTACTCTTATTCGCATAAAGACGAGATATCTGATATAATGATGACCTCTATTAATATAAAATAAATTCAAAATATAATGAACACTCATATATTAAATGTTACTACTTGAACTTTAGTAAATATTTCATATTCACTTTGTCAATCATAAAATATACCTTAATATAACTATACTGAGTCTCAAAAGGAAAATTACAGATGAATTTTGTTCTTAGCAAATATGATTTTTAAAACCACAACCGCAGACTTAATAAATATATTATTTTCTATAATGATTGTTTTATTATAAGTTTAATAAAATTTTAATAATTGAGCATTGTATATGTGAAATTTCCAGCTATTTCCTATTTTAAGATCTCTATTTGCAAGATAACGGTACAAATAACCGCATAAAATTTATAAAAAACAAACTTGGAGTATGCATGCTTATCTTTCTTTGCAAGATAGATAAAGTGCCAAGATTTTTTTTTTATAAATCAAAGCAACAAGCACAGTAATTAGATTCTATTGTACATGGGTAATTTGATGGAGGTCATCCATCAACTGTGTTGAACCCTTATAATAAAGAAATGAGAATGCAATGATAGCATCAAATCCCTGGCTTTTTCCCTATATATTAGTTCTTTACATTTGAAATTGGCATCTTGTTGAACTGACCACTTTGATCTCAAATAACTGTGTTTGGTTAGGAAAGTCAAATATTGTACTTTTTTTCCTTTGTTTTCCTTCTGTTAACAAAATGGAAAACTTGAAACATTACGTTATATAAGAATATGAGTTCCACCACTGCAGAGACAGCTCGAAGTGTACGGGGAAGTTACTGTAAGAGAAAGCATGCTACGTTTCTGGTTCCAATGTTGTCATTCTGGAGATTTAGACTTCCAACAAACAAGTTAACAGTGAAGAATTAAAGGGATTGATCGGGAAAGCGGATCCATCGTAATCCACGTCAGAGCAGGCATTGGCATGAGTGAAAAACAATTTCAATTCACTTGAAACAAATTGAATTGAAACCAAAGATTTTATTGATTCTCGATTCCAACATTGATAATAAGATATTTGAGTGTAATGTTACACCAACATTTATTATTTGGTAAATATATAAATATGATTTATACCAAATTAAGGAAATTCATTTCACAAAATTGACATTGCAGTGTAGTGAATCCCAAATTGATAAAATAAGTATTCCACAATCTGTTTTGAATTATTGTATAACTGTGGCAAGGTGCACCCAAATTAATTTTGAAACCTCTAGAAGTAGTCCAAAGAGCAATCGTTTAGAAGCACCTTCAAACCGTTACTGTTTCCTACTTTTCAACTATACCTAACAATTGGAGTGCTCTCATTATCTATCAGCTTTTTATTTCACATACACTTTTAAAATAACATTCGTGTTTATTTTATGACAAACATCTTTTGTTTTCCAAACAAAGAAAAGCCATTTTTTGCTCATTCCTTAGACTTATTTTTAATAATTCCTAAGTTAATAAATATTTTTGTTACCTCGGTCCGTTTTTCTATAACAAAATCAATACAATTATGGAAATTTATTCACTGAAAACACAAACAAAAGAAACTGTAAAATGAAGTTGTTTGTATAAGGGCTACTAGAAGTTCTGTCCATTTCTATCACAACTTTCGACACGTACGCACATGCTTACTTGACACATGTGTGCCTCTGCATTTTTATCACTTAATGTAATGGCTTACTGAAGTAGCAAAATAACTAAAACAAAGTTGATTCACGTTAGTCATGTGTGAAGGGATAGTGTACCCATGGCTACTGATAAAGCTATTTTACGCCATTGTATTTTATACGAATTGCAACAAGGGAGAAATGCTACAGAAGCATATAGAAGTTTATGGAGTGTTTGGTAAAGGATTACCTATTAAGACATTGTAAAGAAAAAGGCATATAGTGAACCCAGAAAACCAAATTTGATTGTGAATAATTGAATGTTGTGTATATCATAGGATATTTGAGGACCAATACATTATGAGCTTTTAAAACCGAATGAAAAGCTCAATTCAGAAAAGTGTTGTAAGCAACTGGATAATTTAAAGACATCAGACCCAGAAAAGAGGCCGGGGATGTTCAATAAATAGGAAGAACATCATACTGCATCTTGATAATGCCAGGCCACATGTTGCTTTGGGGACTCTTCAAAATGCAGAGCTAGGCTGGGAAATTCCGAAATATCCACCATATTCCCTGGAATGAGCAACCTCTGGATTATCACTTGTTTTTGTCTTTATAAAATTTTATGAAGAGCAAAAAATTCAAAAATGAAGAACATATATTTTAACAGTGGGTGAGCTACATTGCAGTTTGTTTCTAGCTGTAGAATGAATGGATCAGTTGGACCAGGGTAGGACGACATCCTCACAGAATACCAGTGCAAAATAGCAGCATAATGGTGCTGTGTTTCATTTGGCGCGATATAGAGATCCAAAGACCTTTATGACTGGTCATGAGGCATTTCATCTCAGTACTCCATGGTGACAATGCATCTGCATTATGATTCCTTGTCTAGGATGAATGTAGATGCCATGGGCGGCAGGAATCACTGGCCATCAGGTGAACTGTGTGCTCGTTTATTCCTCTCATTTTAATAAAAAAAAGAAAAATCTTTTTTTTAATTACAATGAGTTTTGTTTGTTACTCTCAATGTAATAAATAAAAGAAAAAGATATCAAAATAGCACTGGTTCAATTTTTCCCATCAAAAGATAAAATATTTTTCAGAAATGGGATATGCAAATTGCACTCACGGTGGCAATTTGCATATCATTATTTCTATTAATGGCAATTATATTATTTAATAAAGTTTATTGATGGTATGAATTGTATTTCATTTTATCCCAAAAAACAGACAGAACTTTCCAAGTATACCTGATACACCTACACAAATTAAACTATGAAGAAACTGAAGCTTTGCTTAGTATAAGCACACCCTCTTATACATATGTACATTCATTGAATATAATAGACACTAAGGATTTTTAATACACTCACAGAATACTTTTATTCTATATATACTATATACTTCAAAACAAACATGTATTCCTTTCACATATGATTTGTTAAATCTTCATTTTGTTACAATTTACATAGAGAGTAGGAAGAGCACTGGGGTCTGAAATACAGATATATATTTTATCTAGTTCAGACCCAGATATCTCAACTTACTTAAAGAATAAATATAGATCATAGTTCAGGTGTTTTTATATTAGGACAATTATTATTATTCATTTGGTTATGAGTTTTGATCTTGAGATGATAGAGGACCAGAAAAAAAATTGTGGGTGTATTATTTTTTGAGGAAATAACTTTCATGGAAATTGGTGAACCGTAGTAAAGAAATCTGATATTGCATTAAAAAAATACCAACCATTAAAGGATGTGCTGTTTGTGTATATGGGTACAATAATGTGTTAATTTTTGAGTTAATGGTGATAAATTGACAATAAACAGTTATTTGATTGATATGATATATAGCATGGAAAATCTTAAAATCAGAAATACAATAACCAACTTTACTAACTCACCATCTAAATCTACATACATGCATAATAAGAGGACCAATTGCCTTTCACTTAGTTATTTTTTTTTTGTTTCAAACAAACATAAATTATCAACAATGTGATTATTCAAAAATATGCCAACTCCTTTAAACAAATCTATAATAAAAGAACTATATAACATTATAAGATAATACATATTTATAAAAATACTTCAATTAATTTAATCATTACCTTCTCATTTCATTTATCTATAGTTCCTTAATTATTGGGAATCACAATGTACAAAATTAGTTCAACACATTAAAGAATTCTCAGAAAAAAGTTTGATGAACAGTTCTTTATATCTAAAACATATATGTGCATAAATTTAATCGCAATATTTCCCAATGGATTTGTAAGTCTACAGTTACATAAATCTTCTCGAAATGTCAATGTAATTACTAATGTGGCGGAAATATGCAGAAATATCAGATATTATATGGTACGTTAAAAATGACGTTTAACATGTATTATTTAAATAATCTTATAAACAGGTCCTATTGTTCTATTCTATTAAAAATGTTTATAATTAGTAGTATAAGAATTTATGCTTTTAATTTAACCTTATTAGAGCTACTTAAATAAATGATGGAATTAACATTACGTTATAAAAAATAGCATATATTATATTTTCACATTTTATATAAAAACAAATAGCAAAATCTATTGCATATTATAATAAAATACTAATATTACAAATCACATTTCATTATAGGTTATGTGCACTTACCATTTAAAGGGGTCGTAATAAAAGTCTTTGATAAAAGCAACAACACCGGTTTTGCCCATTATATATTAATCGAAGTTATTTACTAAACGTAATCTAACTTTAATTTATGCGCAATAAAAACCAGCACAAATTTCACTGAATAATTGGAGAAGATGAAATTATTGATTGATGATATTAATTTATCCCTAATGGGAAAGGCAAAGGACTTTAGTCCATACAGCTAGAAGATCAAATTAATGATAAGTGACATTTCTTATTTCTTTTTGAGTTTATCATTTACATGTGATGCAATGGTACTAAACCATGCAGCCAATTCTTTATAACCATTATTTCTTATTAATTCCATATTTAAAGTAAATCATCTTTCCATTTTCATACTATTTATTCAATTTGATGTGATTAATTTCTTTTCTTAATATTAAAGTCAATTGTTACCTTTTAGTAAAACCTAATAGTTTTTAATTGAGATCTTGGTGCAACTTTAATAGTACTGCTACTTTCACTGCTCGCTGTACTCGCACTGCGTACCATCAGTTTACTACAAATTAACTACATATGTGTATATTAAACAAAGTATATTGCATAACAAAGTACCAAAATAACATATTATTCAATATAAAATTCATAAACAAAAATAAAAGTACGGAACCTCCCGTCTAAAATTCTGAAATGTGTCCTTTTAGTTTATTTTTAACGGTGCTTAAAGCTGTTAGGTATATTTCATAGATTTTTTCTTGTCGTTTTCCTAAGTTACGTTAAATAAAGAAATGTGTTTGTATGTGTTTTCTTAATAGTTACTTTGGATCAAGTTATTCTTATCTGACAAATAATAAATGATATATATAGAATTTCGTGATTGAACAGGGTGATCTTTGCATCCTTCATGGCTGCCAGGCTGGCTTTTGTGCCCAGCCTACGTGTGAAAAGAACCGCCTTACTTTTATCGGGGTTCACTTCGATTCTCCACTTCCTAAACCGTACGTCTACTACGCTGGTTGCGGACTGAAGACGCGAGCACATTCGACCGAAATGGTGATGAGTCATATACAGTGTGGTATCATCAGTGAACTATACTATATCAATGCCCTCTTGACGAGGGATGTCAATCATGTATAATGAGAAAAGAATTGGAGACAGGACCGAACCCTGCCGGTCTCCAGCCGTGATAGTCCTAGGTGAGGTTGAACAACGCGCCTATGACTTTATAGCGATAGCTACGGTTTGATAAGTGGTCTCATAGGGTGTGCACGAGTCTATGCGGCACTTTTAATGAATAAAGCTTATAGATCAAGCCTTCATGCCAGACTTTATCAAAAGCCTTCGCCACTAAAGAAAAGCGCTCCCGTGAATCTTGTTCTACGGCTCATAAGGTTTGCGGATATGTATACCGTTAGGCGGTTTAAATGTCATCACAAGAATCAGGTGGTTTGGGAATGATTTGGTCACCCTGTTGGATATCCCGTCGGCGCCTGGGGCTTTACGGGTTTTTAGTCTCTTTATTTCGGATGTTATGAATAACATGTTTTCAACTTTTTATGTTTCCACATAATTTCACATGTAAAAGTAATATGAAATAAATAAATAATTAAATCAAATGAAAACGAATTATATGTAGCATAGAAGCAATAATTTCCACGCATAAACGGAACGTTAGTATCAAAATCCGCGACGTCGTGTTTTTATGACCGTTTTTGAAAATCGAAAATATTTAGCTTAGTTATGATAAAATTTATTGAATTGTTTCTTCATGATAAATTTTAACTATGGATGAAAATGTATCCGAAAATAAAAGTTTTATGAACGTTACATTCGATGAACACTCACGGTCTGCTGTAAATTCGTTAATTTTGGATTATTATCAAAAGTTTGGTAGGAAACGAGATTTAGAACAGTTCTTTTCATTATCAACGGCTCAAAGTGATATTCGTGATCCTTCAAGTTTATTTTGGAGAAAAATGAAAGTACAATCTGATTCCTCTGACTCTGGAGAGGGTAAGACTGAACCGTCTTCGGAATTGTGTAGAATATCTATTAAATGTTCTCTGCATGAGTCCTCGACTTCCCAGGTAATTGGTTTATTAGATCCCTACATGTTTGATATTATTATTTAAAGAAAAAAACATTTTCCAGCTGTGTTTAACTAAACAATGCAGCCTATTATTTCGAGCTTATAATCCTAACTGTAGACTGTTTGTAGACTTTGGGATCCTAGGAGTAAATGTGGATGATGTGTGTTTATGATGTCTCAAATGCCATGAAACAATAGGTCTCAATTTCACAAGCTAAATGTGAATTGTTCATTTTTCTCTGTATCCTATTTTTTCTATATACCGATCTTTGTGATAATAGAAGTTAAAGTTTAAGATTTTGAAACTTTCCCAGTCAGTGTTTCATTAAGAATCATATTGAATCCATTTGCTTCCAGTTTACCTTTCCTCATTTTCAGGATGATAATTTGAAGTTGAAAGATGATTCTGTGTCTCCACCTATAATAACTAAAGAACCTGTGTCAACTCTTCAAACAGAAAGAAGCTCACCAGATCCTTCAGACAATGGATCTGTTAAATCTGAGGATAATAATTCACAAAAGTGTAAGCTATACTTATTCTATATATACATTTTAACTGCCAATGTAAAAAGATGAGTATAATTAGTTTGAAGCCATTGTCTGTGTGTCTTCCATGTAAAACTAAAACAACTACCTATATATATATAGATTCTACTGTTTTGACATGCAGGTTTACACAATATGTTACTCAAGACAGCTGAGCATGTATAATATCAGCTAATAAAATTACAATTATCAATTTCATTGGTGCTGGCACTGGGGATTGAACTCTGTTTATAATAAATTTTTAATTTATAATAAAGACCCTGTGCATTGAATATCAAAGGTTAGCTACTGATGGCTTCCATTTACTATCAAAAACCTTATTTATATCTTAAAGTAACAGGCTATATAAACCCCACATGTTAGAAATAGGTTTTCTCTAGGCAAGAGTATTGAAGTACACATAGTCTACCATCAGGCTCAGACCTTGGACTTCCCATGTCTTGAAATATTTTATTTAGTTATCTCTAACATACATATGGGTTTCGTCATAATGTTTTGCTTCACTGCATAGCATGAGATAAATCAGCACTTAAAATTATCAATTTTCATGGTGCTGACACTCAGGCTTGAATTTATTTTTTAATTCATTTTAAAGTGCTACTGGATACTTTCAATATATAAAATACATCACCTTATGTTATATATAGTTCATGATTATCATTATAACATTTTTTTTTCAGCAACGGAAGCTCATCTCGACATTTCTATGAACAAACCTGTGTCACCAACAAGTAGTATCACATCGCAACGAAAGTTAGAATGGGATTCTTTGGGCGATGTTGGATATGGTAATGAAAGTGAAAGAAAAGTATCTGCATCAAGTCTCAGTACTTTAGAGAGGCTTGCACTGCATCAACAATATTCTTATAATGATACAAAACAGGACACTAATTTTCTTCCAACATCACATTCAACACCAGTTGAACCAAATATTTCATATAAAGGAAAAAATACATATGTAAAGAAAACTACAAAAATCTATAAAAAAGATGTAGATTTTGTTGAGCTAAATGTACCATGTACATCTGAAAATGCAGGAGCTATAAGTGTTAATTTAACTAAACACATATCTTTTAATGTTAATAAAGACGGTGATGTAACTGTAGGAAATTCAAAAGAGGATGTCAAATTTTCCCCTGACAAAGTTTCAGTTGAAACTGAAATGACTCCACAATTAAAAATGGATAAAGAAATACAAACAACTTTAACACAAAACAAATCCAAAAATGAGAAATCAGTAAGTTCCATTGATATGCAAACAAGAAAAAATATGTGTGAACAAAAATTTCCCATACAATTTAGTTTAAAAACTTTGAAAAAACGAAAAAGAAAGAAGAAACTAAAGATGTTCAGGAAAAATGTATGCAATAGAAGCAAAACCAAGATTAATGTACAAAATTTACCTCCTGATAAAAGTCAAATATCTGAAGCAGAAAGTTTTGAATATATGCCTGGTCACATTTACAATGAGAATCAAGTTAAATATAATAATGTGAAAGATTCAAACAGTGTTGGTAATAAATCGAGCCTAGAGTCAAGTATTGTTCTTACTACCGATTCTAGTAAAGCTTCCAAAAATTCATTTTATAAAGATTTAGAGAACAGTATAAAATTGCTTAAAGAAGCATTACAACCGAAATATGATAATTCAAATCTAAAAGAGAAACTTATTAAACAGGTTGTTCAACGACTATTAAAAACAAGATATAGTGATGATGATAGTGGAACAGTTTTCCTGTCAGGTTTGAGCTTTAACAATAAAAAGTTAGGTATCCCTATAAGTAATCATACAGCTACTAGCACATCAGATGGTACTAATATTGATAATAGTAATGCTATAAAAAGACCTAAAAAGTCTATTTTACGAGTTGATAAATTTAATCCAAATGGAATGGCATCTACCTCCCAAAGTACACCTAATTTACACACATTAGCACAAAGTGATAAGCCTTCGAAAATGATTAAGACACCAACATTTTCCAACACAGATTCTGATTTCTCTAGCAGAGAAAGAAATTCATCTGATACAGTTCTTAAATTATCATCACAAGAACTATATAACAAATATTTAGAGGCTCTGAAAAGAGAGCAAATTCACAAGAAACTTTTGAAGGACAAGGAAACACTTCTGAAGAAAAAATTGGTTAGCTCTGATACATGTATTAAGACTTTACCAGAAATATGTGAAAAATCTCATGATCGATTGTATAAATTAATTAAAGACTTGGCACAAAATAATGTTGTTGATGGTTCAGGAGATGCAAGCAAATTTGAAGGAGCATCTAATTCTATTAAACATAGGTACAATAATATAAAAAAACAAAGAAGCCATTCTGTATTTACTCTCGCTTCAGGTAAATCTACTTGCTGTTCAAAAAGTGTCAAGCATAAGACTTGCCAAAAAGATGAAAAGGGGGCCTCAGAAGCTGGTTGCAGTAAAATCAATAACAATTGTTGCTTTAACTCACAACATACCGATAATGATAAATCAGAAGTTACTGATACTTCATTACAGGAAAGTGAAAGTTGTGAAGAAGAAAAAAGGTCAAAAATAAATTACCATTTTTATAATAAAGATACCAATGCCACAGAACAAATTGTTAAAATTAACAAAATAACACCAAGAGCACCAAATAAAGTGATTCTGGAAAATACAAGGGATTTTCAATATGTCTGTTTATGTTCTAAAGAAGCAATGGAGGCTCAAGATGTTCCAGAAAAATTACTAATTTACAAATGTTCTCGAGTAGGTACATCAGGTATATGTTTACCAGATACAACATCTAAAACATCTAGTTCAGTAGGCATCCAATGTTCAAATGACTGTTTATGTACTAAAAAAATAAGAAACATAAAATTACCAATGACCACTTTATCAGATAATGCAATTTGCTTAAACAAAGACTTACAATCTGTACAGAGTTCTAGTACAGTTTTATATCCTGCTAGAAAAGCATCAACTTTATCTCAGACTGAAGCTAATTTAGGTGTACTTTTGCAGCGAAAGTCCAGTGGTGAAATTGAGGCATCTATTGCATCAAATGCAAAATGTAGGCCAAAAAATATTGTGAATAAAGAAGAAAATGCTTTATGTAAATGTGACAAATACAAACCTGAGTTAAAATCATTAAGTACCATAATCCAATCAACACAGACGGAAATTAGTATAGACCCTAAGATTTCTGATCCAACATTATCAGATGTTAATTTTATTTATGATATAGATTATGTTAAACAAACAGATGAGCAGGAAAACTGCAGAAGTTTATCAAAAAATATTTCTAATAATACATTGTGCTGTGACAATATACAAAAACAACAATTGAAATGCTGTAATGAA
Source organism: Teinopalpus imperialis (assembly GCA_029286865.1). Lineage (NCBI taxonomy): Eukaryota > Metazoa > Arthropoda > Insecta > Lepidoptera > Papilionidae > Teinopalpus > Teinopalpus imperialis. The sequence continues at coordinate 5,491,342 of JAGSMU010000030.1, read as the reverse complement.
CCCCAAACTACTGCAATTCATGAAGATCAAGCAATTATAAATAATAATTGTAATGTTTCAAGTGATATTAAAAGTTCAGATGACCTAAATCACCTGGTTATACACAATAAAGAAAAGGGAACTGTCAATGTACAAGTTCCTAAATCTAAAGAAAATAAATTTTCTATTCCCATTCAAGGAACAAATATGACATTAGTTGTTAGTCTAGGGTCTAATACTACAAATATCACCGATATAAAAACAAATATTGATATGAAACCAGATGGTTCATCTAAAAATCAAATTAAAATCACAGATAAAGAAAATATATATGATGTAGGTGATTCAAAAGGTGTACAATGTACCAGTACCGACATTTTTACACAAATTGACAACCCTTATCAAGTCAAAACTAATGTTAGTAAAGATAACGAGGGTATTAAGATTCTGAATAAAGAGTTTTGTTCCTTAAATACATATGCCACAGAATACAAATCAAAGTGCAACACATATCCAATGAAATCTCAACCTATGAAAAAGCCTTCAGTTCGATCAAATACTGATTTATGTTGCTTAGAGAGTGCCATGACAAATATTAATGACAATATGAAAGTAAATGCCGAAGCACAACAAGAATTGCTTGTAGATCCAAAAAGGCAAAGATCATCAAATGATATTGATGTATGTGAAAAGAGTAAGGAAAACCTCAATAAGGATCTGCAATATAATTCAATTAAACCAGATTCATGTGGTCCTGAAAATAATGTTTCCAAAGATCCTATATTGAATATAATTCAAGACTTAACAAAACGGTATACAAAATGCGATATGGAAAAAGGCAGTAGAAAAAAGTGTTTCAAGGAGATAATAACAGTCTTGAACTATCTCCTGGATACAGAAGATAGCTCAGATCTAAAAGAAGGTTGTCCATCAAGTTCTAATTCCGATGGCACTTCAGTTAAGGAAAAGTTACCTCAAAAAGATAGTTCTGAAAGTATGATTAAAAAGATATATGTTGATAAAGGAGTACAGTTATCAATTGAAAAACATAAGAAACAAAAATCTTATACAGAATCATCAGACACTGCCACATCAAGTGCATTGCCTACAACTTCCACCGACTCTGCAGCTTGTAGGGTATTGAATAAAATCAAAAGAGAGTGTGAGAAATATCACCAGAATCGTTGTAAATGTAAAACACAAAGTGGACAGAAGAAGTGTGTTCAGTCTAGTACTACATCTGTTAATTGTGAAAAATGTAATTGCATGCATTATTGCTCATGTCGATCAAAATGTAAAGGTCATAAAGCTAAGTCAAATGTTGATAAAGGAAAAAAGAAATGTGTTGCTTATAATTTAATAATACAAACCTCTGATAGTATGGCGAGTGATGAAACTATTCGTGATGAGGGTTGCCGACAATTACAAAATATTATTGTTAAAGTACCACCTAAACATAAACAAGTAACAAATGCACCGTTCAAAGAAGTTTCCACGAAAATTGAAAAGAATTTACCTCACTTTAGTACTCCATGTTTTAGCAAGGCTTATAGATCTCGCAGCTTGCCAAATGATAGTGAAATGTCTAGCGAAGACTTATACAAAAAGATGCATACATGTACCGTCAGAAATTATTTGGAAATGAACCGACCAGATTTCATCGAAAAAACTAGGAAACGCCAAGACTGCATGAAAATTATTAATCAAACAAGGTAAGGAAATAACAAGAACCTGTATATATTGTTAAAACAATTTGTAAAATATAAAATTCTATCTATTTAAAAAGATATTTTCTATCATATTAATTTGTATTTGTTCATAATGTTCAAAATGTTCATAATGGACATTTTTGAATTTACAATATGTTATGAATGTAATTAAAATATTTTGTACAATTGCTAGTATTTTATGATAGATATGGTAAAGTAAAATATTTAATGTTGTTGATCCCGTGACAATCACACATCTTTATGTGATTTGATGCAACTCTGTTGAATATTGTTGATAATTGAGGGATAATTTATTCAACATCATAAATATATATAATAAAATTAGTTGAGATAGCTCACCAATTTTTCTTACTTCAGACCTGGAGATATATGCCTGAATCCAGGGGTGAAAATGACTGTAGTTCGCGCCCCTAAATGTAGCCGTACCACTTGTATGGAACCTCGTAATATATATTGCTCAGGTATAATAACTTTTTTGAGGTTTACATATACATTTTAAACTAATAAATATAGCTTATAAATTTGAGCGGGAACTGTTCTAGGTATGCCAATAAGTTGCAATCAATGTGTCAATCCATTCATGCAATTACTTCATAGTGAAGTAACAGGAATTGGTGAGTTCATAAAGTTATAGTATTTAGACAAATAGGATTAGTAGATAGGAGTACTGATCTAAACCTTGTGTACATAAGCACTGACTCTTGTTTGCCCCAACTCACACACAATAGAATTTGAAGCATGGTTCATCTAAAATTCCTTAAACAAAGTAAATATATAAAGAACCCAAATGTGACTGACTGGTAAATGATGGGGGTGGACCATCATTAGCACTACAGTGAACATTAACCTCCTTGTGTAGTGCATTGTGTGTGTCTTCTAAGCGCTCTTTGTGCTGACGTGTTCTTGGAAAGGAATGCATCCTGGACTCTCGTGACAGCGGTGTAAGGAGTAGAAGAAAACTTGAACTCTTTTTATTTATTTATTAGTAAAAAATTTTAAATTAAATAATTTAATCAATAATATACATTTTTTTATATTTGTTCTCAATTTCATTCCTATTTTATCCAGGACATATGAACGGGCAGCCAATCGGAAGTTGTTGTCACAACAGCTGGAACGGCAGCAGACATTAAACGCTCTCAGTAGTGACGAGATACATCATCTCGCTAAGGAATTGGGCGCCCAGCTGAGTCGTAAGAAAGGTTTGTGAGATTTCATATATATATATTTCCATGGGCCTCACTCAGCTTTATAGAACGTTAATCGTGTTATAAATGTTGGCGAAAACGTAACTTTTTAATGATAATTTTTTTTCCGATAGTATTTTAATAAATTAGGATTGTTAGTGTATGTTACACTAACGATGACTGCTACTCAAAAGTAGCTACAGCATGAACATAAGCTTGATCAGAAAACGAATGCGCCACGTTCTAAAATGCATAGAAAAACAATTATTTAATTTTTGGTTAAAGTATTATTTAATTTTTCTAGTCGCTCCAAAATTTATAAGTGAACGTGAAATGAAGAAGCACTCCGAAAAAATCTACAAGTCATTGCCCGAAGTCGTGCAGAAGAAAGAGGAATTGAAAAAAGAAAATATTAAGAGGACAAATTTGTTGATGGCCAGTATTTTTAAAAAGGTTCACTATCATTTCCTTTTTAATTTTCAAGTTCTATAATTAAAGACATATGCTAATGTTGCAGCATAATCGTCCTTCGTCGCATCGTCAAAGTTTATCAGATTGCATGTTTTATATTTGTCATTTTTGTTTCTTGGTAAAAAAGCAAAACTTTGATTTATTTCTATCATAATAATTTAAAAACATAATTTAAATATTAACTTTTCTTTCAGAATCTCCAAAAGAAGACTCTACGTGGATCTATCAATCTCTCAAATTATAGCACAGTTGTAAAAATATGACATAGAAGTTAAACTGTAATTAGAATGAAACAATTACATAATGTTTATCGATTTAATATTGTTCAATGTTTTGTTTCTACTTTGTTGACATATTGTTCTATTGACAAATTAATAAACAAAAATTTTCTTTATGTTGATGAATTTATCACAGTGTTTCTGAATATCAATTGAGATATAACGTCTTAAAATTACCTTTGATATAATTAGAGTTTAATCACGCGTGTCAATAATAAAATAACTTAATACATAAAATCGAAAGTTCCACCTTAAATTATTCAATTCAGAGGATAATACTAAAAATAGATGTAGCTCGCGATTCTTAAAATGTTTTTAATTTTTATTGTTTGTCCATTAAAGTTGCTATTTCCTTGAGTTTCCTTCTGTGGACTTTTGTGGATGCCGTCATTGGTATTTCATTGAGGAATATCACGCCGCCCCTCAATTGTTTTGAATCAGACAGCGAATCTGAAATTTTTAATATTTTAATTTTTGACGTGTTCGTGCTTGGTACTTCATAAGCTTGAAACTTCCGAGTGCAATGTGTGTGTGATTATTATCAGGTTTATATAAAAAGATTTTTATAAAATATTAGACTTTGAATAGGAATTTAGCTCACTTTTCACCAGGTCTTTTATATCTTGAGCCGAGACCTCATGCCCTGGACGAAGTACAACACAGGCTACTGGTAAATCGCCACTCTCTGCATCTTGTATACCAGTGACTGCCACGTCTAATACGCTGGGGTGTTGCCGTATAACGGTTTCCAGTTCCACTGGTGAAATCTAAAATAATATGATTTAGGTATTATACTATAACACATATTTAGCAACTCAAAAACATTCATAAATGTTACAATATCAGAGATCATAAAAGAACTGAGTTGAGTTAAAGGGGACTTAAAATTGATACATAACCGCAATATATCAAATATAAGTCTTATGGTGTATGTAATAAGATTGTTTTTAAAACAACCGTGAATAATATGCCCGAGCTACTCTATTATAGGAGTTCGTCTCTTTTACACATTTGCCAACTATAGTTTATGCTAATTACGTATACTTCATATTTTTACAAATAATATTTATCGTTCATTTTTAAATATAAAAAAAAAATATATATTTTATGGCGGTTCCAACTCTGTCATAATTTTGTTATTTAATATTAGTACAGCATGACATTGGGTCATTGTTTTTGGGCTTCTCTTCTAGTTCACGTTTTGTGCTTACGTGCGCCTCCCTATTGTATGTAGTACCTACTTACTATTTCCATAGTTTAGTTAAATAGTTATATTTTATGTAAATTTAAAATAACTATGTTTCATTGTGTTTTCGGGTGAACTTTAGTTTCTTTACCATGAAAGAGCACAAGTTTACTTGATGAGAAATCACTTACCATGAAGTAATTATGTTCCAGCGACCCGTGACACTCACTTTTAACCTTGATCAGCCTTCAGGACTAAGATCGAATGCCTCGTCACCAGTAATAATGTCACATTGCCACAGATCTCTGAAGAGCCCAGCTCTCTTTGCATCCAGCGAGAACAGATGGATTTCAGACAGAAACTGTCTTATATTTTTCGTTTTGCAAAAACTTTTGATTTTTCTATAGATGAAAACAGGTAAGCTCTCAACTAATAATAATAATAAAGTAAAGGCTTTTACTAGTAGACAAATTCTCTTTAACAATTGTCAGCGGTCGAGTGGGTTTATGGGCAAATTCAGTCATATTTGATATTCTCCCTTCATCGCAAGGGACATGGCGAGGACATCGAAGTGGGAGGGAATCTTGGATTCTATGTATTAATCAGTTACTTACCTGATAACTTTTATATTTCAACAATAATTTAATCCGTTCCACATAAAAGTAGTTCCAGTTATCATCCCTGAAGAACATATCTCCTGTCTTAAACCAACGGTCTTCTGCAAAAGTTTCTTCTGTAGCCTTGGGGTTGTTATAATACTCCTGAAATAAAAATTAAAATTAAAACTTATTACAATAATATAGTATATATATTTAATTTTATTCATACTATGGATCTAATCTTTATGATGTAATGTGTGTGTTTATGTGTAGTAAGTTTCAAGCCGCTCTATAATTAAAAACCTTTCCCGAATGCCAGCAATCCCAAAAAAAGGCCGCCATCAATACATCTTAACAACAACAGGATCGTGTAATTTTATAAAATTCTTGTTTATTATGGGTTTGGAATTGTCCTAGAACTTATCTTCGAAATTTTTATATATTTATTACGTCGCAGATACATTTTCGGGCTATTAACCGTATGCGTTTTACGTTTGCATACAATTTGACAGTGGTAGAGCTACACTGCAGTTTGTTTCTAGCTGCATTATGAATGGGTCAGCTCGACCGGGATAGGATCACGCTTTGACAGAATACCAACGTAAAATAGCACCATAATGTTGTTGTGTTTCGTCTGTTGAGTGTAGGGATCCGGAGCTCTTTATTACTGGTGACGAGGCATACCATCTCAGTCCTAAAAGGTCACAACGAATCGGCATTATGATTACATGACAAGGATGTCATGGGCCGCAGGAATCACTAACCATCTGGCGAACTGTGTACTCATTTGTTACTCTCAATGTAATAAAAAAATTGCATATGAAAGATTCTCAGAAGAACTTTGACACTTACTTTTACAAATTTCTTCACATAAGCAGCTAATTATATTTATGAGTGTATGTTTTATTCGTCCTATTTGTACTCAACAAAAAGCTATTATGTCTAACTATTATACATATATAAAATTGTCTTCAATAAATCATACGCCGTTAATGAAATTCTCGAGAATTGAAAAAGATTTATGGGTAAAAGTATTAGCTTAGCCGTGCTATTTTTATTTCTATTATCTGTTGAGTGAAACGAACCGACCTTATATATATATACATATTTGAATTAACAAATCACACTATCATACCTTAAAAATACCAGGACCCTTTACCAATAACTCTCCTGGTGTATTTGGGCTTAAAATATCTTTCCGAGTGTCCGGGTCCACTAACTGGAATGTTAAAATATATTTTTTAGACTGAAATAAATAAACATTCGTACAGATTAAAAATTTTACAGTCCCGAGTAAAAAATTCGTAAAACCCGTGAGAAGTCGGCGTTTATATTCCGCTTCTTGGTATCTGGGACCAGTATCGGGCTGTTGTGTAAAAGCATGTTTACGGGCTGATAATAGGCTGTGGTGGACCACAGCTTTTTCATTTTTAGTTTAAAATTTTTAAAAGGGCAGGTTTTAAGGCGGGCGTGAATAGCAGTAAAATAATTTCACTGATAATCAGACATTATTATGATATACTGTAGACAGGATGATTTGTGAATATAAACTATGTTTTTGTTGTTTAATATAGATGTTTAATATTTCATATTTTTGAAATTTAAAGCCAGGAAGTCTTACCCGATATTGAAAACAGCCCAGCGGCTTACCGCACGACTCCAGTGGGGAGGAATCTGACATGAATCCCACGCTCGTCAGTTCACTCATACCGTATATATTAAACACTTCCGTATGTGGTGTTACTCGCTGAAATGCAAAAATAAATGATTCTGTTATATGTGTTACGAGTTTAACTTTAGTTCTACAGTTCGTTACATACGTTGTGACTTAATTGATAAATAAGGCATTCTGATGGTTCTGACGCAGACGTACCACGGTGCAGGGATCCAGAGGTACAGTTAATGGTGCCAACGCATCTTATGCTATCTCATCTCAACTTACTGCAAGTTTGGTTATGTTAAGGAAAAGGAAATACTACTATAGACTTAGAAGGTTCTTTGTTATAATTTTCAAAGCTCCAATTGTCACAATTGTCCAAACATCGCCAATTTACTAGAATATCGAAGAACTCATATTCATGCTAATTTTTAAGAGCTATGATTTACGTGGTAGAGCTCCGCTGCAGTTTGTTTCTAGCTGCAGAATGAATGGGTCAGCCAGACCGGGGTAGGACTACGCCCTCACAGAATACCAGTGTAAAATTGCAGTATAATGCTGCTTTTTTTCGTTTGTTGAGTGTAGGGTTCCGGAGACCTTTATGACGGTGACGAGGCATTCCATCTCAGTCCTCAATGGTGAAAACGCATTTGCATTATGGTTCGCTATCAAGAATGAATATAGATGTCATGGGGAATCACTTAACATCATGTGAACTGTATGCTCGTTTGTTACTCTAAATGTGATAATAAAAAAAAACAAAAACACACGAAGAAGGCCGCGGGTTATGGCGCAGGACTTTATTAAGAAAGAATCTTCTTATTAAGAATTATAACATACTCGTATCCTGTCAGTATTGAGTGACATAATCTCGTTACGGAATGATTGAAATATGTGACATAAATAATAAAGATTATTTCTAAATTAAGCTCTGCCAACAACTATAATTTATTGTTATTAGGTGACTTAATGCGATGTCTTGTTTTTTTATGTGATTACAATGATAAACAAGCACAAAGTACACCTAATGACAAATTATATATGTCACCCATTATACTTACTCCTACAACTAGCTTCTTTATGGAAACAATATTTTATTTTTTTTATTTTTTTTGTACTATTAGGCGCTGACAAACGAACACACAGTTCACCTGATGGTAAATGATAACTATTCACGGCCAATGACATCTATATTCGTGCTCATCAAAGATTCATGATACACAGGCTATCGTCCTGAGGACTGACATGGAATACTTCGTTACTAGTAATTAGGTCCCCGGGTTAATGCAATAACCTAGTGTTATAATCCCAGATTTATAATTCTTTATTTGATTTCTGTTTTTGTTCTAATCAGAAAATAGGTAAGCTTTTGAAATTAAAAAAAAATCATTAATAGAACTTTCCACACATGCTTCACGTCACTATGACAGTTATAATTTGAATGTAAACCAACAGTTTTTTTTCTAATTTCTTTCGTTTGTTTTCCTTTGTTAACAATTTGTTCTCTGTACCGTAAAAAGGCTAAACTGGCAATGAATTAAATAAAAACTTCAATATTTTCCGTAAGATAAGTAAAAAGAAAATTTGCTAAATTTTATGTTCTAATTTATGTTGTTATGTATATTACCTGAAGTTCATCAAGTATATCGCGGGGCACGGCGCTGCCGCCTAAATAAATGAGTTCGAAACACGTAAAGTCACACCGCTCTCTCAGACCGGGTTTCATCAAAGTGGTCATCATGGTTGGACTGAGAACTGTGAACGAGGGCTGAAATGAAGAAAATAAAAGAACTCTATTATAAACAGGTGATGCAAACGAAGACGGGTTTTGAGTAAAATAAAATATTGTGTAAAAAGTAAATGATAACTTACTCTGTACTCATTTATCAGGTAGTAAGCGTGCTCTGGAGTAAGGGACTCTGACGTCTGCAGTCTAGTGTATCTCATAATCGGCGAGATAACAAAGTTTACGATGGCCGTCAGCCATTGCAGGGGTGATCCAATCAAAGCCATGCGTGTTGGAGTCGGAAAATTAAAGTTTCTCACCCTAAGAAGGAAAAATTTACACATTTAATTGCAGGTAATATCAGAGCAAAATAGTATATACGGTGTATTTTTAATAGAGAATGAAGGGAACCTAGGATAATAGCATGTAACGATAGTTTCATCTTTAGACTCTAGAGTGACAAGGACCAACTTTTTCTTATCTAGAATAGATTTGGCTGCAAGATTCAATTATCAGATAAGTTTGTATGTACGTTCTAATTTCATAAACTTATAAGTGCTGAAAAGAGTGTTAAATAGACAAAATGTACCAAAATATATTATATTTCATAAGTATATAACAAAGAACTAATACAAAAATAGCGAAGAAAATTAAATAGAGTGAAAAAAAAAAAATAAACATAGAGAAGTATATATAAAAAAAAACAATGCATTAGCTTCGATCTATTCAATTATTTGCTTTAATCTAATTTTTATTTTACATTTATTCAAACTTGACTCCGCTTGAACTAATGACTATCCTTTTTTGGGATTGTTTGTTGTACATGTGTTTAGATTGAAACTATTAAACTCAAGGTGAAATTTAAATACCACAAATGTTAACTTCGTTTACCCCGATTAGTTAAATAAGACTTAATAATACCTAATAATGGACAGCTATTTCATATATTATCTTTCTTGTTCAATTACATGATGTTTACTTTTAGCTCATACTCAGCGTTTAAAGCAATATATTTTAAAACAAATATAATTACAGACGCGTATTTTTGACGATCGCTGAAAGACCAAGAAATAATTTGCATATTGTGCACGTATGATTTTACAAAGTCAAGTAAAGATAATGCAAACCTATTCGAACCCGGAAAGCGGTAAGAACAGATTCAAAAATGGGGTATATATTCAAATATAGGGTAAATAACTGTTCTGTGAAAACGAAAAAAATTACCAGTAATAGTTTAAGAAATAAAATATATTACCATAAATAAGGGTTGGTAATAGCAATATTCTTGTGTGTGACCGCAGCTGCTTTAGGCAGACCTGTTGTTCCACTAGTAGCAATAAGAAAAGCTATAGTATCTTCTGGATCAAAATCAGTTGGCCTGAAAACACTTTTAACTTTTAGATTTTTGGGCGTTACGGTTTTGGTAGTTTATTATAAAAAGTTAGGTTAATATATTCCGAACTAATGAAAGTATTGATACTACTAAACATGTCGAAGACAGTGAAGACGGCGTGGTTTATTAGTAGTAACTTATAAAATTATAACTTTTTAAATTTAGTTAAGTTCAACGAAAACTTATCGTAACTACGTTGACTGTTAACTATGATAACGTCATTCTAGTCGATTTCGACCACGCCTATATGAAATAAAGAAAATCTATTGAATATCTTGTGATTTTTGTCAGATGTCTTCAATTTCACAGGATATATTATAGAGCCGTGCTGTCACATTTGCGCAAACAGAGGCATTTACGCGCAAGTTTGTCTTTCCCAATTCTTCAGTGCATGTGCAATAAGATCGGAGGAAGATCCAATTACAGTGTGAAATACACGGGACATACACACCACTCGAACCCCTAAAAAATGTAGTGTAATTTGTTTTGTACCCAAATATCGATCCCCTGTTGGGAATTGAACGAATCTTAGCAGCAGTCAGATTATTTAACTACTCCCGTCCTGTAAGACTAATTTATTTAAAATGAAATTAGAATAAATACATACTTAAAATTCTCAATAGCTGAATAGTCTCCATATTTTTCAAGAAAATCTGAGTAGTTGAACAGATAATCCCCTTTGTCAAAGGATACAATATGCGTATTTAAATCTAATTTATTTAAAGCCAGCTGAATGTCGGTTGCTTTTTCGCTTTGGCAGAATACTATTTTTGGTTTACTCACTTCGAAAGATTCTTGCAGTTCTCCTGTAATGAAACCAATTAGCCTTAGTCTGAAAGTCCCTAAATGTATATTATGGAATTTTATAACTTTGTTTTGTTTTTTTATATTTGGACTAGTTTTATCTACCTATTCTCTATTTGGATAGTAGTAGTAAGCCCGTTGTAGGTATAAAAAAAATACATATTAACTTCAATATTGCATATATAAACAGGTCGCTTCCTGAACCTCTTTTATTGAAGTTGGTAAAAAAAAAGATTATAGTTGGTACTTACTAACACTTAACGTTCTATCCACGGCGGAGATTATGACTCCAAGATATAAGGCGGCGTAAAAGGGTACGGCTATATCTACGTGGTTGGGAGACATCAGCACCATTACGTCACCATGTTTGAGACCAAGGTTTTTTAATGCGATAGCGCATTGGATCGATCTTCTCATCACTGATTCATTGGTTTCAGATTTACCAGTCGCTCCATCAATCTGGGGGATAGATAAGAAAATATATGATGGCATTTGGGACGATTAAATCGGCAGTACTTTTTTTATTATATTAAGAAAAACAACTTGACTAATTTTCTTGATTCCTTTTTTTAATGGCCGATGGCCACTATTAACCCGAGAGCTGTTACAGCTTCACCCGCTCGAAAGGTGGCCGAGTGCTTAGGGGAGAAATTATTAGTAGGTTACCAGTATAAGGATTCCCGTGAGGGATCCTTGGACCGTCACCTTGTGTGCGAAAGCGACTGACTCGAGGGTGCTCGGTACGGATGAAACTCGGCTCAGTCAGTTGGTTATGACGGATTAATTCATACGTTAAACCCGCTTTGTGTGGTTTAACGTATAGGCAAAAATCTATTGCGAAGTATTGGTCTTTTGTGGGCCATTGTTGGAAAGGTCTTTCTTTGTCTCGGAAGATTAAAAGAGGCAGAGGCAGACTAAATGGTATATACATATATAGACTAAAGTATATATTTACAGTGTTTCTAACGACCATCACCAGCAATCTATGCAACATTTAAGTTGTCCACACTTGGGCATAAATCTCTTCTCACCAATTTAGGGCTTGTTGGGCGATTGGCAATGTTACGCGGACTGGCTATTATTAAAATTTTATCTAATAAATTATTTTTTTTATATGCCGCACGAACCTGCATGACAAAGTCCGGGGCATCTTTAAGGCTCTGAAATATAAGTTTCCCAAGGTGATATCTGTCAGTTGGGATTCCAGATTCAGCGATGATACGAGATGTCAGGTCGTTGATGAACCAATGTACGGCATCGTTAATCCGATTCATGTTTCTAGAAAATTATTTAAGATTTAATTATTAAGAAGTAAAATCATACCAAAAACAAGAGGCGACTTTGCCTTTAGACAGTGATAGAGCTACATTGCACTTTGTTTCTAACTATAGAATGAATGGGTCAGCTCGACCGGGGCAGGACACGCCCTCACAGAATGTCAGGGTAAATTTGCATCATAATGCTGCTGCGTTCCTTCTGGTGAGTTTAGGTATCCGGAGATCTTTTATACTGGTGACGAGGCATTCCATCCCAGTCCTCAAGGGTGACAACGCATCTGTCATTATGGTTCCATGTCAAGGATGAACGTAAATGTCATGGACCGCAGGAAATAATTAAAAAAAACATCCGCCAAAAATGCCACATAGCTCGACCCTGAGCCAGCAACATCCATCAACATCTCGCAAACATGCCTAGTTCGTTGTTCCAACTAGTGCGGTCCGTTCTACGATGCTATTAACAATACGAAGGTTTTTCCTATCGGGAATCGTTTGTTATTTCTACGAGTTATGATCCAGTGCTACTTTAGATGATCCTTTATAGAGGGATATATGGGTCAACATATATTAGTTAATATACTGGTATATCAGAAAAATATATAAAAACTAGTTTTTGCATACAACTTCCCCAACTAGCTACATACTCCTAAATGTTTTCACCACAACTCCAACATCACAACACGGCAGCCGTGCTAGTTCATACATCTGTGTTACCGCAGCTAATCTCTTTCATCCGATCAAGCATAATTTATAACAACATTGAAGATTATGGTCACAAGTTAAATTAAAATGTCGTGAAGGACTAATTTTGTTAAAAAGTAAACAATAAAGGAAGTAGTAATAAATAATGAGTGCGTTCAACACACTACACACAAGATAAGACTGATGGGTGTATTTGCGTTTCTAATATATAACACTTACGTGGTACGATAAAGGCGATTTATGTAAATTATATAACTTTGAAGTTAAGAAAAATAAATACACTGCATTGCTTGTTGGTGTGTATGTGTGTATTAATGAGTAACAGCGAGTCAGAGAGTGAGAGGCGTATGCCTGTAATTTATTTACCTATTTTTAATATTTCAATATCCTTGTAATTCAGAGACAATAAACATCTTGTAAGAAATTTCTTGCATTAATAATGAGCGTATAAATAGTGATGGTATTAGTTATTATTCTTTTTTACACAGATACATGATTTGTGTGCCAGTTAACATATATGTCATATGTTTCATATAACTTTGTCTAATATATCGACCCGTATTAACAAAGTTAAGGGTCTATATAATGCATAATCCTTACTAGTACATTAATAGTTCATTATATATAAACAGTTGAAAAACCTTTATTTCAGATATAAGTTTCTATGGAAATTTATAGAGCTTATGAAACATAACTTTATTCCATAAGCCATTATTACATATTGCCAGACTTTAATAGTGAAACATCCTAAAAAGGTGTGTAGAGTGTTAGTAACGTGAATCATGTAAAAATATAAATTGAGTGATGCATGTATCACTCAAGTTATTTTTTTATCAAATTTGACATGCCTTTAATTAATTATTTGGATCGAGTAGTACCTGTAGATATAGTTTTATATAAAATATTGTATGCAACCAGTCGGATATTTGTATGTTGAGTTACGTAAAACTATTAAATCTATTTATTTATTTTATTTAACTTTTATGTACACAAAGCATTTATAGGAAACTAATTTAAGAAAAGTATCTACAAAGGCGCAACGTATTTTATAATATAAATATCTTCCAGCAGGCCTGGTGTTGGACATATTATCGGAAAAAAATGATATGTACTCACAAACAAAAAAGTAAACAAAAATAAACTAAATACTATTTTTATTTACTTAGGATTTATTATAAATATATAAAACATATCTGCATCGAAGACAAGAATAGAGAGATATAAATATAATTAAAATTTCCACGTAGGAATATTTTATTCTAATTAAAATAATATATTGGACTGATGATATATTTTTTAATATATGCTTATTGAAAACATATTTTACTTACAGTCTTTCTCGAATTATAACTGAGCACTGCACCCGTGATTAACATCAGTGGTACAAGTATCTTAGAAGTCCCATTAATTTCTGCCTTAGCTGGCGATCCCCACTTGTGTATTATTCACGGCAATTTATGTTAAAGGTGTGGACACACTGTTTCAAATGTTTATCGTATCAACACTTCAAATTTCATTTCACATTTGTTTTTGTGTTTCTTCTATTTTTATTTACAAATGTAGGTAATTTAATAAAATTATTTTAGATTTTAAGCTTTTAAATTCAAAAGAATTTATACATACTCAAGATCAAAACAAACATACCCTTCATGTGCACATGTCAAAGATCGAATTGTGTATATGATTAAAGGTAAAACTTGTTATGGGCTAATCTTATAGTAAGTTAATAAATGTTTATTCACGATATTTTTCCACGTCGTCATGCGTGTAACTAGGGGAAAATGTCGAAGATATTAAGTCCGCCTTTTTTGTTGTATTAATTTCACGATTGTATTGTATCTTCTGATACCGGACGATCTTCTTAAATGAATTAGAGATTCAAACCTCTAAATTCCTCACGATGTGAGATAAAAATTAATAAATTTGTAAAATATTTTGATTTTCAATGTTTATTATTGTCTGTCTATGCGTGAGCCATGGCTTGATATTAACGATATTTCATGGAATAGATTCAGTTCCAATTCTTTTTAAAAGAATCTCTTCTTTTTTAGAATCTCTAGTCTTTGTTTATTTGACTCGAAAATTACTAGACATATGTTTGATGACGTTTTCAAAGTTTGATAGATCACATATTAATAGAAAAATTGATTATTATTCATTGGTAAGTTATATCTAGCAAGTGATCGCGCAGTTATAACATCATAACTAAAGCTCAGGTTGAGAATATTTCCTATAAAAGTTTGATATATCACATATTAATAGAAAAATTTGATTATTATTCATTGGTAAGTTATATCTAGCAAGTGATCGTGCAGTTATAACATCATAACTAAAGCTCAGGTTGAGAAAATTTCCTATAAAAGTTTGATAGATCACATATTAATAGAAAAATTTGATTATTTTTCATTGGTAAGTTATATTTAGCAAGTGATCGCGCAGTTATAACATTATAACTAAAGCTCAGGTTGAGAATATTTCCTATAAAAGTTTGATAGATCACATATTAATAGAAAAAATTGATTATTTTTCATTGGTAAGTTCTATCTAGCAAGTGATCGCGCAGTTATAACATCATAACTAAAGCTCAGGTTGAGAATATTTCCTATAAAAGTTTGATATATCACATATTAATAGAAAAATTTGATTATTATTCATTGGTAAGTTATATCTAGCAAGTGATCGCGCAGTTATAACATCATAACTAAAGCTCAGGTTGAGAATATTTCCTATAAAAGTTTGATAGATCACATATTAATAGAAAAATTTGATTATTTTTCATTGGTAAGTTATATCTAGCAAGTGATCGCACAGTTATAACATCATAACTAAAGCTCAGGTTGAGAGTATTTCATATAAAAGGGCTTTCTGTTCGAGTTGTTAATTCTGTTTTTTTTTATAAAACTATAGAGACAAACGAGCTCAGTTTACCTGATTGTAGGCGGTGACTGTAACTCGTAAACACCGCTCAGTTGACTGATGTGATTCAAGATGACCACGCTTTGTCACGCCTAAGGGCTAAGTTGGAATGCATTGTTATCAATGAATATCACCTAATCCTACACTCACCATATGAAACTCAGCAAAGTTATGCTGCTACTGCATTCTGGTATTCCGTGAGGGCGTGGACTTTCGTGGTCCCCAGTCGTGCCGACCCATTAACCTGCACCTAGAAATAAGTTGACGTAGCTCCATCACTGGTAAAAGGATGGAAATGGTTAATAAAACCATTTTAAAGGCTTTTCCGCGGCTAAGTTGTAGAGTCTTAAAACGGATGAAAGCTAGTTACTAAAATAACTGTCGGAAAGAAAAGTTCAGATGGTTGTCAAAATTTACTTTGTGAACATAATCATATTTAACATAAATTTATCTTAAATTATCAAACTCAAGTCGTACAGTGTTCAGTACATGATTTTTTTTTAAAAAAAAAATCTTTTAATACCACTAACTATTATATTACAGCCTTAATAAGTTGTCGGCATTAATTGCATTACACTAAAATCAATCTTTTTAAATTAACTGACTTTCTCTTTTAACTGTTACCTACATTTCTTGCATATATTACATGTTGTCATAGTAAAATTTTCTATAGAAAACTTGACACTTGGACTATTCTGTGCTTTAGGTATGACTATTTTGTGCTCATTGTTGTTTTTTTTAAACTATTTAGTTGTATTTTATGTGAAGCCAAACATAAGTTACAAAAATGTGTACCATTTACAGGCCATCAAATCACTTACAACTTTCAAAACACTTTCCCTCTAAACACCCTCACACTTTCATGTAGAGTCTGTACCTCTAGTATTAATTATATTTATTTTATTATGTGATGTATATGATGATAGATCCGGAGACCTTTATTACTGGTTAAAAGTGTTCCATCGCCGTCCTCAAGGGTGACAATATATCTGTATTGTGATTCCTTGTCAATGATGAATGTAGATGCCATGGGCCGCAGGAGTCACTTACCATCAGGTGAAATGTGTGCTCGTTTGTTACTCTTAATGTAATAAAATAAAAATCTAACATAGTCTTAGGAGTGGATGTGGATGATGTATGTTTTTCAAATTAAATTCCAATGAAATTTGAGTTTTATTAAAAGGAATTTTTCGTTTAATAGATGAATAATTAATCTAGCTATCGGTGTATACATCGCCTTATTAACGAGTGTAGCAGTTTATTTACTTGTTGTTATCAATGACCCTCGAGGAAGTTGTCTAGTCATTATTTTATGTCTCAGCTGCATTATCGGGCGTTTATCACGTTATGACAAAAGTGTCACTCCGCGGTAACCCTCTCTGGCTACGGTATACAGAAACACAAAAACTTTGCGGCGGCAGAAAAAGTTATTTAATATTTTTTGTCTTTCATTTTAATTTTTAGTAATTCTTCGTGATTTTGTTTCTTTTTTTATAAAATTAAGGATGATTAACGAGGACTCAATTCACCTGAGTCAAGTGAGTCCTGCGGCCCATGATACCCACATTCATAGTAGATAAGTAATCATAATACAAATTCGTTGTCACCCCGAGGCCTAAGAAGGAATGCCTCTTCTGGCAGTTTTAAAACTTATTGTCAAGTATTAATTAAATCTGAGCAATCGTTATACCGGCATTCGAGTTCACACGAAGGTTCGCGATTATAATGACAACTCACGAATGTTCTGATTGTTTTTTGAAGCCAAACATTAGAAAGCAATAACCCAACATAAACTTTTTTTTCAGTTTTTTTAAATAGCAAAAGTGGCAAACTAGCAAGCAGCTCACCCCGCCGCCCATGGACATCCGCACCACCAGAGGAGTTGCAGATACGCTGCCGGCGTATAAACATGCATAATTTTATGCGTAAAATCAATACCTATCTAATTGTAGTTTTTTTCTGTAGTTTAAGAAAGATGTATGTTAAGTAATATAGGTAATATGATAAATATCGATAGAATAAACATCTGTCATCTTTCCTTCAAATACTCATTTTTTATTTATGATTAAATAAGGTCGCACCAAAGAATATAGGTTTCTTTCAGAATCTTGAAGGCCATT
Organism: Teinopalpus imperialis; assembly: GCA_029286865.1. NCBI lineage: Eukaryota > Metazoa > Arthropoda > Insecta > Lepidoptera > Papilionidae > Teinopalpus > Teinopalpus imperialis. The sequence continues at coordinate 5,473,317 of JAGSMU010000030.1, read as the reverse complement.
GGTTATTATTGATCATATATTTATGAGAAAGCTATCAGTTGACGACGTTCCGTTCGTCGAATAGAATATTCAATTAGATATAGTAGGTGAATAGAAAATTAGCAAATTGTATTGTATCGAAGGCGTTGTGCCTCGTGTATTTTTTTTCTTGATCTGACAAAGATTATTAAAAGATTCTTCGCGCACGTTAAAGGTTCGTAAGTTATCATCCTACCATCTTCGCTTATTATAGAATTTTTTTAGCGCACCTTTTATTTTACGCTAGTATTGTGAGAATGTTTGGTCCTTATTTGGTTGTGCCAGAATATTTGTGCTATAGTTATAAGATATATACGTTAGACTTATACCTAAAGACAAGATAAATAATAAAATATATCGAAACAGATACTACCAGTAAAAAATATACTTTAAAAATGTAACAAATAGTAGTCATCACGTTTAGTTCAAATATTGAGGATCAAAGCCTATATTTATATATATATATATATATATATATATATATATATATATTACGTCAGCTGTTATCAATACTACTAACTATTAATTACTATATAGATGATACTATATATATGAGATACTTATGATGTCATGATATATCCTCATATCCTTCATTTGTACCAGTTGTAACACAGTCGAGCTAACTACGATTTAACGCGGATATTGGAATTATTAAAACTAGTTTATAGTATATTTTTATCAGTTACAAAAAATTGTGTGGTCTCAAACAATGTCTTCTAATACGTAAATATTATTGTTTCTTTATACGGTATGAAATCTATCAGAAAATCATTGGCTTTTTTAGCCAAGGTTAAAACAAATTAGGTAATTACATGTGATGTTTCAAGGTAAATGAAGTTAAGTAAAAAACTGGTCATCTGTCAGATTAAGTATAATTTTGGGTTTTTATAGTCATCGTGACGTCGCTCGAAAGAAACAATATAATTAATTATATAATTTTGATTCAGTAATATTATATAAAAAATCTAAATTGAATAAAAGTTGTTCAATTATGTTAGTATGATGCATAAAGTCGGACTTCGTATGTATTGGGCATTGGATTGTCGGAAGGTGTTTAGGCACTTATTTGATATAGTTTGGGCATCAGAATCTTTATATAAGCCAAATTAAAATACAATAAGTAAACATTTTATATGCCTTATACTTCGGAAAAAAGTAGAAGAGTGTTTATGGTCCGGATACTATGCTGATTCGCAGGTATAGTGTTTTTCTTATTATCATTTCATTTATGTTCTCTTCAATCTGACCGTTCAAGCGCTACAAAGATTATTATTGAGTAACTATTATAAAAAACCTTTATTAATACTTAATAATGGCAAAACATCTTTTAAATGTTGTCACAATATTCTTTCAAGCAACACTATTTTCTCGATCAGATCGATACATCGATAGAATCGACAAAATTTGGATGACAAAAACCCAAACTCGCACCTATAGGCATCCGTAGAAGCTGCGAGAGCCGCATAGCCTATGCGGCTCTCGCAGCTTCTAACAGAGCAATTATCAATAAGAATACTGAAATAAATATATATATATATAGACATGGTGACTACGGAACGTTAATTATCCGTATTATTAGAACATTCAGACAATTTTGTAATACGCTCTTAAAATTCTGATACGTCGAAGAATTTCTATTGCAAATATAATTGACTTCAGTTTAGCTATATCTGAAGAATAAAATAGCTGAACTTATAATACAATAATTAACTGGATTCGATGGAGGGATAAGTTGATAAACCAGTAAGATAAGTCACTCGTGTGAATGCGAAACTCCAATACTGAATTTAAGTCAATACAAAATTAATTTAGAAAAATAGAAGACAAGATAATGCTGAAATTTATATCACAAAATATATTCAGGTAAGTATCCTCCATTTATCTTAAATATTTATGTTCAATGAAATTATTCATAATAATGATAAAAAAGTGTTACATAATAATGTTGTATATATATATATATATATATATATATATATATATATATATATGTATAAATAAATTTACAACTGTTATTACTACTGATGCAGCACTGACATTTGTGTATCTACAGTATATAAATCAAAGAGTTCACTTTTTTTTTGTTTTTTTATCTAATTAGACTCGCGAGCGGGTGGCCCGTTGAGTAGGGAGACAACGACGATGCTGGCACGGAGACTGCTGCTGCACTCCGACCCGGCGGCCCCTCATAAGGAGGTACGAAACCTCGACTAGGATCGCTATCTAAAGGGAGGACACGTGTATATTTAGAAGCGGCCTACAACACGAGTAAATTGCGTGTAAGCCGCGAGGAAGACAACGACGCGCTCGCCGGCGAATGCGGTCTGAATTTACTTGTATGGATTGTGTAATGTTGGTGTGTGTGCACGTCGGGACGTTGGTCGGTCCACGGTTAAACCCTTGACGCTCGGTGCGGCGGCCGGGACTATGTCAAAGTTAATGTTTGCCGTCAGACTATCATCAGGCGTTATGATTGCGTATTTAGGACGTCTTTTGTTACGAGGGAAAAGACTTCACAATCATCATTGTTTACTAACAAATTACATAGAAATAAAATATGCAGATGATAATTATCTAAAAGGTGGTAAAAGTTAATATCTTGAACTAAACGAAGTGGCCTAGCACAAGACCATAAAATCCCACTACAAAGTTGTGTGTTGACTTCAACCTGAATTTTTGATTAGCAGGTTCAATAGCAAATTTATTTATTCAAACACATACATCTAAAAAAAGAACCTTTCTAAGCATCAAGCTGTAACTCTGTTTCAATCGATGCCGTATTATCTACTTAGAACAATGATTAGAACCTAGCGAGAGTTGTTAAGACCGTAAGGGATAAGTGAAGAGAGACAGTTTTGTATACGGCTGTATAAAGGCACGAAGATCATATGTTAATATTTATTCAGGAAAAAGGAATATGTGTAGCTTACACATGTTTTACGTATAAGTTGAACACAGGGCATACGACTATCCAAAAAGCACCAGTATTTTTTTTATAAAATAATTGCCTATATCCATTACGATGGATGGGCAAGTTGGTGAATGCAGTGCCTATGCGTTAGTGGCACCTCATCAACAGTGAGGTTTATTTTCAGCCAGATTTCCGTTAGTTGGGTATCAAAGTCAGTATCGGTAACCAATAGCGTGCACAAGACAGTATGGTTGACATGAGAATCGTACTAAAACTATACCTGAATAGGATCTGTCGGATCGAAGCACATTTTATATGAAGATATCTGTTCGAAACGGATATTTTGAGTGTAACAAAACATGTCATATGTAATATTTTGAATGACGAAATCAGATTTTTCGTAAATGACTGACATGATATTGGCAGTTTTCTTTTAAGAGTGGCCATTCCAGAATCAAGAACACAATACGTGCACCTCGTGTTTTGTTTGATACCTGTTTAGTGAGAGTTTTGTGCAGTTTTCGATGAATATTATTATTTTTGATTGTTGCAATGGGCACGTCACACATGCTAATCTTCGTCACAGAATCTATCCAGGTTACACCCTACGCATAAGTATAAACACCTCACATTACACAATATGCTGTCAATGACTCAGTCAAGACAAACTTCGGAACTGAATACCCTGAGACTGGTAAAATTAATAACATTGAATTTAATGAAAATTGAATATATTATAACTGATTCTATTTCCGGGGCAATTACCTCAGTTTTGGGTTCTAAGCTCTTTTACTACTTGAACGGCATTCTGTCGGTAGTATAACACTGACTATGCGTTAGTTGACAATGTCTAAGAATGATTGTGTGAAAAAAATTATAATATCAGGAGTATAAATGAGAAAAATGGTTAAAGCATAGTTTGTGATGATTCACAGATACTACTAGCATTGAAAAAAAGGTATTTTTTTGTATACTTGGTAGTAACAAGTTCACCTTATGGCAACACACAGCTCATTCTTGCAACTTCATCCTTCCACTCTAGTCCATAAACAAAAAAATATTTTGACTGTTGCGGACTTATATGTTGCCTCGTCGTGATCAGAAAGTAAGTAATCGTTTTTGATTCTTACTATACAAAACGCTGTGTTTTGGCGTGAAACTGCTTTTCGGCAATAGGAATCTATGCTGGCAAGGTAAATCACTTAAACATCCAGTTTACAGTAGGAGCGTGGATCTATTATGTCCATACACAATAATATGGTCTTTAAGATTTGGGTTCAATTCACTTTAAATAAGCCTCCCTTTTTTATGTTTGATTGCCACTGTTATGCCCGGGCTTTTACATTTTCACCGAGTTTAAAGGAGGCCGAGCGGTTAGAACACTTAGCTGAGAACTTCATTTATAGGTAACCAGCACAGGGGTTCTCGAGAGAGAGCCTCTGCTTGGACAATTGCGTGTAACTGGATTGCAGGGTGCCGAAGCAACGTTCAGTACCCTGCGATCGCTCGCTCAGTTGCTTCTAACGGATTAACTGAATTAATATCATTATTATTAACGTCATTTACCACCACTCCGGAATGCGTTGGCGCTGCAGAGGAAGTGCCGCAAGAAATAACAGCGACGCTCCTATCTGTGTTAATTAGCGTAAACCGGCCTGATATATGGCGGTATCGGAAATAACTTTGTTTGCGACACCATCGCCTTATAAATCTTACTCGCACAGTATATAGTACGCCTATTATATTCAGTATCCTAGTAAGGGATGTTATATATGTATATGTTAGAACTATGTTGAGAATGGTTGCTTATGGTTACCTACCATCAGATGAACTGATTGCTCGTTTGAGACATTTAATTTCACAAGAAACTAGCGTAAACATCAAGGTGGTCTTTTGCTCAGTATTTTATTCATTTCATTGTTCGCTTTGGAAAATCACATGATGATAACCTTGCAAGTCATGAATGACATTATGTTTAATTTTGTGTATTGTTATATTTTACCTTCTTGAAGCAGGCAGAGATAATGGTAAAAGTCACGTCATGGTTACTCGATAAAACAGATATGGTCACATTATTATCAAAATATTGAGAAAAATATGTAATTAATTTTAAACGTTAGAATAATGATACTGAACATAATTATGTAGATTTCTCGTAGCACGATTAGGAATTCGAAAGGAGTATTCGTCCGATTAGGAGGATGAAAATCTACTGTAATCTTGTGCGTTTTGTTCTATTTAATGAAACTAACCGTATACTGTAATAAAACCAATAGTCGTTCAATGCTCTAGCCTCTAAACTATTTGATCAAATTTTACTCCAATTACAATAATTTGTATTGCGTTTGGCTTTTTATTATATAGAATCATTAAACACCTTTAGAAAAAAAGAGTAAAAACACAAAAATAAACATATATAAATTTACCACTAGAGGCAAAACATTTATTACCAGTTCGATTTTTCATATGAAACGACAAAAACAAAGTTTAAGTTACGTAAGCACTAAAGTTATATAAGTACCATAAATACTGAATTTCAGCGCGGACCACTTTTTATCTTTTTGTTTATGTTTTAATTTTTTATTATAATGAGAGTAACAAACGAGCACACAGTTCACATGATAGCAAGTGATTCCCGCGGCCCATGACATCTACATTGATCCTTGACAAGGAATCATAGCAGATGCCTTGTCACCCTGGAGGACTGAGACGGAATGAGCCTAGTCACCAGTGATAAAGGTCTCCGGATTCCTACACTTACCAGATGAAACAGAGTAGCATTAGGCTGCTATTTAATGCTGGTATTCTGTGAGGGCGTGTTTCTACCCTGGCCAAGCTGACTCATTCATTCTGTAGCTAGAAACAAACTGTAGTGTAGCTCCACCACTGTGTACTGTGTAGGGAATTATATTCATGTGAGGTTTTCTTAGTACAAATTGACTACGGTGATATTTTCTGATTATTAATAGATGGCATCAGCTACACAAACATATATATAGCTCCGAGATTCGTCATCCCTGTTGACCAGGAATTAGCTCTTCGGAGCCATACTCACCATAAGAAACACAGCAGCGTTATGCTTATATTTTGTGCCGCTGTTCCAACAGAGTCGGCTCATTTTCTCAAAAATCAGTAAAACACATGTTATGTTATGCTCGCTGGGAGGTTTGGATGACGTCTTAAAGCCGTAAACAGAATATATCCTGATCTAAAAATCAACAATTTGCTTTGCACAAATTATGTTCCTCAGCTGGGAGTAAACCTCAGGATTCACAACTCCTGGAACTTTGAACTTTGACCTGGACCTTTGAAGATTTCGCATTAAATATAACATAATTATGGGTCATTATTTAGACCAAACACATCGCTAAAGTGAACTAAACCAATAAATATAATAAATAAAATAAAACACACTATGTGAAAAAAACTAATTAAGTCATAGTCATTTTTACTAACAAATGGTAAAATTAAATTGAAGTAAACTCTTACAAGTATTATTTTATATTTTTATTATTAACAACCGTAAATATTGTAATCGAGTTATTTAACCTCATTTCTGGTATTTATTAAAATTTAGAAGGTATTCAATAAATTTTATACATAGTAACACATACATATACATAACAACAAGTCATAGAAATTTACAGGTAGCATTAGTCAAGTCGGTCATGTCCAAATATCTTTGTTTTGAAGATGGTGTATCACCTTACGGGATCGCTACCGGTATACAATCCCTGTATGGTATTTGGTTAAAGCTTTTTCATTGATTTTAAAGTAGTTAGAAAATTTTGTAGTTTTAATTTGTCATTGCTCTTACATTGATATAATGACTTACCGACTTTAAAAATAATATATATAAGTTTTGTACATGTATATAGTTTTTAAAATAGTTTTGAGCAATGACAATAATAATTGTATACACGAATTGATGTGCTAAATTAGAATGACGATAAAGTGATAATCATATATATTATTAATTAATTTCACTGCTGGCCAAAAGTTTAAGACCACCTTAATTAAAGTAGGATAATAAAGTAAAACTCCCATAAAATATTAAATGTTTAATTAACCTGTTTAATCGTCTAATAGAACATTGATTGACAAACTATATACTTTAAAAGCGTAAAGAAATATTAACAGTCCATGCAAAAAAAGGCTATAGTTAGTCAAACTGATTTTTCATCAAAAAATCCTCCTTTACATTTTATGACTTTTTTCACCAGTCTCGGCAGACGGTCAATCAATTTGTTAATGGTGTCTTGCGATATATTGTTCCAAATTTCGCATAAAGCATTCCACATTTCTTCTCGCGAGGATGGGCCACGATTACGGACGTTCCTATCAAGCTCTTCCCACAAAAGTTCAATGGGATTGAGATCCGAGCTCTGAGGAGGCCAAACCATGTTTTTAACACCCCTTGTGCCTCTTTCTCTTCTAAAAATCCTCTAAATAATTTTGAGCTATGCTTCTGATCATTATCTTGTTGGAAAATGAATCCATCTCCAATTAACTGGAACCCGGAAGAAACAATATTTTGTTCTAAAATTATTTTGTACTGTTCCTTTTCAAAATTCCTACAATTTTAATCAAATCGAGAGAAGCAACCCCAAACCATAATTGAGCTACCACCATGCTTTATTGTTAGGACTACACAATCTGAAATCATCGTTTCTTGGGCACTGCGTCGAACGTAAATTCTACGTTTTGAACCGAATAGTTCAAACTTGGATTCAAAGGTCCAAAGCACTTTTTAAAATCTTCTTCAGTGCAATCTCGATGGGCAAGAGCCCACCGTATCCGTTGTTTTACGGTCTTAGCAGAGGTTTTAGAACGGCAAAACGTCCATACAACTTCGCATCTCTCGGTCGCCGTTTTACTGTAGTCAATGATAAAGGTTTAACTCGGGTTTTGTTTACTTCAACGCAGATTTCTGATGCTGTTAAGCGTCTATTTCGATTGCTCGTAACAACAATGAAATTATCTTCACTAGGCGTGGTAGTTCTCGGCCTTCCCGAGCGTGGACGATCTTGAAAACTGCCTATCTCCCTGTATCGAGTTATTGTGGCATGAACAAAGTCTTCGATAACTTCAGTTGTGAAGCAATCTCACGTTCGGATTTGCCTTCATTATGTTAAACAACGATGGTAGAACGCACTTCACTGCTAATTTCTCTAACTTTTCCCATTTTATGACGTCTTCACTGTAGAAACCACAAGTTTAGACTAATTGAAATTGTTTGTGAACAAACCCAAGTAAACTCGGGTAAGAAACACGTGTTTTCAGGAGCTAAAAAATCCTAATTATTGACCAATATGTAACAAAAGCAAATTAATTAGTAATGAGGACATTATAAAAATATCATTACGACTCTACCACCTGGCTCTAGCGCAGCGTTTGTCGGTGTTTGAAAACAATAAATGTTTATTGTCCAATAACTTGAAAGTAAACAAAAGAATGACTTCTTTAAATATTCGATACTAACAATAGAATATGCAGATGTGCATTTCTTTTATTTATCCTATGGGATTTTATTACAATTGATGGATAATTATGATGTGTATGTGCGGTCTTAAACTTTTGGCCGGCAGGGTATATAATTAAGCTTCATATGCAGTGATGTACAAAGGCGGGCTTAATGCCTTAGGCATTCACTGCCAGTTCAGTAGGGTAATGCAGAAATGAATTAAAATTGGTGTGGTGTATGCTTAAAAACTTTATGTTGCAATTAAAATACTAATATACAATAATAAAATAATTTATATTAATTATATAATAAACTATATACATATTTATCAATATATAAATTATATTATATAATATATAAATTGAGAGTAAAAAACGAGCGCAGACAGTTCACCTGATGGTAAGTTGTTCCTGCGGCCCATGACATCTACATTCATTCTTGACAAGGAATCATAATGCAGATGCGTTGCCACACTCGAGGACTGAAATGAAATGCCTCGTCACCAGTAATTAAGGTCTCCGGATACTACATTAACAAGGCGAAACACAGCAGCATAATGCTGCTATTTCACGATGGTATTCTGTGAGGGCGTGGTGCTACGCCTATCGAGCCGACCCATTCATTAGTTAGCTGCAGTGTAGCTCTTCCGCTGTAAAATACATATATAATTAAACATATATAACAAATACAAATATACATACTTATATATTCGAAATACATATGAATATATCATTATCTGATGTTGAGATGATACTGCTAATCTTTTTCAGAAATATTATCTATAAATAACTGATGAATTAAATTAATAATATGAAAATGTGTACTGATTTTTATTGACTTGATTTTAAGATCTCCAATACAATCTCTTTCAGTTTTGCCCTGTTTACTTTGGACGATGCAGTCAACGGTAGTTCCTTCATAAATATAACCCCACCACGTAATTGTTTCCAGTCTGATAGTGATTCTGAAATAAGGAAGGTGGTTATAACGAAAATGAAAAAGGAAATTAAAGTGATTAGAGTTGGCTATTCTTTCAAGCTGTCAGTGACAGTGGTAGAGCTGCACTGCAGTTTTTTTCTAGCTGCAGAATAAATAAGTGTGTTCGACCGAGGAAGGTCCACGCCCTCACAGAATACCAGCGTAAAATAGCACCATAATGCTGCTGTGTTTCGTCTGGTGAGGATCCGGAGACATTTATTACTGGTGACGAGGCCTTCCATCTCAGTTCCTGGAGGGTAACAACGGATCTGCATTATAATTCCTTGTCAAGGGTAAATGTAGATATCATGGGCCGCGGGAATCACTTGCGTGGTTGTTTGTTACTCACAATTAATAAAAAAATAAAAATAAATATCAAGTTTCAGTTAGTTGTCAATTGTCATCAAGTTTATATGATTTGGTGTTTCTTAACTAAGCTTTATTTAAAATTATTTAGTTTTTGTTATATTTTTTAGGCATGCAAATCGTTTGCGCCTGTCGCGTATCACTCGTTAAATTTGAACAAAACGGATCAGTCGTATTGAGGATATCTCACGTTCACGGAACACACTGGCATCCATCCTCGAAAAACTTCGGACTCCACTCCGGAAGACTAAGATGGAATGCCACCTTAACACTAATAGGAGACTTACTGTACGAAACACGACACACTCAAGTGATATATTACTCAGAAATTCCGTTAAAGATCGTTCTTCTTCAATCGATCTGTCCTATTCATGGAACAGCTGTACCGTGGCTTTAGTAGCGTGGTAGTTTTACATGTTAAAAAAAATATATCATCTTTCTTTAATATTATTTATGCCTTATGTTATTTTTTGTTCTTTTCAAGTTTTAGTTAATGTAGTAAAATTTAAATCCTTTATTTGGTTATATATTATGTATATTTTTAATTATAATAGTTATTTTAATAAGAGTGATCTTTTAATAGATTTCTTCACGATAAGGTAGAAAAAACCTAGAAAGAATATAAATATTTGTATAGTTCACCTGTGAGTGATTTCTGCGGCCCCTGACAATGGTATTTGTTCTCGATAAGGAATTATGGTGCAGATCCACTGTCACCTTTAAGTAACAAGTTGGAATGTCTTCTAGTCTGCCGTCAGACAAGGCAAGTATGAAAAGCCTCTACATTTGCTTACCTTTCACTATATTTTTAATCTCATCTTCCTTTACTTCGCACCCTTCGTGTGGTACAATGCATGCGACGGGCAGCTCACCGTCCGGATGTGGTATTCCTGTCACTGCAACTGTTAATACGTCTGGGTGCATTTGTATTATGTCCTCTATTTCCACGGGCGATATCTATGACAATTTATTATAATTATACTATCAACTATTCTTTATTGTTCATCGATTAGCAAAATAATTTTTAAAATTGAGAGTTTAACTTTTCTATTCTGTTCATTTTATTCATTCAAGTTCGAAAAAATTCCTCTTCGTGTATTTTTTCAAACATACATAGCAAAAACGCTGAGGGTCTCTGATCTCATCAAATAGTTCACGTCTTCTCCAGTGCCTGCGCATTCCGAACTGGTGGTACAGTTAGTCAATAATAATAGAGAGATAAATTTCTTTAATTCATAGTCAGAAGCAACTGATCGAGCTGAGGTTCGGCCCTCTCGGGCAACTCGAGTCGCTCTCGCGCAACAAGGTAACGATCCAAGCCGAGTCTCCCTCGTGGGAGCCCTTGCGCTGTTTACCCACTAAGGGCAACTAGAGGTCTCGGCTGAGCGCCATAAGCGCTCGGTCACCTCTCAACCCTGTGAAACTGTAAAAGACCTCGAGCTAACAGCGGCCATCAGTACAAAAAAATTAAATTTTATCAAAAAATATTAAGATAGTTACAGTATTTTATTTGGAGTACTAAAAATTACTTAATTATATTGTTTCTTACTAATTTTAACTAGTCGGGCTATGAATAATATTACAAATTAAAAAGTTCTTTATTTATGAATTATAACTTGAAAGCGTTTATTATGTAGGAAACTTCGTTTTGTTATTTCACGTATTTTTCATCATGATTATTATAGAGCATTCATACACTTCAAAGGAAACAATGAAATGATAAAGCAGTTATTAGAAAAGGAGGGTCCTTTTTTATTTATTACTTTGAGAGTAACAAACGAGCATACAGTTCACCTTTTGAGGACTGAGATGGAATGCCCCGTCACCAGTAGTAAAGGTCTCCGGATCCCTACACTCACCGGACGAAACACAGCAACATTATACTGCTATTTTACGCTGGAATTCTGTGAGATCGTGGTCGTACGCCGGTCGAGCTGACCCATTCATTCTGCAGCTAGAAACAACCTGCAGTGTAGCTCTATTGTTGGTAAAATATGACCGTGTAGCCCTTAGTCATTTTTAAGACGCTTCAAAGGCTGCATTAGCCGTATGATTGTATATCACACTATCGACAGGTACAACGAAAAACTCCTACTTCGAAGGCCATACCAGGACGACCCCGTGTAGTTACGATCAGACGGGCAGCGAACGCCGCCAACGCTAGCAAACGGAACAAGGGTACAAAAATAAAAAAATATTAAAAGTCGCGACGTACCTGATAACTTTTGTATTTCAAAAGCATTTTTATTCTATCAACAAAAAAGAAGTTCCAGTTTTCATCTCTATAAAATATATCGCCTGTTTTTAGCCAGCCATCTTCTGATAATGTTTGCTCCGTTAATTCTTTGTTATTATAATATCCCTGAAACATTATATGTTATTAAAATAATTTATTATTAATACCTAAATTGTTTTAAAATACGTTACTTTTATAAAGTTGAGTATTAATTTTTATTTATATGTGGGGCCTCATGGCTACGGGGGCAAGAAAGGGTTATGTCGGACTTGCACCGATTAAAGCCGCACGATGTTCTGTCTGCGTCACTTATAGCAGCGCTACGGCCAATGCTTTCGCATATATCCGCGGCCCCGTCAGCCATCCCAGGACAACCACCTCTACAGACAAGGTACACGGAACACGAGCGCTCCTTCCTATACGGTCTCTCGTCTGCAAATGTGCAACAGAACCTTCCACGCCAGCTACCCAGAGGGCATTCGAAGCAGAAAAGCGAGCACTCCTAAGATTAATTAAACCCCCCGTAATGAATAGAGCTTTTAGTTGTAGCAACAGTGAAAAGTTTCGGGGCTACGAGATTACTCTGTCTAGACGTCAGACAGAGTAATGCTCTGCAGTTGGCTAGGTTTCGTACTTCTTGATTGTAATCGGACAATGGTCACGTCAATACTATACAAACACTTTACCATATCGTTGACAGTAAATTTGATATAGCTTAAAGAAAGAAACACATTTAAATAATTTGATCTCCTCACGAAGTTCAAGAATCTAGATATCCACACACAATGCACAGGGTGCATTTTCTATGAGATTTTCTGCCACGTACAGTTACTTTATGAAATTAGCAGTCCCCAACGGTATTTCAGAACCGATACAGTCTAGGGATCTTCAAGAAAAGAGCCTAATCCTTTCTCTCTCAACTCTTCTGGTGTTACAGATGTTTATGTTGTCTTGCTCGTTTGCCAACTTTTTGACAAAAAAAAGTATAAGTGGATATAAAAATGATTGTAATAATCACTGTCATAGTCAAAGATTTCAGTGATCACATACTTTGTACTTTAGAAAAATTATAAATTCCAACTCACTTTACCGGTTTTCTTGCAAATTTATTTGCTGTCCCAGCTACACTACTCTGGAATTCCTTGCCCGATGAAATCAGACAGGTCAGTAATAAAAATAGTTTGCAAGCAGTTTTGGTTCGTGATCACTTCAGTTATCTGAAGTCAGATAAATTTATCATCCACGTATGAAAATTATTGGTAGCTACCGCTATTGTATAGTATACAATTGTATATGTATATACATACATATATACATATATATATATATATATATATATATATATATGTATATGTGTATGTATTATTATTTGCTTGTATTAGTTATTTTTAGTTTTTTTTTCTCCTTTTATTAATTAGTTTATTGCTACCCCTATCATACACATATCTCACCACACCTTGGGTTTACTAGTAGAGAATGCCTTTGGCATTAAGTCCACCCTTTGTGAACTTTTAACTTTGTTAAGGTTAATGCAATAAAGAGTAAATAAATAAATAAATCTGTGTGCTTACTTTAAAAAGCGTAGGTCCTTTTACCCACAACTCTCCGGGAGTGTTCGGCTTAGTAACATCTTGAGAGGTCTCTACGTTGACTACCTGAAATATCGTAATAATAAATTATGATAATTATTTATTACAAATATATTGATATAAAGAATTCATTGGAGTATACATATGTGTACAGTACCAATCCGCATTAAATTGTATATATATCACAGGTCAAATTTCAAATTCAAATTTTAAGGTCAAATATCAAAAGTCAAATTTGGGTACTGTATATTTGGAAAAGACGGCAACACACTGCTCGACGGAATTTTCATAATACACACAACACAATAACACAATTAAAACAGACTTATCAAGGCATCCGAATGACGAGTGTATATAGTACCTAAGTGAATGTCCGATTTCATATACTATGAAACAGTGTAAACTAAGTTAGTATATCTATTGTTATTGACCAAGGCAATATGTTTAGTTATTACCAGATGACATGAACTGCGCAGAAGATGTTATAGTGCTGTGCATTATAGCCATGAGCAAAAACTAAGACAGTCATAGCACGTACATGGCACTATGGAAGTAAGAGATACTTCCCTAGTGCCATGTATGTAAAAATCGAACTGAATTCAGTCTCCTCAACTTAGGTAGGATTTAGGTGGATGGGTAAAATTTTAGGTGTTAATCGATTCTTACTTTTACTTCAACGCAATTCAATGGTTGCCCGCAAGAGTTGGGCACGCAGTTGAAATTAATATGTGATAAACCGCTTATTTCACTCATCCCATATCCAGTGCACACTTCCACTTCCGGATGGACGCCCTGTAATTATTGGAAAAAATTACGTATTATTTACTAAAAGCGATATTGGTATGCTAGTAAGTATAGAAATGTGTTTTTTTATTACACTGAGAGTAATAAACGAGCAGTACAGTTACATTACAGTTCGATGATAAGTGATTCCTGCAGCCTATGACATCTACTTTGACATTTACTTTCATCCTTGATTAGGAATCATAATGCAGATGCGTTGTCACCCTCGAGGATGGAGATGGAATGTCTGGTCACGAGTAATACAGGTCTCCGGATCCCTACACTCACCAGACGAAACACAGCAGCATTATACTGTTATTTTACGCTGGTATTCTGTGAGGGTGTGGTCCCGAGCAGCTAGAAAAAAACTAGCGAAGTAGAAGCATAATGCCAGCTATATATATATATATACATATATATATATACATATATATATATACATATATATATATACATATATATATATACATATATATATATACATATATATATATATACATATATATATATACATATATATATATACATATATATATATACATATATATATATACATATATATATATATATATATATATATATATACATATATATATATATATATATATATACATATATATATATACATATATATATATACATATATATATATATATATATATACATATATATATATATACATATATATATATACATATATATATATATACATATATATATATATATATATATATACATATATATATATACATATATATATATATATATATATATACATATATATATATACATATATATATATATATATATATATATACATATATATATATATATACATATATATATATACATATATATATATACATATATATATATATATATACATATATATATATATACATATATATATATACATATATATATATACATATATATATATACATATATATATATACATATATATATATACATATATATATATATACATATATATATATATATATATATATATACATATATATATATACATATATATATATATATATATACATATATATATATACATATATATATATATATATACATATATATATATATACATATATATATATACATATATATATATACATATATATATATATATATATACATATATATATATATACATATATATATATACATATATATATATACATATATATATATATACATATATATATATACATATATATATATACATATATATATATACATATATATATATATACATATATATATATACATATATATATATACATATATATATATACATATATATATATACATATATATATATACATATATATATATACATATATATATATATACATATATATATATATATACATATATATATATACATATATATATATATACATATATATATATACATATATATATATATATATATATATATATATATATATATATATATATATATATATATATATATATATATATATATATATATATATATATATATATATATATATATATATATATATATATATATATATATATATATATATATATATATATATATATATATATATATATATATATATATATATATATATATATATATATATATATATATATATATATATATATATATATATATATATATATATATATATATATATATATATATATATATATATATATATATATATATATATGTATATGTGTATGTATTATTATTTGCTTGTATTAGTTATTTTTAGTTTTTTATTAATTAGTTTATTGCTACCCCTATCATACACATATCTCACCACACCTTGGGTTTACTAGTAGAGAATGCCTTTGGCATTAAGTCCACCCTTTGTGAACTTTTAACTTTGTTAAGGTTAATGCAATAAAGAGTAAATAAATAAATAAATCTGTGTGCTTACTTTAAAAAGCGTCGGTCCTTTTACCCACAACTCTCCGGGAGTGTTCGGCTTAGTAACATCTTGAAAGGTCTCTACGTTGACTACCTGAAATATCGTAATAATAAATTATGATAATTATTTATTACAAATATATTGATGTAAAGAATTCATTGGAGTATACATATGTGTACAGTACCAATCCGCATTAAATTGTATATATATCACAGGTCAAATTTCAAATTCAAATTTTAAGGTCAAATATCAAAAGTCAAATTTGGATACTGTATATTTGGAAAAGACGGCGACACACTGCTAGACGGAATTTTCATAATACACACAACACAATAACACAATTAAAACAGACTTATCAAGGCATCCGAATGACGAGTGTATATAGTACCTAAGTGAATGTCCGATTTCCTATACTATAAAACACAGTGTAAACTAAGTTAGTATATCTATTGTTATTGACCAAGGCAATATGTTTAGTTATTACCAGATGACATGAACTGCGCAGAAGATATTATAGTGCTGTGCATTATAACCTTGAGCAAAAACTTAGACAGTCATAGCACGTACATGGCACTATGGAAGTAAGAGATACTTCCCTAGTGCCATGTATGTAAAAATCGAACTGAATTCAGTCTCCTCAACTTAGGTAGGATTTAGGTGGATGGGTAAAATTTTAGGTGTTAATCGATTCTTACTTTTACTTCAACGCAATTCAATGTCTGCCCGCAAGAGTTGGGCACGCAGTTGAAGTTAATATGTGATAAACCGCTTATCTCACTCATCCCATATCCAGTGCACACTTCCACTTCCGGATGGACGCCCTGTAATTATTGGAAAAAATTACGTGTTATTTACTAAAAGCGATATTGGTATGCTAGTAAGTATAGAAATGTGTTTTTTTAATACACTGAGAGTAATAAACGAGCAGTACAGTTACATTACAGTTCGATGATAAGTGATTCCTGCAGCCTATGACATCTACTTTCATCCTTGATTAGGAATCATAATGCAGATGCGTTGTCACCCTCGAGGATGGAGATGGAATGTCTGGTCACGAGTAATACAGGTCTCCGGATCCCTACACTCAACTGACGAAACACAGCAGTATTATACTGTTATTTTACGCTGGTATTCTGTGAGGGTGTGGTCCCGAGCAGCTAGAAAAAAACTAGCGAAGTAGAAGCATAATGCCAGCAGCATTATGGTTGCATTTTAGGCTAGTGATTGGAGTAGGACCACACCCTGTGAGGGTGTGGTCCTACTCCAATAGTGCTGACCCAATTATTCTGGAGCTAGTTAATTTCCTTAATTTCTAATTTTACGTAAAGTGAAGTAAAGCCTATATATACACCCCACTGTTCTCTCTAGAATGGTATTGGTAAATTCTGTCTACCACGTATTTGTATATTGACGGTTTTGACATATTTATTTATTTCTTAGATATGCAGATTTCCTCACTATGTTTTCTTGAACCGCAGAGCACGTGGTAAATCGGTACCTAAAATTGCAATTAAAATTACATTGTCACCGGAAATCTTGTCCGGGTCATAGGAGGCCTAAGCTCCTGTAAAAATGGTCCTTCTCCAGTTGAGACGACCAATTTGCGCCATATTTAGTTTATATATACAGCGTGGGACGTTTTTAATAAATTTGATCTTGATGCTTATTACTACATTCACGATGTGGTCTTAGTTTCAGAAAATCGGTGGCCCCATCCCTTCGTGTAAGGACATAAAGGTATCTAAGTGGAATTCTATTTTAACACTCTGTTTAGCCTAGCCGATTGACCCTACAATATAAACAATATATATACATACATCCACGTCTTTATTCTCTTGTAGAATAAGCATTACTGGCTTGTAAATTTATTTGAAAAATTTTAAAAATTATGAAAGCCACAGTACAACCATGTGGGTTGTATTGATAGTTTGTCAAGGTATCGTCTAGGTATGCAAAAAATGGTTTATGTAATGATTTTTAAAGTAAGCCCGGGAAGAGAAGCAGATGGAATATTTGATTTTATTTTTTCATCATCCAGCGTGGGAAGAAACCGATATCCATCTCAAAAGGCGCCTTAGCTGCGGTCGATAATTTATCTGCGACTGTACTCAAATCCACCCCAAGTTTTGGACAGGCATAATTTCTGGGATTTATGGGTTAATCATTTGCTTTATTTCTCTACGTAGTATAAATAAGTTGTTATATATTTTATTACTATAAGTTCGGTACCTTATGTGTCTGGAATATTTTACATTCATGGTAAATGTTAACTTTTATTTATTTACCTTGACATCGTCGATCAGTGATTGTGGCACTGCACTTCCTCCAATCATAATTAACTCGAGGGATGAAAAGTCACAGTTATCCCGATAGTTTGGATTCATAAGCGCAGTCAATAAATTGGGATTTATTTTCATGTCGGTGGGCTGTAAAAGAAATATTGAGGGTTGGGAGACTTTTAGCCCAATATCAACGTAGAGAAATCATGTCAATGTTTTATAATTAATCACCGCTTAAAATAATGGCAGGTTTCAAAAGTTTCAAATTAATAATTATTTTATTTAAATCTGTGAACGTCTACTTGTATTTATTTTTATTATAAACTTAGAATTTAAATTATTCAAGTTATCTATTATATATTCATAAAACACCCTTGTTAACACTTACGATAAATAAAGGATATGTATTATTTCCATAAGACAGCGGAGAGCCGTGAACCAAAATATATGTTCTTATTGTAGTAACAGTGTGTTTTTACAATTATGTCTAATAATAAATAGTCTCCTAATAGACTGCACGACCGAGGTTAAGGCGAGGCGAAACCTGGTATAGTAATCAACACGTTACTTACCTTATATACGTTGATGAGGTGATACGCATGTTCCACCGTTAATGGCAATGAAGATTGTAGTCTAGTGAATTGTAATATGGGAGACATCGTCATTATAATAACATTGGTAATCCATTGTATACTCGAGGTTAGCAATGTCAATCGGGTAGGGGTTGGAAATGTGGGATATTTTAACCTAAAAATATTATAATAAATCTTTCATATATATACTCTACAATGATAAGACATTTTATCAAAGGTGGAGCGGGAAGTAAATATCGATTGTTATCAATATTTTAAGGAAAGTTTGTTGTATTACATTGAATAAAAGGTTTGAAGGTAGATTGTAAATAAGAACGATAATATTTTAATCGAATAAATAGAAATGTCGCCTTTAACATTTGTAATTAAAAATATCACATTATATTATATTATAGTCTGTTTCTGGGGCAACCGTAAAAATGGATAAGAACTTTTGAGGGTCCATTGTTACTTTAAAACTTACATATAATATTGATTCAACAATAAGCTGGAGCAGAGATTCAAAATATATTATTAACCACAAAAGAAATTTATTATATATGTGAATTACAATTTTTAGAAGTATCTTTCTCCCTCCTCCGCTCGCGAGTCTAATTAGATAAAGCTGTAGAGGTCTTTGGACCAGCGGCAATACTCATTCACAAATAAAAAAGAAGTATCTTTTGTCATTTCGTCAGTTCTATTTTGACTTCTATTTCACCTTCCGTCTTATATAACAGAAAGAAAACTGTAATTCCTGCTTAAGAATTTAAGAGCATATTGACATAAAAATTGCTATCTTAAAAATATACAGTCTGTGCATCTAACCCTTGTCAACTGTCATTTGAAGTTGTTGCATTTTTTATTCTATATTGTACGTATGTAACAGAGCCATCTGCCAGACTTATTAAATTAAAATATAAAAGCATTTTTAAAGAGTTTATTTTAACTACCGACCGAAATACCGACGTTGACCATTGCGATGGACCCGACTTCATATCGCCGGTAATAGTGATAACCGTTATTAAAATAGGTGAAATAACACAAAAAATAAAAAAGTTAACAGAATAAGTAAAAATGGAACAAAGCTTGATAAAAATGAAGACAATGATAAATACGAAAATATCAAAACTCAAACTCTCTGGGCAAGGGCAATCCTAAGCATATATGAGCTGAACTTACTACGGATAGAAAGTGAGATCTCATCTCCTACTCAGCGTGCTCCCCGCTCGCGAGTCTAATTAGATAAAGCTGTAGAGGTCTTTGGACCAGCGGCAATACTCATTCACAAATAAAAAGAAGTATCTTTTGTCATTTCGTCAGTTCTATTTTGACTTCTATTTCACCTTCCGTCTTATATAACAGAAAGAAAACTGTAATTCCTGCTTAAGAATTTAAGAGCATATTGACATAAAAATTGCTATCTTAAAAATATACAGTCTGTGCATCTAACCCTTGTCAACTGTCATTTGAAGTTGTTGCATTTTTTATTCTATATTGTACCTATGTAACAGGGCCATCTACCAGACTTATTAAATTAAAATATAAAAGCATTTTTAAAGAGTTTATTTTAACTACCGACCGAAATACCGACGTTGACCATTGCGATTGACCCGACTTCATATCGCCGGTAATAGTGATAACCGTTATTAAAATAGGTGAAATAACACAAAAAATAAAAAAGTTAACAGAATAAGTAAAAATGGAACAAAGCTTGATAAAAATGAAGACAATGATAAATACGAAAATATCAAAACTCAAACTCTCTGGGCAAGGGCAATCCTAAGCATATATGAGCTGAACTTACTACGGATAGAAAGTGAGATCTCATCTCCTACTCAGCGTGCTCCCCGCTCGCGAGTCTAATTAGATAAAACTGTAGAGGTCTCTGGATCAATAGCAATACACACATAAAAAAGTGATGATTAGAAACTTGCCATTCATCAATATGTTTTCTCACTACATTTTCTCACACCTACTTGTATTGACAAAAGTTGGCCTTTGTTGAAAGGAGAATTTAGATTGGTTAACCCGTTACAAGTAATTGATCGAACCGGGGTTTGGCCCTCTCGGGCACCATCGAGTCATTTGCTTTCGCGCGCAGGTTTATGGGTACAAGCCGAGGCTCTCTCTCGGCGACGCTTGTGCTGGTTACCCATAAATAAAGGTCTCGGCTTAACCTGGTGAAGCTAATAAATGGGAAAGCACTCGCCATTAGCCATAAAAAGAGGAGAATTAACAAAATACTCTAAAATATTTTCCTCCCTCTTGTCTCACTATCAAATCACCGATATCGTTTTCTTTCAGGCTAAAGTGATGATAGTGTAAAATTGTATCAAACAGCTTCATGGTGACGCATTCTACTTGTATATTACGCGCGCAATTAGTCTCGCCTAATATTTTCGTTTAAACAAAAAGAAAGAAGTGTAACTTGATTAATAGACAGTGGTAGAGCAACACTGCAGTTTATGTCATGTATGCTGCAGAATTAATGGGTTAGCTCGACCAGGGTAGGACCACGCCCCCACAGAATACCAGCGTAAAATAGCATCATGATACTGCTGTGTTTCATCTGGTGAGTGTAGGGATCCGGAGACCTTTATTACTGGTGACGATGCATCCCATCTCAGTCTTCAAGGGTAAAAACGCATCTGCATTATGATTCCTTGTCAAGGATACTGTGTACTCGTTTGTTACTCTCAATGTAATAAAAAAAAAAGCTTTGTTTTTTTATGATATTAGTGGTATCAACAACAAACGATGTGAATTTGTTGGATGAATTGACACCTAGGACATATGTGGATGCCCTGTTACTAGTAGTAAGATATTTTTAACTGACCCGACGAAAAGAGAAGCCCTAAGTATTATTTTACGCTGGCGTTTTGCGTTTGAGAGTGGTCTTTCGCCAGTCCGAGTATTCAGAAAAGCATTTTTATAATTTAAATATAAGTTGATACATTACTGACCACCAGTATGGTGCTGCGATGGCTAAGTTTGCGTGCGTGATTACTGCGGCTTTGGCTAATCCCGTAGTTCCGCTAGTAGAGATTAAGAATGCCGTAGTTGTGTCGGGATCAAAATCATTGGCTCTAAAATTTAAAGGTTAGCTTAAATTATAAGATATATATACATAGTTATAGTGACATACATGCACAGAAACCCGGAAAGTTACAATTTTATAGCAGAAATATTTTAGTTCCTTTAATAGCAATCAAATCAAAAAGTCGCGACTCATAATTCGAATACTCTAACCAATACTTCACGCGACTGCGAAAAATATATCTTACCTAAAATTATCAATAGATTGTTCCATGTTATTGTCAATAAATTGCGCGAATTTGCAGTATTTATCACTGTCGTCAAAAGTTATTATATGTGCATTTGAATCGAGCCTTTTTAATGCATTTGTAACATCCAATGCTTTTTTGTTTTGACAGAATATAACTTTAGGCATTTCACATTGAAATATACCTTCCAGTTCCCCTGAAATGCACAATCTACACGTTAATAATAAGTAATGTACAAGGTAGCTTACAAAAATATATTATATTCAGTGCTTATTATAAAATTAAGGGTGAAACAGCTTCGCTAATTTTCGGTGATCACTGCGGCCATGGACATATGGAACATCCATTGAAGACGGTGAGTTAAGATTTAGAACGGAAGTGTATACATTGTAACCAACTAGTGTCAGTAACTGCTTCGATATTAAGATATTTTATGCTGTTATGCAGTGAGAACATGGCCTTTGCATGTTCAATACTTGTACAGGAAAATTCTAGATAAAATCTACGATATATAAACTAATAATTTTAACCATATTTCTTGAAAACTAAGTGGCAATAAACAATTACATAAAAGTTAACAGATCTTTAAAGATAAAGAAGAAGTGTAAGGTAATTATAAATATTAAATAACACAAAAATAAACATTATACAATAATAGAAGAAAAAAATGTTGATCAAATTACTAACCTATACTCAGTCCTATGTCAATACACCCAACGCCAAGTCCTAGGTATAAAGCCGCATAAAAAGGTATAGCAAGATCCAAATGATTCGGAGCCATAAGTATTATATTATCACCTACGTTTAGTCCTAAATTTTTAAGACTTACGGCACACTGTATTGATCTTTTCAATACTGACCCACAAGTTTCAGTTTCACCGGTTGCACCATCTATCTGTGAAGTAGAATTATAGTTTTTACTAACTAAAAATAAAAGCAAGTTAATGGTACATGCTGTCCTAAACAATATTCTAGTGTGTAGAAACAAGCACACAGTGCATCTGATAAGTGTTGGCTCATTAACACCTACACTTATTGTCAAGAAATATTTAAAATGCTCGTGCATTGTCAATGAGGAGTAAGATGAAATTCCACGTTACCAGCAACCCCCCCCCCCTCCCAGAAACCCCGGCTCCCTAAACTCTCTATACAGCAGTGTTATGCTCTTATTTCACGCTGGTGTTCTCTAAGGACATGATCATGGTCGATGCTATAGCCAGAAACCCGTTTAGTGTAGTACTATTCAAACTTAATGAGTACGTCGTTATTGGTAATTGCGCTATTGGTTTCCCTGCTTTTTGTGTGTGTGACAGAAACAGTAATTCCGAGTAGTTAGCCTTTCTTAGGTGGCACACTTCCATTTAATCAGAGATCTGCCCAAATTTTGTTGCCTAACGTGCAACGTGTGAATATATTTTGACGTACGTGTACAAAATATTTATTTGTGAACTGCCTTCATTTACCTGCAAAGTAAAATCAGGGGCTTCTCTAAGGCAATGTTGAATCATTTTCCCGAGATGAAACTGATCAGTGGGTATACCAGAACTCGCCACGATTCGCAACGCCTGCTTCTGTATGTACCAGTGGACTGCATCTATCGGACTTTTTTGAACACCCATTATTCTGTAAATAAAAGAATTTAATGAAATAAAACGTTGAAATTAATAATAAAAGGGATACTAACAACGTTAACCCATTAACAGCCCTAATTAAACTAAATTCTTACAAGTGGACTCATGAGAATAGTTTTAATTGGAATTTACGCAATAACGTACGATAAACCATTAGTTAAAAAGATAAATAATATAAAGAAACCAATTTAGTTTTGATATCGATAGCTTAATACAGTCGCCACGACCGCTGTCGTTAGACATACACAAGGACGCCCTATCACACTGAGCTATTAGTGTTGAAGATTGACATTTTTGTTTTATATAAAGCTTAGGGTATCTGATATTTAGTGATATGCGGCTCATAGACCCACATTCCTCTTAGACGATAATTCGTTGAATAATTAGGTTACAAAACTGATAATTAAATCTCCGGTGTGGTCGTAACTTTAGAAACAACAGTAGCGTTGAACAGTTTAAGGTTTATATATGCTTTACAATAAGTTCGGTACAAACTCAATAAGAAGAACAGGCAAAGAAGTATTATAGACGTTCACTCACTAAGAAATAGAAGGATGGACATTAGAAAAAGAATTAGAGAAAGTACAAGTTGCGGATAAATAAAAGTAGGCGCATGTACGATCAACTGGTAGCTTATGAGGACTTATTGCAACATTTTTTCAGGATTATGTTCCTATTAGGTATCTTTAATTTTTTTTATCTAACTAGATGCTTACTACTCATTCCATTTTTGTATTTTTTTTTATATTAGGTAGCTCAGTGTCTAAGTTCTTGCTAAATACACGGTACGCTAGCAAGCCGAGTTCTGCCCCCGGTGCAGGCACCAATGACCAATTGTTAATTGCAATTATAAGTGCTGCTTTACCGACGGCAAGAGAAACAACAGGGTTTTATATTTTTTAATTAATTAATCGATTATTTATTGAATAACAAGATCGCGCTATTTTAAAACAAAAAACTACGTCATAGAGTTTTTTACAGTTTTAAAGCCTAATAAAATTGATAAATTCTGCAAAGTAATTCCACAATTCTCTTAAGAGCTATACGTCATATCACCATTTCTAGAAAGATCAGCAGCTAAAATAAGACCTCAGCATCCTTATCATTTCAGCCCTTAACTAGTCCATTGCTAAACATAGGTTGCCTGTCACAGCGTACAACCCTGAGCCACCTGCATCCATCGACTTCCAGGAGACTTGCATATGTCACTCTATCTTATGGGGGGTCGTCTTACATTGCGGTGGCCAATATGATGTTGCCACTCGAGAACCTTTCTTCCACATGGGTTATCGGTTCTACGAGCTATAGGGCTGACCGTTGCAACTTCATTTACATTACTACCTCCATATGGTCATAAATTACCTATAATCTAGCCAGTACTTATTCCGTTAAACTTGACTATACAGACAGACGAACAAAAATGTAAATCACTTATTTGGTCTCAGTATTCGTATATAACCTCAGAGGTATTTTTTTACAAAAAATATTTTAATCATAGACGTAAATTTTCGATTGACAAGGACGTATGTTCATACATTAAAACTTGAATTGTACTATTATATACAAATAGTTATAATGATCAATTAATGATAATATCAAATATGTAATCTATTATGTAGAGATCATTATACCATTTTCGCCATATATATGCTAACAGTTCTCATAAAATTAAACTTTGACAGCATGATTCTGGATGCGGCATAAATGGGTCGGCTCGTATGGGGAAGGGCCACGCCCACTGTGAATACTATACAGCAGCATAACGCTGCAGTTTTCCGGCTGGTGAGTGTAGGGATGCAGAGAAACTTCACTGATTACAAGGCATTTCATTTTAGCTCTCAGGGTGACAACACGTCTACATTATAATTACTTAGCGAGGATGAATCTGGGTGCCATAGGCCGCAGGAATCACTTAAAACCATTGTGGATTCGTTTGTAGTATTCAATACAATACAATGAAAATACGAACACATTTTACTGCTTTCATGAACATATTTTAAAACAATATTAAAAACATCACGCTTACAAACAGTATCTGTATTCAAATATAATTAAATTTTAATAGCCTATTAGCAAATGTGTTTTTTTTAATTTGAGCGAAACATTTATTATCTATAAGAATAAAAGAATATAAATTGTCTAATTTGTTGTAAAAGTTACTCACGTATGGCCAATGGTCTAATATTGTAAGAACACTAAAAGTAATAATATCTTATATATTGTAATATTTTACAGTGGTATAAAGATAATCGATAAAAGACTCGCACAGAAACGCAACATCAGTGCACTCACACAAACATCAATGCAGACAAAGTGCTTCAAAATCAGTGTTGCCAAGTATTTAAACAAGAAATGACCTATGATATTTTAAAAAGTTGCTAGATTATAAAAAATTCCGTACGTAGAGTATGAAATTTAAAAAACAATTTAATGTTGGCCTCTTGTTAACCTCTTTTTGGGTCGGGTAGATAAAAACCAAACAGTAGTCATCTTTATTTTAAAGCATTTTAATTAGTCACCTAAACTAAATTCAACAGAATATTCATTTTACTTTGATGGTTTTGGTTCCTTTTAGAAAAAGAAATGAATATTTTGTTGCTTCACGTTTACTATTTGTTTAAATAATCTTGTTTCTAATATTTAAATGTAAAACATAGATAAATGAAAGCAATGAAAAGAGTTGTTAGAAGAGATAACATTTAAGTAAAACTTGACATTTTAATATTTGAGATTTGATATGACGGTATAAACTGTTAATCTCTCATTAAAGGTTTCGGTATAATACCGTCTATCACTTTTTCTCACTTTGTTATATCCTAAATTCGTTGTTTATCTGCAAAAAGATAATGCATGTATTTTGTGTCCTTTAAAGCAATTGATACGTACGATTGTACCCCGAAACTGATTAGCTCAAAGGCGTTAGTTATATAATGATGGTATATGATATATATATATACATATATATATATATATATATATATATATATATATTAGTTGTATATATTAATATGGTAACTCTTTGTGTAGTGTTCAATGTGGTGTTTGTCAATATAATAAAAGAAAACGCCAAACATTTTGGTTAATAATTAATATATGCTTATTTGATATCTTCTGGTAATAACCAAACATATTGCTGTAGTCGTAATTTACCATGGGGACAAAATATGGGTACAAATACCAGGGACACTTATCCATTCTTTGTTTCTACTCAGCATACCCTCTACTCATGAGTCATAAATGTCATTAGACACAGCATCACACATACACAAAAAAAAACATTCTTCGGTCGACTAATTCCACGACAATGACACGGGACATTTTACAAATACATCTGTAGATGTTAATCAAGGTGTTAGGGCCTACTCTAAAGGTAACAATGTTAATTAAGGTGTTAACTTTTCTAAAGGAATCAATTTATCTAGCACAAATATTGATTATATTTAGGCAAATTATTTTATTAATATTAAATAAATTTAGCTTAAGACTCGAGATTTATCAGAGGATTCCTTAACCTGAATCCTGGTCACGAGGTCGTGTTTTAGGGCACCGCTGTACTGATATAAAATATGTATATATTTATAGTTTCACTATAATAATTTGTATATTTTGTAACTATCCAATACAGTGGAATTTGTATTTCCGATAAGAATTCGTATTAATAAATCGATAGTATAAAACAATTGTCGAATTGTTTTTCTAAAGGCTGGCAGGGGTCTCAATTTATCCTTTCCTGTTTATTTCTTTGTTAACGGCGTAAATATTTATATCACGCCGATTTTCTTTACACGTTGACGTTATGAAATCTATAAAGTAAGATAGTATCGTATCGTTCGTATTGTTGTCTTTTAAGTAAATAAAATTGTATATTCTGCATTGAACTAAATAGTTAGTTTAAATAAACCCCGGAAAGAAGTTCTTATTCAATGTTTACCCCATTTTATTAATATTACAATGTATTATAATTTTAATATACATTACAAACGTATCATATTTTTATTTTATACAACCATAAAATATTTTTATTGATAAGGTTTAGTAACAATTATTCTTATACAAGTTTTCTTATGCAACTTTAATTTTAATTCTAATCTTGTATGATACAGCGAAAATTTCTAGAACAATAATGATAAACACAACAGATAATTTTTATTTGTTAATCGGATAAAGATAGATAGTTCCCTTAGATGTCAAATTATTTTAAATTATATTAAATGATGATTAGTACCAAGATAAGTAATAATTTTTATTAGCACGTGCGCACCGTAAATTCGATTCTCCTTGCCTATAATAATGAAATTTTATATTCAACCTTTTAATTTTCTCGATAAAAGAAAATATCTTTAATAATTTTGCTTTTGTGACGATATATATATGTATGTAAAATAATTTCAAACACATGTTAATTTCACCTTTCTGCGCTACGGCTGCACGATGGAGGTTTTAGGTTTTTCTTGTTCTTTCGTTTATGTTTTATGAAACTGAAATTAGCAAGTACGCAGTTTATCTGATGGTAAGTGATCACTGCAGTCCATAAAAACCTTCCTCAATCTTCAACAAAGATTGAAGGGAACATGCGTTCTCACAAAAGTAACAATAAGTAGTAAGTCTGGGTTTACAAAACTATATTAAAATAAAAATAAAAGTAATAAAATAAGAAAACAATTAAAACCTGACATCGAGTAATCTCGTCATCGAGTAAAATAGGCAAACTATTTTACACATATGATATGTACATCTTTGGCTTAAAATAATTTATAGCTAAATATTTTTTTTTTTTAGAAATCTGAATTTATACAATTTTATTTCTAAAAGAACAACGTTTACTTTGTGATATGATTTGTATAAGTAATAGTATGTCGATATATTTACTAGAAACTACGACATTTGTAATGCAACGAATATATGTAGTAAACATGTACCAAAGATTGCATTAATATTTTATTGTTGCTTGCATCGGGGTGCAATCGCCCGTACACGACCAAATTTATTCTTATCTGGAGGAGTTTCAGTTTAAGATCGAAAGAGTTGGCATGATTTAGTAAGGACCACTCCCTCACAGACAACGTATGGCTGAAGTAACAGTAGAATAATGGTGAATTTCGTATGTTGAGTATAGGGATCCCTGTTGGGGTGTGACATGCGTTGTCGTTGTTGTGTGTATCTTGAATCTATATTAAGAATGGGTGTGCGTGTTTACAGGTGTACCGCGTACTCATTTATTTATTTATTTAAGCTTAATATACAGTATGTATAAAGGCGGACTTAATGCCATAGGCATTCTCTACCAGTCAACCTTAGAGCAATGCAGAGATGAAATGAGGTAGGTGTATGCTTAAAGAACTATACTATTATATTATATAAACAATGTATGCGTAATTATAACAATACATATATAACTGGACATATATAACAAGTAAAAATATCACCAATAGTTCCATAAATAAAGCAAGAAAATTAAACACAAAATTTAAAAGAATATACATTTAATATACAAATGAATAGCAACTATTTTGAAGTAAATTTGTAGATATATTAATTTATATTTCACGAATGTTATTGATACGAAGGATATTGCTGCGAGAACGGTTTCGTGAATTTTTTTCTTACACTCCGCGCAAGGTTTCCAAATGGCACTGTAATGCCATGTCTTGATTTTCCGAAAAAAAGAAACATTTTCAGTACAAAATCTAACAAAACAATACTTTATTTTAGATGGGCGATTAAAAGTAGAAACTTCCATTTATTCTACTTATATCTTGGATATGTTTCATATTTTTTAAAAGTATTTATATTAATACTGGCATGAATTGAAACTATATTAGCATTCAGTAAGTTTCAGTATTAGTTCTGCAACAGGTAATTTTGTACTCTTGTTTTAGCCGAAATTGCATTAATTTTAATCAATTGCAGTTATTGAAAATGTGTTATATCCTGTAAATGAAAAGAACTCAGTTAAATTGGAAATTTATATTAAAGTAAAGGATTTTATAAAATAAAACTAATCTAAATAAAATAAAAATCACGTTAATTTAATATATAGGTCTCATTAGTAGGAAACAATTAATTATTTTAAAATAGGTCATTGTCTTCTGCTGTTGTAAAACTGAATGAAACCGATCGGAAAGCACCTGATCATTAACGATTCGAGCCGCTCTCCGTTGAATGCGAGAAAATAGGAGAAGCTAATACTGGGGTGCCCCGGTCCAGAGATGAAAACAATATTCCATGTGCTCGAACTTGCGCTTTGTAACATGAAACACAGTAGGCCGTCACAAAATACTATCTTGCTCTATGTAGCGCGCCCGCTGTTTTAGAGACCAATTTGGCCTTAAACTGAATGTCACTCAATATTCAACGCCAAGCATTTCGATACAAGCGGAAGTAGCAAGGGGAGTGATTTCAAAGTTAGGAGATGCATCAAAGGCATTCATTTTAGCTGTAAACGCGCAAACTTGTATCTTTGTAGCATGAATTGGACTACGTTTTGTCAGCTCCGATCTGAGACTTTGTTTAACAATATCTCGACCTCAGACACAAATTTATTCCGGCATTCATTGACGTTTTCCCGAGAAATATTCGGCCAGTGAGTAATGCATCCACTGCGCTGTCATCCGCATAGCAATGCATTTTATTAATTTGCAACATATCATTGATATGAAGAAGAAATAAGGCAGGTTCTTACCAGCGAATGCTGGTTTTCTCCAAGGCACACAGGGTTGGAGAACACCAGCATTCGCTGGTTTAGAATCGGAGCACGCACCCTCGACTGCGACCTTGGTGCTATGATTTGTGAATCAGCTAGTGTTCCTCTAGGTACCTCATGAGTCTACAACGGATTTCATTATTTTCGAGAACAATGTAGTAATAGCAATAGACCTGTAGTTGAACAGATCTGAGCGTGATCACCTTAGGCATCGAGTGCACCAAATCTGTACTCCAGCAGTTCAGGACGTCGCCTAAAGAGACATCCTTAGCACAATTGGAGGGATTCTATCGAACCCACTCTTGTTATCACTATTGAGGACTAAGTTAGTGTACCTCGTATCGTCACCAGCATTAAGGATCTATGGACACTCACCCGATGAAACACTGTAAAGTTATACTGTTATTTTATGCTGGTATTTTTTGAGATCATGGCCTTTTCTCATTCAAACCGCAGTTACGAAGAAACAGCTGCGTGCCTATATCATTCTAAAGTATCTATAGTATCACATTCATCATCATCAATTCAATATAACATTGAGACTCCTATTTGATTTAGAAGCATTATTTTGGGATTGTTTCCTGATCACTAAATTTGCGCAGGATTTATTATAGCTCTGTATGTGTTGACTCAAATGCACATGAACCCGCTAATCACCTCACTCCAAACCTTGAGACCTCCGATCTTGTATATGCAGGCAGTATAAATGGGTTTGCTTGACCGTGGAAAAACTACGCCCTTACACGATACCTGCGTGATATTGTAACATAACGCTGGTTGATAAGTATACATGACGATGCCTAAGTATCATTTTTTCTTTCAGAATCATTTCTGGATGTAAATGATTGTGGGTTTTAGTCGTCACTTACAATCAGGTAAACTGTATGCATTCGAAGGTCAATAGTGGTGTATGAATCGATTAGTGACAGGTAAACATACATGTACATTTAGTACAGCCGTATCCGAGGACGACAACTTATGCTGAACACATATTGGCCTTATCGTAACTAGTATCCAAAAATCAGAAACCAGCTAAAGCATATGGATCGCAATAGCTTTAGCAATAGTTGAGACCTTATTCGTTCTTAAAATAAATAACAAACTTTATTAATACGCTTGCTGCTGGTCGCCTGCTTAAATTCATTTTAACATTTCATATTCTTAATTTTAAAGTAAAAAGAAACAATCTCTTATTATTTCCATTTTCCTGGGTAATATCAAGAAACGCGCCTAAAGCAAAAACTAGCTTACCGTTATCTTAATATTAATATAATTTTAATAATTTTTAAGGAGCTACTATGTGAAAATACAAAAGTTGTGATTCCTCTTGAAGGAATGTCATTCTGAATTTTTATGACTAAAGTTGATCTTATAGGAAAATTGCGAATCACTTTCAATGCTCTAAAGATATGCTAATGAATTCTATTAAGTATTTCAAAAGTTTAACATAACATGAAATGTACCTAAGAAACTGAAACCTAGCAAAACAATCCAGCGTTAAGACCTAAGAATGATATTGAAAAAGAACCGTTCAAAGGATCAACTTTATAATTTGGAAGTATTTGGATGGAAGGTCGAGAGGTTTGTCAACAAGTACAATTAGAAGGCGATTATCGGAAATCTTGTCTGAAAGGATATCTCGTAAGATATCACTTTTAAAGAAAGCAAATATTAATGCTAGATTAGAGTCGACTCTTGACGACAGGTAGAACTTGCGGTGTGAGAGTTCGATTTCTACAGACGTCAGTGCACAAAACACGTCTCCGTGAACATTGACAAATCGAGTGGGTTCAATAGAATCCCCTCAATTGTGCTAAGGATGTCTCTTTAGGCGACGTCCTGAATTGCTGGAATACAGATTTGGTGCACTCGATTCTTAAAAAGAGGTGATCGCTCAGATCCAACCAACTACAGGTCTATTGCTATTACTCCATTGTTCTCGAAAATCGTATAAGACTAATCGAGTGTAGGAATCCAGAGATCCTTATTACTGGTGACGATACGAGGTACATTAACTTAGTCCTCAATGATGACATGTTGTGCTTATCTTATGTATCGTGTATCGCATATAAAAACGTTACCTTTGCAAAAGAACGCAATCGGCAAATATAATATTTATCATCACTATATATGTATATATATATATATATATTTGCTGCTGTGTGGAGTAAAGAATTTTCAAAGATCACACAAAGTAACTTTTCTAGTAAGTTTTCTAGTAAATTTTCTATCAAAAATGAACCGTCTGTACCCAGTTCTCTTTTCAACTGGGATGGTATTTTGTAATTTCTAGGCCTGATTTGCGACAACGAAACTTATATAATGGCTTTTCAGTATTTGTATTTAAATTAAGACATAATCTATTTTATTTATGGAATTGTGGATATATGTATGTAGGTACCTAGATATCGCTTAAACTCATGAGATTGCTGTGTAGTCTGTACATTTACTACATGACTCTGTCGAGTTACAATTGGAATTTTTGTCACCGAGTTCACACTATAAGTTTATTTATCCAGCATCTCGTTTGCATATAGCTTAATCTCCAGCATTAGGTCTACATTAATACGGAGTTTATTGGTGCGAAATTAAACTGGCAAGAAAGAACTTTTTAATCAAATCCGTGCAGTTTCTGAAACCCATTGAATACTACGTCTTTTCGATTGATGATTTTGAATTGAACTATCCAGTCAAATAAGTTCCAATATAACACTGGAAGCTGTACTTTATTTTTTTATTCCAAGTCAACGTTCTTTGTCGTATTCGACGTGGTAATTTCTTTAATATATCATTCCAGAGTCTGTATTCAGACCACAGATTTATATATATATAAGGTGACCTCGCAGCAGTAGAGTAGTTTCACCACGACAATGCCTTCGTCTATTTTGCTAAGGTAACGTGCAACGTGGTAACGTTTTCCTCAATCAACAAAAAAAAGAGGTTGTTAATATCCTCACATGTGTCATATCCCACTTGTAGTATCTGATAATCTGTTAGATGTAACTGAGCCAAGGTAGGTACATCCCCCTCTAACTCCTTAGTCGGTTACTTTCACGCTACCTTTGTACTTACTCAGAAATGAAGATTTCAGCTGAGTGCTCTAAACCCTCGGGCCACCTTTCAAATCGGTGAAGCTGTATAATCCTTCGGGCTAACAATGGCCATCGACTTTAAAAAAAACAACATTATATATTACCATGTTTACTACTAGTACTATTTATACTACTAGTACTATTTTACTTTTAGTATTCTGTAAGTTCGTGGTCCTTCCGGTAGAGCAGATCCGTTTATGTTGCAGCATGGCTCTACCAATATATTTTAATGTAATTAGAGGTTCACATACGAACATACAATTCACGTGATGATAAATAAGGCCTATACCCATAACACGCATATTCTCTGTCGATTAAAAATCATAGTTCAGATTCCGTAACGAGCTCTCTGACTTCTTTTATTTACCATACGATATACTGTCAACAATGTATCGTCATTCGAAAATGTCTGCGTATTGTAGCGACGCCGATATTATCGGGAAGACTTTTAAATACAGTTATTCTAAACTCTACCCTTTTTTTTGTTTATTGCCTTATATCACAAGGATTTTTGTCCTGTCGAAGAAAGTGGTCTTTTTTCAGTAATTATTTATCGAGTGACAACAGAACACCCGCTGTTGCTTCCAGTTTCCGTAGGTATATTTTAACCCCTTTTACCATATTTCGGATTGGTCACAGCTGTATTCTAAGAAACATTGCATTATAGGTGGGGTTGATCAAATAAATAATTTCATTGTCATCCAATTTTATTGTAAATATTTTTTAAGCATCTGTGTTATTTATTGTATTAATAGACGTGAATAAAATATAACAAAGGTGTCCAATATTTATTGTATAAATATGATTCTGAATTGTTTCTATTATTTATAGTTCATTTATTTTTTATTACTTTAATAGGCAAAAATCGACGTTTATCTCTTTTCTTATAATATTGCCGGTGGTAAACGAGCATACAGTTCACTTGGTGTTAAGTGATCAGTGCAGCCCATGATATATATATTCATCCTAAACAAAGTTTCAAAATAAACGTATGATGTGATTGTGTCACACTCGATGATCAAGATTTAGTACATCGTTACATATAATTCGGTTTTATACTCTACATCCACCATACGAAATACATGTTATTTCACGCTGATATTAAGTGAGTGCGTGGTTCTTCTCAAGTTGAGCCGACCCCTGCATACAGAAAGTAAGCGGAGGTCAAGCGTAGGTAAGCTTACGTTACGTTTTTGTGATATTATGCACTTTAATAACATTTTGTATAATATCCCAAAAATATTTTATAAGAGAGTTTCGGCTTTCCTTTTTGTTTCTGTTCTCGGATATATATATATATAAATATAAGTGATATTTTTTCTGACTTATCAAACTAATTATAGCTATGTAGATGGAGGAATAAATAAAAGACGAAAATAATAAATATTAACAAATTTCTTGTTAGTATTTATCGTTTTTTGAAATGTAATGTTTCTCTACATTAAACGTAATCTGGGCAGAAATTTAATCGATATATGATATGCATACTGTTATTTGTTATCGGTCTTTCTTTCTTTACCTCCCTTGTTGACTATTCTCTTTTCATATCTCTTACCATCTTTTTCAGCATAGCTCTATTCACTTTTGAGGACGCAGTTGTGGGAAGTTCTTTTAAGAAAATCACTCCTCCCCTCAATTGTTTCGAATCTGTTAGTGATTCTGAAATTAAAAACCAGTTAAAATTAATAAAATAACAATCATTAAAAAACTTTTTAATACATATTCTCGTGTAATGGTGTTAGTTTATGGTTAAACCTGAAGTTATCGTGTTTGCATCGAAATAACAATGTTATATGATAGCGAAAACGCAGAAATTGTAATGGATTTTTGTCTCACCTCTGAGGGGGCCTATAGCCAGAATTTGGACTTATATTTTTTGGCTTTTTTAATAAAATAACAATTATTAAAAAAACATTTTAATGTTGTGGATATTCTGGTGCCATAGTGTTAGTTTATGGTTACACCTGAAGTTATCTTGTTTGCATCGAAATAACAACTGTTATATGATAGCGAAAACGCTGAAATTGTAATGGATTTTTGTCTCAGCTCTGAGGGGGCCTATAGCCAGAATTTGGACTTATATTTTTTGGCTTTTTTAATAAAATAACAATTATTAAAAAAACTTTTTAATGTTGTGGATATTCTGGTGCCATAGTGTTAGTTTATGGTTACACCTGAAGTTATCGTGTTTGCATCGAAATAACAACTGTTATATGATAGCGAAAACGCTGAAATTGTAATGGATTTTTGTCTCAACTCTGAGGGGGCCTATAGCCAGAATTTGGACTTATATTTTTTGGCTTTTTTAATAAAATAATAATTATTAAAAAAACTTTTTAATGTTGTGGATATTCTGGTGTCATGGTGTTAGTTTATGGTTACACCTGAAGTTATCGTGTTTGCATCGAAATAACAATGTTATATGATAGCGAAAACGCTGAAATTGTAATGGATTTTTGTCTCACCTCCGAGGGGGCCTATAGCCAGAATTTGGACTTATATTTATTGGCTTTTACTGTGTCTTCTTCCTTCTACTTACGTGTTCGCAATAAAGTTATGAGTCATTGACATTGTCAACGAAATTTTATATAAAAAAGAGTGTATAAAGATGATTTACGTTTAACCAAATCCTTAATTTCTTGAGCAATCAGCGGATAGTTGTCATGGGGTACGACGCACGCGACTACTAAGTCACCACACTCATCGTCTGGAATGCCAGTCACTGCCACGTCTAGGACACCGGGATGTTTCATAATGACAGCTTCAATTTCTATTGGCGATACCTGTCAAGAATAGAACGCTTTACTTTTACAATGTTTTATGTAGTTTTTTTTTATTTTACCTTAAACTACTGAATGTTAAGAGGGGAAGTGCAATTAATTATATCAAAAAAAAATTATAGCTTATACTATATGCAAAATGTCAGCGTGGAATAGCAGTTTTCCACGATTGTGTTTCATATGATCGATTTAGATAAAGAGAAATCCCATTTCCACTCGCAGGAGCGTCTTAATAAAGAATCACCCCAGGAGACTCATATGGAATGCCTCGCAACTAGTCTCTGCTTCTCCCGTTCCATACATAGCAGCATAAGCATTCTTATGCTGCTATGTATGGAATGGGACAAGCAGCATAAACATTCATTCATGAAATAAATAGCAGCATAAGTATTCTTATGCTGCTATGTATGGAACGGGACAAGCAGCATAAGCATTCATTCATGAGATAAATAGCAGCATAAGCATTCTTATGCTGCTATGTATGGAACGGGACAAGCAGCATAAGCATTCATTCATGAGATAAATAGCAGCATAAGCATTCTTATTCTGCTATGTATGGAACGGGACAAGCAGCATAAGCATTCTTATTCTGCTATGTATGGAACGGGACAAGCAGCATAAGCATTCATTCATGAGATAAATAGCAGCATAAGCATTCTTATTCTGCTATGTATGGAACGGGACAAGCAGCATAAGCATTCATTCATGAGATAAATAGCAGCATAAGCATTCATTCATGAGATAAATAGCAGCATAAGCATTCTTATGCTGCTATGTATGGAACGGGACAAGCAGCATAAGCATTCATTCATGAGATAAATAGCAGCATAAGAATTCTTATGCTGCTATGTATGGAACGGGACAAGCAGTATAAGCATTCATTCATGAGATAAATAGCAGCATAAGCATTCATTCATGAAATAAATAGCAGCATAAGCATTCTTATGCTGCTATGTATGGAACGGGACAAGCAGTATAAGCATTCATTCATGAGATAAATAGCAGCATAAGCATTCATTCATGAGATAAATAGCAGCATAAGCATTCTTATTCTGCTATGTATGGAACGGGACAAGCAGCATAAGCATTCATTCATGAGATAAATAGCAGCATAAGCATTCTTATGCTGCTATTTATGTCAGTGTTCTATGCGGGAGCGGTCCTATGTAAACGATCCATTGGTATCAAAGCTAAAAACAATTTACAGCGGGGTTCTACCACCGTTAATTATCAATTATCAAATTAATCCAATAACAAAAACTGAGGGTAGTGAAACTTACTTGATGATTACGATATTTGAGGAGCATTTTCAAACGATCGACATAGAATAAATTCCATTGCTCATCCCTGTAAAAAAGATCACCAGATTTTATCCATCCGTCTTCCGTTAATATTTCCTCAGTTGCTTTTGGATTGTTGTAATATCCCTAAAATAGTAAACAATAAAGTATAACACGTTAACTGCCATTAGTTTAATAAGTACTTTGATTGATTGATGATTGATCAGCATCTCAGAATATGATTAGTGTTAAAGAAAACCATATAACAATAAATATATGTATTGAATGTGAGTTTGCGTTTAAATCCATAAGTTATAGATATTGAGAGTCACATCGCTGGTCACCCCTGAGAACTTAGGTAGAATGAGCAACCGGTAAATGGGTCTACGGATCCTTATACTCACCATCCGAAACACAATTGCGTTAAGCAGTTATTTCAATCTGGTGTTCTTTGGCATGAGCGTGATCTTCCCACTGACTATGCTGCATCTAGGAACATGTTGCAGCGTATCTCTATCGTTGTTAAAGTTAGCTAAAAGCATTGATAACGCGTGGTCAGTTTTATATCTTAAAGAAATTATGCTAAATTTAATAAGAAATATTTGGCTATATTGTTGTTGTTTTTATATGCGCGGATTGTGCCAATGTGCCAAAATATATGTCAATTATCAAGACCAAGCGTCCGTTATGTTACTCTTCTTGGTTATACGATTTTTGTTCAAAGAAGCATATTTGACGTAATGTAATGTAATAACATAAATATTTTCGCACCTTAAAAACGACCGAACCTTTCAGCCATAGCTCGCCAGTAATGTTAGGTTCCATGACGTCTAGTTCTGTAGCTGGATCTACTAACTGAAATTATAACTTACTTTTTAGCTTTGGTGTTCATAGTTTATATAACATAAAATACATTTATAATTTTTGTTTGATATTACAAACGAATTTACCTGACCCTTTTCCCTCTCTCATTTTTGATAAGTGGTAAGGTAATCACAATGCAGGTGCATTGTTACCTATGAGGGCTTAGATTGAATACCTCGTAACTAATTAAAAGTTCATCTATATTAGTTCCCTCGCCAGACCAAACTCATTTGTTTACGCTTTATTTTACGCTGAATATTCAAGGAAGTTTTGTTCTACTCCGGTCGAGCTGACGTACGAGTATTCTACATATAAACTTTTGTCATGTATTAAGTTAGATAAGTTAGATAAGTAGACGGTTAGACGGTGTTTTATACGGTGAGTAGATAACATATGCACTCTTTATAAAAAGTCGTGTCTTTTACGTTATAGTTACGAATAATAACATAACGATCATACTTTAAAATTGGCTACATATTTAAGGTCATTTTGTCTCGATTTGTAAAAGTTCCTTCATTTCAGATTTAAAAAAAATCGAATACTCATTGTAAATAAATATTGTTTTTTTATTTCTATTTAAGAATATTTTGTTATTTTGCTTAAGGGAATGTTTCACATTAACTTGAACTGAATTAATATTACTTCATAATTTTACTTACACGACAATGAAGATGCGGCAATACTCTGCCGGAATAAATTAAAATCACTACATAATTTTACTTACACGAAAATGAAGATGCGGCAATATTCTGCCGGAAGAACCTGAGTAAGTAGAAAGTGGGTTCAAAGCAAGTCCTCCTATTTCAGTCATTCCATATCCTATATAAACATCCGAGCCAGTTACATTCTGCAAATTAATAGTGTTTAAAATTTGATATGCTTATTACTGTGGTAATTCAATTATAAATTGAATAGTTAACAAAAAGCGAAACAAGTAAATATTATGTTCACAGTAGATAGTTCTATTCTACTCTCCTTTGTTTTCAAAAATCAAAGATATACTGGTAGGAATACGATTCAAGGGCTCGGAAGTAGTAATGACAAGGTTCAAGGTCAACAAAGAGCTTTTTGGCAATGTGTGAAATCTTTCAAAATTGTCAGGAGGAATACTTATGGAAACGTAAGTATTTTCTTTATCAGTTACTAAAAATCAAGTTATTAATATTAAGACTGAGTGACGATAGTGACGTGATAAAGTGTTAAAATGTGTAGTGAAATAGCGCAATGGTGGATTTGTTAATTTTTAGATTATGAAGATTAATCGTGGATTTGTTAAAGACCACAAAATTAACGAGATATCATTTCACATAGAAAATTTCAAAAATTGACTTAAAATAAAATTATACTAATTGTTTAATATGTTAATAAATGGAATAATTGAATTATAAATATTCAAAAGCTTTGGTACTTCGCTATTTTTCGTTGTATATTTTTATAACGGCACGTTCACCTCATTGCGAGATGACCCATCCTTGCTGCAGTAGTTTTTAGCAGAAACTATTATATTTAGCAGGAACTATCTGTGTAGTGTACTTATAAATTTAAGTAAAGTATAACTCAATTTATTATATACTATTGAACTGTGTGTTGTTACCTTTACATTTTCTAAAAGAGTTTGCGGCACGGCACTACCTCCTAACATTATGGTGTTAAAACATGTAAAATCACATTTATCACGCTCTCCAGGTTTCATTAAAGTTGTCATCATTGTGGGACTAATAATCATGTACGAAGGCTGGAATAATTATTAATAATAATTAATCTATACATATAATAAAATAGTAAACAGTAAGTAGAATTTTGTCTGTTTGTCTGTGCGTTAATCTCCTAAATTACTGAACCATTTTGGATACGGTTTTCAGTGATGTATTCATATAAGTTTGGGCTAATATTTCGCAATCTTTTCTTGCCCATGAGGGACATGGACAAAAACAGATTACGGGGATGTTATTTAAGAAATATTTAATAAGTTTAATGTGGATATATTAGTAGAATGAGTAGATTTTACGCGTTTACGCATATAAACAGCAAATAAAACTTACACACTCCCGACTTAATTCCGAGTAAGAGACAGAGAGATTAGAGATTAGATATTAACTTTCCAAATTGAATTTATTAACATTTTACATTTTACACGTGACTTAGTGGTTAATGTCTGGTACATTTCTATTTGGTTCTAGGTACAATCCCAGCCGGGGAACAATATTTGTGCATCACATCCTGTTGGTTTCAAGTCCGACATACAAAGCAAGACGTGGTCCTTAACTGCTGGTTTGATCAAGCTCAGAGACAATTAACGAGCTACTAAAGTACTGTGCTTAGTGTTTCTAATGCAAGAAGGGTGTCCGTAATAGACCAATGGTGATCGCCATAGTTCAGACGATTTACTAAGTAAGTAAGCTAAAGGGGCATTCGAGAGAGCTATATTGCTCATAGAAACAATAGTTCGAAGAGAAAATATTTTCGAGTTACATCCTCGCATAAGGAATTTCAGTGTGGGAAGATCCCAGAGAATCTTTAACATAAGACTATATCTAGTGAGTGATTAGACGATATATGCAGGTTGCTCAGAATATATAGGTAGGTGGAGGTAATCTGACGATGAACTAAATCGTAAAAAAACAGTAAAAGGAAAGAAATAAATATAATTAACGCACTACGTACCTTATATTTATTGATAAGAAAGTAGGTGTGTTCCGGCGTGGTAGGCAGTGAGGTTTGCACTCGAGTGAACCTCAAAATTGGTGACATAACGAAAATACTTGTTGCGGATAACCATTGTAGGGGAGATAAAATTAAAGCACTTTCTATCGGCGTGGGGTACTTAGACCACATTACCCTGGAAAGAGGTTTTCTTTTTCAAAATAATTTATTTACAAAATACTGGTATAAGAGCGACAAAAGACAATATACATATACATTTATTATAAATATTATTGAGTAGGTATTCCATGAAAATGATGGTCTACTCGAGTCAAGCGACCCATTCATGTTACTTCCAGTTATTAGCTTAGCTTAGCTGCAGTATACCTGTCACATAAAAAAATTCATCAACATCGAAAGGTTGTTGATTTGTTAGGATAAAGATGATGTTTTTTTATATACAGATGATACTACGAATAATCAAGATGGTGTATATAAAAGCGATGTCGAACACGAATTGTTTTGCATTATACCTAGTTTTAAAATAGTTTTATAATTTTACCAGAAGTATGAAAGTGCGATTGCAACGTTTTTGTGTGTGAGCGCAGCGTATTTGGGTAATCCAGTGGTGCCACTTGTTGAAAGCAATAAACATATCGTCTTTTCCGGGTCGAAATTGGCAGGTCTGAAATATTACAGTTTATAAAATGTACAGTTTGATAAAACTTACTCATTTTATTTTAGATATTTTTTCATACTGGGTGATATAATAATTTTTTTTAATTTTTGGATATTTGTTTATTTAAATTTATATATAATTTAATGGGAATTGTATATAAATTTTTGTATATATTAATTTCTAAATTAGGATTCATTTAATTCGATATTGTACTTTACAAGGAGAAAATAAAAGTTAGATGATACAACTTGTTTGACAATCAGTACCGATACAGCACGGTAGGGTAAACGGTACATTTGGTTTATAATTATTCTTGATAATTTTAAAAAAAAAAATACGTACTCAAATTTTTCGACGGATGTGTCATCTCCATATTTCTGAAGAAATTCGGAAAAATTACAAAAGTTTCCTCCATCATCAAAAGTCACGATTCTAGTATCAAGTTTTATGTTCTTTGCCGCTTCTTGAACTTCCCTTCCTTTTTCACTTTCACAGAATATTATTTTTGGTAAATTAATTTGCAAAACGTCTTTTATTTCCTCTAAAAAAATTACTTAAGTAAATATAAAATTTTCTCTGCAACGCTTTGCAATCTTACATAATACTTGTTCCCATTAAGGCCATTGTTTATTTTCAGTTCTGAATTAACTCTGATTTAACCGTGTCATTGTAACCGTGGTTGGAGGAAGAATCCAAATTAGCTATAACACAACTTAGAAATTTGATTCGTTTGACAGTAACCGTTTAGTTTCTCTATGTATATGAATATGTTAAAGCATAAAGGATATATTTTATAGTATTTTTAAATGATACTTTCTAGTTGATGCCAGATGAAATCAGCTGCACAGAACATATTGTAGCACTTAGTTTAGTTATTGTAGCATGTAGTTTTCAACATACTAATGCACTCGCTCCTCGTACAGTTTCTTTAGATCGATAACATTTGGTGAAGGTTCTGCTACAGAGTACTTAGAAGTACAGGACACATAACAAACTAAAACTTTTAAAGCAGCTTTTTTTGTTGTACAAATAGTGCTTCGTGCCTGGAATTCGTATCCAGATTTGTGAGACAATCCTAAAGAATGCATATATCATTGTCGTGTTGATTTAAAAACTCTTTAATGATATAAAAATCAAGGAGTGAACATCGAAATCGTGGATAATAGATACGTATAAAGAATATTACATTTCTTGTAAAAATTACATACATACATAATGTAGAATGTACCAGGAAGACGTTAATTAAATATATAGAGTTTATATATATAATTAACGTCTTATTCATTATAAATAGAATAATGAAAATAGTACTTACTAACTCCAAGAGCCGGATCAACACAGGCTGCATTTATCCCTAAATAAAAAGCAGCATACATTGGTATAGTCAGGTTAATATGGTTGGGGGCCATAATGACAATGACATCGTCGGTTTTCAGTCCTAAAGATCGGAAGGCAGTCCCGCAACGAACTGATCTTTCTAATGCACTTTGAAATGTGTCTGAATCTCCAGTGCCGCCATCAATCTAGAAAAATAAATAGATGTGTTAAAATAATATTTAGAGTGCTCTACTATAATTTTTTTTAGAACAAGTTATAGAAAGTCAAGTTAATAATTAGTATTTAATAATTTAAAAAAATAATTATAAGTATTAGTATTATTTCTATTTGCACATGCATGGCGTGTAAGTTCGTAATCATATGCAATTTTCAGAAACCATTGGCCGTAACTGTTAGATTATTGAAACCAAGAACTTCGTGCGTGTAACGCGTCGTTATCCCGTAGCGCCTTCTACGACTACCCACTTTCTAACCTCGCGAAACAAGGTAACGGTCCACGCCGAGGCTCCCTCC
Organism: Teinopalpus imperialis; assembly: GCA_029286865.1. NCBI lineage: Eukaryota > Metazoa > Arthropoda > Insecta > Lepidoptera > Papilionidae > Teinopalpus > Teinopalpus imperialis. Next base: position 5,429,389 of record JAGSMU010000030.1, on the reverse strand, counting down.
TTGGAACCCTTGAGCTAGTTACCCACTAATAGAGTTCTCGACTTAAGCAACATTAGCCCTCAGTCACCTCTCAACCCGGTGAAACAGCAAAAGCTCATACCCATATTTGGATCTCTGATTCCCTAGACTTACCATTCTGTTAGAGCGTATTTTTTGTCGATAAAAAGATATATTGACTGAAAGCTATGTCATTGAGGATAGGTTCAGCATCCAAAGGCCTATGAAGTTACTTGGACAAACGTTTAGGTGGACAAAAAAAACTCTATGTGTTTGTTCAATAATCATCTAAAATGTACCAAAATTCTCAATCGCTCTGATTATACTTGATAAAATTTTGCATTTAAACTTACCTGCATTATATGATTGGGAGCATCTTTAAAGCTCTGAAGAATAAGTTTACCGATATGAAACATATCTGACGCAATCCCCGTCTTAGCGACTACGCGACATCTCAGTTCGTTCATAAACCAGTGTACAGAATCATTGGCATGTTTGTGGAACTTCATTTTGCTAAACATAAAATAAAAAGAAACGGATTAAATATAAATAACTGACATAAGAAATGATAATCGTTGAAAAAACGTCGTGGATTCCGGCAGGTGGCGGAAAATATACCTAAAATATTTTTGAAATAGAAATAATACTAAATTAATTAGGCATGTAATTGCCTTAAACCAATAGAAACCTCTCTATATAATGGCTATTGAACTTAGGTCAGCCACTCCTTGTTGTTGAATAACTTTATTTGTTGTTATTTTAAATATCTTTTTTTTAATTAATTTCATTGTATGCCGGTAACAAGTAAAATGTATTAGTAGGTATTACTTTTTTTGATTAATATTTAAAGAGAGAAAAGTTACAAGTTCAAATGCATCGAGATTAACTTCCTAGTTATTCAATAACGTTTTCACGGAGATCACAAACGTACTACAAAATATGAGAGACTGCCACATACATCACACACATCCACATCCACAAACATCTTTTGTTTTTAAACAAAGTCTCGGATTGGGGCTGACTAAATCTAGTCCAATCTAACCCTACGAAGACAAGTTTTGCTCCTTTACCTTTAAAAAGCATTTTATCGAATTTTCTATTTTGACAACCCACCTAGTATCGAAATCTTTGGTGTTGGCTTATCGAGCGACATTCACCATTCGACATTCCACCGTTACTCTGAAGGTATGGTCAAATATTGGTCTCTAAAAAGGTTCGCGTGCGTAATACAACAAGATTAGTATTTCGTAACAGCCGAGCTCTTGCAACTTTATTTACTTTATTTTAGCTTCATATACAGTATACTAAAGGCGGACTTAATGCCTTAGGCATTCTCTACCTGTCAACTTTAGGGTTTTACGGTAATGCAGAGATGAAATGAGGTAGGTGTATGCTTAAAAATCTTGTCATAAAATACTATTATAATATATAAATAATCAATATATGAGTAATTATAAAATAAATATATATATATATAAAGAAATGGTTTTATAGAAAAATTCTTTAATTTGAATTTAGTCGTGACTCACTCCGTTGATAAAGAAGAGTCGGGCTCGGTCGACAGAAGAAAATAAAACAAAGAAAAATTTTATTAAACATGTGAACAACTCTGTTATTGAGGCAGAGTTAAATGAAACCAATCAAAAAAACGAGTAGTAACATCATTAATAAATGTCAAACTATTATTAAATGATATATTGGAGATAGATGGAGTTTATGATTCAGGGTCAAATGTTTCTCTGATTAATTCTAAACTATTGAAAATAAAAGGGAAAGGGAACAAACTAAATGAAGCTGACCTAGTAACAATTAATGGTGTTAAAAAGACAAGCGGTTTGACACATATAAAGATAAAAATCCTTGATATCGAGGAAAATGTGGATGTGTATATCATTGATGAACAAAATTTCAAATATGATTTTTTAATTGGACTTGACTTAATACAGACATTCAGATTGATACAAAATGAAGATTTGAAAATAACTCAGAAACCACAGGTGAAGTATGAAAACATGCACAGAGTGGAAGGGATTACTATTGAAGATAAGATGGACTGTACAATGGAAAACTGTAGTGAACAAAATATAAAAATTCCAAATAACTACACAATTAATTTCAATGAACATGTGAGAGAATACGACTTTGAAATAAAAATAAACCATTTAGATGAAAATCAAAAATCTGAAATAAACAATTTAGTAGCAACATATTAATCAGTTTTTGCGAAAAATAAATATGATGTAGGAACTGTCAACGGATATGAAGCAAGAATAGACCTACTAATAGACAAATATTGCAGTAAGAGACCCTACAGATGTACATTAGAAGTCAAGAAAGAGAAAGAAGAACAAATCGCAAAGTTAATGGATAATGGACTAATAGATGAATCATGTAGTCCATTTGCTGCACCAGTTACTTTGGCATTTAAAAAAGAAGAAAACCGAAGATCTAGACTATGCATTGACTTCAGGGATTTAAATAAAATAATAATACCTCAAGCACAACCGTTTCCGTTAATTGAAGATTTAATAATGAAAACAAGAAATTGTAGATTCTTTTCAACACTAGACATTAACTCAGCATTTTGGTCAATACCGTTGCGAATTAAAGACAGGAAAAGACAGGATTTATAACACAGGAGGGTCATTTCCAGTGGACCTGCCTACCTTTTGGACTCAAGACCTCTCCTGCTATTTTCCAAAGGATTTTAGGTAATATACTCAGGAAGTACAAGCTTACGGATTTTGCTGTCAACTATATAGCTGACATCCTCATATTTTCGAAAACATTTTCTGAGCATATAAATCATCTCACACAGTTACTGAAAGCCATTAAGAAGGAAGGTTTCAGGTTAAACTTTACGAAATGAACATTTGCCTCAGACTCAGTAAAATATCTAGGACATATCATACAGAACAATGCAGTGAAACCAGTAAAGGATAACTTAATTTCAATAAAGAATTTCCCAGTGCCAAGAACTCAAAAGAATATAAGACAATTCTTAGGGAAAATAATTTTTTACTACGAGTAAATCCCTAATAGTGCAATAATACTGGACCAACTACATAAATTATTGCGGAAGAATCAAAAGTTCATTTGGTCGGAAGAGTGCCAAACAGCATTTAACTCGATAAAGGATTTGCTATGTACTCAACCAATACTGGAAATTTTCGACCAAGATCTACCTATAAATATTTACACGGATGGTTCCTTAGAAGGCGTTGGAGCAATTTTAAAACAAGTGCAACCTGATGGAAATGAGAAACCAGTAGCGTACTTTTCAAAAAACTTAATGAGACACAAAAGAAGAAAAAAGCAATATATTTCGAAACTTTAGCTATTAAAGAAGCGGTAAAGTACTGGCAATACTGGCTAATAGGAAAATCATTCACAGTTTATTCAGATCATAAACCATTAGAAAATATGAATTTGAAATCGAGAACTGATGAAGAACTTGGTGACCTCATATATTATCTATCACAATATGATTTTAACATAAAATATGCACCCGAAAAACAAAATTTAGAAGCAGACTGCCTTAGTAGAAATCCAGTATTAGAAGCAACAGAAAACACAGATGAACAACTCAAAGTCGTAAACTTTATAAAAATGAAGGATATTCTAACAGTTCAGTATAAAAACGAAGAAATTAAAAAAAAAAAAAACAAGTTAATCGAAAAAGATAAAATCTACTTCAAGAAAGTTAAGGAAAAAGAAAAAATAATTATATCAGAAGAATTTTGTGTCAAACTTTTAAAATCAGTACATAAAAACTTATGTCACATCGGAATTGGACAGATGCAAAAGACAATGAGTCCATTCTTTACAACCAAAAACTTATATAAACTATAAACTATAAGACAAGTTTGTAGAAGCTGCGAAATATGTATTAAAAATAAATCAAGAGGACAGGACAAATTTGGATATATGTCATGACTAGGTCCACCCACAAAACCATTTGAAATAATGTCTATAGATACAATTGGCGGGTTCGGAGGCTCAAGAACTACAAAGAAATATCTGCATCTCTTAGTAGATCACTTTACATTTAGATATGCATTCATCTCAACATCAAAAAGTCAGAGTGCCAATGATTTTATAAAACTTGTCAAGAGTATAACAGACTATGAGGACATTGGTTTGCTACTAACTGACTGATTCAAAAGAATTTAAGACATTCTTAAAGGACAAACAGATAAATATGGTTTTTACAGCAGTCAATGCTCCATTCTCAAATGGTTTGAACGAAAGGTTAAATCAGACATTGGTTAATAAAATGAGATGTAAAATGAAAAAAGGAAATAATAAAAAGTCCTGGACAACTATAGCACATGAATGTGTTAAGAAATATAATGAAACTTGTCATTCGGTTACCGGTTTTTCACCTAGCTATCTTTTGAATGGTACAGATGTCACAATTTTACCAACAGAATTAAAATAAGAAAAGTCCCATATTGACTGGATCAGAGACAGAAAAATTGCGCTACAAAATACAATAAAATCACATAATTACAACAAAACACTGTTTGATAAAAACCGGAAATGCAATGATTTTAATATAGGAGACATGGTATTTGTGGAAAACGACAATAACTTAAACTGGAAGAAATTAGATGAACTAAAAACAGGGCCATATAAGATTGTAGAACAAAATCTCAAATTCAATATACAGTATAGATGTGGGCCATAAAAAGATGGAATCAAACCTTTTCCACATCACAAAATTGATACCAGTCTCTACAACAATATATAAAAATGATGAGGATTGGTCTATATGAAAATTTTCATGACAATTTTCTTCCCTTGTAGGGGAGATATAAAGAAATAGTTATTATAGAACATTTCTTTAATTTGAATTTAGCCGTGACTCACTCCGTTGGTAAAGAAGTGTGGAGTCGGGCTCGGTCGACAGATGGCGGTATAAGGGATGCAATCTACTACGTTGGTAAAGCGGGGCTGTCATTGTCTGAGAGGTTTGAAAGATATAAGAGTGTAATTAATTATTGTGCTCAAGTGTTAAAAATATTGAAGAAAAGATTGAGATTGTGAATAATAAACGTTAAATGTCGTTTCTTTGATTACAGAGCAACACATGGTTTTATTCACCGACGTTCAAGAAAAGAGCATACACGTTTCTTAAAGCCTAGCAACGCACCTGCCACTCGTCTGGTATGTTTGTGGGTAGCGGTGATTATTTGCTCGTTTGCCACCTATTTTTACAAAAAAAGCGTTTAAAAAAATTTTTTTTGTACACCATAAATAATACAAAAACATAAAAACAAACATATTCAACTCATTTTTTTGAAATGCGCAACGGGCGTTTTTATAACAAAAGCAATCTCTTCCTCTAGATTATCTTTGTATGGCGCGGTTTGGTAAGGATACATTTTAATTAAATTATATATGTATAAATATTATAAGAAAGCTGTTGACTATATTTAGTGCTATAGGTAAAATGGCTGGGAATGGATTTTTGATTATTTGAAAATTATCTGTTGCTGATGGGAAGAAATTAATTGAATTAATATATAATTAATAAAAATTGCAAAAGCGAAGGATGCAAAATGCGGGACATCAGCTTTTGTATTACCACATTTGTATTACACCATGAAGACAAAATATCCTCGATGCGTATATGTTGTCGGTGCCCAGACAGTATTAACATTAATACCAAATCAACCGTATTCGGAGATATATAGAGAACCGAGTACGCCGAAAAAAATTTCAAAATTAGCAGTGTTAAAAGCATCCTTAAATTCAAAGCAAGTTTTCAGTTGTGTAAATGATTATTTTAAACTATGATTAAATAATTATTGTAGATTCAACTTATCTGCATTTCACTTAATTGTTTTTAAATAACCGAGTGAGTAACAAGTACCTATATGTGTACTACTTTTACCATTATATTTTAACTTCAATATGTTTTTGTAATAAAATACTTCCCTACAACATTTAATCTTTGTATTTAATATAATATTTTAATCTTATGAAGATCATCAGAGTCAATCAAATAAAAAAAATGAAATATACCTGGTTTCACAATTATTTACACCTTACTTATAATGTTACATCGATAAAATCCTTGTTTCACTTGATATGTGACAAATAATTCGCCATTAATACCGCGAATACAATGATAATGTCTGTTAAATTTACTTCTATATATAGCTCCATTTTATGACGGATGTGATATGTGAACCTCTACGATAAAAACGAATTTGAATTCTAAGCTCTTACGGTGAACGTAGATTTTGGTTGAAAATGATTTATTTTCAAATCTTATAAGCTTATATATAATATATTTTACATTACGCTATTTATTGTGTGGTAAAGACAAGTCTGTCTACGTTACACATGTAACAAAATCTATTTTATTAGATAACTTTATGTTTTTACTATTAGACGCCTATTTCTATGTTTTTATAACTTTTTATCGTTTACATAATTGAGGATGCACCAGAGAATCTAATAAGCTACGGCCTCTGGGATCCTGCAGACATCCTTGTCAAAGTGTTTTAAATATATTGATATTATACAGTTAGCCGGCTTGTCTACGGGTGAAGTTATAATTAATATAGTCTCTCAATATATTCCTACTCTCTCACTGACAATTTATTTCGCTTCCTTGGCAAATATGGTAATGATTCTGGTATATGTATTTATTATTTATTGATTCCAGTGGAGATCCGGGGACCTAATATTATTGGTAACGCGGTATATACTATATCGAAATGATAAGGGTGAAATTTTGAATTCTGTCGTTATGTACGGCTATTACTTACTAGGACAATATGTGTGCTGCGTAATGGTTCGTTCTCGGATATTCGCTACATGTACCTATGTTTAATTTCCCTGACATTCCATTCTATGGTTGATAGCCCATAATCATTAATATCCATTCACCAGGATAATTCAAGATGCACAGGCGCTGTCACACCTGAGGATTGAGATAGAAAACCTCTCTACCAATAACTAAGTATCCAGGTTTCTTTACTTTTCAATCGAAACACAGCAGCGTTATGTTATTATTTTACAGAAGGGCGTGGTCCTTTCACGACAGAGCAAACCCATTCCAACGGCCTCTAGAAACAAGCTTATTGGTAGAGGTACACTGCAGTGTGTTTCTAGTTGCAAGATGAATGAGTCTGCTCGGGGTAGGACCACGCCCTCACAGAATACCAGTGTAAAATAACAGTATAATGGTCTCGTGAGTGTAGGGATCCGTAGAACTTTATTATTGATGAGGAGGCATTCCATTTCAGTCCTCAATCGTTAAAACGTATCTGCATTATAAAGGATTAATGTAGATGTCATGGGCCGCAATAACTTGCGTTTCGAAAATGCCATCAGGTGAACTGTGTACTCTCAATGTAATAAAAAAGAAAAAATAACATGCATGTACAAGTTCGGCATACTCAGAGTTTTGAGCGAAGAATCAGTTAGATTCTGTATAATTGCGTCAACACTTGTTGAACGTTAATTCTAATAATCTTTAGTTATTTATTCGTGTTCACTGAATGTTATAAGAAATTAATGATTGTGAATGTGATGATATAGATATTTTACAGTAGTATAGACAAACTGCACTTTGGTTCTATTTGTAGTATGAATGGGTCAGCTTGACCTGGAAAGTCCCACGTTCTCAGAGAATACCAGCAAAAAGCTGCTGTCTTTCCTATGATGAGTGTAGGAATCCAAATACCCTTATTATTGATGACGAGGTACTCCAACTTAGTCGTCAGGGGAGACAACGCATCAGTTTTATGATTCCGGGATAAATATATGAGTTATAGGCCGCAGGAACTTACCATCTGGGTAACAGTTTGCTTGTCTGTCGTCCTCAATACAATAATCAAATATATATATTGAATGTCTTGTATATTGTCATAGTAAATTTAAAATCACATTCATCGAGATATGTACAGTTAGTAACACATATTGATGTGTCTAATATTCCAATGATTTAGCTATAATGGAATGTTTAAAAATCTTATCTTGCGCTTATCGTAATTCGTAAACATTAGTACATAAAACGTTTTCTCTACAAGCTGTTATATAATATAAAAACAAGCAAAAACGAAAATGGCATTCAGCTGTGTCATGGTTAATTAGCAGTTATATACGTAGAAGATAAATTGTCACCGGCCATAGAAATATAAAATTTGTTATTACTGTGTAATGATGTTGCATGATGTGTCATGATGTTGCAAAATTTAATATTTGCCACTACGAAATGGGTTGCTGAGAAATACTCAAAGATCATTTATTACGACGATTTACAATTCTAGTTAGATCGTAGCAATGAGTATAATGGATCATTATATGTCAGTCCAATAAATGGCAATAGGCTGATTTTCAGTAATATTATTAAAAATATCACATATTTTTGCTACTCTTATACATTTTGTCTACAATTACTTATTAAAGTCAATTCATAGAAAGTTGTCTGAGGGTGGGGTTAATCTTATCTATTTCACAATTGCTAGTTAATACTAACTGGATGATAAATTCTAAAAATACTGTAAGATTTCGTACTTAAAAATAGTAAAATAGATACCTACAACAGTAATAATGCTCTTTATAGAATATATCAATAACACCCACGATTCTCGGTCTTGGTCTGCCATAGAGTACCATCCTGAGCCTTCCCGCAGACTGGTATAGGTCGTCTCTCCTATTGGGGGCCCGTGCCACACTGTGACTGCCAGTCTGAGATTGCCTCTCAAGAACCTTTCTTCTCGATAGGTTATCGGTTCTACAAGCTATACGATCAAATGCTTGCCACTTCAGCTTGCTGTTCTATAGAGGTTTGTATGTCAGTCACGTTCTTTCTACTGTACGTGTCGACTGTGCGTACACTATCATGCATAGAAAGAGAGAGCATAGCCAGCTCAATAGCACGCTGAGTGATTTAGGGCCGTAGATCATTAGCACGAGGGTTTTATGTCATAGTGAAGGCATAACCGTAGTTTTCAAAATAGCTCTTATATTTCATTGTTCTGTTACTGTCTTTAATTTAGTCATTATCGGTGGTCACAGGTTGCTCGGAGCGTTTCTCTTAGTTGTCTCTTACCATATCCACGGGATGAGGTAAGAGAGGGTAATGTGGTTTATTCTAACCCCGACCCTACACATCCTCTAAGGAACAATACGTAAAGTATGTCTCGTGTCTTCGAAACTGCATCTTAGCCTTCCTTCCATTCTATTGATAATAAAAAGCGGAAGCCCCACCATATACGGATAAGACATCACATAGCGGAAGCGATATTACTTAAATACTAAACGTACCGTACGCCTTAGAACTTAAACATACATTTAGTATGCACATTTCCGAGAACCAACCCTTATGTTGCACACATATAGACCTAGTAGGTAATACTATCTAGTATCTACTAAGGAGTTGTTCGGTTAAATTGCAGCCACTGAGTTTCAACATGTCACATATGACAGAATTTAAAATTTCATTAAATGTATAAATATTATAAGAAAGATGAGAAGAAATTAAGAGATTTTAGATAAAAAGAAAAATAACATGCATGTACAAGTTCGGCATACTCAGAGTTTTGAGCGAGGAATCAGTGAGATTCTGTATAATTGCGTCAACACTTGTTGAACGTTAATTCTAATAATCTTTAGTTATTTATTCGTGTTCACTGAATGTTATAAGAATTTAATGATTGTGAATGTGATGATATAGATATTTTACAGTAGTATAGACAAACTGCACTTTGGTTCTATTTGTAGTATGAATGGGTCAGCTTGACCGGGAAAGTCCCACGTTCTCAGAGAATACCAGCAAAAAGCTGCTGTCTTTCCTATGATGAGTGTAGGAATCCAAATACCCTTATTATTGATGACGAGGTACTCCAACTTAGTCGTCAGGGGAGACAACGCATCTGTTTTATGATTCCGGCATAAATATATGAGTTATAGGCCGCAGGAACTTACCATCTGGGTAACAGTTTGCTTGTCTGTCGTCCTCAATACAATAATCAAATATATATATTGAATGTCTTGTATATTGTCATAGTAAATTTTAAATCACATTCATCGAGATATGTACAGTTAGTAACACATATTGATGTGTCTAATATTCCAATGATTTATTTATATATTTTATATAAATAAATTAACAAAAATCTTATATATTTATTATATATATACTTAATAGGCAATAACCCATAAATAACCTGGCTTAATTTTTTAAATAATCCGTAATCAGTTTTGTCCGTCTGTAGTTGATATGTCTGATTGATTTGTTTGAAGTCTAATGATGGTCATCAATTGCTGTGTTATTTGAAAACAAATTTATTTTGATTATGTACCATCGGAACTGTTTCTCTGGAATCTGATTTAAGAAATCAAGGAACACTATTATATTCTGTTGTATGAAGGCTCTTATAGGGATATTTTGTTGCACACCATAAGTAACGCAAAAGCATTTTTAAATGCGCAATGGATGTTTTTATCCCTAGGTAACCTTTGGACGGATGTGACCTTAATGAAAGCTAATCTGGCGCAATTCGGTAATATGTTATAATTTATGTATTAAATTAGGTTTAAGAGAATTTCATTAAATGTATAAATATTATAAGAAAGATGAGAAGAAATTAAGAGATTTTAGATAAAAAGAAAGCAATCAAGAATACCAGTGTGAAATAGCAGCAGAATCTTGCTGCGTCAGTCAGTAGGGATCTTGGTCCCATTTAAAGGTCCTCATTACGAGACACTCCAACTCAGTTCTCAGTATTGTCAATGCGTGTGCATCTAGAACCTTTCTTCAGGATGAATATATACTTTTTCTTTTTTTTCGGGCGGATGGCCGCTCTTATCCCGAGGGCTTTTACAGTTTCGCCGGGTTGAGAGGTGACCGAGCGCTTATGGCGCTCAGACCTCTATTAGTGAGTAACCAGCACAAAGGCTCCCAAGAGCAAGCCTCGGCTTGGACCGTTACCCTGTTCCGCGGGAGCGTCTGACTCGAGGGTGCCCGAGAGGACCGAACCTCAGCTCAGTCAGTTGCTTCTGAATAAGAATTATCATATCATTACCATCACATTAATATCTCTATTATTATTATTGGCTATCTGTACCACCACTTCGGAATGCGTAGATTCGCTGGAGAAAAAATGGCACAAGAAACTCCAGCGACGCTTCTATCTGTATCTATATATTTAATGGAGAGAACCGGCTAACCGGGAACTACTTTCAGTGGGATAATAGTCATGGGCACGAGTCGCCGCATTCTTGCGTCTCATTAGGTCCTTTATGTCGTTTGGAGGGTTCATCGGTGGTCATCCTCCGAAGAAACCCACCACGAGCAATCCTCAACGACGGTCTGGATGTGCCAAGTGAGGGCATGATACCGCTCGGTTTGTGTCGTTGACAGAAGATATGTTCTTAGGAATAGCATCTAGATGTGGTGATGTGGCTTCTTTCAGGTTATTCCTGAGTCGATGCCAGTCTACTATCGTTTTGGTAGAAGGGGAAGTTGGGGCGGAGGGCCCTAACCGAAGAAGAACGGGGCGATGATCGGAAACGAGCTTGTGGATTACCTCTGTCCCTTAAATTAATCTTGTAAGGCAAGGTTTATGTTCTTACAGATGGCAATATCAAGCACATCCGGTGCGTGACCCAGTGTGTATGGAAAGTGGGTAGGCGTAGAGGGCGCTAAGATATCGAAGTCGAGTGCGTCGCTAAGCGAGTCCAAAGCCGACCCCCGGGGGTTGATTTTAGCTGCATTCCACCGATTGTGCTGGAATTGAAATCCCCTGCTAAAATAACTGAGTTATCGTAAAGGGATCGGAGCGTCACGAAGTCGCTTTGTTAAATCTTAGCGTCCCGTCTGCAAGGGAGATAGACGGACGCGACTGTGATAACTTCAGACCATAATCATTAATATCTATTCTGAAACAAAATTCAAGATGCTCAGGCTCTTTACAACTGAAAATTGAGATAGAATACCTCGCTACCAGCAACTGGGCCCCCTAACCCCTACACTCATCAATTGTATAATAAATATTATCAGTCAGTGGTGGAGCTACACTAAAGTTTGTCTGAAGAAACACCGCATCTGCATTTTGATTCCTTGTCAAAGATGAATGTAGATGTCATGGGCCGTAGGAATCACTTGCCATCAGGTCAACTATGTGCTCGTTTGTTACATTCAATGTTATAAAAAAATCGAAACGGCAGTGGTATGTTACTCTTTCACTCAGATATTGTGTAAGGGCGTGGACCTGCCGCGGTGGAGCAAACCCATTTATACTGCCTCTAGAGACAAACTTATTGCACGTGCATGCACGGGCTCAGGTTTTGAAACGTAATGATCTGTATGTTCCTGTGCGCTTACGTCAACACATGTTTACCGTTAGTTCTTATAAAATTCACTAATAATTTTTTTAATGTTAACTGGATGTGGTAAAAATAATGATGATGAATATGATAATATATATTTTGCAGTAGTATAGACAATATGCAGCTAGTTTCTGGCTGTACCATGAATGGGTCGGTTCGACTGGAGAAGGTCCACGGTCCCATAGAATACTATAGTCGACGCATTATGAACTGAGGCTTCGGGTCATAATCATATTTATCTGTCTGTCTCGCTCGTACTTAGAGGTCCTATGGAAAGGTGTAGTGATGTGCGTAAGAATTGTAGATAACGGGATATCTACGATCGATATGCTAATGTGGACGATGCCTCTATCTGTTCGGGTGACCGAAACAAAGCCCACTTTCTATTGCTGGATTGCGAAGAAAAAACCTTTGTCAACACTATTTAATACTATTTTAAAAGATTTTACATTTGTTAAAGGTTCAAATAAAAACTGACTCTACGTTAAACTTTGGCAATAAAACTATTCACTAGGCCGGGGACTCTTTGTTCTTTCTTCCTATTGTTCTTGCTTCTATTGTTCTTGCTTCCTTTGTTCTTGCTTGCAGATGTTCTTCCTGTTGATGTTCTTCTTGTAGAGTCCCGGCGGTCAGTGACAATACGTCGAAATGCGGCCCTTTTTATCCCCGAGGTTCGGGTGTCTAACTAGCGGGACGGAGGCATGTGTTCGGGTCGTCGAGGGGCTACCTGCCCTGAGCCCGTCCCGCCGGTCGGTCGGCTGCGAGGGTTCCGCGAATTGCAGCGTCTACTTTAAAGGAGGCCCTGTGATTGGTGTATAACATTTTGTATGATTAGTGTGGTGCGGATGGCGTGTCTGTGTAGATGTCGGAGTGTAAGGCGTTGTGTATGCGTATGAGTGTTACTGTAAGTCACAGGGCGATCCGATTCACATTTATCTTAATATATTTAGGTACTAGGTTCGATATACAATACAATGTCTTCTTTATTTACGTAGTCTAAGTCGTACCTATGTTCATTATGTTAATATTTATAGTACACGATATCTATTCTCTATTCTATTTTATGCTAGGGGTCTAGTGGTCCTGCACATTACTCCCGCCGTGTATCGTTGGCTTCGGCTGGCGATGCAGGATGTTGCGGTGCAGGATCACCGTGGTTCGTGGGGATGACGACGATCTTCCTCGTCGGTCGACGCAGTACTCCTCCCTTCGTGTCGACGTCCAGAGTGCGTATGACGCCGTCGGGTCCGGGGTGGGTTGTGCGGATACATCCGCGTATCCACGCGTTCAGTGGAAGATTGCCGTCGGCTATGAGGACCAAGTAGCCTATCTGCAAATCTGGTCCACTTCCATGAGTGTCGTGTCTGTTTCTTATTTCCGGATGGTTCTCGCGCATCTGTCTTCTCCAGAATATGTCGGCGAGTCGTTGCGAGGCACGCCAGCTGCTCCGTAGGTCTAAGTCTCGATCGATGAATGTCCCTGGGGGTGACGTCCTTCCTGGACCTCCCAGGAGGAAATGGTTCGGTGTCAACACCTCGGGGTCGATCGAGACGTGTGTGAGCGGGCGGCTATTTACAGTGTGTTCTGCCTCGGCGAGTAGCGTATTCAGGACCTCCTCCGTTGGATATCTTTCGGAGAGGGTCGCAGTCAAGGCGGTCTTTATCGAACGCACAATGTATTCCCATGTGTACGTCTTCTGGCGACTCCTTCCTGCGGTGATCGTCAGTGGGCCGAAGTAGTTCAGTCCGGCGAAGGAGAACGGCCGTCGGTGGTGCGCTAGGCGGCAGGATGGTAAGTCACCTGTTGTCGGCTGCGGTAGCGATGCTGTTCTCTGGTGGCAGTGTCTGCATTGCTTGATTAATATCTTCACCGTCGGTCTTAATCGGAGGACCCAATGCTGTTGGCGACACTCGTTGACTGTCGCCTCGACCCCCGAGTAATGCAGCTGGCGGTGAACGTACTCTATCCAGGGCCTCGTGGTTCGGTGTTCACCGTCTAATACGAGGGGTCGTTTGAAAGCTTCCGATATACCGGCGGTGGCATCGATCCTGCTTTTGAGCTTAAGCCGTCCATCGAGTAGCGTGAGGCTGAGCTTCTGTAGGCGGCTGTGTCGCGGTAAGGGTTTATAGGCCCTTAGCGCCACCACCTCTTCTCCGATGGAGTCCTTTTGCGTGAATCGCAGCAGCAGGTCTTCAGCGTCGTGGTCAATTCTCAACTTAGTGGATACCCGGCACCAAGTAAGATTATTTAGTTTCGTCCTCGGATGTGAGGCGTTATCGGCTCCTCCAGGTTCTTGAGAACTGGTGTCTCCTATTGGAGGGGCTGGCAGCACCCAAGTTTCGGCATCAATCCTGAGTGGTTCGTTCTGGGGCGTCGGTGCAGCGGTGAGCTTCGGTAAACAGGATACGGCAGTGATCACTGGTTGGTGCTGCACTGCTGATGCTTGGTTCGACAGCCAGGATGCGGCAGGGATCGGTGGCTGAGATTCGTAACTGATGATTGTGGGAATGTTCATTGTCACTGGCATTTGAAGATTAGATGACGCGATCGGTGGATGCGCTATCGACGGCAGCCCGATATTGGCTCCCGCCGGTGCAGCGGCCGAAGGGTTCCAGGATGCGGCTTTGATCACTGGCGTCGGTTCGGTCGGCGGCTGCTGGTTCGGTGGCATCCCTCCATCATTAAAGGGCTCGACCTCGATAATGATGTTGTTGTCATCTCTAACCTTATGTTGGGTATGCCTGATTGTTGGCTCACGTTGTTGAGGCTCTTGCATGGCATGAGTGATGGCCGATGTAAGTTCTGTAAGTCCCGTCCTCGGATGTGAGGCGGTGTGGGCTCCTCCCGGTTCTTGAGACCTGGTCTCTGCTATTGGAGGAGCTGGCGGCGCCAAAGGTCTGGCATCGGTCCTGGGCAGTTCGTTCTGTAAAGTCGGTGCTACGGTGAGGTTCGGTAACCAGGATACGACATTGATCACTGGTTGGGGCTGCACTGTCGACACTTGGTTCGGCGACCAGGGTGGGGCATTGATCGCTGGTCTTTGAAGAATGGATGACGGGATCGGTGGATGCGCTATCGACGGTAGCCCGATGTTGGCTCCCGCCGGTGCAGCAGCCGAAGGGTACCAGGATGCGGCTGTGATCACTGGCGTCGGTTCGGTCGGCGGCTGCTGGTTCGGTGGCATCCTGTCATCATTAAAGGGCTGGAACTCGGTAATGATGGTGTTGTCATCTTCATCCTCATGTTCGTTATGCCCGATTTTTGGCTCATGCTGTTGAGCCTCTTGCACGGCATGAGTGATGGCCGATGCAAGTTCTGTAAGTCCCGTCCTCGGATGTAAGGCGGTGTTGGCTCCTCCCGGTTCTTGAGACCTGGTCTCTGCTATTGGAGGAGCTGGCAGCGCTCAAGGTCCGGCGTCGGTCCTTGGTGGTTCTTTCTGGAGTGTCGGAGCAGCAGTGAGGTTCGGTAACCAGGGTACGGCATTGACCGCTGGTTGATGCTGCACTGTCGACACTTGGTTCGGCAGCCAGGATGCGGCAGGGATCGCTGGCTGAGGTCCACGACTGACTGTTGTACAGTCGTGGTTCACTGTCGCTGGCCTCTGATGACTAGATGACGAGATCAGTGGATGCGCTATCGACGGCAGCCCGATATTGGCTCCCGCCGGTGCAGCGGCCGAAGGGTTCCAGGATGCGGCTGTGATCACTGGTGTCGGATCGGTCGGCGGCTGCTGGTTCGGTGGCATCCTCCATCATTAAAGGGCTCGACCTCGATAATGATGTTGTTGTCATCTCTAACCTTATGTTGGGTATGCCTGATTGTTGGCTCACGTTGTTGAGGCTCTTGCATGGCATGAGTGATGGCCGATGTAAGTTCTGTAAGTCCCGTCCTCGGATGTGAGGCGGTGTGGGCTCCTCCCGGTTCTTGAGACCTGGTCTCTGCTATTGGAGGAGCTGGCGGCGCCAAAGGTCTGGCATCGGTCCTGGGCAGTTCGTTCTGTAAAGTCGGTGCTACGGTGAGGTTCGGTAACCAGGATACGACATTGATCACTGGTTGGGGCTGCACTGTCGACACTTGGTTCGGCGACCAGGGTGGGGCATTGATCGCTGGTCTTTGAAGAATGGATGACGGGATCGGTGGATGCGCTATCGACGGTAGCCCGATGTTGGCTCCCGCCGGTGCAGCAGCCGAAGGGTACCAGGATGCGGCTGTGATCACTGGCGTCGGTTCGGTCGGCGGCTGCTGGTTCGGTGGCATCCTGTCATCATTAAAGGGCTGGAACTCGGTAATGATGGTGTTGTCATCTTCATCCTCATGTTCGTTATGCCCGATTTTTGGCTCATGCTGTTGAGCCTCTTGCACGGCATGAGTGATGGCCGATGCAAGTTCTGTAAGTCCCGTCCTCGGATGTGAGGCGGTGTTGGCTCCTCCCGGTTCTTGAGACCTGGTCTCTGCTATTGGAGGAGCTGGCAGCGCTCAAGGTCCGGCGTCGGTCCTTGGTGGTTCTTTCTGGAGTGTCGGAGCAGCAGTGAGGTTCGGTAACCAGGGTACGGCATTGACCGCTGGTTGATGCTGCACTGTCGACACTTGGTTCGGCAGCCAGGATGCGGCAGGGATCGCTAGCTGAGGTCCACGACTGACTGCTGTACAGTCGTGGTTCACTGTCGCTGGCCTCTGATGACTAGATGACGAGATCGGTGGATGCGCTATCGACGGTAGCCCGATGTTGGCTCCCGCCGGTGCAGCAGCCGAAGGGTACCAGGATGCGGCTGTGATCACTGGTGTCGGATCGGTCGGCGGCTGCTGGTTCGGTGGCATCCTTCCACCATTAAAGGGCTGGTTGTCTATTGCGAGGGGGTGGCTGGATTTCAGCCAATCGTCAACTCGCCGTTCCTTTTCAACCTCGGTAATGATGGTGTCATCTTCATCTTCGGTTTCGCGTTCTAGTTCTGCAAGTCGGGCGGCGGCTAGCTCCAGTTTCAGCTGTGCAAGTTCAAGCCTAGCCTGTGCTATGCGGCGCAACTTTGTGGATCTGACTGATCCGCCTCGGCTTCGTGGTCGAGGTTGCACTTCCGGTTGCAGGTCCTGGCGAAGGTTCGGCGTTCGGTGGCTGTCGGCAACGGCGGCTGTTGCTGTTGTGATGACGGTCGGTTCGATCGGCGTGGTATTTGACCGTTCGGTACTACCCGACGTTAGCGTTACATCGGTGGACTCCGTCTGCCTGGTACCGCTCGAGGTGAGTGTGGTACTAGTCGACTCGGTCTGACCGGTGCTCGGCGTTGCGGTGTTCGTATCCGTCATCGATCCCGTTGCTGACATATTCTTGTTCGCGGTGGATCTGGTTTCCGGCATGCTTCCTCGTAGTTTTATGCACTGACTTTACTTGATAAATACACTGATTTTAAATAGGCTGACGCAAAGGTTTCTCCTCGTAGATCCGGCTCGAAGGACCATTAATGTGGACGATGCCTCTATCTGTTCGGGTGACCGAAACAAAGCCCACTTTCTATTGCTGGATTGCGAAGAAAAAACCCTTTTGTCAACACTATTTAATACTATTTTAAAAGATTTTACATTTGTTAAAGGTTCAAATAAAAACTGACTCTACGTTAAACTTTGGCAATAAAACTATTCACTAGGCCGGGGACTCTTTGTTCTTTCTTCCTATTGTTCTTGCTTCTATTGTTCTTGCTTCCTTTGTTCTTGCTTCCTTTGTTCTTGCTTCCTTTGTTCTTGCTTGCAGATGTTCTTCCTGTTGATGTTCTTCTTGTAGAGTCCCGGCGGTCAGTGACAATACGTCGAAATGCGGCCCTTTTTATCCCCGAGGTTCGGGTGTCTAACTAGCGGGACGGAGGCATGTGTTCGGGTCGTCGAGGGGCTACCTGCCCTGAGCCCGTCCCGCCGGTCGGTCGGCTGCGAGGGTTCCGCGAATTGCAGCGTCTACTTTAAAGGAGGCCCTGTGATTGGTGTATAACATTTTGTATGATTAGTGTGGTGCGGATGGCGTGTCTGTGTAGATGTCGGAGTGTAAGGCGTTGTGTATGCGTATGAGTGTTACTGTAAGTCACAGGGCGATCCGATTCACATTTATCTTAATATATTTAGGTACTAGGTTCGATATACAATACAATGTCTTCTTTATTTACGTAGTCTAAGTCGTACCTATGTTCATTATGTTAATATTTATAGTACACGATATCTATTCTCTATTCTATTTTATGCTAGGGGTCTGGTGGTCCTGCACAGCTAATTTATGTTAAGTATTAATAGGAATAATTTTTCGCTATCTGAAAATATAAGTTTTTAATTTGTAAGATGAAATGTTTGTTTCGACGTAATTATAGAGAAACTGTATAGATCGTAATGTGGCCCTAAAAGGGCCGTTTTTATATTTTCTAGGGATGACGCATCGACCCCGCGTGTGCAGGTAGCTAAGTATCGATAACGGGTTGCATTGCGGGCACATTCTGACTGTCAGTGACATTTATTGCCCGACGATACAGTTTAAAATGCGTCGACTATAGCGTAAAATAGCAGCAAAAAGCTCCTGTGTTTCGTTTGGTGAGTGTAGTATTCCGAAAATCCTTATTACTGATGACGGGATCACTCCATCTTAGTCTTGTGGGGTGACAACGCATCTGATTTATGATTCCTTTTCGGGGATAAATATAATTTGCTTGTTTGCCACGCTCAATACAATAAGAAAATATGTCGTGAATGTCTTGTAATCTTATCATGGTGCATTTTAAATTGCGTTTATCAAGACAAGTACAGGAGGAACACATATTGATAAACGTGTAAACCAATAAAAATTATAATAGAAAACCTTAAATGTTTTTTTGTTTATGTTGCGCTTATCTTAAATATCGATTATCCTATATTGCATATAAAACACTTTGACTCTGCAATCTGTTATATAATATAAAACCAAACAAACACCAAAATAACATTCAGCTGGGTCACGGTTAATTAGCAGTTATCTCAGCAATGGATTTCCGGTAAACAATAAAATTGTGCAATCACGATCATGATATCGGTAAATTTTATATATGCTGCTATGACATGTCACAGTTTAAAGATCTTCAAAGATTATGGCATAATCTACGTCTATGTTACAAGTATTGAGATGGCCTTGATTATGGGTTATTATGGTTTTACCGGACCGAGATTTTACCATCTATCGATCGCGGGTTACAATTCCAGGTTATTTGTAACAATGAGAATTGTATTTCGGAATATTATATATTAAAAGGCCCGATCTATACTGGACTATGCACGTGGATTACTTTTACTGGCTTTTTGAAATTTTCTAATTTTGTTTTTACCATGGACGAAAGGTACAAGATAATGTTTTACAATTGTGATTTATGAATTATGATAGGTGCTATTTAATAGAGGTTGAAAATAAACTGAAATAATGTATTCAAAATTATGACAATTGGCATATGTTCATTATATGTTTCGCATCTTTGAGACTAGTAACAGCTATGCTGCCATAAGTGTCATGTAAGAATGATAAAGCTACGCTGCAGTTTGATTCAAAGTGCGGAATGAATGGGTCAGCTCGACCAGGGTAGGACCATGCCTCTCTATAATGCTGTTGTGCTTCGTAGGGTGAGTGTAGGGATCCGGAGACCTTTATTACTGGTGACGAGGCGTTCAGTCCTCAAGGGTAACAACGCATCTGCATTATGATTCCTTGTCAAGGATGATGTCATGGGCAATAGGAATCACTTACCACCATCAGTGAACTGTGTGCTCCTTTGTTAATCTCAATGTAATAAAAAAATATATACTATAATACGCTACGATAAATAATATAATCATTGACACAATAGTTACCAGGTGCTAACCAAGTTTCACATGTGGGAGTAATATGAATCTTCTCCTGGGATAACTCATATTCCTGACTGACTAATTTAGGCTTCCATTTTATTTTATTGTTTTATCCATTAAATAGTTCTAGTATAATATAGACTAGTCAGAAAATGTTTCTTCAGTTTATAATATCAACCATTGCACGCAACAATTTATAATACTATTTACTTTATATATTCTTTTATAAATATTGTTTTCCCTGTAGTCAATAACTCTGTTAATACACATCTCTCTTATATTATATTTAGCTTCATGCCTATCACACGATCTTGAGAGGAAGTCTGTGTTAAGATTCAATCTCTGAAATGCTTCAACATCCAATCTAATTTTTGGAGTCCCTCATCGCATCGTTATTTTGACAGTGGTGGATTATTTAATAAATTTTTAATACTCTTGTATAAGACGGATGTTGGTAATTTTATCAATTCTCTGAAATCTAAAAAAGGTGCGATACAATATAATTGGAGTTTAGACTTTAGTTTATGGAAAATTCAAAATTACAAAATGAGGATACGCGACTTTTATTTTTCGGGCTGAAGGCCACTGTTAGCCCGAGGGCTTTTACAGTTTCACCGGGTTGAGAGGTGACCGAGCGCTAATGGCGCTCCGTCGAGACCTCTATATATAGATAACCAGCTCAAGGGCTCCCGAGAGGGAGCCTCGGCTTGGACCGTTACCTTGTTTCGTGAGAGCGTCTGACTCGAGGGTGCCCGAGAGGGCTTAACTTCGGCTCGGTCAGTTGCTTCTGACAGAGGATTCTTTAAATTCGCTATTATAATTAGCTATCTGTACCACCACTTCGGAATGCGTGGGTGCTGGAGAAGAAGTGGCGCAAGAAACTCCAGCGACGCTTCCATCTGTATGGACTGGAGAGAAACTAAAATCAGTGGCATGGCGGTATCGCGAATATCCTTGTTTGCGACTCTCTCGTCGTCGGCGGGGGCGATGTGAGGGTGCAATGTACGTGTGTTGTGTTTTATGAAGGGCTTGGTGGTCACGTCGTCGGGTCATCGAGAGCGTACCTCGGTCTCCTTCGGACGCGGGTGAATCTGTGATTCGCGATGGGATTGTAAGTGGCGGCACTTACAATCAAGGGGTTATAGTGTGTGACGCAGAGTCGAAATATCGGCGGGAAGCCTGCTTCAGGTACTGAGCTATGGTCGGCAGCTCAAGATCTATGTGTAGATTTTCGTTACGCAAGAACCACGGTGCAACGGTGGCCTTGCGCATGAAACGATTTTGTATTACCTGAAGTCGGTGAATGTGACGCGGGGAGGCATGCGCAAAGACGGGGCTTGCGTGTGTCATTATGGGTCGGATGCACGATTTGTATAGTGTAATTTTATTACGCAGGGACATTTTGCTATTTTTATTGAGTAACGGGTGCAAACGACCTAGGACGAACGCTGCTCGATTCCGTACGCGGTTGACATGCGGACCGAAGGTGAGTCTTTCATCTAATGTGACGCCTAAGTATTTGACTATCTATTCTCAGGGGATTGGACGAACAAATAACTCTATAGTTGGGAGATGAGGCGTTTTGTTGCACCGAGAGAAGTACATGGCTGCACTTTTGGTGGGGTTAACCTCGATCATCCATTTCCGAAACCATTTCCCTAAGGTGTTGGCTGCAGATTGGAGGCGTCTACAAATAGCGTCTGGTTTGAACCCAGACACGTAGAGGCCGATACGTGACTTTGGATAACGTTTATAGTTCAGGTTTTTCAGTATTTGTTCAGTAATATTAGACTCTGTCAGTTGTATTGTCTTCAGTTTTATTGTCTTTCAAGATTACTGGACATAGAGATAAGCTTAACATCATGTGATTACATCATGACAGTCTTTACATTTATCATATGAGTATGTATTTGTTGTGTGTTATAATTGGCATGTTTGTCTCTATATATTTTTGGACTTTAATTGTATTCAACGGGCATAGGCTTAGTCTCTAGCATTGGATCTACATTAATACGAAATTTATTGGAGTGAAAGTATACGGCAAGAAATAACCTTTTCAACAACACCCTACAGTTTCACTCGGAATTCATTATCAATTTGAACGGCGTCTTTTCGATTTACTCACACTGCTGTTTACTTAGTTCTACTGTTATAATGGAAACTGACTTTTTTACAATCCCAGATCAACGTCGTGTGTTTGCTAATCATATCTCATAAACAGATTTAGTTATACTTCAATCAATTTGATTAAATATATTAATAACATTGGTTTCTGATCTCCAAATTTAAAATAGAAACTCATTGCTAATTTATTTAAGCAGGCATTTTAAAGATAATAAACGTCTTATAATAATATTGTGACTACATACTATTGTTTTTCTGTATCTAGTTGTTCTATTAATAGTTTGTCCACTGGTAAACACTAGTAGATACCTTAAGTATAATCTAAACTACTAACTTCAATATGTTAAGTTGGTTGGTAAGTAAATATGGAAAGTTTGGTTATCCAATGGGGGGTAAAAGATATAAGAAGAGATACCCACAATTCACCTTGAGCTTATAACCTAAATGTTGTTTAAATAATTAATATTTAGATAAGGGTTATTCTAATGTTGTACATCGGACACAAGTATTAGTCTTTTTGTAAGTCAGTAAAAAGTCATTGGTACAAGTAGCTAGGATTCGAAATCACGGCCGCTAGATCGCGAGGATGGGTAACCTTAAAATTATTCTACATAACTTTTTGCATTGCCAACTAACAATCGCTGCCCATACTCAATTTAGTAATCGCGTGACAACAAATGTAGGCCAAGGCTTACTTACTAACCGTTATTAAATTATTTATCGAAAGTTAATTTCGTCATCATTATTTAGAGCATTCTTATATATAAACGATATTCAGTAATAAAAAATCACAAGTTCACATATAATATATTTTATAATTTGTTACAATTTATATATAAAGATTTCAGCTTGCTTTTAATCGATTTTCAATTTAATTTTTTTTTTAAATATTTGTATTTGTTGACAGGTAATAGTAGTAGATAGAGTAGGAAATTTAATTTTAAAATTTAGATCAACAGGTGTCTGGGCGCAAGGCGCTCGGACGTTAAATTCGTGACAACGAATCCTAAAACAATGAGCAATCTGCACAGTACAACAATATACATGTACCATAGAATAAAAATTATTAATAAACAATTTATTAAATCACAATTCAAGTATTTTATTCATTTAATGATAATTACATATATAATATTTAACTATGCTTGATTCGGTTACTCTCGGCTCGAGCGTAACGGGACACCGATCGTAACGGCACAATGAGTCATACTTTTTTGCGAATGCCTCCTAGCGTTACCGATTTATAAGACGTTGTCACGTCAAAAAATATTGTTGGGGTGTCTTCATACCACTTTCCACAACTTGAATTTATATTATTTATAATTTAAATTTTTGCATACATATGCAAAATTAACGTGTGTTTTATATATAGTAATATCGACAATTGTATCGGAGCCTTCTGTACATTGATAATATGTTCGAATAGAAACTAGAATCTATCGCTAACTGGTTTCTAAACAGCAAGACATTCTATCTATTTTATTATTACCTATCGGTTTAAAATTATTCATCGGATGACCTCATTACTAACTGCTTATATCGTTTAATATACCAAAAGATATCGATTGTACTTGAAGTCGTGATTATTAAAAATATTGTAATCAGATTAATAGTAAAATTAAATGTTGTAATTAATAGTAGGTACATGGACAAATAATCAATCTATAGAATGCCTATGATTAGCCGACAGTATATAAATATAAGAATTATTACATATTATCTAGGCATTGTATATAATATCGACAATTGTATCGGAGCCTTCTGTACATTGATAATATATTCGAATAGAAACTAAAATCTATCGCTAACTGGTTTCTAAAGAGCAAGACATTCTATCTATTTCATTATTACCTACCGGTTTAAAATTATTCATCGGATAACCTCATTACTAACTGCTTATATCTTTTAATATACCAAAAGATATCGATTACACTTGAAGTCGTGATTATTAAAAATATTGTAATCAGATTAATAGTAAAAGTAAATGTTGTAATTAATAGTAGTGATACATGGACAAATAATCAATCTATAGAATGCCTATGATTAGCCGACAGTATATAAATATGAGAATTATTACATACTATCTAGGCATTGTATATAATATCGACAATCTGTGGCATGACAAATGCTATTTAGGCAAAGTATAAAAAATGCTGAGGTAGCAAGGGGAGTGTTTACAAAATAAGGAGATGCGACAAAGGGAATCTTTTTAGCGGTAAGCGACCAAACTTGTGTCTTCGTGTAGTTAATTTGGACTAGATTTTGTCGGCCCCAATCTGAAACTTTGTTTAACAAAATCTCGACCTCAGACACAAGTTTGTTCCGGCACTCATTGACGTTTTCTCGAGAAATTTTGACGCGCCCAGTGTATAACGTATCCCCTGTGCTGCCATTCGCATAGCAATGGATGTTATTAATTTGCAACATGTCATTTATATGCAGAAGAAACAAGGTAGGTGATAGTACACCTACACACAGCCTTGTGGCATATCCGCATTCACTAGTTTGGAGTCAGAGCATGCACCGTCGACTACAACCTTCATGGTACGGTTCGAGAGAAAATTGGTTACCCACTTGCATAATATCTCGCGGAGCCCATAGAAAGGAAGCTTCTAAAGAAGCTTAGTGCCAAACCCGATCGAATACCTACGCTACGTCCAGACTAACCGCCAAGGCCTCTCCATCAAGGCCTAGGTCAGGGTCTCGACCGCCTGCGCCTATCGATGAGTCAAATAGACCAGAAGGTCACCAGCTGAGCGACCCTTACGAAAACCGGACTGGTGGTCGCTAATCAGCTCGTGTTCTTCTAGGCAACTTGTGAGCTGGCAGTTTACAATGGATTCCATTATTTTCGAGAATATGGGCGTAATAGCAATAGGCCTGTAGTTGGACGGATCTGAGCGATCCCGTTTTTTAAGGATCGGGTGCACCAAAGCTGTCTTACAGCAGTTTGGGACGACGTCTGAAAAGTAGGAGTACCGAAAAAGATGCGTAAGAACCGGTGCCAACTGTCTAGGGAAAGAAGTGCTTTGCGCACTGATGTCTGCAGAAATCGGACATCTGGCATGGAGCTCTCACATCGCAAAATGGTCGGCGGTGAGTTGCCTCTGTCGTCAAGAATCGAGTTGACGCAAACAGAGAGCCTAAGTAATTGACTTACTCCTTTGCGTTATGGACCAGGGTGTCATCTCGCAAAAATGGAAGAGATGGCTGGCAGAAATTCCCTTGGACAGCTTTGGAGAGAGACCAAAATGCCCAGTGCATTCCCGAAGGGAGACGAACTAGTCTTTCGCCAATTTTGCCAATATGCACAGACTTTGGTTCAAAAACTCTTTTGAAGGTCCTGGAGGCAGGGTTGTACTTTTTTATAAACAAGATGGATTTTGCATCCCGTAATGCCGATGCATCTGCTCAAGCCCGGTAACACTCCTGCTTATAGCGTGACGCTATTTTACAGGAGTGACCAAACCAAGGTCTGGATCTGACCTGCAGTCAGGCGGTTGAGACTATTGAGGATGGTATGAAGAGTTCTATCCCCTGAAGTACCACATCAGAGACAAACTCGGAAACAGCGTTCGGATCATACAGTGAGAAGCAAATCCTCTCCTACGGTAGGTTGTAAAAAAATCTGCAAATCGCAACGGGCACATAAGAGGCACCACACTCCGGATTAAACAATGGTCCGATGAGACTAGAGGGGCATCGAGACTAGATAGTTGTCTGGATGAGAGGTCAGTAGAACGTCCAACAGAGAAGGTGTATGATCCTCAACTTCTGGAACCCGCCTAGGCGAAGTGACCAGTTGCGTTACTCGTTACGATCACATGCCAACGAGGCGGTGAAACGGCAGGAACGACGCATCGCGTACGCGACGTGGTGCGCTAGGCGCGGTGAGGAGCGGTATGGGCGCAAACGCGTCGTCGAAGCATTCCTGCCGGTCTTTGAAGCCTGGATTCGACGAGGAGGAAGACTTACGCAGGGGATCACTAGGCACGGGTGCTTCAGTGATTACCTGCGTGTGATCGGTCGCGAAGCGACGGCGAAGTGCTTCCACTGTGGCAGCAACGACCGAGACTCCGCATCGCACACGCTCGCTGCTTGACCAGCGTGGGAAGCCGACCGGCGGGTCTTTAAATTCTCTACCAGCATATGTATTTCCAGACTGACTTAGCATCGAAATTTCCAATGTAAGAGTGAGTGGGCCTATCTAGGCTTACGTGCTTACCGCCTACACCAATTATAACTTAACGCCATTCGAGCCTATGGTCAAAGGTTGACTATGTTTAATAAAAATACACAATTTTTTTTCTGTCTCTCCGTCACTAACAGACAATACTGAGAATAATTAGTATTTTATAACCCTTAGTTTAAAAAATTATGACATTTTGTAATCTATATTACAAAGAGTGACAGCATTAAATAATAAAATAATTAAATTACAAAATTTTGATGGAGTCGTTGCTTGAAGTTTAAAATTGATTTGGCATTTTTCCACCAAAATAATGAATTTTAATGAGTAGATTGAATTCAATTTTAGCTTAACTCTTTCCACCACCACGATTAGGATTTATGTTCCAAAATTAACCTTATCTACAAATATTTTCAGTATTTTTTGAGTTTTAGCCTTTAATATGATTGAGTCAATTAAGTGCAAGCATTATTCGGGGTCTTTAGATAAGCACCATTGAGAACGGACTAGTCAGGCATGTTTACTTAACGCAATCGCATTCTTGTTTTGTAGGATTTTTCCGCGATTTAAATAGACCGTGCAGTGACTAAGTAGCGCAAGTTATTCCATTAGGTACATCTGGGTTAATTAAAAACGTTTAATGGCATAAAATCGTTTTATTACTAATCAATTATATTTTTCACGTGTATCTATGAATTATTGTGACATTGATCATATATAATAAATAATTGATAAAATGGTGGCCGCAAGAGGGAATTTTGTCATAGTGAAAAAAAAATACTTCAGACAACGTAAACAAACATAAATTGAAGTTTCTAAAAATATGTCTTCACTATCCGACTATGCAAATAAGACCGCCGTGTGGTGTAGTGCTCAGTTTGACTGCTGTTTCGTGGGTAATGGGTTCGATTGGCAGACGAGGAACAAAAATTTGTTCCTTCACAAATTTATGTTACTTGGTTTTCGGATCTGGGTGTGTTGTGATCTTATTGCATCATATCACATCGGATCAAGGGAAAGTGAGTGCTTCTGTATTTTTAAGAGTTCTAACGGCTCATAATATGTTTTGCGCAGTCAGTCATCTGGTAATAAACCATACGCCGTGGTCGAAATCGATAAGAATGAGATCATTATCATCATAAATTAAAAAAAAATTGGGCAGGTTTTAACAGTTTTACCAATTATCTTATTTATAAGGCACCATACAGAATATTGAACTCCTTAAAAGTAGGTTATAGTTATAGTAATGTTTTAACGTCATATTAGAAGTTCTTTAAATTTTTGTTATCTATGCTTTTTATAATTATATTATTAGTAGGAGTTTTAGATTTTTATGTCAAAAGATGACAAATATTTAGTGTAATTTTATATCCAGTTTACGAGGTCGTAATTGTTAAAGATTGTATTTTTTCACGAAGTCATATTTCGATACTACGTGTATAGTCGATACTATTTGCTAGTTCAGTCGAAGCAAGAGGCTACCGAGGTAAAGTCCCATTTAACATCTAATCGCCTTGAACTACTGCCGTGTTGTGATTATTTACTAAAGGAAAATAAATTTAATTATGGAAGAGTTTCTTGACAAACAATACAAACTGAAGACCTCTGAAAATTTTGACGAATATCTTAAATCTATTGGTGAGTAATGCATTCGTCTGGTCTGATTTATTAACAGTTATTAATAACACTTTTGCCTTTGAACATGTATTTTATACAGTGTTTTCAATTGAAATATTGATTCTCATGATTAGGGCTCACTCTTACGGACAAAACTAGCTGATTACTAATAAAGAATACAAGTTAATGTACAACAAAAGTATTTGTGCACTTCTTTTATGTTTCGTTTGACATTAAGTAAACATATTTATTTTATTCTATTTTTTTCGGGTTGTTGGTCCGAGGATTTCCTAGCTTCACCGGGTAAAAAGGTGACCGAGCACTAAGTTAGTTACCCTGTTGGTATATTTGTGTCACAAATTGTTAATATACGGCTTTAGGTATGTTGTACATAATACTTATGTCGCTATAATGTATCCCGTGCTATTGATGTGATCTGGTTACAACGAGAAAGTTGGAAACGCCATGGTGGAAAGCTATAAGTAGAAAAATATATAATATATAATTATTCATACTTATATTATTACCTTATTATTAAACTAGCGACAAAAATTCTTTAAAATACATAAAGAAACTGAAGAACTGATTCGAGGATCGGTGTATGTAGATGTCATGGGTCGCAGTGAACCTTTACCATCAGGTGAATGGTATGAACTTTTGTCGTAATGTATATATATATATATATATATATATATATATACAAATTGACTAATGTCTGATAATTGTGCTCCAGCATTATATAACGAAAATAGTGGATCGTTTGACAATTGAGAAATAATGTTGTCCTTCTGGTCGATTTGGCCCACGGTGGTATCGTTTGATTATAATAAATGACATTTTACGAGTTCCGTTACAAAATTTGAGTAACATTTACGATGAATGCCATATATAATTTTTTATGTATGTTTCTTGCGGTCGTCATGGTCGAAGCCTAACTAGAGGAAATAACGTATTAAACGTGCCATTTTTGTTAGCAAAAATAGCAAGTTATTCTTTTCTATCTGCTACTGTGATATTAGTTTAATGATTGCGACATGATTAGGTACCACGATTATGATAAACACGTCCGCATAAAAAATATAATTACCTAAACGTGTAGATAAGTGTTAATGTAAAAACACACTAATCTGATATAGTTTACTGTTTTATCTATGTGGCATTAGATTATTATTCACTCAGTGGCCATGCCGAAGCTAATAACTATCGATAGCTCGAATGGATTGTCTCGGCTGGACAAGAACCTCGCCTTCCTAGAACACCATAAAAAAATAGTAGATTAGCGCTACTATGTTTCGTCTGGTGAGTGAAAAACCCGGTGACTCAATAACTGTTGTCGTGATTTTCCATGGAAAGTGACAACGTATCAACAAAATGTCCTTATCGAGGATGAATGTGTGTAGTGTACTCATTTGTCAAACCTTAATATTATAAAAAGCCAATATCGGTATGTGGATGTGTTATATTAACGAAACTATGTTTCTCATCTCATCGTTTCGTAAGCAATTCCCGTAGTCTAATTCAGATTCTAATGTTTTCTATGTTAAAAAGTCAAGGCCTATCTTTAAAAACGCCTTGTTTTTAATATCAAAAAAAATAACTAAACAGCTATGGTATTATTTGCTGGACAAACCGTATAAAACCTGATAAGATAAGTAACCTGATAAGATAAATAACTAAACAGCTATGGTATTATTTGCTGGACAAACCGTATAAAACCTGATAAGATAAGTAACCAATTTTCTATCAGTGTACTGACAAAATACGGAGCGCTTATGGCAAGCGCTCCGTATATAATTAAATAGGATAGGTTAATCTGACAGAAGGAACTGACCTAGCCGAAGTCAGGTGAATTCGCGGCGCAAGGGTAATGGTCCAAGCCGAGGTGGCCTCTCGGGATCCCCTCGGCTGAGTAGTCTAAGCACTTGGCTAACTTTCAACCCGGTAAAGCTGTAAAAGCCCTGGGGCTGTGTGATGGCAGTCGTAAATAAGAGGATCTGTTATTAACGTGGAATCTTATGGTGAAGAAATACTTGGATCGATCCGTGTACATATATCGAGACTTGTACATATCAAATCACGTCAAATCAAAAGAAGCTTTATTCAAGTAGGTTTATACAAAACATTTTTGAATCGTCAAGATACCTAATAGGACCACCGCTTTGGAATGCATCTGCTAGTGAGTAGAAACGATTTGTTTCTTTCTTTTCATATAATTTACAAAATGTCCAAGAGTTACTAATACTGGACATATTGAACCCAGAGCTCAAAGCTTGAATCCAAGCATACTTGTCAGACAAATATTCTAACAAAAAGCAGTAAGATTTTTTGATTAACTGGGTTTTAACCAAAGTTTTAAATCTATTTAATGGTAAATCGATTATTATTTGCGGAATTTCATTAAATATACATATGATATTGCCACGAACGATTTCTGTACTTATTTTAAACGAAAAATAGCTCTCCGCTAGTTATAAGTTGTAACGGTGTCAATAATAACAAGAGCTTTTAACTCAGATGTTTTCACTCCAATACATTAATCCTGTGTCAATGACCATGTTCCACAAATGTTAGCGAACATCTTAATATGCATTCAAGTCAGCTGTATTGTTGATACATTTAATTTATTGTATAATATCAAATATTCATTATAGGTGTGGGTTTCATATCACGAAAAGCCGCAAACTCGGTGTCACCAGTCTGTATATTGAGTGTCAATGACGACGGATGTTACACGCTAGCTATGCTAACTACCTTAAAAAATATTTACATTTCTTTCAAGATAGGTGAAGAGTTCGAAGAAGAAAGAGCGGACGGAACGAAGGTAAGAGATTTAATTCGACTCAAAATTTTTGCCTGCCGAAATTGATAGAGGCTCTTGACCAAAATAATTTTTACTATATGTATTATTATTTGCTTGTATTAATTAGCTCTAGTTTTTTTTTCTTCTTTAATTAATTAGTTTATTGCTACACCTATCATACACATATCTCACCACACCTTGGGTTGACTGGTAGAGAATGCCTTTGGCATTAAGTCCACCCATTGTGAACTTTGAACTTTGTTAAGGTTAATGCAATAAAGAGTAAATAAATAAATAAATAATCATGAAAGATTTTGTAAATAATTAAAACAAAATTGCATTCGTTTAAAAAGTAACTAATGCATTATCTTGAACAAAATTAAGTACGTTATTTTCATATGCGGAAAAATATATAACGAATGTATAATAACATCAAACGAAAACCACTTAGACCTGGTTATCGGAAGTTTTAATAATACAACTTTATAGATTAATTCTTATCAATAAAGTTTTATCTAAATGTGTGTATTACTATGCCTTTTCAGAGTCTGTGTCTGAAATAGATATTTTGGTTATGGTGCTTAATGTTTTTTTTGAATATCTCTTGTAATTTCATGTTTTTCTCAGTTTTATAATTTGGCTTTGTCTACGTCGGTTTAAATGGATAAATTACCTTTGTCAACGTTGACTTTAGTGTGTAAATTCTAATGCCAACGCAGGCAAATTGCTGCAAAACAATGTTTGTGTATACCAAATGGTTACAGCACTATATCCTGACCTTGAGCATGTCATCTCCAATCCAATATCCAAAAGATATTAGGATATCAGGCAATATCACGAGTACACTAATATTTGGCTAGATTAATATATGAAATTCTATTTAATTATTTTTTTAATTTAATTCATATGTGAATACGCTTGTTAATAAAAGTATTTTTTATTATTTTCAGGTTAAATCACTAATTGTCATTGATGGAAATAAATTAATACAGACACAAATAGAAGACAATGGAAATAAGTCAACGCATGTTAGAGAATTTACACCAAACACTTTGACAGTGGTCAGTATTTGTTTCGTTTTAATAAAAACGGAGAACATAGTTTCACGAGTTGCAATTTCCTACCGTCATACGAATATTTGTATCTGGCCTAAAGTAATTAGACACGTATTTCACTTTGCATTAGTGTAATAAAACTTTTTTCTGTTTTGTTTTAGATGTAGAAAGGAATAAAATTAGTAGTAGTAAAGTAACTAGGCAAAAATACTTAGCTTTATATGTATTCAATGTATTAAAAACACTATATTGCAATTGAATTTGTTTCACAGCTCACGGACCCCTCAGTTCCGTGAGCATTGTGTCCGATGAAGCTGTAGGAGCCGCATAGGCTAACAGCATCAACATCAACAGAATCTGGAATTTATAACAAAACGGATACTAGGTTTACAATAATTATTGCTTAATAATCCCGGCTGATTTATATTGAAAATAAGATTTAAGTCTTGCCTGGTAATTCCGAAGCTACAATAATGTTCGGATTTTACTTTATTATAAAGAGTATTATGTAATATGAGATTGGATGTTCTAGTACCGTGAACATTATTACCGAGTATTACGTATCTAATTCGAGGTTAACAGTGTCCTTTAAAATAACGAGTATACATAAATAACAATAGTAATTAATTAAATATGCCTTCATTGTCATCCACATAGTTCTTTTTAAATTTCAAAAGTTATATTAATTTTGAAGAATCTTTAACTATATATATATATATATATATATATATATATATATATATATATATATATATATATATATGTTTTTAAAATCTACCATAACTATTTGTATAGTTCATGAATGTGTCAGTCAGGAACAGATAAAGTAATCTCAGAATATTATATGGCAAATTATATTTTAGGAATCTAAGCTTACTTTGTTTTTTTCATTACATTGAGAGTAACAAACGAGCGCACAGTTCACTTGATGGCAAGTGATTCCTGCGGCCCATGACATCTACATTCATCCTTGACAAGGAATTATAATCCAGACGCATTGTTACGCTTGAGGATTGTGATGGAATGCGTCGTAAAACACGGTAGCATTATGCTGGTATTTTGTTAGGGCGTGGTCCTACCCTGGTCGAGCTGACCTATTAATTCCGCAGCTAGAAATAAAATGCAGTGTTGCTCTACCGCTTTAGTAATGATTTCAATTTCTGACATACTACGAGTTAATGCTTATCCCAATAGTACATCTGAACGATTAGAAGACCGACCACCGTACATGTGACTTGATTTTTTTTTTGTGTATGAGTATTGCTGTTGGTCCAGTGACCTCTACAGCTTTATCTAAATAGACCCGCGAGCGGGGATGTGACTTGACATTCGTTATATGTTCACATGCAAGAGAAGAACACAGTGACAATATCTAACAAGAGTTTGAAGACAAAAGGCTATGGGATACGGCAGTCACCATGTTGGTATTACTATTAGCCACCGCCCATAGACTCCTAAATTCATCCTTGATCAAAGAACTAGATTCTGGTGCATTGTCATGCCAGAAGAATTAGAATGCATCTTACGTGATATAGACAAGTTGCCGCTAAAAACTAACCATAGTAGTTGCCAAATACAGATAATATAATAATAACTAACAATAAAAACATATAACATACAAACAATGATATTACAGAATACTTGACTGTACAAGTATTCTGTAATACTTGTCTATGACAAAATTAAATACTATGCTGTGTTTGGGATGGTGATTGTAATAAATGGATAGTAAAATAATGAGGTATTATATCCTAACATTTGTCATAGATCTTACAATTAGTTTTAATGGTAATTTAGTGAAAAAATTTTTTAGTGTTTTATTTTTCTCGTCATTCGCAAATTTTGTGATACTGCTATGATTGCGTTGGTACTCCTTGTAACCTGGTTGACGTTCATGGTACAGGTGATTTCCAGCTGCGGTTGGACATCACCATGTTACAAAATGTGAAGAGTGTTCTCATACTCCACTATTTGCTAGAAGAATCAAGTTTTTTGTTAATTTTTTTTAATATTTTATATAAGTTTATTATTAATAATAACTCTTCTTTGAGCTAAAAGTTATCTATTTTTCAGACTTCAACTGCAGACGGATGGGATGGCAAATGTGTGAGAGTATACGAAGTTGTTGGATAATATAAAAGTCAATTATGATATTAAATTTGACAGTCAAGTATTCTAATATATTTATTGTAAGGAGGTTTATAGTATATTTAAGTGTAGTTTAAGATAAAATGCAAATTTATATCTATAGTATAATAAATAAAATAAATAATAAAATGTAAATAAAACGTATTGATCAGTTCACTACCCACCTAAGACCGAAATGAACAAGTTATATGAACAAATTATATTTTAATCTTTACACAAAAAGTCCATAACACACACATACAGATATTTAGACAGTAAATATATCAACCTGGCACAAAATTCTCCTCTCAGTAAGTGTTTTCAATAACTCGTAAAGACATCCGTGGCTTACACTTCTGTGTAAAAACTAGGCTACCTCTACAGAGCGCGTAACATCAAATGCTCAAATTTACTTATTATTCATATGAATATTTTGAAACACAGGTCGAATATGGTTTTACGTTAATCTGATGTCTATGATCTGGTGAGAGTGTACTTCCCGATAAAGTCGAACTATTCATATTTGTACAGCCTTTATTGTATTTACAGTATGGGTACGATACGTCTAATCGGAGATAAAATAGATAATGTTGGTCAATAGTCAAGAGATTAATTAATTTACATTATTTTTGAGAAGTTTTTAGCCTATCGCCTAAGATGTGCTAACATCTTTGATTCCCGGTACTGATTTTTACAGTATTGCAAAGAAGCAGCTTGGATTTTAGTTTTTTCTTCCAGTTCAACATAGAAGGATATTCAAACAATTAATATAATAATATTATTAAATAATAAAACAATCCTAATGAGGCCCATTTAAAATAAACACATCATCATTCATCAGCAGATGAGCAGAATGGTGAAAATAATTCATTAAGTAATTATATAAATGCAGAGGAAATAATATTTATTACTAAAATGTCTTCAAAAATATTTTGAGTATATGCCACCACTTTGCAGTAGAACCGAGACTCGAGAGAAATAGGTGTATTGCAACTGTGTATTTTAAATTATGGGCCGTTTATTTATCTTCATTGTACAAGCACCGGATAGAATTAGAACAAGGAATATGATAAATTCAGTCAAAAAAAAAGTCAGGACCGGCCCGTTATTTGTTTCTGAATGGAGAGAGTTTAAATCTATACCACCAAGTGATTTTTACCAACCATCGAGTAACTAAATCCTTTAACAATTAGATAGAGAGAGGAAGAGGCCATTTTTATTCGACAGGTAACACTAGATTGATATTTTATTGATCAATAAATTATTGATGTATTGATATAAATATATTTCTCTCACAAAAATTACACTTTTAAGATCCTCTAATACACTAATTACTTCTATACAGGGTATTAGGAGACCGCTGCCGAAAACTAAGACAGACGATAGTACTAATGGTACCTTTGCTGATCGGACGGAAAAAAATCGATCCTGTTTAAAAAAATCATATTTTTAAAACGTTTTATTAGCATTATTTAAGCTCCATCGTATTAGTACAGCTAAATGAGTAGATAGTTTCATAAAAAATACATTACTTTACTAAAAAAAAACTGTAATGAAACACAAAATCAAGAACAGCTAATGCTCGGATCAACGAACGCACGGGCGAAACTGTCTCAAAAACTAAAAATACTAAACATAATAATCAATCCCGCCAAAACAAACCGCTCTTTCTGCGGTGGGCCGCGGCCGCCGTTGACGGCACTTTCATCATTTCCGCGGTATCAGCACTAAGCTGCCGCCGCGTCTGGGCGTTCGTTGATCAGAGCATCAGCTGTTTTTGATTTTGTGTTTCATTGCTGGTTTTGGTTTTAAAGATAATGAATAGTATAAGCACAAGAATAAGCAAAATATCTACTTATAAACTCTGAATAACGTAAACGTAGTAAAACGTCGGCATAACTATTCATACCAGCGTTAACCCGATTTTATTCCAGCTGTCATGCTTGTATAAGTCAGATTTAACTTAACTTATCGTCATTTATTCCTATGTTCTGCAGTTTTGTTGAAATTAAATAATGGAAATAAGAGAAATAGAATAAGTTAAGCAAATTAATAACTTAATTAATGAAATACGCAGTATAAGAGTTAAAACATACGAAATGAGAAAAACCCATTTGATATGCATAGAGAATAAAAATTTTGTAAGAAATATAGGTTTTGTGAGGCTGCTGTAATGTTTTTGGACCAATTATTTGGAATATTTTTAACTAGAGACAAACGTGGTAGTGGTGGTCTGTTATTCAGATAATGATAAATTTGAGATGTTGAGGTCGAAACCAAGTAAGTGATCTATACTGACATCAAATATTTACCTACTAATTAGATTTAACATATTTTAAACATGGTTTTTACGAAGACTTTAAATTTAAATTTCAATCCAACTCAAATAAGTAATAGATACTTTTTACTACTTTCAATTAATACGCCACATATTCAAATGCAATTATATGGCAATGTTACTAATCAGACTTTGTTTATCTTGTATATTTTTAATTTATGGTTAAATGGGACTTTTAAAGATAATGAATAGTATAGACACATATCCGGGACAATGAACTATCGAACTTTTTTATTGGTTTTGCAATTATTATAACAATAAAAGCCGGCCCTACCCTGTGGAAAATGGAGGGGCCGCTCTAAGCGCCACATTTGGATAGGTTCCTAAATCACACTAAGAAATGAAATTCTAAGAAAGAACACTAAGAAACAGCATTATATGTATAAATAAAAATTATTTTGTGTGAATTTATTATAAATCAATATAAGAAGAGTAGTGATAGTTGTGTTGGTGTTTTAAACCTAATCAACTTTCTGTCACATTACATGGAAATCCGCAACTGGGTAATATCAGACTCCAAGTGACGGTTGTTGGTCACTCTCACCACAATTCTCAAAGGTAGGTCCGAAGTGTTCTCTTGGCAATACGATGCCACGATTACACTCTGAGAGTTACAGATGAGATCAACAAAAAGCAAAAAAATACTCGCTCCTTAAACCACACTCAAAAGATTTATACCTATTTTTTAGTGAGATTAAAGTCTCTTACTCACAGTGAAACTGTTGTCAGTTGTAAGTTTTGATGTCCATTTATGTCTACCTATTCACATTACCTGTTTAACGACTGTATCATAATTGTTCCTGGAAAGCTAGAAGTGGTTAACATGGCAATGGAATATGCGGTCTTACTGTGATTACAGCCTTATGATGCAGTGGTTAAATTAACTGCTGCGTCCCGAGTTCTGGGTTCGATTTCCAGCCGAGACAACAATATTTGTGCATCACAAATTGTTGGTTTTCGGATCTGGGGGTATTGTATGTATGTTCGGTGTCGCTGACACCGTATCTGTATGTTCCTCTGATCTTGTTACACGTGCAAATATTGGAATAGAGGAGACGATAAGAAGTGAATGCCACTGTGTTTGTACAAATGTTTCCACTATAAAATATTCTGCGTATTTTTTTTTATTACATTGATTGACAAACGAGCACACAACTCACTTGATGGCAAGTGATTCCTGCGGCCTACGATATCTACAATCATCCTTGACAAGAAATCATAATGCAGATGCGTTGTCACCCTTCAGGACTGAGATGGAATGCCTCGTGACCAGTATTAAAGGTCTCCGGGTGTAGGGAACACTCACCAGATGAACACAGCAGCATTATACTGCTATTTTACGCTGGTATTCTATGAAGGTGTGGTCGAGCTGATCGATTCATTCTGCAGTTAGAAAAAAACTGCAGGGTAGCTTTACCACTGTCGGGTTTCTAAGGGACCGTTAAGATTTCGATCATTGACAAGAAATCTTAATGCAGATGCGTTGTCACCCTTCAGGACTGAGATGGAATGCCTCGTGACCAGTATTAAAGGTCTCCGGGTGTAGGGAACACTCACCAGATGAACACAGCAGCATTATACTGCTATTTTACGCTGGTATTCTATGAAGGTGTGGTCGAGCTGATCGATTCATTCTGCAGTTAGAAAAAAACTGCAGGGTAGCTTTACCACTGTCGGGTTTCTAAGGGACCGTTAAGATTTCGATCCTTGACAAGAAATCTTGATGCAGATGCGTTGTCACCCTTCAGGACTGAGATGGAATGCCTCGTGACCAGTATTAAAGGTAACACGCACCCGATGAACACAGCAGCATTATATTGCTATTTTACGCTGGTATTCTATGAGGGTGTGGTCCCGGTCGAGCTGATCCATTCATTCTGCAGCTGGAAAAAAACTGCAGGGTAGCTTTACCACTGTCGGGTTTCTAAGGACCGTTAAGATTTCGATCCTTGACAAGAAATCTTGATGCAGATGCGTTGTCACCCTTCAGGACTGAGATGGAATGCCTCGTGACCAGTATTAAAGGTCTCCGGGTGTAGGGAACACTCACCAGATGAACACAGCAGCATTATACTGCTATTTTACGCTGGTATTCTATGAAGGTGTGGTCGAGCTGATCGATTCATTCTGCAGTTAGAAAAAAACTGCAGGGTAGCTTTACCACTGTCGGGTTTCTAAGGGACCGTTAAGATTTCGATCCTTGACAAGAAATCTTGATGCAGATGCGTTGTCACCCTTCAGGACTGAGATGGAATGCCTCGTGACCAGTATTAAAGGTAACACGCACCCGATGAACACAGCAGCATTATACTGCTATTTTACGCTGGTATTCTATGAAGGTGTGGTCGAGCTGATCGATTCATTCTGCAGTTAGAAAAAAACTGCAGGGTAGCTTTACCACTGTCGGGTTTCTAAAGGACCGTTAAGATTTCGATCCTTGACAAGAAATCTTGATGCAGATGCGTTGTCACCCTTCAGGACTGAGATGGAATGCCTCGTGACCAGTATTAAAGGTCTCCGGGTGTAGGGAACACTCACCAGATGAACACAGCAGCATTATATTGCTATTTTACGCTGGTATTCTATGAGGGTGTGGTCCCGGTCGAGCTGATCCATTCATTCTGCAGCTAGAAAAAAACTGCAGGGTAGCTTTACCACTGTCGGGTTTCTAAGGGACCGTAAAGATTTCGATTCTAGCTATTGTGGAATGACAACAATCATTCGACCATCTCGAAATACTTTGTATTTGCCTATATGATAAGAAAAAGCCATTATATAAAACCATTCATAGTTCATTTTAGTCATATTAAGAGTCAAACAAAATAAACACTTCATAATCTTTATTTTATAAAATTTATTTATGTATTAATCTTGATTCCAATGAGTTACCACTTACTAGATTTAACTTAAAATTAAATTAACAAACTATCGACTTATCTTGGCTATCAAGATATATACCAACCAAAATAATCAGGGTTATCAAAAACAGTACCATTATGTCCCCATAGTAATCTATCTTTGTATTCATCAATATCTACTCCCAACTTAAGTCCTTGATTATAACGTTTGTTTATAATTAAAAACGTTAATTGATAATTAATCATAACTGGCTGCAGCATCCACTCAAATCGCTCTTCATCTGAGTTCTTCGCACCCCATACTTTTCTATCACCTATATCATCAGTGTTAACATCCATTTTTAAGTACATTTCATGTTCGATATTCACTATTTTGAAAGTTAATGAGTTATTTTTCCAAATAGGAGCAAATTTCCACTTAACTCTTATGCTAGTTTGATCTCTATCCGATCCCCAAGCTAGTCTATCATTGTACGAATCAGTTTTAGCATCTAACTTAAGTGCAAGATTATAATATTTATTTAGAATAACAACTGTCTTACTATTGAAAAGTTTTTGAATTGCTGTAGGGAAATAGTTTGCAACTGTATCTTTCGCATTTGAATTCCATAGTTGGTAAGCATAGTTCAAAGTATTTGTATTTCTCTCAGTAAGCAGTTTAGTTACAACGTCAAAAATTAAACTTCCATGGCCGTTATCATCAAAAAATTTGGTTTTGGTTATAGCGTTATCATAATCAGCTTTTGTAATACTTTTACATAAATAATCACACAATTCATTCAAATTTAAATAAGCTCTAAATTTGTGAAATAATGTTATATCCTGTAGTTTTTTTGATAAAGAGAATTCTTTACAGTAAAAAAGATCTATCTTATTTAATTCTTCTTCGAGGTTTTTTATACTCTCTGAATTTTTATCAAAACCATAAACTATTACTCTCCCAATATTGCTACTAATTATTCTTCCGACATCTTTAGCACAGCTGCCATTTATAGGGGCACCCATTATCGTCACAAGTTTGACGGAGTTATTTTTTATGTAGCTACTAGTATCACAATTGTCGTAGCTTATGACTGGAATCCTGTTTGGTATTTTTCTGTGTATATCCGATCCCTTGCTAACAAGTTGATTTTCGTGATTAATGTTGTAACAATCAACAAATCCACTGGATTCCTCGTCCACCGTTATTCTTCCCTCTCCCCAATAATCGATATGTTCTATCATTTCGTTAACAGAAGATGGAATTTTTAGCAGATTATATTCGC
Source organism: Teinopalpus imperialis (assembly GCA_029286865.1). Classification (NCBI taxonomy): domain Eukaryota; kingdom Metazoa; phylum Arthropoda; class Insecta; order Lepidoptera; family Papilionidae; genus Teinopalpus; species Teinopalpus imperialis. The sequence continues at coordinate 5,388,829 of JAGSMU010000030.1, read as the reverse complement.
CCAAAAATGGTACCTCCGAATATGGGTAAAGTTTATCAACATTTATATCATAGTTTGGCGGTTTTGCATACTTCCAAGCGTGTACAGAGGCCATGTTGAATGAATTAGAAATCCTAAAAACAGTAAAAAATCATATTTGATACAAAAATAAATATGAATGTTAATATTAATATGGAAAATAAGAAACGATTTTTATTCCGTAGAGCAACCGAGATTTCCTACATGATGACAATATCCGTTTGCGTGAAAATCGCCAAACATGTACTTATATCATTTTTTTGTCTTATTCCAGAGTTAGCCTTGATTATATTTCCTATATTGAAAATATATCAGATCTGATATCCCGTAATCGTTGTGATTTTGATCTAAGACCATTTGCCGTTTAAACTTTAGTTTAAAAAAATTAAATTTCCCATCAGTTTCGTCTTTATGGCGTAATTTAAATAAACACTTACATACTATTTACTGATACTACTTTCACTTCAATTTGAATAACTTTAAATCTTTATTGAAAATGGACGTGGATGGCATTCTCATGTGAATTATGAGCTTGTTATCATTTGTTTTATTTTATGCTTCGTTAGTTTTTTTTTTACTTTTTTAGTTTGCTTAGTAGATTTTGTTAGTGTATAATTATGAAACAATAATACAATTATATTGATTCTGTTTTTATATTAATATAAACTATACTCATTCTTGGCAAATATCTCTAGTTATATATTTTTTATTTTGTCTACTGAATATTATTTCTTTTTAGTGTTGCTTTTATTTTTTATTTTTATTTGCTCGTTATACTGTAGCTCCACAAACAGTAATGAGAAGCCAATGTTAGTAGCTTTGTCAATGTCAGACATCATTTTAATAGCACGAAAATGGTAAGATAAGCCCTTACACGCAGTATTGATAGGTAATGGAATTACTCAAAATATAAGTGGGAATTCATTTGCTCTAAACCAGGGAGAAGCACTGAATGATGTCAACAAAATAAAGTTACTTTAAAAAAGTTAGTTAAATAAGTTTAAAAATATATATTTTAACTTACTACCATAAGCGCTGAATTACTATTATTTGTTTTTCTAAATATACACAATTCTTTTATTAATTATGGTAACAACTAATAATTATACATTTATGAGCACCGAGTCAATTTTCTTCTTTTATATACATTTGCAATTGTGCCATTTGCGGTAACTGGTTTTTAACTTATCAATCATGTTTTACCACAAGTAGTTCATATTCAAAGTTGACCCATATAAAAATTATAAAATTAATGATATGATATAAACTATGAAAAAAATTGTGGGCTGGTTGATAACACGTAATGGTATTTAAAATTAGACAAAGTGATAATAGATCCATGTTGCATTAAGATACAAATAGGTAAGTTTTACCCGAGAAGAGCTTTAACGTCAGTACAAACGGCTTAGTGCTGTTGCGTTTCACCGTTGAATGAGAGAAACCTTAAACCTTATTAATGGTAGTAAAGATAGTCTACTTACTATATGTGTTATTTTTTCGCTGATGTGAAAAGTTTCAGTTAAATCATAATTGCTAAAATTTAATTTTGTTCGCAGTTTTTTACTTCTAGATTTTTCTTATGGCGTATATATAATCTTCAAAGATCAAACATTTTCAAGATCCCTTTGAATGCTTTTTTCTTGAGATAAATTGGCAATTCGAAAATGAAATTATACGATGAAGTGATTAAACAATGGTTTTGTAAAATTTTGTAGGTTCAACATATCGTACATCGTAGTGAAAGCGTCACTAGCCAGAACTAATTAGCGAAGTAGTTCAAAATCATGGACACATTTACTTAAGTCCGTCAGAATATATCGCAATACGTTTTTAACGTAATGGACTTTAAATATTAAATTGAGGGTAACAAACGAGCACACGTTACATCTGATGGCATGTGATTCCTGCGGCCCATGACATCTACATTCGTCCTTGACAAAGAATCATAATGCAGATGATATATTCGAGTAGGAATTCCTTAGTTTTTAACTTCCTTGTTTAAATTTTCGTTAACTTTTTGTTAGATACCGCACATAAAATTAAGACTTAAATAAGTCCAAAATTCAAAAAACTGTTTGTATATCGATAAGACAATTTTAACTTTCTAATTCGTAAATAATACTTTCATCATATCTGTAATATCAATAACTAAGGTCATAGAAGTCTAGCTGATAAATGCATGCGAACGTTTGCTTTGATCAAATAAAATAAATAATATTTTTTTTTATTTAGTAACAGTTATTTATAAAATAAATATTTCTACGTATGCCTATAGTTGGTTACGTAAATTATTATTACAATTGCAATAGATGGTGTGAAAACACATGCGGGTAGCAAAGGATCGCGCTGTGCGTCAATCTAGGGAATGAAAATAAAATAAGTAAATAGAATTTTAACTGTTTACTTTTTAGGGTAGATTGGTTTGTTTCCTTAAACATTAAATGTTTCATATGCATAATTGCAACAGATGTTATTGAAATAAACTGATAGGCTGAACATAGCACGCCGTAATATAAATAATCTGAATTACTTAGTGGATCTTTATGAATCTGCTTGCAGAGCCTAATGCATTTCTTAGTCACTTTTAGGATGGCATTTACCTTACTGTCGAACCATTACACTATTTATATTATATTGGAAAGGATATTGAATGCAAAACTGATAGAATCTTTTGAAGCCAATGACTCCCTTAGACATTCGGTGTAATATGTTTCAGTAAGCCTCTGTACGAGCGGGTTTTTTTCAATCAGCAACAGTATCCACACAAGCAATAAAATTTATGAGAGTTTCTGATAGTAGAGTCGCGGATTCGGATGAGACAAATGAAAACATAAAAAATGAATAGTATGTCGATAGAATAAACCTAGTTTCATTACTGATGCTGATTTATGATGAAGATAAAATTTTATTATTCTTATGTAAATATATTAATAATATCAATCATAAAAAGTTATAAGCATAGTTTGAAAAATAAAATACATTTGGTGTTCAATTTTAGTTAGGATAATAAAGTTCTTCTTTTCGCTATCCAACAATCATAGAATATATTAAGACAAGTGTTGTCTATATGAAATATTTTTATTTTGCAGCTCACAAAAAATACTCAGAGCACTCTGTCCCTGAACAATGTCCTTTCTCAAGGACAGATAGTGTATTATAGAGATACTTCTAATATTTAGTTTTAAAAAAAATATTGTGATTCAAGCTACCAGATCCCTTAATAACTTGACAATGAAACGTATTACTTACAAGCGAATGATTCATTTGACTATGAGAATACAATCGTCCTTCTCAGGGTATTTGATATCTTTTTTGTATCGTAATATTTTAGTGAACCGTTTTATCAGTGCGGATGTCGTGGTCGTAGTATATTTTATTTATTAATATTATTACATGATGATAATACCTTTTTCTAGTAAAGTAAAAAAAATGGTATATATATTGACAATTAAATTAACTCGGACATACAGGTCACGGAAGTCAGTCGTAAGGTCTATGTCGCATTACGATCACTACACAGTTTTAAGAATTTTCTTCCTTTTACGACCAATCTTATGCTTGTTCAGACACTAATATTATCTATTAACGATTATACAGATGAGTGTTACCCGGATTTGAACATAGTTTCTCTTAACAAGCTAGAGCGCCTTTACAACAATTGCATCAGGTATATTTTCGGACTTCGTAAATATGATCACATCTCTCAATATCGTGCTCGTCTTAAGTGGCTTATCATTCAGCAGAGGCGTAACTCTAGAACTTTACTTATTCTTTTCTCAATTTTGAACTATCCAACTACTCCTTCTTATCTCAAAGATAACTTTCAATACCTTTCTTTATCTCACAACAGAGATCTTTGCTCCTCTTTGAATCGAATGATTAGAACTCCTCATCACGTCACCCACTTCGTTGGCAACTCCTTCACCCTTCAGGCTACACGTCTCTGGAACTCCTTGCCCGGAGATATAAGAAGAGTATCAAATAAGCTCTCTTTTAAAAGGCTACGCGAACACTATCTAAAGAGGTCTGATGCTAATTAATATGGTAAATTACTCTTGTCATTGTTTGTTATATATTTAATTTTGTTTATTATATATTGCTTTTTTTTTTTTCTTATTTATAATGTAGGCACTACACCTACCACAATGCATCGCACGCCACGGGTTAACTGGTAGAGAATTGGCCTTGTGGCCTTACGGCATTAAGTCCGCCCTTTGTAACCCTTTTTGTAAGGTGTGACCAATGAAGTTTAAAATAAATAAATAAATAATTGAGAGACATTTTACAGTATTTTCTAACTTATATAGGTTTAAAAGTGCCTTTATAAATTTTTCCGAGGGTCATGTGTCCACTTGAAGCCAAAGAGGTTTCTGCAATTCCTTGGTATCAGTTCATCTCGACCGATTAATATCCCCGTTTCCGTAGATAATCTACGTAATATGCTTAGCGCTTTTGTGTTTTGGGAGTGAAAATCATGAGACCTAATTACAGGTGATGGTAGAAATTTATCTTAGCCCGTAAAGCACTCACATGAATAGTAACTCTTAACGTCGATAAAAAAATATTATAGAAACATAGATATTTCTTTACCTAATCCGTAGATGTGATTTACGGTAAAACATAACGATAAAAAGATTGAAAACGATAAATTTCTTTATCAGTTTAAACCTTGTACTTTGGAACTGCAAATTGATTACTCATATAAATAAATACAAAAGTTACTATATCACCATATTGATATTTGACATGATAAACGGCAGATAAAACCTTACCACAGAAACACAACATACATACATTACAAAATTACCAATTCCAAAAATTTTGATGAATTCATGTTGTTCATCTTAGTAATTTAAATTATATGTTCACACAGCACATAAGCTATTTAATAAAAACGCTATTTAAGCGTTTTACAATACGCCATACAACATTACAATCCTTCAGTATGGTGCATAATAAACTAATATAGTATAACATATTTTTGTTTAAGGATTTCTAATTGAACTAATTTTCTTATAAGGAAACGTAATATTTTTTAGTTTTTTATAGGGTACATAAGTTCCAGTGTTGTAAACACATAAACATCTGTTATTAAGTCTGACATGTTTATTATATTATTCTAGATTTGATAGTTTGATTAAATTAGTTTAATTTTTATGATTTATGTGCATGACATTTATGTAGCACAATTGTGTAAGATTATTTAAGTCAACTTCCTTTAACACGGTGGTCTATTGATGTAACAATTTTTTCAAACTTTAAATCGTCCACATGTACAATTTCCGACGTCTTCAATCGAATTCCCCGACGAATTCACGACCTCAAAGAAAGTTCCAATATTTAGGTATGATTCGAGCCGTTTTAGTCCTTGCGATATCATACATGGTTTGTAGTTTAAAATTTTATGGAGAAACTTGAGTTGTTCTTGGTAACAATCAAGCCAAGAATTTACGGAAATATGACAAGATTAGTGAAGGATCTTAACCGAACTAAACCATATTGATATTAGTGAGATGAGAGATCACTTATAAAGGTGATCTTAAAGTAATTCGTAAAGAAACCATTGAAACAGCTAAATGGAGACAATGTCCTTTTTATCTTAAAGATTTTATAAATTAAAATAATCAATTGTTCAGGGTTCAGGTATATGTGACTGCCCATACGACCATAGCACGTTGCAGTTGTCTCATCTTCAAAGCATCATATCATCCACTGTTGCTTTATTTCAGGACCATTTAAAAAAAGCAAAACTTATATAAGCATATTGTAGAACCATGTTTCTCCCGATCTTATTGCATATGCATTACATTGGGTTAGGGTTGGGGTAGAAAGGATGGATCAAGTGAGTACCTTTCTGTTTGCGCAAATAGTTACTAAAATATATCTACAGTTGATATCATCTGGTAAAAGTAAGAAACCTGATCCTATACTGTATATATATATATTAATAACAATAGTATAACATTGTCCGTCTGAAATTGTTCATTATCATCATCCTTTGATATACCATACTGTATATGATCTCCTTTAGCTCGAAAACTTTCCAGAATTGTTGAGCGTATCGTCATTCTATCAGTCCAGAGTCCATATTAAATTTACGCCATTAGTCTTACCAGTCCAATTTCTCATAGAAGTTGGGGCAGTATATAAATTGCAAATCTACTCGCAATGCTTTCATGTCATTCTTCACACAATCCGTCTATTTTTGTCTTCCTCCCGGATTAACCATTTACAAAGAACTATTTCTTAAACGCTCCTTTTATTTTCATAGCCCACCAAAACAAGTCTCCCTAGGAACCACGTATATCTTGTCGAGGCCAATTCTTATTCAGTATTCTTTCATTAACTAATAGCTAATATGGCATCCCTTGTACTTCAGAATCCTCTTAAATCCAAATGAGTTGGCGTTTATATCAGCTTTCCTCCGGATGAAATTTCCTTCTATATTTATTAAAAAAAATAATTGTTTTTTTTTGTTCATTCGAGAAACCCTGTTCATAGTCCAAATAATTAATCTTAAAGATTATTATGGTTGAGGATTTATCAAAATTATTTATATTTAGTCTCTTTGTGAGTCAAGATGCCCCAAAATATACATATATATGCGTTATGTGTATTAACATAAAGTGTATTTTCATGAATTCATCTTTAATCTAGAATATCATATCACGTACCTACCGTGGAAACAAATAAATACCACGTTAGTGTCCGTAATACACAAATTGCGTTGTGTTACTTCACTAGATACGTTATAACTAATAAAATAATTAATAATTAAAATTAAAATGGCTTTTTACGGAAAAGTTTTTGCTTTGGAAAGCGAAGAAAATATTGAACAATTTGTCAAGTCCATGGGTATGTATAAGTCTTAATCATCTTTTTATATTTAACTAGCAGATCGGTACGGCAAGGTAGAACTTAGTTTTGTTTCTATTCACAAATATCTCTAAAGCTCAGCCTCCCATAATTAATGAAGATATTTTTAATACACAAGATATACACAACAAAAATTATGTTATTACTGTACTTCGTACAAAAAAAAGCAAAAATACAATATTCCATTAAGATAAAGAAGACATTCTAATAAAAATTTAATAGCCCGATTTAAATAGTTGACCCATAAACTTGAAATTGTAATAGTTTATCGTAGCTTAATATGCTTTAAATATAATATTTTTTTTAGGATTCCCGGAAGAAAGATCAAAGGAAATTTTTCAGTACAAGCCATCCCAGAAAATTGAAAAGAATGGTGATGAGTATATACTCACAATCTTTAGGAATAAGGGAGAAAAGGTCTATAAGTGCAAATCTGGCGTCGAATTCACGGATTCCCTCAAAGACTTGCACGTAAGTTTCTTCTTATTTACACGCTACAGCAGTCTATTAATTGTTAACTGACGTAGGGCATTTGAAGATAATTTGATGGAATGTAAGGCCTAATATATATCAATCATTCCTTACTGGTGGAGGATTGGAAAAATCCTGGCCTATTAATAATCAAAGTCAAAAGTCAGAGTAGTTAAATATGATTGCATAAAAAATATCGATACATACATTTTTTCACGAAATTTTTTATATCATTCTGTGGAAACTTGGATTACAATAAACGTAATTTTGTATTGTATAATTTATTGTGCTATAAAAATTACATTCAACATTTCTTTTGGCTAGTATACATATGCGGCAAAGTAAGATATATCAACCTAGTGAAAAATTTACACATTAAAAAAAAAATACTGTCGGGCTTATTATTTTATTATTGCCGCTGCTAGCCCGAGGGCTTTTACAGTTTCACCAGGTTGAGAAGTAACCGAGCTATGTCACATTCCAGATCGGTTCTTTTATATCCTTTTACTTGTATTTCAGAGAATGAAATTTTCCAAAAGAATCTTCAGAATGAAGAAATTATTATTTTTAGGAATGTAAAATAAATTAAATGTAACGGGGGGCTTCTTTAATATATGTCGAAATACCTTTTCAGTATAAACATGTGTTTTGCTTTATTTCAGAACAAAATAATAATAACTGCAGATGGAGGCAATAAATTTACACAAGTTATCAAGTTTGATATTGGCTTGACTATTACCATCAAGAAGGAATTCTCCGACAACAAGCTTGTGGAGGTAAGAACAAAAAATCATTAATTGATCTTTAGCATCTAATGTAAGATCCGTACGTATGTACCTTGTGAATTATGATTCCTAGTCAATAAATGAATGTAGATGTCATGGGCCCAGGAATCACTTGCCATCTTAATGTTATTAAAAAAAAGAATTATATCAACGGTAAGTTATGTTATGCCTTTATGGCATATTAGCATGAATTTATACAGCCTCTATTTTTGAGACTTCCGTTAAAACTTTAGGTTTCTGAAACATTTTAGTAGGCGTCAGGTGAATATAATTTTAGTATTTCCCCCGTTTATGTTGTAACTTTGAGTATAAATAACATTGGAAGACAGGTTTTATACCTAGTTTGACCATAAGTTCTGTTATATATTAAAAATGAATGTATTTTTATAGAAATTGTAATACTACATACCAGTCTGCATTTTTAGTAAACTCTAAAAGATTAATCTGCGTTTGAATTTATTATGGTCCTTTTAATTTTTTGGCCATGAATCTTTGGATTTATGCACTGTATCTATGAGGAATTTAGCCACTGCTTTAAAGATTTCTTGAGAGATTCAATATTGAAGTAACGTTTTGTACAGGCGTTTAGTACCTGGACTGGATGGAGAACCGAAGAGAAACAACCTTTTCGTGCAAAGTTCGTAGTGAATTTTCGATAAATTATCACTGATGGGTTTAACTAATTGATCCAAGAGACTGATTTTTTTATGTCTGATTGCCAATGTTAGCCCCAGGGCTTTTAAAAGCCCTCGTTTGTGCCTGTCAATAGTGCGTGGCACAAACATACAGATCATTCCCAGATTTTGAAGCTACTTAAAAATTACCCACTTTTCGCAAAGAATCATTGTAGTTCAATTTTTTCTAACGTGTCGTTAAAAGTAATGTAGCAAATATACCTTCACTACTGATATCCCTACATAAGAATATAGATTTGCTTCAACTTCCTATTGTTTACAGCTGGGGTTGGAATAGTTTGTTCTAGCATTTTCGTCGAAAAAACGGAAAGTGGATCGAAGTTTCCGACATTACATGCGCACTTCTGATTTGAATTTAGAAAAATAGAATTTTTGAGATTATTTACATCCACGACACATGACAATAATAACATTTAACTGCATTTTCATTCATTTTATTTTTGATTATCATAGGGATGATTTTTTTCCCCAGGAACTATCTCACAGCCTATGGGACGGCGTCGCACGCAAAGTGTACAAGACACAATAAAAGTTTTCCGCCAATTGTAAGTTCCTCGTGTCTGCATCCCTTCAATGACTACAAATGACACCCAATCTCACAGATATATTTGTAAGCTGATATGAATTGTGAAATTGAAAACTGTGAATAAATCTATGGAAATCTTTTAATCATTTGTCTATTGTGTTTTTTATTTATTAAATAATATTTATAATAAAGTTTAAAAGTTTTTAATATTTTGAACAATCATATATAGGGTATTCATTTATAATTCAATGAATACAATCGCAAATGGGATGTACTTTCGACGTAACTGAAAAAAAAATACTTCAAACATATATCTTAATTTGTTTATGGTAGTTAAGGAGGCGATATCAGAAAATGTCCTGAGCACATATGTGAAAATACATGATTCATCAAGGCCTGGAAGTTGTTCAGCATCTCAATACTAACTTCGTCGAAGCGTGAACAGTAACATGTTCAAGTGTTCGTGCTCGTTATGATCAAAGATGGCTTCAGTGTACCGCACATTAACTAACTGCGGAAAAGTTTAACGTACTTGGATGTTTTAATCTCCATTTAAGACATCACTATTTTACTTTTGAGTACATTAACACACCGAATGAATCAAAGTTCTGTTCATCTGATAGATTTAATAGTCGGTGAAACCTAAGGTTTCAGTCACGGTTCAAGTGCATTACACAATCAATATGGAGGGTGACTTTGAAAAAGAAAGAGCAAAATCCTATGACAAAAAATGGCAAGGAGTTTCTAATTATGGAATGTTAAATATTAGAAGATTGGATTTGCGAAACAAAATTTAGGTTTACATGATCATAGAGAAAACAGTACCCGCGCCAATTCACGGACCGATGTAAATATGAGATGACATCGTTACAATAAAAATGTTTAAATCACGCTGGAAAAACTGAGAGCCTAATAACCTGTGCTACCTAAAGTGAATTGTGCAAAAAATATTTTACAACCCAGGAACTCTACATAATACTGTGTACTTAGAAATTATTTTGCAGACAGTACTAATAGAAAACCGAGAGCTGCCTGACGGTGAAATCAGTTATGCAAAAAAAAATAGATCTTGCCATTTTTAATACACTTCTGGACTGGATTCCATGGATGTATAGACGACGCAAATGCGTAATAATAAAATATTATGTAACAATTTATGGTGACATCCAAGTTGGAAGATATTCTGACCAACATTATGATAATACTCAAAATATTCCTCACAATTCCCTTAATCAATGCCAGTTGTAAGGGAATCTTTTAAAAATTGAACTTGGTCAAAAAAATTATAAAGATCAACAATAAATACTTCAAAACTTATTTACGTCTATTAACTAAGATAGAATAATTGATTGTGATACTATAGATACGAGAGTGAAATAAAATAATTCGCTTTTAGAAAAAGTAAGCAAATACGGGTTTAGTTATAGACACAAGTTTCATTTTTAACTCTATTCAATAAAAATATAATTCGTAATAGTTTCATCTAGTTCTGATTGGAAGTTGATTTATGTTTTATGTTTCATTCGTTGTTATTCGTTATATGTTTAATTTTATATAACCAACCCATATTACAAATAAACCATATCGTAAATTGACGCATATAAGAGGTATACATGTGAGGCTTTTTGCACCATTGTAACTGATCCAGATTCTGTTGATGTTGATGCTGTTAGACTATGCGGCTCTTACAGCTTCATCGGACAAAGGGCGCGGAACTGAGGGGTCCGTGAGCTGGTTAATTGGTTTTTGGTTCTCTTACTTACACAAAGTGCTCATAAACTGATCATGTCGGTCTGCTCGATCACGTTCCTATCTGATGGTGCCACCTAAGTTGCCGGTTCCCTAGCTATCGAAAGATTCTCCAGAGTGGAGAATGGATGGTGATGACCACTGACGTCCGAGGTTTTGGTATGCGGACCTAGCCTCTGACCGACGCCACCTGTTGTCTGTCAATCGGAAGCTGTGAGCGGTGAGAACCACCCTGACACGCGGTTGTATCTAGTGTAGCCCTATCCCTTTAGATAGCCTCCTTATGAGGAGCCCTTTGGATCGTATTATCGCCCCCCTCTGTTGACGTCGACTTTCTTCGTCCTCAGGGGTCGAAGAGCAGCGGTGGTGCGGCAGCGGTCTTCGCGCCAGCTTCGCAGCATCGTCGTTGTCTCCCTACTCCGCGGGCCTCGCGCTCGCGAGTCTAATTAGATAAAGCTGTAGAGAGCCAACAGCAATACACACAGATAAAAAATATAGCTGCACAAATCAGAATATAATTATATAAAGATTAATTAAGATTTTAAGAGGGTTAAATGTGTAATTTGAATGCTGTTGTCTTTTCAAATAAATAAATAACCTAATACTTACATAAATTGTTCATTAGCAGCCAACTCAACCACCCGGAGCTTAGGTCAAGTATAAATACATGTATTTGGCCTACGCTCCGGTTGTCTGTAACCTATACTACGCTATTGGGTGCTCACATGCAGTCCTGTGTAAATGCAAATCGTGTATAAAAGTGAGTGTAAAAAATTTGTGTTTAGGCGCGCACTTTTTAATAATCGGTTCCTACTTATCCGATAAAGATCTGATTATAGCGCATGCGATGATAAATCAACCTAGAAAAAACCTAGTAACTAATAATTTTCATAACAAAGAAGAATTAAAGACTACAAATTTAAATTCTTTGCGTTTATTTAGGTTGTACCTAAAAGTCCAGATCAGCTCAAAGGGCCTGTTTAATTAATTTAGAGGGACATTGAATCCAGCGTCGACTTATATTACCTGACAAATTCTGTGTTTAAAACTGGAAAAATTGTGTTATTATATATAAATTATATAAATAAGAGATGCTTAAACTGTTGTTACTTAATAAATATTGGTAACGCATGAGATCGACGTCTTGAGATCATGATATATAATTTATGGTACCGGTCACCAACTTAATTTCACTAGATTTTTAGATAAGGGTGATTTAGAACTCGAAAGTAAACTGTTATATACTCTTGATGTTAAAAATAATACAAATAATAGACGTGATATTAACAAAATGATATCATTCGATGAGGTAATGTTATGCACACGTTACACGAGAGATACAAGTATCATATGACATCATGCTCGCGGTGCACGGTGTACGGAATTAATCGCCTACTAATCTATGGTGGCGCTCTCTCGCATTCGGTTGCGTTCGGTAATTCGTCGTGAACACGAACGGCCGATATACTAAGGCGAAAAATGAAATCGTCAGGGCGGAAACTTTGTATTTTAGTTTTTTAAAAAAACAATATTAGCAACGCTATTAATAACTAAAATTCCAGTTAACCACTCCAACTAAGCTGGAAATGCTTGTGCTAGGAGATGGTTCACGGCAATAGTCTAATGGTGGATTCGAACCTACGACCTTAAGTTTCGCAGACGTACCCTAAGCAATAGCTTAGGGTACGTCTGCTGCCGTTAGCCTAATAAGGCTATTATATAAAATATACCACTGTTATTATAGTTCCATTTTCTTTTTTTTTAAACTAATACTTTTATAACTATTGTTCTAAAACTGTGATAGTCTTTGAATGCGAGTTCGTTAGTTCGTTATATTAGATTGTTAGAGATATTAAGGGTTAGATTAGATAAGGTAAGGCTGCATGGATCTCATGGATATATATATTCGAATAACAAGAGCAAAAATAAAACGAAATGGTTATTGACAAAGTTCAGGATTTAACTGAACGCGGATTAGTGCGTGAATCGAGGTCTCAATATGCTGGCCCAGTTATATTGGTAAATGAGAACGGTGTAGATCATAGGTTAATTACGTAGGCTATGAAACTACAGCAGCTAAAAAATCAAAAACAATTTACATTTCATATTAACAAGAAGATTCGACATTTTATTAGACTTGATAACTTTATAATTCGCTGAGTTGCTGAAATCACCCGCATGCAAAAATTATCTACAGACTCACATAAATATATGGATTGGTGTTGTATGTGGATTATTTCAAACTCTTAAATTCAAATTACTCGAGAAGCCAGTGTTGAGGAGGACGGTTAATGAATTACCCTGCGACGAGGTGACATTCTCATGAAGCAATAGCTAGATAAATATATTAAACTGATTGCATTTATCACTAGAGGCCTTAACAGGAACAGTTATTTTATGGTTACGAACTTGAAACCCTTACGATATTGGAATCACCAAACCTGTTCTCGTATTTATCTGACAAGAATACTTGAGAAAATGATGGTGCAGCTTTATACTATGTATTAATGAAAGAATATTTGACTACTACAATACTAAATACTAATAGATGGTGGACTATAATACAGGATTTCAGGTTTTACATTTTTTTATTTCTTATACGAATCACTTACATGAGAAACATTTATACCTATTCGAGGAAATTAGTTACATTTCGAAATAGTGTTGGGTTGAGGGTAATTGAATATAAAAACGTGAATTAAGCGTGTTGGGTCTTATATTTGTTATAACACTAATTATACAAAAACATGACAAACAATCTTACTATGAAAACGTGTATGGGAATGGGTGTAATTGCTAGACGGAGGAGGAAGTAACTTCAATGGGGTTAATATGCCCGTACCTATACGTACTCTACAGGTCCACTGCTTAGACCCTTTTTGAAAGAATAAAAAAATGGAAGAAGAAGGTGCGTTTTAGAGGTAAAAGACATGTTTCTATAGAAATGGTAAGAGAGATAATAAAACAATTTTGATATATCCATCTCATGATGTGCATGTATTATTGGCATGGCAATAAATCTATTAATGCAGAAATGTTTCATTAGTCATTATTTTAAAAAGTTTGCGGAAGGATTTTTTTTAGGTCAAATGGCCTTAAACATTGTGCTTAAAATGAAAGTACGTGATGAGTATCCTTTTGATATCATATGGGGAATAAATAATTCTCCCAATTCTACCACCACCTTCCCCCCTATTCCAATTGAAACTATATATAGACAGAAATATGGTGTTTATGCTATAGAGATTTAGCTTGAATTGCGTGAAGTATTTACTTTTTTTAAATTACTATTACACAAATAAGTATATCTTACTGCATATTTCTTTTTTGAAGCTCAAGTCAAGTTGGAAAAGCTCCACCTTAGCTTGTAAAGATACATTATTAGTTCCCAAAAATTAAAGACCATGCGGAAGTCCGTACGTACAGAGTTAGTAAGGAAGGTCCAAACATACATATTTATACAATTTATAGTGAAACGATATAAATAAATTTAACACGGCTATACGGTAAGACCTTATCAATCCTTATTTACTGATGCGGAGCGTCCGTCATAGAACAGGCCGGATGATGTCATCGACTTGCTTGAGTTGCTTTAGTTTGAAAAATTAAATATCTTTTAATATTGTCTATTACATAAGGATCTATCATGATTAGATTTTATTTTGTAAAGAAAATACAATAAATTTTCATCAATAAATCAATTCAAAACTTTATTACAAACATATTATTCGAAGGGCAGATTTTTGTCCAAAGTCTACAATTAAAATTGTCCTTTTGAATAGGCTGTAAGAAAAAAAAATCTTAATCACATGAAACAAATAATAACCAAAACAACATAAAATAACACCTAGTGTTTATTAGAATTACAAAAGTTGTGACTGAAAGACCTAAATGAACTGAAGAAATTAATGTTTTTAATTTTCGTAAGTCACGCGTACTGTATTCTTGAACTATAAATGTATATGATATTGGTTAACGAAAATTATGTATCGTAAGTAGAAAATTACATTAAAATAACATTACTGTAATACAACAATTATAAATTAAGTAAAGAATTGTGCAATGTACCGGAAGTGTTTTAAAGGTTTTTAAAAATAATTGAATTTGTAACTAGCCACCGCGGTACAGGCGTGCCTAGTGCGAAGGCTGCTGTTAATTATAAGTGTGAATAAAAAAGGTGTTGTATTTTATTTTTTTCTTCTAAATATGTTAACATGTGTTTCTTTTCTCTGTGTATCTCTCTAGCGCTGTTATAAATATTTTTTGCTTTTAATTTTCACTTTTTTTAATTTCAAAATATAGGTATATCAATAATTTGGTTACGAATCGTGCTTACGGAACTAGAACGTTGAAAGAGTAAAGATAACAAATTTGAGGATGCAATATTAAATTTACATTATAATTAGTTATCAATCAATATCAATCTACAGTGAATGGATTATAAATACTGATCATCATAGTAAATTAAATTATTTATTGTGCGGCGTTTAAAGTGTTCGCAATCAAAATAAAGATAATTGAAAATGGCGTACGTGGGAAAACTATACAAACATAGCAGTGATGAGAGGTTCGATGATTTCGTCGATAGTTTGGGTAAATAATACAATATTATTTGAATAATTAGAATAATAAAAACCAGTACTTGTCTACAATATCACTTGGTCTGAAGTGGTGACTGCCGTAGGAAAATTAATTCAAACCTTCGATGTTCGCATTAAAACGAAAAATATCTGCAACGAAAGTATGGAAACCCTCCGTGCGTCTTGTTGCCCGATCTTAAAAAGGGGATAGGAGAATTGTGTTTTGAAACTCCTCGACAATCTCTCCAAAATGTATCCTATGAACACAGAGACTAAGAAAGAACTGGCAACCTTTATTTGACTAAATCACTAAACTAAATTAAACCTTAATTTCGATATCAGCAAATGTGGTACAATCAAACAATGCTATTTCTGTTTTGGGATCAACGGCTTGAACTGCCAGCCTTCGTAGAATGATTTTAATGATTTGTAATTATCATCAATCACTCTATTCATATATCACTATTGAACATATGCCTACCCTATAGATGATATTAATGAATATCTAATAATAATTTTTAGACTACAATGCTAAACTAGCTGTATAGTTGGTCCTGAAGTTTAAGTGTCGAGTCCGTTTTAATATTTTTTATGGAAAATCAGTATATTTCTAATGTAATAATTCCGGTTTATGTACCTATGATTCGGTTAACATGGGAAAAAATCTTACCAATATATGTTAGCTAAGACATTTTTAGGTTTTAAGTATGGCTGTATTTAAGTTACATCATTAAATATTTGTTCCTTAACAGAGCAATCTGCATAAATATCATAATATACGAAAAGTCGGATCAACCTTCCAAAAATATTTTTATAGTACTTAAAAAAATAGTTAGGTACATAAAATAAAATATGTTTTACTGTAGGACTACCG
This sequence comes from Teinopalpus imperialis, assembly GCA_029286865.1. Classification (NCBI taxonomy): domain Eukaryota; kingdom Metazoa; phylum Arthropoda; class Insecta; order Lepidoptera; family Papilionidae; genus Teinopalpus; species Teinopalpus imperialis. The sequence continues at coordinate 5,372,255 of JAGSMU010000030.1, read as the reverse complement.
GCTGATACTGCCACGGATTTTAAGAACTACAAACCAGATCAAAAGCTGGAGAAGAATGGAGATACTTATACACTAACAACCATCACGCCTACTGATGGTACTGTGGTACTCACCTTCAAGCTCGGTGAAGAATTTGATGAAACGGTAGTTCCGGGAAGTGTTGTAAGTGTACATTTAAAAATTCATTTATTTTTTATTTAAGTTTATCTTCATCATGCTGCGCTATATCCTACCAAAAATACAATTTACGGAAACAAAAGATGTAGAAATTGTTGAAATATCCCTTTTAGTTTTATAGCCATATTTAAAAGTAAAATAAAAAGGGGAGAGAATTTTTTTTGTTCTAGAATACGTGGCAAACGGGCAAGCAGCTCACCTGATGGTAAGCGATTCAAATGGACATCCATAATACCAAAGGAGTCGCAGATGCGTTGCCAGCCTTTAAGAAAGGTGTAGGCTCTTTTCTTGAAGCTTCCTAAGTTGTATCAGTTGGGGAATACCACTGGCGACAGCACATTCCTCAGAGTTGTTGTGTGTAGAAAAAAAATTCGCGTAAAGCGCACAGTGGTGAATTGCCAATCATCAGCTGATGAGGATGAAATTTTGAATTCTGTCATAAGGTACGATTGCTTAAACTGGAATTAAATCGAACAAATCCTCAAAACACTCCACATGGTAAATTTGATAAAAAATGCATAGAGATGCAACGTATATTCGAAATGCTTGTGAATCACGCCCATCGGAGAGTGACCGATCATGAATGATTCGAGTCGCTCTTCGTTGGATGCGAGGCTGAACTTTCGCATTGTAAAGTTGCAAAAGTAGACCGACACGTTATACTGTCTTATGCTAGTAAGCATGCCAAATTCTAGATGTGATAAAGGGATTCTTTTTAGCGGTCAACGCGGAAACTTGTGTCGTCTTCTGTCGTAGGGTTAAATTGGACAAAATTTTGTCAGCCCCAGTCTGAGACTTAATGTAACAAAATCTCGACCTCAAACACGAAGTAGTTCCAGCACTCGTTGACGTGTTTCCGAGAAATAATGGCGCAGCCAGTGTATATGGCATTGGGTGTGTGTGTGTCATCGCATTGTGATGTCATCCCCACAGTAACGAACATTATTAATTTTGCAACAGAAAAAACACGTTAGGTTAGGGAACGCAAGCATTCACTGCTTTGCAGTAGAACCATGCAACGGCGACTACGACCTTAATGCTTCCGTTCGTGAGAAAACTAGTGACCCACTTCCATAATTTGTTGGGAAGCACATAGGAGGGCTTCGAAAGAAATACTTTGTGCCAAACCCGAAGGCCTTCACTACGTCCAGACTAACCGTCAAGGTCTCTCCCTTGGTCTCGACTGTCTACATCCATCGATAAGTCATGTAGACCTGATTGAGCAACCCTGACGGAAGCCGTACATCGAGAATATGGCTTGGGTGTCATCCTTACTTAAATTTTTTTTTCCTCTCCAGACCAGAAAACTTCCTGTGTGGTAAACTGAGTTATGTAGGACTTCTACCTCTTATACCTCCTCCAGTGTCCAGTGACATGACAGCCTTAGCATATTCAAAGGGAGACCAAGCTCCCCTAGCACCTCGGAAGCTGATACGGAACTTAACACTCCACGACACTTTGTTTCGTCTTCCTCCCGGGCTTTACTTTAATAGATATTGAAAGTCCCGCTGTAATTGCCCGTGAACCTGAAGTCCCTCTTACCGCTGACAAGTCGCCTCATATCACAGGCAGGTCGGACGTTTAGAGCGGATCCTAAACTTGCCTAACCTTCGTTTTATAAAATAATCCGTTTCCAGAGAAGATTGGAGAAATATATAAAGTTTTCTCATGATTCCAGGCTAAGACAACGTTCACCCTAGATGGCAACACTCTTACCAATGTCCAAAAATTCGATGATGGAGATGTATTTACTACCAAGAGAGAATACTTCAATGATAAATTAATAGAGGTAAGTTAACTATACTTCTTTCAATAAACATAAGATACAATTAATAAGTATCTGTATGTGTGTACTGGTTTCACTTTCCTTTTTTTAAATTTAAATATCACAATATCGACGGCGGTTCCGAACGGCAAATTCAATGTATAAATTACAATAACCATTATAAGAGTATATTCTTTTCATTTTTATTATAATATCTATAACTTGTTAACAGTAAGGTAATTAATATGGTAAAATAATAAATTAAATTATGAATGTTTATATACATATGACCACGGTGAAGCAATAAAAAAAGAAAAGAGGTTTACTGAGACTGTTCTGGACAGGTCTATATATGGTTTTCACTTTACTTTTCTTAGACTTTATTTCATTAATTAATAAAATGGTAAATCAATACCATAAATTTAAACTATTTTACTTTTAATTCCACTCTATTTTAGTCAAAGTACAGGCTAGGCATTGTGCCATGAGCGAATTGTATATATAACTGTATACGACTGTCAAAAGTTATAACAATGAAAAAAGAATATATTGTTTTTATTTAATATTTTGAATAGGCGTTATATTACTTTTATATTTCAGACGGTAACAGTGACGAAATGGGATGGAGTTGCTGTAAGACATTATAAAGTCTAAGAATGACCTATTGTGTAATTTATAATTCTTGACATTGTCGCAAATAAATTAATTTGTAATATCCTAATGTATTATTTACTTACTCTAGTTAAAAAAATGTAAAAGAATAGGATCTTAAGTTGTACGGCAACATATCCATTCAAGGTTTTGTTTTTGGATGATATTTGATATTCATACATGTTAACTTATTAAGAAGCCACGTGTCTTGAACGCCTTTTCGTTACATACCTAAAATTTCTCTTTTCGTTACTACTTATTTTCTCCCTGTCTGTCTCCAACTATCGTTACTGTTTAAGAACACTTGTGATGTTTAATATTATATTAAAATATTTAAAATGTTATCAAAAAGGTGTAGCTTGTTTAAGAAGCAACAATTCTCGAGAGTTTTATGCATAGATACATGTGCAACGCGATGCGATTGTAAGTAACGCAATATTCAATTAGTATTTATATTGAGTATTAATTATCAGAAAATTATTGTTCTTCAACGACGTGCTTTTGCAACTAATACTGTTGATTAAACCTAGATTTGATAAAAAATTTTGCCACTAGCGCAAAGAAGTTGAGTATTTACGTACGATTATCGATACTTAATTACGATAATCAATATCATATTATCAGTGAGAAGATGAGAATAGACCGAGCGATGTATTTCGCTGGGTCTATCCAGAAGTTATTTATATCACTGTTCCTATGTGGGATTAGCCCTGTATAAGGCGATTAAAGGGGGTTTGCGAGCGATCAGGGTGCAAAACCGGGGAAGAAGGCAACACGAAGTGGTTCCAGGTTGTCTTAGGATTGCTAGGGTGCTTGGTGAGGCGAGGCCTTCCCTGGGATGTACTTAGGCAGCAATGCAAAGGGGCACCGATGCGTTCCGTAAGAGACCCTGGATCATCACCCATTTCACTGGGGTTAGGTTATCACCTAACTATATATCGAGCCAAGCATAAGCTTTTGTTGTTGTACGAATTGGCGGGGAAGTACCGCCGCCGCACAGAAATAAATAGATGTGTCATACACTTCTGCGTTTCGTCTATTGAGTGAGGTAATTGGAGGCGCACCTCCTCCCCTCTCCCTTAACAACATGGTAGCGGTAATTTCTCAAAATATACCCCAGGAGGATTGGTTTTTGAGAATCCCTCAATGGGCGTGCACGCTCAGGCTACCCAATGCAACCTGGGCGTGTATGCTCAATTCGAAAATTCTGCTGTACAGCCATCCTGCCAGGGGCAAACAGAGCTAAAGGCTACGGAAGACCCTGCCACGTTAGCCATGGATCTCTGCAATATCAGGGGACTTCATTCGACGGTAAAGCCGGCTTTGCTTTTTCTCACCGAGACGCAGATATCTTTTCTGATTGACACTTTATACCTCTTCTACCCGGGGTGCAAATTGCAACACTCGTTTGAGTCGCGGGCCGGAGTGTGTGTATTCGACAGACTGTTCTCGATGTGTCGATGACTTGAAGGTACGGACTTATCCATATGACCATCCCCACGTCTATGCGTGCCTTTAAAGGTCCCATATCGGTAATATCGACACTGACCAACTCATCAATAACTTCCAAATGGCTATAGACTCCGTGCAACAACAGATTTCACTCGTAGAGATCGTGATACTCGGCTACTTTAAAGCTCACCACACCGAATGGTTTAGATAGCGTACAACCGATAATGCGAGGAGATCTGTTCATGACATTGCTTTGACATACGATCTGATTTGATTATTTTAATATGTTTAATATGTTTTTATAAATGTTTGGGTTATATAAAGTAACAAATGTGTTTTGTTTGTAAATTATGTAAGACATTTTATTTCTGTTCTCAATGTATTTCTCTATTAGTTTCTCTATGTACATGGTGAACGCAGTAATAAATTATAACTATTAAAGCTACAGAAAGAGTTGTAAGTTTCAGATACTTAAAAGTGATAAAAGTAAATTTACAGTAGTTCATAAAGATGTATACAAGGCGTATCGATAATTTTGTTACTACTCGTGCAAATTGAATTTACGTTAAGGCAGTAAAGATAACCAATTGGAGCCCTAGATATCGAATATATATTAGCATTAGATATCAATACCTACATCGAATGGATTATAAACACCGATCAGCGACGAATTAAATTATTTATCGTACGGCATTTGAAGTGTTAACAATTGCAAGAAAGAAAATTTAAAATGGCGTACGAGGGAAAACTGTACAAACATAATAGGGATGAGAAGTTCGAAGAACTCATCGACAGCTTGGGTAAATAATATGTACTCAATTTATACTTGTCTAAATTGCTATACATAGGTGTAAGGTGGTAAGGTACCATTTATTTAATATCAAAATTATATCAGATAACAGAATCAATTATGTAATATCAGAAAACAAGTGACATCGCTGTTCATTAATAATTACAAATAGGCATTCGATACTATCCCCGACATGCATCCCCACTACCAACTTCTTTAGTAACTACCTAAAACAGAAAACTTGTGAAAGGAGAGCAATCTACTGTTAATTGGTGTTGTAATTGCTCTGTTTTTAGTCCAGTAAGATAAAGCATACATGCAAATAGTGTAGTCCTAAGATTAAGACGTTGTGTTACATGTATATATATGCTGACGTGTCAATACACGTATTATTCATTATAATGTATCAAAAATACAAAAAAATAATATTCAGTTTGATTTAGAAAATATAACAAACTGAGCACATGATAATGCCATTATTATCAATATTGCGAAAACCAAGTGTCGATTTTATATAACTTTATACAATTACGAAAAGTATTGTGTATATCGCTGATACGTATTATGGACACACCTTTAAATGCCTACGTAACTCAAAGGCAGCCTGTAACTGTAAGGAACTGGATTATGCTGAAAAATACAATAAGCTGGACCTGCTCGTAGTTATAGATCGAAATGGTATTCGCAATTAATAGTTAGATGTGGACTACAAGCGTATATAATAAAAAAATAAAATTATATATAATTGTACAATAATGTATATCAACGTCATATATCATCAACTACTTGTTTATATTTTATAAAAACAAATGAAAAGTGTGATTAAATATAAAGACTTTTTTGATACATACGTGTCAGTCCGTTATTTTTAAGCCAAGTAGCTTCACGGTACTGAATAAATTATTTTCTTTCTTTATTGTAAATGACAGACTGTTGGATGTCCTGCAAAGGCCTGCTTGCTATTCTACTAATGGTGAACTTATAGGCATCAACTTCTGAATCCATCGACTTATCGAACTTAGTTGAACTTGCTTAGGTCTAGTGAGGGGGTCGATTTAAGTTGCAATAATTAATATGAGGTCGATACTGTATTATAGAAAAAATATTTAAAAAAAACATATAACTTTGTAATAAATTTACGTATCAATTTATTGTCAATATATAACACATGAGGATTACAGCTACATTATATCAAGTGTATTTATACTGTAAGAACAAATAAGATTATTAATTAATTATAAAATAAATGAAAGAGTAATAATAAAGTTAAAAGTTATAAGTAATAATATAGTTACGCTAATAACAACTCTGGTGTTTTTATTAATATTATTGTATTACTTTTTGATAGTTTAAGTTATATACTAATCGATGTTGAACAGCTATTCATCTCATCAAATCAAGTTGCCAATTAGAATCCATTGAGATTGGCAGTCCACACTCATCATTTGGATGCCTAACTTTATTCTCTTCTTTGTTTTTCTTTATTTTCTTCTTTTCTTTTGCAGTAAAATCACTAAAAGCAATATGTAGTACGTATGGTTAAAGTGAAGACCTTAAAATTTTAAGTTAACCTAAGGATGTAGTATAAATTCTTAATTTTTTTGTATTTTAATTATATTAGGTATTTTCAATTGATTTAGCTACGAATAAATTAATGAACTAAAAGTTATATTGACCACGTAAAAGTTCTATTTCAAAACAAACACTTTATATAGTCAAAACAGCTAAAGATTTATTGAAACGGGTAGCATTGCTGTAATGAATCGTTCTCGAATCGCTGCTTTCCTGCACACAAATCCAGCGCTGACTGTATTTCGAAAAATATGTAATAACCTAACAAGCTATAATAAACCTAATATACATTGATTAATTCTTAATTTATATAAAAGTACGGATTTCAAACTTAGTTGTAAAATTAAATTATTAATCTACACGGTAACAATAATTATCTAAAGCCATATGTCCAAAACCCACACACGCCTTAACACGACAATTTTTTATCAAATTTTAGTCAAGATATAAATTTACAGATATGATAACCTGGTTTGAATCACACTTTATTTTACATAGATAATTATCTAATAATGATTTCTAAAAATTAGTCAGTGTCAGCAGGGGATTGTTCACACTAGGCTTCTTCTGGAGTTTTTGTTTAATAATTTGTGCAATAAATGAGATCTTAAGTTCTGGTACGTATATACAATAAACACTTGTGTAATATGACCATACGTGAAAACGGGAACAAAATCCGTTTAGTAATTTTAAGTTTAAGTAAATTATTTATTAATTAATATTAGAAGTAGGTTCGACTATAGCGGTAAACTATTTCTTAGTAATAGAAAGTAAAATCAAATATGTTTTACTGTAGGTCTACCAGCTGATGCTGTAACTGGCTTCAAGAACTACAAACCAGATCAGAAGCTGGAGAAGAATGGGGACACTTTCACGCTAACCACCATTTCACCAAATGATACTAATACACTCACCTTCAAGCTCGATGAAGAATTTGTCGAAACAGTATTTCCAGGATTAACTGTAAGTGCTCATTTGAAATTATCATTTGTTTATTGTTTAATTATATCTTGAAAAAACTGCCCTTTTCCTACTCTGAAATATAGCAATATTAAAAATTTGGTATTTAGCGTTGATTTTACAAACATATTTAATAATAAAATGGACCATGTAGAGGGCGATAACTATTCATTCGTTGTAAGTGATTCCTACGGCCCATGACATCTACATTCATCCTTGACAAGGAATCATAGTGCAGATGCATTGTCACCTTTGAGGACTTGGAATGACTCGTCACCAGTAATAAAGGTCTCCGGATCCCTACACTCACCAGACGAAACACAGCTGTGTTATGCTGATATTCTGTGAGGGCATGGTACTACCCAAGGAAGATCACCCTACATGTGTTATGCCAACGGCAGCTCTTGTTTGCTGGTTTTTGCTGATATGGACAATCAGGTTATGCAATTGATCCAGATTGTCTGCGAACCTTGGGTCCCCTCTTATGCCCGGGAATATAGGGCTGACTTTATCTTACTTAACCTTCATTTCACAAAGACTGTACCGCCATATATTGGTTGGAAAAATGATTAAAACTAATAAATTTTACTCAAAATTCCAGGCTAAGACCACGTATACTCTTAATGGCAACACCCTTACCAAAGTCCAAAAATTCGACGATGGAGGTGTATTTACTACCAAGAGGGAGTACTTTGACGATAAATTAATAGCGGTAAGTTAAAAACATTTATATAATATATAATACACAAAAAGTAATATGTTTGTGTTGTCCATGAAATTAAGCACTTTTATTAGGTTCACTTTACTTTTATTTAATTTAAATAAAACAATTCCGACCGACAATTTCGTTATTACACCAACTTCAGCGAATGGATTATAAACATTTTTTATGAGTATATTCTTTTCTATTTCTTTTTTTTTCGTTATAACACATATATCAAAGAGTCAAGTGGGACTAACTTGACTAGCGGATATATGTTTTTTTTTAAAGTTTTTTTCTAATATAACCCTAAATTGAAAATAATAATGAACTAAAATAACTGTAAGTAGGTAATATCTACAATAAACTCAACAATACGCCTACTCATATATTCTACAGTGCATTAATAAGTGATGAAAAAATATAATAAATTGTTTTTGTGTTTATCACTATGTGTTTCAAAAAAATCACCTCTCTGTGGAGGAGGCGACTATTTACTTTTCTTTCTTACGTGTACTTGTTTAAATTAGTAAGAATTCATGAATCAAATTTTAAATTAATTGGATAAATCTGAAAGTTTTTACGTTTTATCTTAGTCAAATATCGGGCTAGAGATCTTATCCTGAGCGAACTGTGTACATATATACCATACCATAATAAAAAAAACATTGGTAATGTTTTGAATGAGATCTGAAGATAATATTTTGTTTTCTCATATTTCAGACGCTGACAGTGAGTAAATGGGATGGAGTTGCTGTAAGACATTATAAAGTCTAAAAACAACCTATTGTATAATTTATAATTTCTGATATTATTGCAAATATATTTTTAATAAGACTAAAATGAATTATTTTTACGTTCTAGTTATAAAATGTATAGATAGAATATACATGGTCAATGTTAAACATTATAATACATGACAGTGTGATTCTTAATATACTAATATCGAAGTATCCAATTAGAAATGTATATGTAGAGATATACAGGGAAAAAGTATAACACCACCTTAATTAAAGTAGGAAAATAAACTAAAATTAAATATTACATGTTTAATTAACGTGTTTAATCATGTAATAGAACATTGATTGACAAACAATATACTTCAAAATCGTGAAGAAATAAGGACTGTTAACCATGCAAAAAAAAGGCTATAGTATATATATATAGTATAGTAGCTAAACTGATCTTTCTTAAGAAATCCTCCTTTACATTTTATGACTTTTTTCACAAGTCTCGGCATACGGGCAATCAATTTGTTAATGGTGTCTTGTGATATATTGTTCCAAATTTCGCATAAAGCATTCCGCATTTCTTCTCGCGAGTATGGGCCACGATTACAGACGTTTATATCAAGCTTTTCCCACAAAAGTTCAATGGGATTAAGATCCGGGCTCTGAGGAGGCCAAACCATGTTTTTAATGCCTCTTTCTCTTCTAAATATCCTCCACATAATTTTGAGCTATGCTTTGGATCATTATCTTGTTGGAAAATGAATCCATCTCCAATTAATCGTAACCCGGAAGAAACGGCGTTTTGTTTGTATGTTTTATAAATGTTTTTGTACTGTTCCTTTTTCAAAATTCCTTCAATTTTAATCAAATTGCCAGTTCCTTGGCTAGAGAAGCAACCCAGACCATAATTTAGCCACCACCATACTTGATTGTTGGGACTACACAATCTGACATTATCTTTTCTTAGACAATGTGTCGAACGTAAACTCTACATTTTGAAACTCCTTGTCTCCCTGTATCGAGTTATTGTGCCATGAACTCAAGTCATCGATAACTTCAGTTGTAAAGCAATCTCATGTTCGGATTTGCCTTCATTATGTTAAACAACGATGGCAGAACGCACTTCACTGCTAATTTCTTGAGCTTTTCCCATTTTATGACGTCTTCACTGTTGAAACCACAAGTTTAGACTAATTGAGATTGTTTGTGAACAAACCCAAGTAAACTCGGGAAATAATAAGCACAAAACACGTGTTTTCAGGAGTAAATAATACTAGTAGAGATTTTTCTAGAATTGTAAGTACCGTTTTTCCAGCACAACCCCAGACACCAATGCTGTATTGGATTATCGACTGACATACGAGTGAAGTAGACAGTTCGCAAGGTGTCCAGAGGCGCAGTATCTCGTATCCTTCTAATTGTATAAATAAGAAGAGAAGAAGAAGACGCACGCGAGAAGATAAATTTAAGACATGGCTGCTAAACATAAGGTTTTCATGAAAGATCACGCCGAGATATTTTATTTGCTTTACTCGCGTAATTTCATTACAGTTGCTTAGCTTGCTAGTAGCTTTTTGGACGTATACTATATTTTTGATGTATATTTATATTCTAAATACTTGGATTAGCAACATAAATTTAAATCAGGTGATATCCGACTCAATTCGATTCAGTAATTGAGCGCGTACGCTTACTTACAGTTATGAGTAACTAAAATGATATTTACTTGTTTTATTGATATTCATTATAGAGGCTATTATAAAATTTTCACCACCAAAACAAAGGATGAAACTGGATGCATTCTAGGCAAAGCAGATGTATGTACGATATGACTCTTAGGATTGAAACCAAAATCTCTATTATGAACATTGGATTGATTGCAGTAGTAGAAGCCTTGCCAATACACATACTTATTTAATTTGACGTCAATATGACGAACTTAAAGTTCTTTGTTATATATGGCTCGATGTCCTTTGCACGGGCGAGGCCTACCGATATGATTGCAATTACGTAATGAGTAGAGAGTGTAAGACTCTAGTGGATACCATCTCACATCTAGGTGGAAGAAAATGACGAAGTAGATTTACTAGCTAAACAAGCGATTGAAGATGGTGTTTCATTGGTCTTTTATACACATAACTCCTTAGGTTAGTGTCAATATGTAATCTCTTTCACTAACCTAAAGAGATATGTATGTAAAGCGACTTTTATTTATTGATAACCATCAAAACAAAATCTGCAGCATTCCCTCTATAACAAGGATATAAAGTTTAAAACTTAATGTCATTAAAGGACTTTTATTTCTCTAGTTTAAACTTGAATTAAAAGAACAGTTCGATGGACAGCGAAAAAGTAAACGAATTGGCCTCATTAAGTAACAGCCATTCATTTTCATGTTCGTGTATGTTTGCGCGCGTGTGAAATTTGGCATAAGAAACTTTTTGAACGGCAGCTTTACTAGTAGTACATAAATCTATGGTTCCGATTATTATAACAATTATGAGTAGGAGAAACGTGAATTACTTTTTTATGCCTGGTGCGAGTGGACGGAGCTTTTTGTACGGAACTGAAGCTTTTCGTACGGAACTGTAATAATTGTAAAAAATAGATAACTAAATATTATACTTCTACTACTGGTATGCTCGTAATCTTATAACGGAATTGCAAATAGTGTTATTTCTTTTAATAAATTAATATTAGAATTTTACACCTTTGGTATATGAATTTTAAAGATTTGGCGTAGAAGATACCAAATTTTTAAAATTCAGGTTCAAGAAGCGTGACGTGAGGGATGGACCGAGAGTTAGGGTTTGAATTTTTATGATAAATACAATCTTGTAATCTACGAAATTATCTTACTTATATCTTTCGATATACATATTGTATATCTTCTAAATCTAAATATTTTCTTGCTTTTCTAGTTCTAATTTTAACTCATCATAGTGGTTCTTAACATCGAGTTACGAAGTCAGTATTCAAAAGAAATTTTCACTTCTTTTTATGCACCTTTCTAGACTGGGGAGAGGGCTTTTCTTAACCTTAACTGATTTTTCACTAAGACATAGTCACCTATTCTATACTGTATTGGACACGCTTTTTATCATAATATGTTTAAAATATACCTTTGGATTTTAAAATATAGAACATTTATTATTTTAAAATTAAATTGAATGAATTTAACTTACGTGATGGGGTTCCCAAACGGTGCTGAAATATTCCAAACGCTGCATATGTAAGTATAAAAAAGAATTTTGATACAAGTTCCGTCCGAGAGGGCTAACATAATCTTTGAATAAAACCCAGATTACCGTAAAATTTATGAATTATAGTTGATATATAATCCGAGTCGAATAAGATACGCAAGATATTTTATTAAAGAAGTCTACTTAATGACATTTATTTATTTATATTTGATTGAAATTATCTTAAACAAAAAGGTTACAAAGGGCGGACTTAATGCCTATTGGCATTCTCTACCAGTGTAGTGTAACACAATAATGAGTGCAGCAATCAGAAATAACTAACAAAATAAAAATATTTTACATAATAAACCAACAAATATATGAAGAAGAACAAAATAATATACAGTAATGAATATACGCTTACTTACGAGTACATAGGTAAATAATTTAATAATAATATAAACATATTATAACATATAATATTCTGTACACTGTTAAATATAGATAAAATACGTACATTTATAAATATATAACGGTAGCCAATAATTAAAAGGTAGTCGACTAAATTGTCATTGCATGATTCTTCAAAAGAAAAAGGCACTTGGTCGATGTTTTTCTAATATTATCAGTCAAGGAGTGTGAGAATAATGTAGGCTAACCAGTAACCGAATTAGCAGGTAACCCGGTATGGTGAATGGAGTTCATCTTATTATTAGAGAAAGAACAAAAAAACTGTCATGGCATAAAGAAAGATATTGAAACTTATCTTTGAAATGGTAAGGTTAAGATGAATAATTTAGAATAGGGAAAAGAACAAGCTTAATTCTAGATTTGGGAGATATGGTCTAACTTACGCAACCCAAAAATGAATCGATACAGTTGTTAAGTCGGCGTTCTACCTTGTTAAGAAACTTTTGGTCAAGTCTGGGTAACACACATTCGCATTATTAATAACAGGCAGTACAAGGGTCCTGAACGAGTATGATTTTTGTTTTAAGTGGAAGGAAATATTTTAGACGATAAAGAGAGCATAACGTGGCGTTTATTTTTTGATTTATATTTATAATGTGTACTCCCCAATTCAAATGTTATTAATCGTAATGGATTTTATTCTTTTTACTGATAAATGTTACTTTTAGTGGAACGCTGACTCTGTTCTAATTCTATTCTATTGCAATCATTGCTAGAATATTTTGAGACGATAACAAAAGAGAAAATATTTGATATTAAGTCATAAATCACCCATAACCTAAATGAAGCTAAAACTGACAAAAAGTTATTGAAAAATGATCTAACGTTGCGTTCTACTTGCATTCCTTCAAATAAGTATAGAATTTTGATGAACAAAGTTAATTACCCTAATTGTGAAGAATATGGAGTGGTTGAAGTCCAGTACATATTGATGGAATGTGTTCGGAACGTGAAATCACAGTCACTTCGACAAAATAAGATTATTTGGTTGAAGTGGTATCGGTTACTTAAACATTGCCTTGACCAATCCAATGTGTATGACAAACGATAGCGCGAGACAATAAACAAGTAGCGACATCTAGTTACGACTTAAACAACAAACTAAATTAACTTGACAATACCATTGCTGTAAAAAATTGGGGATTTCTGATAAAAAAACTGTTTAAAAAAAGTTGTTTCGACAATCCTCTCTTGATGTTAACTTAACACTGCCTAAGGAATTCCGAAGAGACCGAAACAGGTGAAAATCTAAAAGATGTGTGTGCTCTGGCGTTATCATAACTAAAAACCACACCCTTTCTGTTGATCAATTCCGGCCGTTTTTTCTATATCTCTTGCTAGAGTATCATCAGCTGTTGGCGGTAGAGATCGGAATCGATGGTTTTCCTGGTGGTAAAAGCTCATAACGAACTATAATATTTCAATTCCACCATACACACTGCATCACCTTATTGCGAGTTAATCTAGGTTTAGTTATAGTCTATGGAGCTTGACTGCCCTTTGGCCATGATCATTCACATTCTAGTTGTAAGTAATCCACATTTCTTCATCAGTGATCAATCTTTTCAAAAACGGTTCGGTTTCTTTACGTTTCAATAAATAATCGAAAATTAGTACACGATTCATTAGATTTCTTTCAGTGAGCTTGTGTGGCACTGCTAATATTGAGCTTTTAGGTATGCAGCTAATGCACCCATCAAATGCACATACACCAAAAATTCATTCGGGATTACCTCGAGTGGCAAAAGCGTTCGACAAGATAGTTATGGAAACACGCCCCGTACACATTGTGCGTATGTCAGCATAAAAGCTCACTTCCGGTACTTTATTGGTATGAGGTAATGCTTTTGTACATTCGTTGTTGGCATCCCACTATGGTGACACATTAATTAAATTAGTTTGTAATTAAGTTTAGTATTTTATTTTTAAAAATTCCAAAGTACGCTCCCGAAACTTGATTAGGTCTTGCACAACGGACTCATATACAAACTTTATGATCATACAAAACTTTCTCAGCAAGTTAAACTTTCGATACCGCGTCGAGGGAACGCGTTCTGAGATTCATCCCATTCGAATCGGAGTACCATAAGGCTCCGTCCTAGGTGCTATGCTCTACACACTCTGCAACAACGACATACCGTGCACTCGCGGTGTAGCTCTCTTCGCTGATGACAACGGCCTCTCACGTAACAGGCTCCCCCTCAGGAGCTCTTGTGCTGGTTACCCACTAATAAAGGTCTCAGCTGAGAGCCCTAAACGGTCGGTCACGTTTCAACCTTGTAAAACAATAAAAGACGTCGGGCTAACAGCGGCCATCAGTACAAAAAAAAATGATTCCTATTTTTCACTTTTTTGTAATAAAATTGTATTGAATTTCTTCGCTAAATTCATTTTGGCGGACTGAAAACAATAAAAAAATGCATGTAAACCTTTTTAATTTTAATTTTTATTTTTCTGTTTTTTAATGGCATAAAAACCAGCCGGATACAAACAGTACAACTAAAGAGATTATACTGCAACTTTTTACTTATAAAATACGAAAAACTTTTTCCCCGGCCTATTATATAATAAAAAGAGTTTAAAGTCCCAACCGTAAGGTCTCGTGTCGTCCTGGAGATGGCGCAACTCTATCGTCACTGATTCAAATTTTTACCTATTATTTATATATTTATATTACCTATTGCCACTATATTTACATTATATTCAAGGAAGTATATTAATGAAGGAAAATCCTTATTAATATACTTTCTTGAATATAGATTCAACAATGGACTATTTTATGACTTGAGATGAAATGTAAATCTAGAAGATGAAGTTACATTGAAACTTCTGAGAAATAAGTAATATATTATAAGTTATTGTATGAAAGGTTTCTATCACGCTTCATACTATACATAGCAGTGTTGACCTGCCTGGGAGTAGATCTATTACTAAATGACGATCGAAATGGAGAGGTGGTGATAATCATCACCACCTCTCCATTTTTGGAAATACTGCTTAATCAGTAATAAGGATTCCGAACATTTTAGTTAATCCTACGAATTATAGTACCGATATAGCAATATTTTATGCTGGGTATTTTTTGAAAACGCAGTCTTTCACCTGTTGATGTGTATAGAAACTTTTTAAATATTTGAACTAAAAAAGCTAAAAGAACTAGAAGATGTAGAAAACAATAAAACATTCAGATCAAATTAGATTCAATTATAATCCTCATATATATCGTATATCGTAAACAAAACAATAAATGTAATCATACTTATATCGAATATATAGATAAAGTCAGGCGCCATATTTACATTGGTAATATACAACACCTATTGCAAAATTTGATAATCTAGAAAAAAATGGATAAACGTATAATAGGTATTGTCGATAAAGAATTCAATGCGTGGTTATCAACGATTTCACTTACTTAGTAAAATTGATATACAGCAAACCAAGTTATTAGTCACCGATTGTTCAAATCGATGAGTAATAAACGTCCCTTAAAAATAGCGCAAATGTGCGCTTATTTCAACCAATATAGTGGTTAGCGCATTATTCAATTTAAGATATTCTTTAAACTTGAATTCGTATTTAGTGAACATGCAATTATATTACTACACTTTAATGTTTTATTAGTACCTTAAAAGTTTTGTGCATATTTTGTAACGGTAAATATACAAGTAACATACGAAGCAGTACGAAGCGTGGTGGACAGAGTATTCGCTTCAACGTATTCGTCATAAGGAGATTGTAGCAATATCTCGCTACTTATAGTAAACTCCAGAGAGCCGCATCAAAGAGAAGTTAATTTTATCAGTTGTTGAAGAGATTTTGAAAACTATTTACACAAACCTGCATCTAGTATCATTAAAATAATTCCTATTACCAACAGCCACCACCAATACAGCTCAAAGATGTATTAACGAAATTAGTTATGACATTGAAAACTTTATTGGTAATAGAGCATTGTTATTGTTATATTTTCGTTTATCAAGTAGTAAATTCAATTAGTCATAAACGCAGTAAACTTAACACGCAACACAAAACATCATCGTCTCTTTGTGACTTTCTTGTCTGTTTGTATTCTGCGAACTTGGGTCTCTTCCGAACATGATCTTTCAGCTATCGCACGCAGCAACGATATGCATAATACTGTGCGCGCGCCCAGGGATCATTATATTGGATGCTCTTATTCCGAAAAACAATATCTAATCATATTAAATCCGAAGCTTCTTTCATGTAAAACTTGCTTCATATGCCTTTACCGACAGTCACATGTTTCTTGCCACAGATCCCTCGTTCTCTCTAAATCGATTATCCACGGTGGCTGACTATGATGAGTTGTGGTGAGATCACCGTAAATATCTCCTAGAATGGTTCTTTTATCTATACACAATATAACTCAAGATCAAATCATTTTAGAAGTGTAAGGTGTTATTTGCTTCTAAGTACATTTTGAATTGAATTTTACGAGTTTATGCAGTTAAGGTAATCTAAAAATGCAATTACTTTGTCGGATGCTAACATTTTAAAA
The DNA here is from genome assembly GCA_029286865.1 of Teinopalpus imperialis. Taxonomy (NCBI): domain Eukaryota; kingdom Metazoa; phylum Arthropoda; class Insecta; order Lepidoptera; family Papilionidae; genus Teinopalpus; species Teinopalpus imperialis. The sequence continues at coordinate 5,355,282 of JAGSMU010000030.1, read as the reverse complement.
ACTGTCATCTAAATACCACTTGTATGCATTTACATGAAAAGCTATATGCTTTCTCCACAAAATCCTCCGTGAATGTTCAAAATCCTTCATTAATATCCTGGACAGAGTGGAGCTTATGTCTCATATAATTAAGGTAACCCAGTAATTTCACTCTAATGTTCTCTAATTAAATTAAAGTCTAAATTAAATTTTGGGAATAATTAATTTTTAACATCACTAGATTCTTACAACAATAAGGTCAATAGAGAAAATTACTGCGTGACACCATCGGCATGAAATGCTGTGGTTAATAAAATTAAATTTCAAACCAAACACACTGCAAAACCTTAAGACATTAAGAGCTTCTACATAAATTGGACCAAAAATTTATATTTATACGTTAGCGGTAGCCGGAATAACTGGATATTGGAACGTCAAAAAACACAGTCCGCTTCCCGTTACCATGAGTACTGCAAAGAATTGAAACGTAAAGAATTAAGAAGTTGAAATCAACTCGATAAAATTCATAATATTTTGCTCTATAATTCTTAAGAAAAATTACCATTGCCATTAGAACCAACTCATTATTACGTCCACACATTATTAAAGCGCTAACAAAATATGCTTACGCCTGGTAGCATCAAGGAACAATTTTGTATAGGTGCGCAATGTTTAGCTATATAATATTTTGTTGTTGGTTGTGATGACATAAGCAGGTTTATGGTTGTTACTATTTTAGCTCACCTTCTCTTGGCAATAACTCAAATCATTAATTTTTCTCTGGATTCTGGATCCCTCAGTTTGGAAGAAAGCTTTTGTTCAACCCAAACCTAAACCTAAAGTCTCATATCCTGTTTTACCTAAACATTTTTTACCGATATCTCTTCTGCCTTATCTATCCAAAATTCTGGAATCCTGTGTGCACAAGCAAGTTTCCTTATTTATATCTAAACATAACCTGCTGAGGCCCTATCAGTCAGGTTTTCGCTCTGGTCATAGCACTACCACTGCTCTTATCAAGGTCACTGATGACATTAGACAGGGTATGGATGAGATAAAGATTACAGTGTTGGTGTTGATTAATTTTCCGGATTTTTAACGCCGACGATTTTTAACAGATACTGGCGTGCCGCAAGGCAGTGTATCTTATCCTATCCTTTATTTTTTTCAGTTTTCATCAATCTGATCACTTCGTACATTGATTGCGCATCCCATCTGTACGCTGATGATCTGCAACTATATGTACAATCTCACATTTAGGACCTCCATAATTAACAAAGTTAATTGTAATTTATATACTATTCAGGATTGGTCATCTCGTTTCGGAGTCACCGTCAATCTTTTGAAATGTCATAAAATGTCAAGCAATGCTCGTAGGTAGCCCTAAGATGCTAGCTAACATTAACGTTTCAAATTTACGGCCTGTCTATTATAATAATATTTTAATACCATTTAATAGTTCTGTGAAAAATCTTGGTCTACATATTGACAACACTTTTAAATGGCGAATACAAGTCACAGAAGTTGGCCGCAAAGTCACTGCCAAATAACAGTCTCTTTATCGTCTAAAGCATTTCCTTCCCATGAAAAGGTCATGCTTGCCCAAACATTAATATTGCCTATCACTGATTATGCAGATGTGTGTTACCCAGACCTCTCCCTTGAACTTCTTAACAAGCTGGGGCACCTGTTGAACAACTGCATTCGATTTATTTTTAGTTTGCGTAAATATGACCATATCTAACAATATCGATCTCAGCTTAATTGGCTTTCCATACAACAAAGGCGTAATTCCAGAATTTTGCTTGTTCTCTTCTTCATTTTAAATGGTCCTTCATCACCTTCTTATCTTAAAGATAAATACCAATATCTCTCTTTATCTCATGACAGATTTCTTCGATCTTCGTTTAAGAACAAGATCTGTATTCCAGCTCACTTTAACGGTTTTTTTGCAAATCCATTTGCTGTCCGAGCTACACTACTCTGGAATTCCTTGTCCGATGAAATCAGGAAGGTCAGTAATAAAAACAGCTTTAAAAGTTTGGTTCGTGATTACTTACTTAAGTTATCTGAAATCAGATAATTATATTTTAATATAATTTATATATGTATATGTGTATGTGGTGTATGTATGTATATATATATATATATATATATATATATATATATATATTGTATTTATACATGTATTTAATATCTATATGTGTATGTATTATTCTTTACTTGTATTAGTAACTTTTACTTGTTTTTCTTGGTTTTTTCTTCTTTTATTAATTAGTCTATTGCTACACCTGTCATACTCATATCTCAACACACCTTGGGTTGAGTGGTAGAGAATGGCTTTGGCATCAAATCCACCATTTGTGAACTTTTAACTTTGTTAAGGTTAATGCAATAAAGAGTAAATAAATAAATAATATGGTGGCTTTCATCCAGATCATAGGAGGGCAATTTTTGTTCGTCTAGTACTATTATATATAGGTATCAGGATATTATTAGGTAATATATTATATCGTAATAATAACTAGTGTGTCTACTGCCACATTAAAATACTCTTGAAACTCCTATAGTATTATTTATTATACATATCACTAACTTCTACATGTTTTAAATTAGTTTTATTATCATCAATTAATCACCTTTAATTTTATTCAACAATCTTTAGGTACTCGTTTGTTATAAGCCTTAATAAACATCTATTTTATTATCTCTACCCCATCGAAATGAATAAGCATGGAATTACTATTATCATATAAATCTCTTTTAGATATTGCAAATCAAAAACAAAACGATGCTATAGCAATGTTTGAAGTTACTAACAATTAAGATATAGTGATTATGGACTACATCAATTAAGCAACAAGTATACGGTTGTTTGCTTTTTGATGTTGTCTACGTGACGTTAGGTTCAATAACAGTGGTAGAAACGCACTGCAGCTTGTTCTTAGCTATAGTATGATGGGTTGAATCGACCAGGGGTAGACATTTCTTAGGTCGAAGAGCTTGGCATCAGCTTTTGTCGTTGCATGAATGGGCCTCACCCCTCCTCAAACAACATGGTAGCTGTATTTCCATAACATCTACCCCAGTTTAGATACCTGGACCTTTGGAGGTTTGGAGAATCACTCGGCGTCCACGCTCAGGCTAATCTAAGCAACCAGTATATATAACCGTGTATGTTTAGACTGTGTATCCTGCATATTCTTCGAAACTCCGCTCTACAGCCATCGTTCCCGGGATAAACGGAGCCGAAAGGCTGCCCTGCCTCGCTCACCGTGGAATTCGCGACATCAGGGGACTTCATTCCAACCTTAACGCCGTCCACAACGATCTCGGCCTTGCTATTTCTCTCCGAGAAGCAGATATCTTCATGGGCTTCCTTATAACTCTCCTAGCCGTAGTACATATTGGAACACTCTTTTGAGCCGCGGGCCGGAGAATGTATACGTCTGTTCTCGACGCCTCCACGGTTTTGATGGTTTAGTCCATCCATTGTCTGCGCTTAGACGGTAACTACCATCCCCGTGTCTACTCGTGCCGTTATAGGTCCTAGGTATTTACGAAGCAATACGACTTAAGAATCTTCAAGAAAAGACCTTTCTTAAAAGCCGGCAGCGCATATACGCCTCTTATTACGAAATTTACCAGCGTGAAATAGAAGCAAAACGCTGGTGCGTGAGGGATCATGAGACTCTTGACGAGTGATGAGACATTTCGTCTCAATCCTCAGGGGTGACAACGCATATGCATCATGACCACTCCTTATCGAGTATGAAATTGAGTGTCATGGTTGGTAGTAATCACCTACCACCAACTGAGCGCTCGTTTGTCACCGTCATTTGTTATTCGAGTCTCATGAATAGTTTATACTATGAAGAACACATTTTCTTGGCAACTTAAAATTTATTAATTGTTATTTACATATTACTTATATTTTTATATATGAATTTGTGAAATGAATTTTTCAAACCTCTGTCTTTTTCGATTCCTCAAACCGAGACAAAGGTTTTTTAACCTTAGTCTTCGGTTGAGGAATCGAGTAAATAATAATTTATGCCAATATAATTAAATCTTTCATATGAATGATGTCATCATTCTATAATACTTTTTGTGAAACTAAACATCGATTAGTTCAATATACTTATCATGACATATTTGGCACGGTACGTTTGTAGGTAATAATGTTTTCGGGAAAGAAATATTATTGTTACGCATATAAATGTTAAGGTTTTTAATATGCAACGAATACAACTGATTTTCGTTATTTTTATAGGACACCAGTTAAAGTAAAGGACTCGGTTTTCCATTTTCCGGTTTAAGGTTACGGAAGGTTTTTCCATATTTCCTTAGGAATTAATTCTCATGCAAATCCAAAATAATATATTTTCTCTACCGATATCTCTATACTAAAAACCAAGAGATAAATCTATTCCAACCGCACGAAGACTCACGTTTGCGCGTTTACCGCTAAATAGATTCCCTTTATCGCAACTCCTTATTTTTAAAACACTCCCCTTGCTACCTCAGCTGGTATCGAAATCCTTGGCGTTGACATATCGGGCGACGTTCAGTTCCGAGGTCACTTGCAAGGGAAGGCCAAATTGGCCTCTAAAAACTGGGCGTGCTTAATAGAGCGAGACAGTATTTCATGTCGATCCATTGTTAGCAACCTTACAAAGCGCGTTCGGCCTCACATGGAATACTGTTCTCATCTCCGGGCCGGGGCACCCCAGTACCAGCTTCTTCCTTTTGTCCGCATTTAACGGAGACAGGCTCAAATCGTTGATGACCACATACTTTCCGATCGGCTTGATTCACTGGCGTTGCGAAGAGATGTTGCATCTCTTTGCGTTTTTTACCGAATTTACCATGGGGAGTGTTCTGAGGTGTCGTTTGGATTAATTCAAGCCGCTGAGTTCAAACATAGTCACGTCAGAATTCAAAATAGCATCCTCATCATATCCGTGGTTGATAGTCCACCACTGTGCGCTTCACTCGAAACTTCCTATCACGCACAACTATTCTGTGGAATCATCTGTTGCCAGCGGTGTTTTCGAACCGATATGACTTAAGGAGCTTCAAGCCTACACCTTCCTTAAAAGCCGGCAAAGCATTTGCGGCTCCTCTGGTGTTGCGGGTGATCACTTACGATCAGGTGGGCTACTTGCTCGTTTGCTACCTATACTATAAAATTCAATTTTAGCAAATTTATTCTTTTTTAATGTCTTTCTATAAAATGATCAGTAGAATCTATTATTCAACGTTTTACCCAACAAGACAGCGTCGTTTCTTCGTTCTGCATATCTATACCAAATGAGTTAAAGATTAAGATGACTTCTGAATTATTATTACATTTCGATGTCATATTAGTTACCAAATATTAGACTCTTTTGTATACTTTTCCATCCTTCGTATATTACTAAATACGTTAATCGATACGACGATACGATTTTGTTTTTATTGTATAATTGTATTGTCTCCGTGAATGTTGATAACTCTTGAGAATATAAAGGATTTAATCGTAAACATAAAATGCAATCCCATCGCCTTCATGATGATCGGTAGAATTATTTATTCATCACTTTACATAATAAGACGGCATCGTCTCTTCATTTTGATTATTTAGACAAATTGATTTAAATACGACTAAATAGGCCACGCATATGTGAACACATTCAAGAATCACCGCACCACTTTCTATGCTTATAATATAATGGTGCTGTACACGCATTTTCTTCCTTTTTTATGGCTGATGGCCACTGTTAGCCCGAGGGCTTTTACAGCTTCATCCGGAAAGGTGGCGGAGCGCCAAAGCACTCAGCAGAGACCTTTATTGATAAATAACCACCACAAGGGCTCCCGAGAAAAGCCTTTACCCTGGGCGCTAAAGCAACTGACTCGAGGGTGCCCGAGAGGGCCGAACGTCGGCTCGGTCAGTTACTTCTGACGGATTAAGCATTTTTCTGCTATTACCGAATCTCTTATTTACCCTTCATATATTACTATCTATGCGAAACTATTTTCCTTTAATAATATTGTATTTTTTTTGTAATCTTAATCGTTTGAGAAATTAAGTGTGTCTACCTATAATTGAATTAGATACTAGATACACCTGTTTCATATATGTAAAAAAACATAATCTTTTGTTGTCTATTCAATAAATAGATAAATGAGGATTATATGTTCCTGTCAACTCGCACCATATACGCTGAGTGACGGAATTTTAGTAATAATAATTTCGATGTTTTAAATAAGATGTTAATGATTTACATTTTTATCCCTAATAACCTATTTTTCTTTTACTTTTTTTTTGAATACACTAAGTGGCAAACGAGCATGCATCTCATCCGAAGATAAGTGATCGCCGCCGCTCATGAACATCCACAACACCAGAGGAGACGTAAACGCGTTGCCGGCCGTTAAGAAAGGTCTAGGCTCTTTTCTTGAAGGTCCTTAAGTCGTATGGGCTCGGAAACACCGTTGGCGACAGCTGATTCCACAGTGTAGTTGTGCGTGGCAGGAAATTTAGCATAAAGCCCACAGTGGTGGACTGCCAACCATCGAGATGATAAGGATGACGTTATGAAGAATTTAGTTCTACGTACATGCAGCAAATTGATAAATCTGTGATACCTTAATATCAAAATAATATACATTACATTGTTTTAGAGAAAATACAATTAATTCCTCTAGCAGCACCAGGTAAAGATCAGCTTATATAGGGTTATGGAGTAAATAGAATCCCGTTTTACTAAAAAAGGAAAACGATCCCAAAATTGGAAAGCGTTCCTGGGCGTATTAAAATTTGCATCTCAAATTTTCAAAGGCAAACAGATCGTATAAGATGGAGTATGAGAAACTAAGGGCCCTAAAAGATCCACAATAAGGGTATTTAAGAATTAAGAGAACGATATGAGGAAATATGGTTTTATAACTTCGAAAGCCAATAATAAATAGTTATTGAGAAGACGATCCAAATTCCTTAGAAGTTCATGAGGTACATCAATTTATTTTTATTACATTGAGAGTAACAAATGAGTCCACAGTTCATAGGATGGCAAGTGACTCCCGTGGCTCATGACTTGATGGCAAGTGATTCCTGCGGCCCATCCTTGACAAGGAAACATAATTCAGATGCGTTATCACCATTCAGGACTGAGATGGAATGCCTCGTCACCAGTAATAAAAGTCTCCGGATCCCTACACTCACTAGACGAAACACAGCAGCTTTATGCTGCTATTTTACGCTGACATTCTGGGAGGGAGTGGTAACATAAACAAACTGCAGCATACGTCTAAGTAATCCAACGACAGTGTAGTCCAGAATTACACTACGATTTGGTGTACAAAATATTAAACGACCAAATTAAATAAAAGTCTAATAATTAAATACCTAACCCTGGCTTGATTCAAGTTAAAACGCCATATGGGCCACTCGAAATATACTTAAGTTTTATGTGTATCAACATAAAGTATACACTTATGATTTTATCATTAATCTACCATATTACGTATCTCCCGTGGTATCAAATAAATATCGTGATTATTTTCAAAATGCACTAATTGATTTGTGTTTGTTGACAAGGTACGACATAGCTAACAAAAAAAGAAATAATTAAAGTAAAATGGCATTTTACGGAAAAGTTTTTGTTGTGGAAAGCGAAGAAAATATCGAACCATTCGTCAAATCTATGGGTATGTAAATCTTTAGTTATATTTTTATATTTTACCAACGACCCGATCCGGACTCCCTAAATGAGAAGAATTTAGTTTTATTCAGAAATACCCCTAAAACTCAGCTGCTATAATTTATAGAGCAATTTTAATAGACTTCTTCGAGAAATAAATTTTATAACATGCACTACAGTATAAATAATACAAAATTAAGTACAAAATAACAAAAACTGCGCTCAAAACCGTTCAGTAGTTCTCGAGATTAGCGATATCGTACAAACACGCGTTGTTTGCCGCCTATTACCGTTTTATATTCAGTACCTATTGATGATGATAATGTAAAGAAAAACAATGCACACACAGAACAAATTTAAGTATCAGCCTATACATGCCTCTTCTAATACATAGTCTGGATACTGGATTTCGCATGTCCACATATGGGTAATAAATAAGTTACACGGCAACTTCATCGCTAAGTAATAATAAAATATATAAATAAAAATTAATTGCTTTATAACTAAATGTTTCTGCATAATGAAAATGAAACATATATTTATATTTTTTATTAAACACCTTAAATGCGTAACATTATACAGAATGAATGGATCAGCTCGACTGGGGTAGGACCACGCCCTCACAGAATAGCAGCGTGAAATAGAACCATATTGCTGCTTGTTTCAGTCTGGGGAGTGCGGGATCCGGCGCCCTTTATTACTTGTGACGAGGCATTCCATCTGAGTCCTCAAGGGCAACAACGCATCTGCATTATGATTCCTTGTCAAGGATGAATTTAGATATCATGGGCCGCAGGAATCACTTGCCATCAGGGAACTGTGTGCTCGTTTGTTTCTCTCAATTAATAATAATAAAAAAAATGACTAGTATTGTCGCAATGTAAAGAGTAAATTAAATACTATGCTTAGTAAGTTTCTTTTTAGTTTAATTCAACATGTCCAATGATATTTGAAGAAAGAAAAAAACACCACCAATATTTAAAAGTTAAAAGGTGATGAACGAGCTAAGAGTTTACCTAGTAGCAATATCGTATTAAGGAGAAATAAATAAAGAAAATAGTACGTTACTATAGAACTTGGTCCCCAAAATTGAATAGCACGGTTACAATAACAAGGTCCTTTTCATGTCAATCTGGTCAACCACAGCATATGCAAAACAGTAATGTTATTTTGTATTTTGTTCTGTTAGAAAGAGTTTCCCCGATTCATTCGTAGTTTAGCATGGTTAACATTTATACAACCAATGATGGTAGGAGTCTATTGTAGTTGTTGTATTGTATAGATTTTTTTTATTTATTTTGATATTTCATAGACTTAAAACGGTAAGAGTTTGAGTGATGTTTATAAATAAAATGTGTTTTTAGGATTTCCGGAGGAAAGATCACAGCAAATTATGCAGTACAAGCCGTCGCAGAAAGTTGAAAAGAATGGTGATGAGTATATCTTCAAAGTCTTTACGGATAAGGGTGAAAAAATCTACACCAGCAAATCCGGCGTAGAATTCTCGGACACCTTCAGAGACTTGCCCGTAAGTTTCTTCTTTTACCTGCTCATCTACATACGGCGCCCCAAGTAAGGAGACTTATTTATACATTATATAGACGATAATTTGATACATCAAACATTATTATTTTGGCCCTTACATTTGGGCCTAATATTAATATAAGAGCCAAAATCATAAATTAAAATAACCAATCCTTAACGTTATCTAAAATACAATCCTCAACTGCACGTGGCGGTTTTGCTCATTATAAATAAAGCTTTACCAACTTACTGGTGCCAGAGAATCTATTAAAATATTTCGAAACCAAATTTTACACCTAGAGTGTGGGTAATTTTCCGAGATCTCAGTTCAACGGACACTTAGAAGTGATTATGTGGTAAAGCGCATTGATCTCAGCGTTTGTGGAGTAGTAACCGAATTACCAAATGCTTTTCTACTTGACACGCTGTTGGTCACAATGCATGTCGATTTTTCAGGGAACCTTTTCCCTAGTACTTAAATATAGCCTTGACGAACTGAACTTTACTCCTTCACCATACGGCTTAACGTTCTTATCTTATAAAATAACGATAATGCTTATTAACGTTATTTCACTAAGATAAAACGCTGATACGGTATGTTCAATATCATCTCGAAGTTTGATTACATTGAGCAAGATTATGTAATTAGTTATTTTTCTTACTATAAAAAACATTGTCATGTTTCAGATTTCTTTTAATTATTATTAAGTATATACGGAAAAGTAGATGCCAATTTCATGACAAATGGTCACTTTAAGACAATATGTATTAAAATTCCCATTAGGTTTTCATTCTATTGTCTTTAGAAATTCCTTATGGTACTATTCCGAGACCTTGGTATTTACGCTAACCATTTACATGATATTGTATCATCATCAGTGCGACTGAGTATCAAATTCCAGTGCGAATCTATAGTAATACATATTAATTTTGTATCTAGTGTCATATAACATCAATAAAACTTATATTAATGTGTAGATAAAATAGAAAAATAGTCTCATTCAATAATAAACTCGTCTTATAATTTTTCCAGGTTAAAATCACAATAACTGCAGATGGAGATAATAAGTTTACACAAGTAATAAAATTTGATGTAGGCTTGGCTCTTACAATCAAGAAGGAATTTTTCAGCGACACGCTTAAAGAGGTAAGAAGCGATTAATTGAAGTAAAGTTTATGAAAAATGGCAGGCGCTTTTGCTTATGAATTTATGCACTATCTCCATAGGGAAATCAGCACTCCACTTAAGAGCTATAATGATTTCTAGAAAGATTCTTAGCAAAATGTATCCTCTATTACTGACTACAATTTTTAGATCAACGGGCTCAGATCTGAAAAAGATCTCGTCATCAGCTCTTGTGAAATGCGGAACATTGTTTTCGAGCCAGGTTTAAGTTGCCCGTGTCTTGTGAGTGTAATGGAGTAGTCTATCTGGAAAGATCTACACAACCCAAGACTGTCCCTCGAAAAACTTTTACCGAAGTCTTTACTCTCTCTACTTTGTTTAACTTAACGACCCACTCCATAATGTAAAAGTTTTACAATGCCAAGTTAAAAGTAATATATAAAATAGCAGAAAATCCACCAGATTCACAAATTAAAATAAGAACTTTTGAATTGTAAAATTATTTATGGCCACATCAATCATTGTGTTATTAATCATTTTAACTTTTTCTCGATTTTCATAGTATTTTTTTTTCCTCAGGAAATATCTCACACTCTATGGGACGGCGTCGCACGCAAAGTGTACAAGGCTCAATAAAAAAAATCATCAAATTGTTAGTTCTTCGCGTCTGCGTCTTCTCCATACTTACACCAAATTACAGGCATTGAATTTAACACACAGAGATGTATTTGTGACCTGACATGAATTTCGAAATGTAAGAAAATTAATCATTTGTGTGTATTATTTATTAAATAGCTTAACGGAGTTTAAAAGTTTTTGTCTTTCTCTAATGTTTAATAATATGAACAATCATTAAAATGTGTTTGATTCAGGTTGTGTGACACTGCAGTTTGTTCCTAACCGCAGAATGAACGGGATAGCTTAGCCGGGGTAAGACCACGCCCTCACAGAATACCAGCGTAAAATAGCAACATAACGCTGCTGTGTTGTGTTTCGTCTGATGAGTGTAGGGATCCAGTGACCTTTATTTCTGGTGACAAGGCATTTCATCTCAGTCCTCAAGGGTGATTAAACCAACAACAATATTACACGTAAACGTACAGCAAAAACTTGAATAGTTTACCCGCATCTGTCTTCCCCTCCGATTACAATGTGGGTGGTTTTGTAGAGTAGAGTGAATAGACATTTATTGAGCTAGTGCGCCTTACCATCCAGGACTGCATTTCCACTTAACATCAGGTGGGATCGTGGTCAAGCATTTGCTCAGAAATTAAAAAAAAAAACGCATCTGCATTAGGATTTCTTGTCAAGGATGAATGTAGATGTCATGGACCGCAGGAATCACTTGCCACCAGGTGAACTGTGTGCTTGTTTGTTACTCTTAATGTAATAATAAAAAAAAGTATGTAATTTGATGGACACCATCATTGGAATGCAGTTTTGGAGAATTGGCACATAGCAACAATTCTATTTAAATCAATTTGATTTTTATTTTATTTATAGTCGGACAATGACTAAGATTTAATGAACTTTTAGCAATAGTGGTGAAAGGTCGTTAAATGTTCAAGTAGTTTTGCTTATTAAGATATATAAAACATTTACTGAAGAGTATGATTTTCAACGTTAGATTTACGCTTCACAGTTTCTGAGTACTATTCCTGATAGAGGAATAAAATTTGAGGATAACAAATTATTAGTTATCAGATTTAGTGTCCCATGTCCTTCACTTCTCACACTACACATATATACTACACTACATCAGATCTTATTGAACATATATAACATGGACTAAGGGAAAAAATGAGCCCGTATTAACAAACTGCTTAGGGCAGTATAATTAATAACCTGCACAGTATAAAAGTGTAAATACACCTAGTAATACTGCTAAAATCAGGAGTATGAGTATTGCTGTTGGTCCAGAGACCTCTATAGCTTTATCTAATTAGACTCGCGAGTGGGAGGCCCACTGAGTAAGGAGACAACGACGATGCTGCGAAGCTGGCGCGGAGACTGCTGCTGCACCACCGCTGCACTACGACCCATGTGCACGAAGAACGTCGACGACAACAGAGGGGGCGATAATACGATCCAAGGGCCCCTCATCAGGAGGTACGAAACCTCAACTCGGATCGTTAAGGAGATCGGCACTGGACCACTAGATAGTGTGAGCACTCTAGTATTCATTAGAGAATTTGGATTCATTACAAGCAAGCAAAGAAATTGTTTGGGATGTAATTGCAACTTGCTGCTGACCCAGGACAAGAGTCAATTACTGATAAGCTTTCCAAAAAAAAAATCTCTTTCTCGTGTAAAATTGGGCCAAGTAACTAGAAGCTTAAAATAACATATTTTTATATCAAATACATACTTTATTTATAGTACTGTAAAAGATTCATACAAATATAAGTCACAAAACACACAAGTGGGCTTGCTTGGCATCAATTCCGAACGAGCCAAAGCACCACATGCCTTACAAACTAGATAGTCAATATTTTCAATGGGAGTAAAAGTTAATGAACAAAATATATTTAAATGTCCATTTCTACATGAGAAACCATTTATCTCTTCATCACAACACTGACAAATATATTTATGTTCAGTTTTTATAATATCCAATATATGTGGGTCAACTAATGTGTTCAAATCCATTTTATACTTATCACAGTAATAATCTAGATAAGATTTAGCACTAGAGAGTGTCTCTGATTCTAAACCTGTTAGATTGCAATCGGAAAATTGATATTTTTCATATAATTTTTTTATAAGATTGCAAGCGTAACACATTTGAATTTTCTCACTGATTACTTCTAATGAAGTCTCTGGTAGCAATCCTTTTGAAGCATTTTTGCAAATATCATCTAAATTTTTATAGAGCATTAATAAAATATAATAAACTTTTAACTGATAAATATCAGTGTCACCTTCAACCATTAATTGATTGTAATCTAAGTCTGGTAACATTTTTGTTTTTATTATTGTGTATCTTAACATTTCAATGTAATCCCAGTAGTTTGTTAATAATTTTGTTGGGTTATTTATGAGTGCTGCTATTTCACATTCATGATCATTTGAGTTTTTTAAGAAAATGAGGTCAATTTTGGAAGGCTCTTTTCGCCATAGAACCTTTCGCTCTATTAAAGCTAATGTACATAATGCACCATTAGTAGAAAAGCCTATAGCATGTAATTCTGATGTGGGATAGGATTCTTTTATTTCCACTAAAGATCTCTGTACTTTAAAAGGATTGTATTGCAGTTCAATTTTATACAATTTGTTATTTACAGTTGCTAAGTAAAAAGCATTATTTAGCTTTTTAATATCAGTTATCCTGTAATCATTTATGTTAGTCACCTCTTGTGACTTCAAGTTGCAGTTTTTATCAAACACTTGTGTAACAAAATGCCTATGCTTACTATAGAATAAAATTATATTTACATCATCAACCACATAATTAAAATGTCTTGCTATCATTCTATCATTATATGTCCACACATTATCTTTTTTCAAACATTTGAAAACATTGTTTTCTATTATACATACATAAATAATTACATTACCCAATATGTTAGATTTTATTAATAAAAAGGTATCATCAGTTATAGGTATCCAAGTTATATAAAGTATTTCTGTGGGATCAGCATCTATATGGCTAAGTACTTCCCCTTTTATTTCCAAATCATGGTATTTTAGTAACCAGAATAATATAAGGCCACTTTTTTGTGCAGTAACAAAGTAACATGAACCATTTGTATTTATTTTCTCCGGCCAACATATTGCTGTGGTTGCTAGCACATGGGCAGCTTCTTGTAATTCCTTAGAATTTCTTGGAGTTATGTCCAGTGTGTTAGTCAATGATAAACGCTTTAAATTTTCTTTTACTAATGATGACAGATTTAGCACACTGACCCATTTTAATCTACTTGGTCCAAAAAGTTCAACACAACCAACATTAGTCAAAACAGCTATAACACTATCCATGTTGCCAATAAAACCAATTGGAGACCATTTAAAGGCAGAGATACTTGTCATTTCATTCAGGAGTTGATTGTTGTGAGGCCATAATGTTGGATCCAAAACCATTTGAATAAATTCTGAATTCCTAATACCATCTTTAACAAAAGTGTCTTCAAACAACTCCGTTACAGGACTGTATTTTGGAGCGATTATTAAAGTCTCTACATAATCAAGTTTTTTGTCATAGCACCGTAAATTGTGAGGAACATCTAATATGTGTAAACCACGGTCACTACGTATTGCTATAGCTGAATTATGACATAATATATTAGTGTCTTCTACTTTATTTATGTAAATATGCAGCTTTGTTATTTCATATAACATTTTATAGATTAAAATATATATATTTTTAACACGAACAAAAATAATGTTATAAAATGAAACTCCTGATTCTCATCATTATTTTATTGACATTTATTGTGGTTTTTCAAGAAAAGTAATCGAAATTGGGGCAAAGGTATCTTGACCATACGGTGCGAAGGTTTTTAAAATCTAATATTATATCTATGACTAAATCACTCGGAACGATCTAAGAGATTTAGGTTACTTTTTAAATTATTTATTAAAAAAAAACATGATGCGTGATAAGATATGATTAAATAAAAATATTGATTGAATATTTTGATATGATTTTCAAATTTTATATATTAGATTATGATATTCAAAATATTTTTATCCACCTGTTGGTATTTCTAAGTGTTTTCAATATTTTTTAAATGGTACATAAGTATAATTAAATAAGGTAATTAATAATAATATAAGGTTAATAATAGAAATATTTTTCTTCGTAATTACAATTTAAAGGATTTTTAATACGTAAATTAATTGCAAAGCAATAGTAAAACACCACTGTCGTTTACTTTTTTATTTTATAATTTTACAGATTATTTTTTTGTCTCATTTTCATTGTTTTTACACTATAATAACGATTCTGTCTTATATAAAATTCTCATAACTTTATTAGTTAGGTGGTTCTTATCAGTGGTAATGGCTGGATCTAAACACTTTTACAGAATACTAGCATAAAACAGCAGCGAAAACTCGCAGGAGAGTTACAGCTAATGGAGCATTTGATCTTATTTTTTAAGTACGACGCGTGTGCATTGTGACACTGGCAAAATTTATTTCAGTTATATTTTTTCCTTAATATTAACTATTAAGACAATAGAAATATTGAAAAAAAAGGTTATCTAAAATAACCAAGTTTAAAAATGATAATATAACTAAAACTTTGTTTATGGCAGAATGCTTAGAGAACTACTAAATATAACTAACTACTTTAAAAAAATAATGGAAGTCACAACAATAGCACGTTTCGTTATTATTTTCTAAGTCTGGAAAAATATTTTTTACTGTTTTATTTTTAAAATCTGGCTAAATCTGAAACAGTACAAATAAAGAAATGGGGAAACAACGCCATAACGCTAAAGCACGACAAGTTGTTAAAACAAATATTGATAATTCACAAACAAGTGAGGTAAAAATCTTATACATTTATTGATTTAATAATAGATAATGATTTCTTATATTAATGTGAATTGATTTTAACTAATTTTACGAATTTTATTACGTTTATTACTATTCCCGGTGTTTCGTGCTTTATATATATATATATAGCACTCATGGTCATGGGAAGACAGGTGTTTGACTTCCTGATGTTACACTTTACCATTTATCAAGTGCAATATACAAAACATTACAATACAAAATACAGTGTGTGCACGTTTAATAGTTAATGTGGTCTCTAACAAAGAACAAACAAAAAAATAATTTAAGACCAATAAAGAAAAGTATAACTGAAACATTGACATTAACCCAATGGATTGGCCGCAGCAGATCATCTCAATCAGATGTGATAAACTACAAATCATCTCAAAGTATCACCAATTCCTACTATGGATGATTCACAATAGTTCATGAAGCTATTGCAATTAAAAATAGGCATTATACACAATAGAGGAGGTGGCTGGGTTCTATCATTGGCTTGAGAATTATTATTATTTATTAAATTTTATTTATAAAGTACTTAAGAGGTTGAGGCTCGAAAAATTAAATAAAGTGATAAAATCCATTAAATTTGTTTTAATTAATAACAATAGTTACTTTTTTAACTGAAGTAAAAGTAATGTAATACAATTATTATGCAACTTGTAACAATTTACAAAATATATTGCAGATTAAATTAGAATTTGGAAATACTGATTATGGCTCTGCAGATGCAAGCAATCTTTTGGCCCTACCTTCAAAGAAAAGAGAAACAAAGGTCATTAAAGAGAAAAAGGAAAAAACTAGATTTCTTTCTAAAGCGCAGCGCAAAAGACTTGAGAAGATAGTAGACAAGAAGAAGAAAAAAGAATCTGTAAGTATAAAGGTTAGATATTAACATTTAGGTCTGATTTATGAACACAAACTAATATTGATAAATATTTATCAACGGTAGGTATTCCATTAAGAATCTGCCAATAAATTAACATTATTGATTGGTAAACAATTATTTGGCTGTGGAAATTAGATACCTAAATTAATATCCTACCCATTTTTAAGACTAGCATAAATCGAAACAAAATAAACAGTAATTTAGGTCTTACATTTATGCCTATTAATATAATTAAATTAAAATTAAATAAATTAAAATATTCCAGAAGTTATGTCAGAAATTTTATTATTTTTAGAGAGCCGCACTTTTGGAATCTCTGTCCCAAGTACAAGCAACGCCTGATGAGCTAAAACAATTTACTGCCATTTCTGCAGTACAAACTATTGGTCTAAGAAAACTGACAGAATTTAACTTTGAAGCTCCCGTAATAGCAAGTACTCAAATAGAAGAACAGAAAAAGTTCAGCAGCATAGCAGGTATTATTATATTTGATAAATAAATTAATAGAAAAATTTCATTATTAAATTAATTTAGTATTTAATAAATAACTTGAACCATAAATCAAAGTTCATTCCAATGAATGGGTGAAGAATAATCTTTCCCATTTAAAGTCCTTCATTGGCTAATTAATGTTCTATAGAGGAATATATGTGCATAGTGTCTGCTGGTATGAGTTTCATCTTTGAAAACGAAATTTTTATGAAAAGATATAGAACTTGCAATAAATGAAATAAAATAATAGCTTTATTTATGCCAAGACCTTATTTTTTACACTTAATGTGATATTATACACAAGAACAGAGTACAGCATAGTAGAATCATATTATCATAGTAAATGCATTAGTTCAGTGTCACAGAACCTACACTAGAATCAGTCATTACTTAGCAGAAATCCGTAGCCAAAGATTATGTTTCTATAGCCTATATGGCAAAGCTTTGGTAGTTCAGGTCTTCGTTTTTAATTTATGGTACATGACTAAACCAAGTTTGATCCATT
The DNA here is from genome assembly GCA_029286865.1 of Teinopalpus imperialis. Lineage (NCBI taxonomy): Eukaryota > Metazoa > Arthropoda > Insecta > Lepidoptera > Papilionidae > Teinopalpus > Teinopalpus imperialis. Next base: position 5,337,577 of record JAGSMU010000030.1, on the reverse strand, counting down.
TGTAGCACCATTGAAATTGTTAGTATAATTATTAGCATATTAAGTGCTAATTTACTATATATTGACAGTGAAGAATATACTGAGAAAATTTCATGGCCATCAAATAATAAAAAAAAAATTGTGAACTCTGAAAATGTGTCGCTTTTCTGTTTTAACATGCTTTTATTTTGTATTTTGTGCAATTCCTGCTGCACATGCATCAAAATTAGCTCTTTAAAAATCAAATGATATGTATAACTAATAATCTATATATATACAATAATACAAATAATTATATATATATATATATATAATCTATATATATATAATCTATATATATATAATCTATATATATATAATCTATATATATATAATTACCTTTTACTTATTTTATTATTCCAGGTGCTAAAAAACGCCTCAGATTGTTAAGATTAGAAAATTCTGCAAAAACAAAAAAGAAGAAGTATGACCCTAATGTGGTTGGGCTCAAAGAATCGACAGATGAGGAATCAGATTCATTATCTGAAGGGGAAGATGAAGTAGAAGAAATAAATGGAGACACTGATGTTACAAAAATTGATGTGGAAATTGATAATAAAGCAAATGAAAAAATACCAGAAGCTACAAAGAAAGAGTTAACAAATGCAAAGATAAAAGAAAATAAGAATTCTGATGTTCCTTTAAATGTAGAAACTGAAGCAAAACTACAAGTAGTTAATGATAAAGAAGTGAAAAAACCATTACTTGATCATCCCACAATTCATGTAAATGTTAAAAGGGATCCAAAAATTCAAGTAGCTAGGTTAAAATTACCTATACTAGGTGAGGAGCAAAGGATAATGGAGTTGGTGAATGAAAATGAGTTTTTAATAGTTGCTGGTGAAACAGGTATATAAATTTATTTGACTTTTTATGGCAGTACATTGACACATTTTGCTGTTTATTAATTTAAAATATCAATTGAATGCATTATTAATACTAATAAAAAGTATTAATTTTTATAATTAGTAATAGTGACAAATTAATTATCATTAATAATTTTAAATTTTGTTGTATAATATTGTAATTAAATTAGGATTTCATCTTGGCCAGTAAATTAGTTCAATGCTGAAAATAGGTTTTCTTCACATATTACCCTGAAGCTCACATTTGATCCTGTTGGGTGGTCGGGTTATTTTATATGTATTTTGTTCTTGTTTCATGTTTTCAGGTAGTGGAAAGACCACACAAATACCTCAATTTCTTTATGAAGCAGGCTATGCGGAACATAAAATGATTGCCGTGACTGAACCTAGGCGTGTGGCAACTGTAGCTATGTCAGCTAGAGTGGGACATGAATTGGGTCTGACCAGCAAAGAGGTTTCATATTTAATGCGCTTTGAGGGTAATGTTACAAAAGACACGAAAATAAAGTTTATGACGGATGGTGAGTTTACATTAAATTATATATGTATTTTATATGCTTAACTTTTATAAGATCAATAACTTTCTGAACACAATATTTGTTGGTATCTATCTTTGACTTATTATAAATATCACATCTTTATTGTGTTTGCATTAAAGCAGCTTAATAATTGAGTGCTTCTGTTTACGCTTATTTTATGTTCATGCAGTTCTTCTTTTATTATGTTTAGCAGGCACTGCATAGTTTACACTATTCGGTAACAATCATTACAAGAACATTAGATAGACAATTGTGGTCTTGCCTATGAATTAAAATTGAAGCCATACTATAGTTAAAGCTGTAACATGATTATAATTTATATATAAAAAAATTCTACTTATTATATGCAATGTGTATACTTTCAATTCACAATAGAGACAAGCCAACACATCAAGATATATTTTCAAAGAGACATATATTTATATAGCAGTAGGACTTTTATACAACAGTTGGTAGTTTACATAAACATTGGCATTAAATACAAATATATTTTAAGAGCTAGTTTTACACTACAGATTTAATTAAGGCAGAGTTAATTCGTACTATAGTATAGGTTTATTCAATGGAGATTGATATGGAAATGGAGATTTCTGGTACTTAAACTTACTTATAGAATTGTTATAAAATTTAAGAATTATTATGTTTTCTTAACCTAATTTCAGGTGTGCTGCTAAAGGAAATTCAGTCAGATTTCCTACTCAGTAAATACTCTGTAGTAATTATTGATGAAGCTCATGAGAGAAGTGTATATACTGATATTCTACTAGGACTACTATCTCGTATAGTACCCTTAAGAAGAAAGCGTGGAAAACCCTTGAGACTCATTATAATGTCAGCTACTTTGAGAGTGGAAGATTTTACTGAAAACAAACGGCTGTTTAAGGAACCGCCACCACTGATTAAAGTATGAGACAGTGTTTCATTTAATGTTTTCTGTTCTGGCAACATCTAATTATCATATGTTTTGCGATTTTGTAGCTAAATTAGTTTTAAAATAATCAAAGATAAAAACTATATATTATATAATTATCAACAAATTTAACAACAACAAGAGGTGTCTGATAATGTCAAACCAAAAAATAGGTCAAATCAAATGATCACAAGTCCTAATAGATAGAACATAAAAAAAGAACAAAAGCTGTATCACTTAGAGGAGTAGGAAAAGTAATATTATACACTTATTTAAGATGCCATACAATTGATTTTTGTTTCAATTTTTTTTATTTTGAAACAATTTTGGCATTGCTATTAATTAACCTTGCTAACATTCCGGTTATTATATCCCCAGATTCCTACACCCACGTAACGAAAGCATACAGTTTTTTTTATTACATTGTCAGTAATGAACAAGCACACAGTTCACCTGATGCTAGGTGATTCCTGTGCACATTCATCCTTGACAAGAAATCATAATGCATTGCGTTGTCACACTTGAAGGCCGATATGGAATGCCTCGTTACCAGTAATGAATGACCCATTCATTCTGCAGATAGAAACAAACTGCAGCGTAGCTCTACCACTGTTAATTTCATATGAGCCGACACATTCATATTGCACGTTCTATCACAGTGAACTATTGATTTCAGATAATATGAATTATTTTCATAACTTTATTAGTTAATTTGGCTTTTATATGTTTTAGATCGATTCAAGACAATTTCCAGTAACAATACACTTCAATAAAAGTACATACAGTGATTATTTAAAGGAGGCATACAAGAAAGCTGTTAAAATACATTCTAGATTGCCAGAAGGAGGTATTTTGATATTCGTAACTGGACAGCAAGAGGTAAGAACAATTAAAAAAAATTGAGTTAACCAATGCTGAAATAATAAAGAAATAAGTAGTATATTTATTATTTATAATCTAAAATCTAGAGTATCCCTAAGGGATTTTTTTAAGGAATAGGCATATTAACGGTTACCTCACAATATATTTACGATAACGTATTATTTATACGTAAGAATTTACAAAAAATGTTCTACAAAAGCTGATGACTATCAATACAAGAAACAAAAATGATGATGATGATATTAATTTATCACTAATGGGAAAGGCAAAGGACTTTAGTCCATACAGCCAGGTCTTGTTCGAATGATGGTTGGTCTGAAACCCAAGAAACAAAAACAAACTAGTGACACCTATTTTTCGGTGACACCTATTTCGTTTAAAAAAAGTACAGAAATCTTTCGTGGGTATTTATAAAATTATATTTAAAAATCATTTAATCAAAAGTCTTGCTACTCTTTATCAGAATGTTTGTCTGACAAATATGCTAGAAATTATATTAATAAAAAATAATTAAAATTATATAAATAATAAAATTAAGCTTTGAGCTCTGGGATCAATACTGGACAACTTTTGGACATTTTGTAAATTAATATTTAAAAAAAAGAGCAGCTAGTCGAGTTTCTTGACGTTTCTTCTCGCTAGCAGCTTCCTTCCCAAGCGGTGGTCCTATTAGCTATCTTGACGTTTTAAAAGTTTTGTATAAACCTACTTGAATAAAGCTTCTTTTGATTTGATTTGAATATAATTCTGTTGTCATGCTACTTTATATGATCACGTACAAGCACAAAATTCACATCATGGTGATAGATTCCTGCAGCCCATAACACTTGTAAACTTTGTTTGTACCCTGGGTAATGCATACTGCTCACAGTGAAAACTTCGACCCACTCGTGATATTTTCGTTGACAAATTGTTATGACATAAATTATTGAAAAGAGTAAATACTTGACGATAATCTAAATGCATAAAGTAAACTGTTACTTGAATATAATTTCTAAATTAAAATTTTTAAAATACCTCTGTCATTCCAGTCGATCAGTCAGATCGGACCGGGCAGTTAGATTTTATAAACATTATTTAGAGACCGGGAGAACTTAACACTTAATGTTGCATTTGAGAAGCAGTTAAATTCGAAAGGGCTCTGTTTTGCAGTGGTATTTCTTTATTGGACTTACTGAGCTGGTTTCCTTTCGAAATCGAGCAGTTTACATCAAAAATTATGTAATATTCTAGAACTTCATGTCTAGCCATATTCTGTGTATATACAGAGAACAGTTCCAATTTTTGCATGGCTTTTCGTGATTATAATAGTCGCTGAGTCACCTTCCTGAGCTTGGGGAATCAAGTTATGTCAGATAAATTCAGCTCCGACCTCTGGTACTAGTTAAAACGGAAGGTACCAGACCGTAATCCTACTCCAGAAACATACCAGCAGCTGGAAACTGTCATAGCGGAGAATGGATGCGGATCCAAAAAGAAGACGTCAAAAAGCTCTTAGCAATGCTTAACAGACTATGTTGGCTGTCTTTAAAGCAAGAAAAGGAAATACTCCGATTTAAGATCAAAATGTTAAAATAAACCTACGGTGAAACAAAGAGGAACTGTAATGTTTAAGATTAATACAATGTTTTTGAGGTCTTCACAGGTTTATTTAGTATCTAGTAACAGCTAATTACAATGATGATATTTGTATTTAATGCGGACCTCGATGTGCGCGGTCCCGTGTTTTTGTCAAGAGGGCGATGACATCCCGTGGGGTGTTGCCACATGAATACACTAATAAGCAGCGTTCAGATACTGCTACAGAACACGGTCGGTGTTCTCCGCAGTCGAGGTGGAGTCGCGGAGGGAGAGGATGTAAATACCATAGTATTTCTCGCGATATTCTCCGCGACTCTATATCGCGACATTCATGTGCCCGTTTTCTTGGCCCCATGCCTTCTAGGTATTGTAATTAGGGAGGTCAGTGTGCGAGTATGTTCCCTTGGGCTTGCCGTATGCCTCTCGCATAAGGCTTAAGTCGGTGTGAGTCCGACATAACCGTCCATACCCTCCTAAAGGCGAATATGCATACGGTATTTACCAAGTTAAATATCAGGCGAAGCTTCTGTCTCTTTACATAAGGATAGTCAAAGTGTCTATGTACAGCTAGAAGAAAAGAAAATAAAAAGATATAGAAAAAAATCAAGCTAAATATTTAGTGTAAATAATGGTGTATGTATATATAATATTATTGTATTTTCACAGGTTAGATACTTAGTGCGGAAATTGAAAACGTCATTCCCCTATCGTAAAGATGTTGATTATTCTAAGTTAATAACAAGGAAGACCGGGAACGAAGTCGACGCGGCATTGGATTCGGAGCCAGAGGACATTGAGTCTGATGATGACGAGGTCAGAATTTTGTATTATTTTTCATGTTAATAGTGGAAAAGTCACGCTACAGTTTGTTTCTAGTTGCAGAGTGAATGGGTCAGCTCGCCCGGGGTAGGACGAGGCCCTCACAGAATACCAGAGTAAAATAACAGTAACACTGCTGTGTTTCGTAGGGTGATTGTTGGGATCCGAAGACATTTATTAGTGGTGACGAGGCGTTCCATCTCAGTCCTCAAGGGTGACAACGCATCTGGATTCTGGTTCTTTGTCAAGGATGAATGTAGATGGCATAGGCTGCAGGAATCACTATGACATCATATTGATCATTGACAAGGAATCATAATGCTAATGCGTTGTTACCTAACTTGAGGACTTAGATGGAATGCCCCGTCACCAGTAATAAAGGCTTTTCTTTCTTTTCTCAGTCAAAGTCAAGTCAAACTTTTCATTTTCATTCGGTATAAAGTATGTATATTATATCGTTTTACAGGTGGAGAAAGAAATGAAAAGGGCTCGCAAAGCCAGAAGGAAAGCAAAATTGAAAGCAAAGGCGTTGCCTAAGATCAGCTTGGATGATTACGATATGCCTGAGGATGACGGCCAGGCAGACCTAGTGGGGAATGATGGTGATAGCGAAGGGCATTTAAGTGATTCTGGTTGGTAACTTGGCGTTATTTTAATGTACATATAAATATATTATTTGAGTGACTCTGGTTAGTAACTTGTCGGTATTTTAATGTAGATATAAAAATATTATTTAAGTGATTCTGGTTGATAACTTGGCGTTATTTTAATGGACATATCAAATATTATTTAAGTGATTCTGGTTGGTAACTTGGCGTTATTTTAATGTACATATAAATATATTATTTGAGTGACTCTGGTTAGTAACTTGGCGGTATTTTAATGTACATATAAAAATATTATTTAAGTGATTCTGGTTGATAACTTGGCGTTATTTTAATGGACATATAAATATATTATTTAGGTGATTCTGGTTGGTAACTTGGCGTTATTTTAATGTACATATAAAAATATTATTTAAGGTTCTTTTTATTTAACATTATTATACTTGGTCTATAATTAATAACATTTATATCCATATTTGAACAATATGTTATTACACCAAATATATATGTTTTAATTATGAGTTGATTAAATAGTATGTTGTATAAAATGATTTTTTAATAAAATTTAAATTTATATACTACGGATGTACTCGTAATTAAATTAATATTTATCCGTGGTATGTAATGAAAAAAGGTAAAATGCCTTGGCATATATCTAAAAATGGACTGACTGAGAGAATAAGAGACTGTTGATAATAAAAAGCGTGGGTTAATGACAAAAGTTTATAAAAACCCAATGTTATTCTTAAAGATTGTCAACATTATCTTCACTAACGTATCGTCCATAAATCTTTTATTTAAAAAGCTCTAAATTTATTAGTAATTATCAATTTTCTCGTGCTTACAGATCAAGATGACGACATTCTTACACCAGAAATAAAATCCTGTCGGCAGCCATTATGGGTACTACCGCTTTACTCTATGCTAAGCTCCAAGAAACAAGCGCGCGTTTTCGAACCGCCCCCCACGGGAGCGCGCCTTTGCGTTGTAAGCACGGACGTGGCGGAGACTTCTCTAACCATACCGTCGATTAAATACGTCGTTGATACTGGAAAAAAGAAAATGCGGTGAGTGTTTTTTTTTAATAGAATAGGCAGAAAACTAAAAAAAAAAAAACAGGCAGCTCACATCCTGATGGTAACTGACCGATCACTTACCATCAGGATGTGAGCTGCTTTTTGGTTTTTTTTTAAGAAATGTGTAGGACCTATTCTAGAAGGTCTCTAAGTTGTATTGGTACGGAAATACCGCTTGCGATAGCTGATTCCATATGGCAGTTGTGCGTGGCAGGAAATTTCGCGTAAAGAGGACAGTGGTTGATTGCCAACCATCGCGTTGCTTTTTTGAATTCTGTCGTGATGTACGATGTTTAAATGAAGCGGCTGGCATTGATCCGAAGATCTCGATTAGTTTAATAATATATATATATATATATATATATATATATATATATATATATATATTATATGTATTATACAAATAAGCTTAAATGAGCCAGGAGATGGTTAACAACAAGTCTAATGGCGGATTTTAATTTACAACCTTAAGTTTCGCAGACCGTACCCTAGACCTATCACTATTGACGCTTTCATTTCATTTGTTTTGTCTTGACATATCGTAAAAATATGCTATGTTGCCTTTAGTATATATTTACGTATCATGATTACTAATCCATGAATCTATTACACCGATAACATTTATGCCTTTTCGGTCATATCTACATATGTCGCATACGTGGGTGCAACTTCAGAAACTTTACGCGGTACGAATTTCAGCTAAATCACAATATACAAGGCAACAATACATTTTTCATTCTATTATATTACCTATGTCTTTAAATAATTATATCACATTTTTCCCCACAGTGTATATGATCACGTGACAGGCGCGTCCGCATGGCGTGTGGTATGGACGTCGCAGGCCAGCGCTGCCCAACGTGCTGGCCGAGCGGGTCGCACTTTGCCCGGACATACGTACCGTTTGTATAGCAGCGCTGTGTTTGCGCACGATCTACCGACACAACACGCGCCCGATCTGTGCCGACGTCCCGCCGATGATATCGTGCTGCTCATGAAATGCATGTCCATCGATAAGGTAATAAAAATAAATAAATCTGGATCAACGCTAAAGCCAAGTATTAAAGACTCGGTAGTTATAGCGTCATATCTACACACGAGTTATTAGGTTTGTTTAAGAATGTTGCAAACATAAATAGTTGTAGCTGTTGTTAGCTTTTATAAAAATTTATTGCTATGGCAATATTTTAGATAGAGCAAAATCAGATTTATTATCTGTATTTATTATCTTCTGTGTTTTTATAACTCGCATATTAATAATTATTTTAGGAAAACTGTAAATATTAAAAATGCAGAATTTTAAGTTGGTAAGATACGTCACTCACTATACACGAGTATTGGTACTTGTGGGAACAAGTACGCCTCTCATGAAACTACTGTCGTCTTGATTTAAATTTCGTTTATTAAGAATTTAAATACTAATCCGAAACCCATTTATTAGATCTATTTTAAAAGTCAATCCTCTGAGTCTACACTTAATTTTTGCTCGTGTTATCAAGAGTTCAGTAATAACCAGAACATATCGCAAAGTCGCCCCATAACGACATCATCAATATTAAAGTGATATCTTTTAATTGGCAGGTTGTGAACTTCCCCTTCCCGACTGCCCCGGACAGGCTGCAATTGCGGTTGGCTGAGAAACGTCTTGAAGTTCTTGGTATATTGGAGACACCAGAGAATAAAAATAGCAAAAGAAAAGACGATGAGGAGGTAAAGTAAATTGAATCGATTTTTTATAATTTCGCCTACACACTAAACATCGCAGTTATTAAACTGGGACCTTTCGACCGGAGTATACCACGCTTTTCGTTTGGAGGTTTGATCAAGCGCTAAAACAAACAGGAGACTTATTTATTAGTGCTGGTGATGAGGCATTCCACCTTACTCTTTAGTTGATAACGCATTTGCTTTATGATTCCTTATGAAGATGAATGTTCCTGATGAATGATGATTTGTCCGTCTGACTGTGTCGTGGCGACTGAGTACATCTTATGTATCGTGAAACATAAATAAAATTTGTTTTATTTTATTTTAATATTTTGTTTTAGTATCAATACGTATTGTGAGGATAGAAATAAAAGTTCTATACATTATATTCACAGCAACAGCGACAAGATCAAAAGTTTTCCTTACTTTGAAAGTACAGTTGCCGAGATCCATGTTGTAGCTATAGTTTCTAGCGCAACGTGCTAGGTCTAGTAACATGAATATAGGATGTATGTATGAACGATAATACTTGTGTAGTTTTATGAGATTTGGCCCATGTATTATATATGTTATTCTTAGTATGCGAGGCAACGACGGAGTGAAAAAGATGACGTCATCAACGAGCCATAAATTAGAGTGAGAGGTATTGTTGATACTGTGAGATGAGCGATGAATGGAAGAATGGGAGGAAGGAAGGAGGAGGGGGGGGGGAGAATGGAATTACTAAGACGAAGGACGGAGGTAGTGTGAAAGGCGTATAATATTCTAAGTATTATTTTTTTGATTTAAAAGTTTGTTTCGCCGGAAATATAAACGAAGACTATTTTTTATTTTTTTATTCCCCACAACCTCCTACATAAATGTACATATGTGTACTTTGATGGATTTAGATGTCATCAGGTGAACAACGTGCTCGTTTGCTACCCCTAATATTATATAAAAGAAACGCATACATGCATACATTTACATTGGTAGAGCTACACTGCAGTTTGTTTCTACCTGTTGAATTAATGGGTCAGCTCGTACGGGGTAGGACAACGCTCTCACAGAATAATCTCACAGTAAAATAGCAGCATCTGTTGAGTGTTGGGATCAGGAGACTGTTACTGGAGACGAGGTATTTCAGTAGTCCTCAAGGGTGACAACGCATCTGAATTATTATTCCTTGGAAAGGATGAATGTAGATGTCATTGGCCGCAGGAATCACATACCATAGGGAAACTATATGCTCGTTTGTTGCTCTCAATATATAATACTAAAAAAAAAACTTGTCTATATTTGCAGGAATCGATTGACCAATTCTTGAAACACTTATTACGATATAGTCTAAATTATTATTATCATTGACGAGTTTCTTTAGAAATTTTCTCGAGGTCCCAGCGAATAAAAAAATATCGTTAATTGGACCACTAATTCCAGGGAAACGTGTGTACGTATGGAAGTCGAATAAGAAATAACTTTATTTCAGGTTCTAAGAGTGACTGCACTCGGCAAGGCGGTGGCGGCGTTTCCGTTATTGCCTCGATATGGCAAGATGTTGGCTTTGAGCCATCAACAAAAACTTCTGCCTTACACCATCGCACTGGTGTCTGCCTTAACTGTGCCGGAGGTAAATAGAATAGATTTTTTTTTATTGCAAAGATTCGTAATATAGAACGTGGTTTTTAAAGGAGACGTAGCTCTGTCATGTTTTATAGACTATATATACATGGCATGCATACATGGCAGCATGCATTGGCATGCAAAATTGCGTGAGAGATAAGATTTTTATTAGTTTTTTAAATTATTATGAAATTCAATTCAAAACTACAAAAAAAAAGTTATAGTTAATTAAATTTTAAATTGATAATTATTCAAAATTTTCTATTTCTTATTACACAGACTCATAGGTGGGTTTTCACCTTACCATTGTATGCAGTAAGGGTTTTTTTTTATGCTTGACGGGCTCTGTTAGTTCAAGGGCTTTTATAGCTTCACCGGGTTGAAAGGTCGCCGAGCGCTTAGGGCACTCAGCCGAGACCTTTATTTATGGGTAACAAGTCGAACCTCGGCTCGATCAATCTAACTGATGCAGTTAGGAGTGCATAACGGTGCATAAAGGGACGGGGATAGTGTATGCACGGAATATGCAGACTTATTTATTTTTATACAAAAACCCTTTGTATGATTTCCAGCTAAATTTTCGATTAATTTCTATCCCCAGAATTCTTACACTTTGTACTTCGACTACAGGATTATTATTATTACATTCAATTTAATTCATATATAATTAATTACTTAAAGTTATGGTGCTTGTAGCATTTAACCCTTTATTTAAATGATAAAAAATTCGAAATGTATTTTTTATGAAACTAAAAGTGATGAAGGTGAATTGTACCTGATGATGATGATAAGGGATAACTGCTTATTGACATGACATGATATGAGATGACATAATCTGCCTTGCGGCTTCAATTCCGTTTGGCCTACACATTTCATTCGTTATTTTTTACAGAAATGCAGGTTTCCACACAATATTTTATTTCACTACAGAGAACGTGGTAGAGTGTGCTCGGTAGTAAAATAAAACATAACTTTCAATAACTGTCTGCAATGTATGGTGAAATAATCAATTAAAATATCAAATATTTCGACTGCTACGCCAGAAATGTCGATGTCGGTCATGGACGGCAGTGTTTGAGGTGAGAAGCGTTTCGTTTAGCGAATTGCCGATCCTTTAGCCAAGTGTGTAGATGTCAACAGAACGTCCGAGAACGGTTACGCGGCTTCTGTACTATAATTTATTTTGCATAGTTAATTTAATTTGTTAACAACCACAAAATATGGTGAGGTCGATTCTACTAAGAGGGATTTCAAACGAAATGTGTAGATTACGCTAATACCCCAAAATGTGGGGTTTAGCATTGGGACTATTTAGAGTCTAGTTAAGGAATTGTACTACATACATTTTCGTAATATTTATATGTCAATAAAACTGTGTAAATTTCTTTTAGGTAATGAGCGGTAAAACAAGTTGCTGGCCAGCTACGGGTCAAACTTTGTTGTTAGGCGATCCCGGAGTATTGCTCAGAGCGGTCGGCGCCGCTGAGTACGCTTATGTGAACGGGGAAGAAGAGCTCTTCTGTGCTAAACACGGCTTGAGGGAGAAGGTGAGTTGAACTTGAGTAGTATGCGTTTATAGGTTGTATATAAAACTATGTTAATAAAACTGCATATAGTTATTGTATGCGCATATATTTTTAAAACCCTTTGTGGGGGTTTTCAAAATTAATTTAATTCTATTATTTATATTCTACGTAGAATAGAGTAAGAATGCTATGTTACGTATACCTTTCATTTATGAAATCAAGATTTTAGTATCATTTAAGAAGTGAAACGAGCGCACTGTTCACCCGTTAGTGGTGCCTGCGCGTCATCACCATTTTTAATCCCCTACACCCGCAGTTATCTTTACATTTAGCCTGCAATTTCTAGCTACGGTGAGAATGGGTCGGCTAGACTGGGAAGGACTTCACAGACTACCAGCGTAAAATGCTGTGTTTACTATGGTGAGACGGGAGACCCAATTACTGATATCTAGGAATTTCATCTCAGTCCTCATGGTGGACTGATAACGCATGTTGTATCTTGTTTGGTTTATACGGTGGTGGTATAATGGTACCACGAGTTCTTAAAAAATAGTAAAAATATTTGTAAGGGCATCAAAGAAATACGCAAACTACGCAAGCAACTGACAACGGAAATAAACCTGAGCGTTGCGGGTGTCAACATTACAATTGACCCGGATATGAAACCACCGGACGAAATCCAAGCAAGGCTTCTTCGTCAGTTGGTTTTGAGCGGGCTTGGCGATCAGGTTGGAAGGAAGATTGGCTTGGACGAGGTTAAAGAAGGTTAGTTACCATATTCATTTATGGCTACTTTATATTGATATAAAAAAAACAAATTAACGTATTTAATGAATACAAACATTTAGTGTTTTGGTAGATTTATTTAAATAACTACATGGACTTATATATATAGAGAGAGACGTGCAATCAGCCAAGACAGTTTGTGATATGCAAATATTGTATGAAATGTGTATAGCAGGGGTGGCCAACTTTTTTATATATATAAGATCTACTTTTTATATTAAAAATGTGTTTATCCTAAAAGTGTCGCAATCGACTTGTCTTAATCGTAGTCTAAGTGGGAAGAAGGAATGCGAAATGCATACTATGTTTATATAGTGTTTCAGCATAAGGTGCACTCTAGCGAGGTATAGGTAGATAGACCGGTAGATCGACTTGTTGTCTTAGGCGTAGTCTAAGGGGGAAGAAGGGGTGTCAAATGAATACTATGTTTATACACTGTGTTTCAGCATAAGGTGCACTCTAGCGAAGTATGGGTAGATAGACCGGTAGATCGACTTGTTGTCTTAGGCGTAGTCTAAGGCGTAGTCTAAGGGGGAAGAAGGAGTGTGTAATGAATACTATGTTTATACACTGTGTTTCAGCATAAGGTGCACTCTAGCGAGGTATGGGTAGATAGACCGGTAGATCGACTTGTTGTCTTAGGCGTAGTCTAAGGGGGAAGAAGGGGTGTCAAATGAATACTATGTTTATACACTGTGTTTCAGCATAAGGTGCACTCTAGCGAGGTATGGGTAGATAGACCGGTAGATCGACTTGTTGTCTTAGGCGTAGTCTAAGGGGGAAGAAGGGGTGTCAAATGAATACTATGTTTATACACTGTGTTTCAGCATAAGGTGCACTCTAGCGAGGTATGGGTAGATAGACCGGTAGATCGACTTGTTGTCTTAGGCGTAGTCTAAGGGGGAAGAAGGAGTGTGAAATGAATACTATGTTTATACACTGTGTTTCAGCATAAGGTGCACTCCAGAGAGGTATGGGTAGATAGACCGGTAGATCGACTTGATGTCTTAGGCGTAGTCTAAGGGGGAAGAAGGGGTGTCAAATGAATACTATGTTTATACACTGTGTTTCAGCATAAGGTGCACTCTAGCGAGGTATGGGTAGATAGACCGGTAGATCGACTTGTTGTCTTAGGCGTAGTCTAAGGCGTAGTCTAAGGGGAAGAAGGTGTCAAATGAATACTATGTTTATACACCGTGTTTCAGCATAAGGTGCACTCTAGCGAGGTATGGGTAGATAGACCGGTAGATCGACTTGTTGTCTTAGGCGTAGTCTAAGGGAGAAGAAGGGGTGTCAAATGAATACTATGTTTATACATTGTGTTTCAGCATAAGGTGCACTCTAGCGAGGTATGGGTAGATAGACCGGTAGATCGACTTGTTGTCTTAGGCGTAGTCTAAGGGGAAGAAGGGGTGTCAAATGAATACTATGTTTATACACTGTGTTTCAGCATAAGGTGCACTCTAGCGAGGTATGGGTAGATAGACCGGTAGATCGACTTGTTGTCTTAGGCGTAGTCTAAGGCGTAGTCTAAGGCGTAGTCTAAGGCGTAGTCTAAGGGGAAGAAGGTGTCAAATGAATACTATGTTTATACACTGTGTTTCAGCATAAGGTGCACTCTAGCGAGGTATGGGTAGATAGACCGGTAGATCGACTTGTTGTCTTAGGCGTAGTCTAAGGGGGAAGAAGGAGTGTGAAATGAATACTATGTTTATACACTATCTTTCTGTATAACGTGTACTCCACCGAGGAATGGGTAGATAGACCGGTAGATCGACGTAAGCCACCCCTGGTGTATAGTATATATAAGACTCGTTGTTTATATATATATATATATATATATATATATATATATATATATATATATATATATATATATATATAAGATTTATATTTAAACGTTTACTGAAATGCATTTCTTTATCTCAGGCGAGGACAAACGTAAATACAAATACGCATACCACTGCGGTGAGTTAGAGGAGCCTGTACACTTACATTCGGAGTCCATACTTAGGAAGTGTATACCGGAATGGGTCGTGTACCAAGAGTTGTACGAGACGGGTGCGGAAGAGAGACGGAAGATGGTGATGCGAAACGTCACCGCCATTGAGCCAGAATGGTTGCCGGTGTATGTGCCGCAGTTGTGTAACTTAGGTGAATACTTATTTAAAACAAAACTTGATACGCTTAGCGTCTTACGCACTCGTTTTTTAGTAATATATTATAGTTTCAAACTTACCTTTTTTTTCGACACAAAAAAATGTATTTGAATAATAAAAATAAAACCCTCAAACCAAGAATTTGTGAGACATAAATATTGCTCCTCGGCTAGTTATGCCATGTGAGCTCCCCATTATTTAACTCAGCTTTACTAACTAGAGACGACATTCACGACTAAAAGTCCTGCATGCACATATCTTTGAAGAATTTTAGTGTACAAGTTTTCTCACGACCATTTTGTTTATTTTTAACTCTTGACTGATTAGAAGTATTTTTTTAGCTATATTTTGAAATCCTTGAGTTATATTCTGAATTAGGCAGCAGATTTTCAACTTTATATATTTTTCCATATATTTATATTTACATTACATTCTAGGTGATCCGACAACTGACACGGAACCAAGATACGATGAGAAATCTGGACGAATAAAATGTAATTTTAAAGGAACCTTTGGAAAAGCAGGTTGGGAGTTGCCTGTTGTTGAGATCGATTATCCGGACAAAATAGAACGCTACAGGTAATTGTAAATAACCGAAACGACGACGAATGATACCACGTCCCATCGTTAGGGCATCGATAAAGTGTTTACTTAGAAACCATTTTATAAAATGGCAAATACTTTTTAATTGGTGACAATTTTTAAAAAAAGTTATTACGGAACAGAGGCTGAATTAAACTTTTGTCGTCATTTCTTAAAATAAAATAATGTTTTACTTTTATTCAATATATAATTAAATCATGCCGTATTATCTTTACTCGACTGTTTCGCGATAGACTAATAAGTGCAACACTCAAAAAATTAACTGTACCAATCAATCAAATATCTAATACTATTTTTCCTTGTATAATTTAGAATTACCAGATTAAGACTAATTGCAATAATTTCTTTGTATGTCACCACAAAGAACATCCATGATTGATTTTATTTTTAAGTTTAAAATCGTGTGTGTGCTGCAAAGAAATGGGTTATCCTATAAGCGATAAGGATTAAGTCTTCCGAGGTCTCTTAAGGGATGGATGTCTTAAGGTATAGATGTCATGAATCACACATCTGATGGGATGAACTGAGTGCATGTTTAATATCCTGAATACGGTTTATGGTAAAAAAAAAACATGAGTACTAATTTTTTTGCTCAATTTCTCATTTGGCACGATATGGGATTTGATTATATTAACTTCGATAAAATAGCTCCATCTTAAAATTAATATATTTGTTATCTGCGGGCAGATGGTTTGCAAGATTTCTGCTAGAAGGCGTCGTGTTTGCTAAACTAAGAAAATACAACAGTTCTCTTCTATCCCCTCCATCTACCATGATCAAAAGCTGGGCCAAGCTACAACCGAGAACAGAAACGTTATTGAAAGCCCTTATCATGAACAGAGTTGGTACACGAGACCAATTGAAGAAAGCGTGGGAAGACAATCCTAAATGTAAGTTACAAAACAAATTTTTTTGTTTAAAATAAAGGAGCTAAAACATCACTCTTTGAACGTTTGAACGTTAAAATTCTACCGCCACTACCTCATTTTAAATTCCTAACTATTTTTTTAATGGAATGCCTTTTTAGCCATAAGTAGTGCTTTTTCCTCACCACGGTAAAATTATGTATATCAGATACTGTTTGAGTTGAAATTTATGTTACAGATCTACTGGAAGAGTATATAAAATGGTTGCCGGAATCTGCACACAATGAAATTACGCTATATTGGCCACCAATTTAATATTTATCGTTCATACAACATCTCTTGTATATATTGTAAATATGGTTAAAAATATGTCTTCAGTTTATCTCCTGTATTTTTTTGCACGTGCAGTATTGAAGGCCAGTCATATGGATCCTCTGAACAATAAATTTTCGTAGTCGCTGATAATTTACGGTACGCGAGTAAACCAATGAGATTATTTATCGCAATTTGTCAAAACAAAAGTGTCCAAGAATATATCGAAGACATGTGTAGTCCGCCAATTCGAAGTGGAGCTGCGTGGTATGTCCAGCAGTGGGATTTATATCTACAGGATGTTACTTATACGCTAAAACCGTAATAACAGCTACTATCTTTCAACGGGTGGAGTAAACAAATCGGACACTTTGGAGAGGTAACGTGCCATTCCATCTCAGTCTCCAAGGGCGACGTGTATTTAAGAAAGAAATGTCATTATGATTCCTTATGCGACAATGTGGGTTTTATAAGTCGCCGCAACAATTTGCAGTCATTTACAAGGTACACGAACACAAACGAAATTATTTATTTTCAATGCAACTTTCGAGTATGCAACAAAACGACGGCTTATTTTTAATATAAGTTAATAATTATTTGTAATGTTCTAACAATAAATATTAAAAATTGGTGCATTTACTTTGTCTTAATATATTTATTCTGCACAAAAACTATTTTTGTGCATTGGCATATATTCTCTTCGTCTAGTAATGTAACCTAAGCTTGTATTGAAAGTGTTTTTTGTTGTTGAGTTGAAGTGAGTTTGTTTCACTAAACGAAGACAAAAACGCAAATGACAGATTATAACTACGTTTAAACATTGTGTTTCAAATGAAAATAAGATATATGTAAATATATATAATACTTTTTGTTCGATGATAAAGTTAATTGAAACCTAATTTGTGGTTTTTATTCCTCACATTCCATTTTATTAAATAAACTTATTTTTTTTTGATGTTATGTTATATACATCGGGATAGACCTGGGATCCTCCACAAAGAAGAATGTAATGTCTGAAATACGACAAGAGATGAGATGATTGTGCCTGTACAATGATGAAAGTGGTTATAATTCAACACTTTATTTAAAAATAATAACCGATATAACACTTGTTGCGTTTTAAAGGAACGTCGGCCAAACATACTTGGCTAAGTACATGTAATATAAGACGCGGTAAATCAATTTTTGTTATAAATAATTTTAGTGTAAAACAGACTTTAAAATATATAATTTTATTGAGAACAGTAAGTTTAAAACAGTAACTTGTTAAATTATATATTATATATAACTGGATAATGTGATACGTGTGTCAAAAAAGACTTTTTCAACTTTCGCTTATTCTATTCCATCAGTCTTTTGTAATAAAATACCTTTTATATAAGTTAACTGTTAGGTTACTTACGCAGTGGTCATTTAGATGAGCTTGAACAAGGTCTTTATTTATCGATCGTGTTTTCTTCATTTAGTTACGATGTTGTTTCGCATTATCGTAATATTTGTCGTTATTTCTGGTCTGGTAAGCAGTGCGTTTATAAAAAAAACAGATTACATATTGGACATTATACATTATAATGATTTTCACGCAAGGTAAGTTTCCCAAACCCCTAGTTGGTAAAAAAAAAAGATTTTTTTTATTAATTATTTATTTGAATATTCCAAGAAAGGTTGTAAATATATATAATATTAAATTTTGTATATATTAAAATGCATTAAAATAATGATTTAATAGCTATTTTATTAAAGATAGAAGATAGAAGGGTTTATCTATCTTGGTAATTATTTCCAATATTTGATGATCGATATTTTTGCTGTTTATATATTTATATATTTTCCTCGTTTAATCCAATTAAACAACATAAAAATCAAATGTTAATTTTATATCCCTGTTGTTTAGGGTTTTACATCGAGTTAATTTTTAAATTTGTGGTTTAACCGCTTTTAAATTGTATTCATTAGAGCGTAAAGCACATCGGTGTTATTTAGAAATAAGTTAGTATTATACGGTAATACAGATATTAATTGGTGCATACTTTACGTTGCATGTAAAAATTACATCTTAAATTATAGTCTGTCACTGCCATGCAGACATTCTATACTCATTAGTTAACAATACCATTGCTAGATGCGCCAATTGAGATGCTCTCGAGCAAATTGGTCACGCCGGTCGGTTTCCTGCATCAATTTAGGCCCGTGGCATTTGCGCCGTTTTGGAGTGAGATTCTACTTGTTACACATTAACACCCGCCAGGTGTCGATTCAGATTAAAAGCGCCAGTCCCCTGATATACTCCGTATACCCTTGATACTGCCCCAAATGGAGCTGGGCAGCAACTGCTCGCTGATTCAACTCTTGCGAGTTTCTTATCCAGTCCAAATCTGAATTCGATGGACAAGTTGTAGACAATACTACTGAGTCTCTAAGAAAACTAGCAGTGGCTCAATTCAACATAGAGGCAGTGCGTCTCTAGATTCTTTATTCCATAGATTTGTGGCCACAGAGATAAAAAGCCCGTAAGTCAAGGCTTCGTCATTGATACTTATTATTCTTTATTATTGTTTCTTTAAAATCTATTTACTTTTTTATGTCTGATAGAACTTATGGCCATACTAGGTATACAAATATATAACTTAAGTTTTTTTTATTCATTCATTTCATTCGTTTTAAATTTTAATCTTAAGATTTAAAATGTATGCACCGGATTTTAAAAGAACTGCATTATAAGTCCTGTCAGTGTATTTTCAACAATAATGTAGATGCTCTTAGATGTACAATAAAAAACGGTACTGTTTGTATTACTACTGAAATGAGTCCTTGAATACAAAAAAACACATGGTAGAGCCAACTAGTCTCAGAGATTGGCTTTCAGATTTTTTTCTATGGCTGATAGCCTCTGGGGCTTTTACATCTTCACCGTATTGAAAGGTAGCCGAGCGCGTTGGGCACTCAGTCGAGATCTTTATTTATGGGCAACCAGCACAAGGGTTCCCGAGAGAGCGTAAGCTTGGACCTGCTCTGCATCCTAACAACAACTTATCTCCGTATCGTGGTGATCTGCATACTCCAGCTGTTGCAGTTCCTGTAAGTGCTAACTTTAAAACAAAAATTAAAAAGTGAAGTGAACCAAATATCTGTGAGAATCGAACATGTGAACACTATAAATTTATATTTCATAAGACAACATTTGAGTCACTAGTGTTATCGCCCGTCTCGTCGTTATCACCCAGCCGCATAGTTTCGAGTATTATCGCCGCATAGCGATAGACGTCAAGCTTCATTTTAATTAGAAGATAGTTATAACAAATTCAAAATGAGCAAACAGGATAAAGGCGCATTCTCGCCCATGGATTTAGCAATACTTTTAAAGTTTATAAAGCCATATGATCGTAATCGCAATCGTCAAACATTAAACGCCGTTATAACCAATTGAATTAGCCACTTCCGAACAACAACATATTTTATTCAAATATATTATAAGTCAATTGCAAAGTAAAAGTAAAATTGTATTACCAAAGCTAAGGTAACTCTGGGCAGAATAGCGGCTATGGAAGACTCAGCCCTTCATCATTTTCTTATAAGTACCACGAATATCAAATATTGTTATAGGTGTAGGTCACCGAAAACATTAAATGAAGCCATTAACATTGCGACGTCTGAAGATAAATTACAAAAAATCTTTATTAAAAGAAATCCGCCTAATAACTTTATAAATCCGCGGTTTCCATCATGTTTTAATGACACACCGTTCCGAACTAATTTGCCCAATGTTAATTCTCATACTAACTATATTCAAAACCGTAGCCCTCCTATGCCTATATGCATATACTGTAAATTTGAGGGACGCACTATAGAGGTTTGTAGAAAACGCCAATATAATAACCTCATAAAACCTCAATGAAACTATCCAAGGACCATGTATAAACGCATAATCCAGGTTCGTCTTCTAATAATTACGACAATAATAACCGGGTACATTTTGTTAGCCAAGACGAAATCATCGACGAATATAATCATATCCCCGAAAATTTAAACTGAGACGTCTCGCCTAAGTATCGCACGAGACTCTGTATCCAAAGACATTGCCGACGAAAAGTATAAATATTTTGTATCCTCAGTATCTAATGACAATGTCAACAATGACATGATAGCCTCTGTATCCTCTGTGTCTATTGTCTCGGAGAACAATAACTAATATATCGAAACCTCAACTCCTGTATCTTCTATATCCAAGAAAAATGTTAGTAATGTTCCAAAGCCCTCTGCATCCCTTAAATCCTCTGTATCTAATGACAATGTCAACAATGACATGATAGCCTCTGTATCCTCTGTGTCTATTGTCACGGAGAACAATAACTGTAATATATCGAAACCTCAACTCCTATATCTTCTATATCCAAGAAAAATGTTAGTAATGTTCCAAAGCCCTCTGCATCCCTTAAATCCTCTGTATCAACCATCAGAATCAACATTTATCCCAAATCTTCCACATCAAAAGAACCCTTCATCTCCGCATCCTATGAATATACACCATTAAATCAAAATAATAAAATGTATGAAATAACTTCCAATAGTTAGCGAGGTAGTTTCCCCGCGATCATAAACCGTTATCAAATGTACAGTTTCCAACCCTAATATAAATGAAGGAATAGTTTTAGACCAACACATTTCCGAATCACTCCTCATAGCTAATTGTATCATTGTCAAGGTTAAACCTAATAATAGAGTTAACCTCACAGTAGTAAATATTTCCTAAAATCCTTTACCTTTATCTTACAATATCCAACTTACCTTACATCAAATGTAAATTCTTGAGTAAAGAGGTAGAGGTGACCTAGGTCATATAATCACCGAACATGGTGTCAAACCAGATTCCCCAAAATTTCCCAATTTCTAACTGTCCAAAAGACATCAAACCTTTTCTAGGGCTCATTTTCTATTACCGTCGCTTTATCCCGGACTTTTCTAAAATTCTCTATAAATTCTCTTCCATCCCTCCTGAAAATAGATGCAACTTTTCCATGGAGTAACGAACAAGAACTCGCCTTCGAATATTTGAAAGAGAAATTAATTACTGCTCCCGTTCTTATCTACACCGATTTTACGAAACAATTTATCCTAAGTTGTAATGTTTCCAACTATGCCCTATCCGCAATCCTATCTCAAGGCGAAATCGGTAAAATTTAACCAATTGCTTATACTTTTAGGACATTAAATAAGAATGAAATCAATTACAGTACAACCGAGAAAGAGTTATTAACCATAGTATTTGGATGCAAAACATTTAGACCTTACATATTCGGTCGGAAGTTCACTATAGTAACTAATCACCGTCCGTTAAAATGGTTGTTTAACCACACTGATCCTAGCAGTAAACACGGTAAAACAATGATGGCGATTATTGTTAGAAGAATATAATTACGAAATTGTTTATCGAAAGGGAAAACAAAACTCTGCAGCCGACTCACTCTCACGATCACCTGTAAATCCGATTCACGCCGATTCCTCCATTCCCAAATCAAGTAATCCTGAAAATCTACTAATACTACTAATCCTCTTGATCTTTATTTACTAAACGTTGTACCGTTGAATCTAATCTATCTCCGTACTTACCCAGCAATGTTAGCTCACCTGACGAACTTACCTTAATAAATCACAGTTTCGATACCGGGAACATAGCTCCTAATCCTTCTAGTTCCCCTACTGATACAACACCTGAAAATCCTAGCCCAACAACAAATGATCCTACCAAATTCCTTGACAAGGTTGATACATATTTCGATTTCATAAACTCTTTCAAGTCAAGTAATAATTATAACACGCTCATAGTTGGACATAAAGATAGTATTCTAAATTGTGAGAAGAAAACATTAATTATTCCAACTTCCTTAGATTTAGACGAACTCATTCCTTGTATCCACGATATATTTAATAACATACCCGATTCAAAAGGCATAATTGAAGGAGAAAGAGTGCTACATTCTTTCAGATCATTACGCCTTTAGGCTATTGACGTTTTTAACGTTAAGACCATATTTGTTATAAATATAAGCAATATTAAAATACGATACGAAATACGTACAAATGTATGCAATGCGATATTTGGACAGCGCCACGATTAAAATAGATTGTGACCTAGATATTGTTCTGATGGAATTGGCAATAATCTGATTCTTAATACTACACATAATAAAACTGTTTACCTCTTATTTATTAAAGTCTGCACATATCCCGATATTTTTAATTCTATCCAATATCTAAGAAATCAATTAGTGGTCTGTCATGATGGAGGTCCTGTTAATATTACCAACTTCAAAAATCCTGTCGACAAACATTCATTTGTCAAAATTTATAATATGATCGCAAATTTATATAACAACACCGGCATTGATGTACATATGTATCATAATAATGTTATCTACCCAACCCTTAGTGACATTCCTAAAATCATTATATCCCAGTGGCTGGACACGTAACAAACAATAGAATGTTTAATACACTAAGAGACCAATACTACAGGAAAAACATGCGCATCGATATCGAAAACTACATTAAAAATTGATCCGCTTGTTAAACTAATAAAGCATTACGGAAAATGAATCGCTCCCATGCAACAAACTACAACTTCTACATCCTCTTTTCAGCGAATATCTTTAGATATTGTAGGACCCCTTGCAGGACGATTTAACGAAGTCAGTTGCTTATCCAATACGTAGTACTACCGATGAAGAAACAAGTGAATGCTTGGTGCACTTTATCTCTGTATATAGAATCCTAAAAAGCATACTTACCGACCAAGGTACTAATTTGACCGCTGAGATCTTCAAGAAAACTTGCGATTTCTTAAAAATAAAACAACTATGGTCCTCACCTTACCATTCCCAAACGTAGGGCGCTCTCGAAAGAAGTCCTTAGACCTTAAAAAAATACTTAAAATCATATACTAACGAAAACCAAGGTAACTGGCTCAATTATGTAACTGATATACTTACCACAGTTCAACTACGAAAAACGATTTAGAATTTTGTTGTGATTTTCCTTATATATATATATAAGGTGAAATTAGCTAGACGGCGATTCTCCTTAGTGTCAATTTTCCCCTCCTACTTCTAATTCCAAAATAATTATTTATATAGATCATACAACATTTTTTTTGTATTACCCTTTATATCATATTTTAACGTAATTTAATTTAATGTACATATATCCTGCATTCTTACTAGTTCGTCATTCATTCATTCTTAGTCGTTATAATATTAGAGCATCACCTCCCAAACTCGTGGAGACTACGTCCAACAAAGAACCGGAAGTCCAGGTCTTTACTTCGATCCCGTCGAATCTCTTAAGATAACTAATAATCATTTAAGTATATTAATGCCTATTGATATTTCATTCATCAAGCCTAATATCATGAATTTACAAAGTGTGATAGTTACATGTAACTGTATACTTTGTAAGCAAAATAATATAGTGGATCTCATAGATTGTCAGAATATGTTACAACCGATATCCACCATATCCAGAATAACGACGAAGGAATAGATATGCAATACAACGATAATGGTCCTATTCTACCCCCTAGTATAAGGGTTAATATATAATATTTACTCTACATACAATCCTAATTAATTATTTTAAATTTACAACAATTTTGTAATTTATAATCCATTTTGTTAATTTGTACTTTTATTTTGTTTATATTAAGTTTCAATTTCCATTTAATTCTTGCTAAACAATAAATGTATTTTTTTTACATAAACTTTGATTTAATCTCGAAGTTTATTCACATTGGCGAGAAGTGTTATATACATATATATTATGTATAGTATAGGGCTGATGCATCCCGGATGCTGTAGAGAGAGCTATGTCAGCACATTTGAATTCTAAGCTTATTGTACCTAGGCCAGAAGGACGTCAGTTGGTCATCCTCCTCCAAGTCGCAATCAATTCCATATTTTTCTATTTTCACCTAACTGTAAATTTAAATAAAGTGTCTAAGTGAAAAGTATTTTTCTATTTTCACCTAACTGTAAATTTAAATAGTGTCTAAGTAAAAAGTATTTTTTAAAAAAAGATCTCGCGCGGATCCGTATATAGTTCCATCATAACCCGCAACGGTGACAATGCATCTGCATTTCCTGAGGATGGCTGTAGTAATCACTTACCATCAAGTTGACTGTGTACTTGTTTGTCACACTTAGTTTAACAAAAGTCCTTCATAAGCTAGACCTTGATCCATACCCGTCTGGTGGAGGTGCACTGCGGCAGTCATGAATTAACATCAAGTGCACGTTACCAGTAATTTGGTTGCCGGTTTTCACTCGTCATGCGAGCTGAAATATTTTTACGGGATTCTGTGATAACGTGGCTGTCTCCAGTTCAGTAGATTCGGTGCTACGCACATGAATTTTGGAATTCAACCTGAACACTGCCATCTAGAAAACTTTCACAATTATTGTGTATTGCATACTTCAAAAATATATAGTAAGAGAGCAAGGGAGCAACCTTGACCTCTCTTTCTTACGCATCAATTTGTTAGCATTACTTATGTACTGTAACTCACCAGACGCCAGTCATACGTCGACCACGGGCGATGAAGGTCGCTCTACATTGTAAACGTCATCGACTGTAGATAAAATGTCAAATACGATATTAAGGTTTATTGTGACGATAGCAACAGTGAGTTTGGTAGACGGTTTCGCATTACCTTTCGAGGGATTATATGTTCTGAATATTATACATTATAACGACTTCCATGCAAGGTTTGTTATTTTTTAATTGTTTATGGTTTATTGGTATTTTTTCTTTAGTCATTTAATTTTTTTAACGATTGCATGGCGTATTGGCTACTAAGTTGCGAGTCCTGGGTTCCGAGAAACAATATTGGTGTATCACAAATTGTTCGTTTTCGGGTCTGGTCCTGTGACATATGAAATTGGCGTTTTGTCGAACTGACCACTTTGATCTAAAATAATAAGGCGTTTGGTTACGAATTTTAAATTTAAATGTATTTCAAATATAGGCCTGTGTATTTGTGTTTCGAATTTAGTGATTCATATGTTTTCGCACCATTTGATTTTCTTTCACATCCTTATTTCATG
This sequence comes from Teinopalpus imperialis, assembly GCA_029286865.1. Classification (NCBI taxonomy): domain Eukaryota; kingdom Metazoa; phylum Arthropoda; class Insecta; order Lepidoptera; family Papilionidae; genus Teinopalpus; species Teinopalpus imperialis. The sequence continues at coordinate 5,311,625 of JAGSMU010000030.1, read as the reverse complement.
TTAACAAAGAGGAAAACTTGAAATATCGCGTTATTTACGAATATGAGTCCACCGTGGCACCAGCGCTGCGGAAACAGCTCATAAGATTAATGATGTGTATGGTGAAGTTACTGTAAAAGCAAGCACGGTATGTTTTCGATTCCAACTTTTTCGTTATGGAGTTTTTGACCTCCAAAACAAAGTCTGCGGACGGGCAGAGACCCAAGTTGACAATGAAGAATTAAAGGAGATCGTGGAAGCGGATCCTTCGCAAACCACGTCAGAGTTAGCGGCAGGCTTCGGCGTGAGCGACAAAACTATTTTAATGAACTTGAAACAAATTGGAAAAGCGTAAAAGCTCGAGTTACGGGTACCGCATGAATGGAGTGTAGCAAATTAACAAACACACATTGAGTGCTGCGTTACATTACTCAAACGCTAGACAACAGACAATAATAGTACATACTTCGATTGATTAAATATATAATTTCATAAAAAAACTTTTTCCATTTAGAGCGCTAATTTCGTAGTCAGGACTTAATATGTCCCATGTCTTTAGCGCTGAATCTAAAACTTCTTCCGATCCCATTGTATATGTGATCTGGTAATAACCAGAAATTATTTCCGTGGACGAAATCCACCAGGACGACATAATTTTCATGGTGAATGCATAGCCTTTTCAGTGTTGGATCGTATGTGTCGCGGTTTCGGTAAAAGATTATTCAAGAATGGTATATAAAATAAAAAGAGGTGACATAACTGTTTTTTATTTTATAAATCACTTCGTTATCTTTTATTGACAATTGAATTAAATATATTCTAAATAAGAAATATCTCAATTGATAATATTTCTTCGGTTGAAAGCTACTGTTTCTTTATTTATTTTTTATTTGCACAAGTAAAACAAACATTGTAAAAAAGGCGGACTTAATGCCAAAAGGCATTCTTTATGTTTACTGTTACATCAGTAAAAGTTTTTTAGGTTTACAAAATGATTTTTTTGTAGCCCCGCTCTATTTTTAAAATATACAGGAAGGGATCTAAATTGAAAATAAGCTGGGAATAGTAAACATACTCTGTGAAGAGTACAGTTCGTCACACGGCTGTACTGTGGCTTGGCGGATTTCATGTCTTAAAATAAAATTTTAATAAAATTGAAATATTTTGTTCTAGAAATGCAGGTTTTCTTACGATGTTTTCCTACACCGCCGGACACGCGGAATATCAACAATTAAAATTGTGATTTACAATCTTATTAGTGCCGATACCGGATATCGAATTCGATTTGATTGTGTACTGTGAATTAAAAGCGAGCGCTTACCTACTGAGCTACCACGACGAATTATGACGTTTTGTACATTTATGATGTACTAATACCTACTATATGTACTTTTGAATAAGAGTATACTCATTTCGAAACTTATTGCACATTGGTTGTATTGTAATTTGAGCATAAATTAAGGAAGTGGCGTATTACGAATTTCCTTTGTGCTTTTACAAATGGAATTCTTATTGTATACTATTTGAAGCAAGTGTTTGTGATTGTAACAAACAGACAAACATTATTGCTATTGCCTTATCGTTCGTGCCGGCTCTTGTTATTTCAGCAATTAGCTAACTTTAGAAACGTTTAACTGATAGCAATATGAGTGAAAAAGTGTTACTCTAATTTTAGGTTTAGTTTTTTTTTTACTTAATTGTATTTTCTTTTAGATATGAAGAAACTTCAGTCGAAACACCGACATGCCGATTTAACAACGGGTCCTGCTTGGGCGGTTTTCCGCGACTATACACCGAGATAATGGAGCTGAGGCGTCAGAAACCAAACTCACTGCTTCTTAACGCCGGCGACAGCTTCCAGGGCACGTATTGGTACACTCTACTCAAATGGAACATAACACAGGAGTTTATGAATCTGTTACCACATGATGCACATGTTAGTATACCTAGTTTCACAAATATATACACAGATATTTATCACGTTCTCGCTGCCGGTCACCCACAAGATGGACTGAAGATTTAGTAAATTGTCTACGAGCTACTCTCATACTGAATGTATAAACCATAAATAGAGAAAAAGATGCAAAATTCCAGCAAAAGCCGCAACCAACTTACTAGACGATCTATGACCACGACCAATCTGTAAGGGTGTACGACCAAGAGGAAGAAAAATATACCTAGTATCATATTTCTTTGGGTAGTACCTAAAAGTGGTACGAGTTTTAAGAATTTGCCGATGCATAAACTGTTAAGTGGAAAGTAAAATGCATTTTTAATGTACACTCGTGTCGTTGATAATGCATCTAAGATCTTTTTTTATCGAAGTTATTGTTACATCTGTGATAAAAATGATATGAAGATAGTAGGAGTGGATGTGCATTCAACGGAAAAAGTAGATAATTAGAAGGATGTGATATATTTCCCCGAACCCTGGCAGAAATGGGATCTGGTTTAGCTAATATTTATTACTATTGTTACACAGGTTTAAGAACTACAAGTGAATATTACTGTGTTTGTGTAAATTTGCCCTTATACAATTGACATAATTTGATAACAACCGGATAAATGATGACGATAACGGATGATTTAAATTACTATTAATATCATACATTATCAGACCACAAAGTAGCAAACAATAATCCAGCACGAAAATAGTATTTGCTGATAGATTAAAAAATTATTTGTCTTTATAACATGGTCTTTTGATTTTATAGATATAGATCTACATAATCAAAAGGCCATGTTGTGTAGTGGTTAGAATACCTGGCTGCTGGATTCGTTCCTTTTGTGCATTCCAAAATGTTAGTTTTCGGGTCTGGGTGTATGTGTTTTTTTTATAACATTGAGAGTTCGCAAACAAGCACACACTTCGCCTGATGGCAAGTGATTCCGTGCGACTCTATATTCATCCTTGACAAGGAATCATGATGCAGATGCGTTGTTACCCTTGAGGAGTGAGATGGAATGCCTAAAGGTCTCCAAATCACTACACTGAAGCACAGCAGCATTATACTGCTATTTTACGCAGATAATCTGTGAGTGCGTGGTCCGTACTGCCCCGTTCATACTGCACCAGCAAACTGCAGTGTAGCTCTACCAGTGTGTTGTATAAATTTTCTAAATAAAATATTATATTATTTATCACATATATTTATTTATTATTTTTATTATTATATATTATTATAAAATCTTAAGTTTATAAAAATTTCTGCCCCGTTGATGTAATTTGCCAATAAAGAAATGATATCGCTGTGGTCCACATTGTTCCTAAAATTTAAAGATTTATTCAACAGGCTGTTGGAAATCACGAGTTCGACGATGGACCTGAAGGTTTAGCGCCTTATTTCAAAGCCCTTAAGGCGCCCGTAGTGGCTGCTAATATGGACGTCAGCCAAGAACCCGTACTGCAGGGTCTCTTCAAGCCCCACATTATTGTAGAGCGTGAAGGCAGAAAGATTGGTATCATTGGATTAATCACGACTGATACAAAGGTAAGATTTTAATTTTTTATGTTTTATTTTTAACTACTATTATTGAAGGTTTGAACCACGACAAATGAAATAAAAAATTTACTGTGTTTGTGTCATGCGCAATACGTTCTTAATCGATTAAATATAAGCTAAAAATAAAGGTGAAAAATAGGTTCATAGAAATAAGATGGAGTGGAAGAGGATGTAGGAAATTTGCTTTTTAATGTCCCTAACATTTTATTATTAATTCCATATTGATTTATCATCAATTTCTCGGTCTTAAAAATATGATTACTTTCGTTTCTGTAAATATTAATTGAAGCTACTGCCTAATACAAATTTCTAATTATATTTTGAAAAATAACGTTGTAACGGTATAGGTCTGGGCCTCGCACCATAACAGCTATTCTGAAAATTGTCAAGGATATGTGTTATGGAAAAGTCGCTACTAACAGCTTACTATCATGACATGCTCTAGCTGCACTTGGTAACCTAAGATTCTCATCTTTAGAGTGAGACTATTTCTCGTGTAATAGTCGTGCGAATCGATAGGCAGTTCCTTGACCTGTGCATACTGTCTGCTGGCGTTCCACAAGGCGGAATTTTTACTACCTTTTTTAATTCTTACAAATGCTATTACTACCCAAATTCTCTGCTCGTACCATCTATCTGCATATGGGTTATGAATTTATGTACCGATAGGAAACCTTCAACATAAACGATTCGGTTAACCAATTCAATTGCAATCTTAATCTACGATAGGAGAAAAAAGTACGAAATTTTAATAAATTCTTTAATGTGTCGAGCAATTATAGTCGGCAGTGCCTTTTAACTCGATTAAAAATTGATGTTAAAATATAATTTAATAATAACGTGGTTCGATACATTACCGACAGATAAGGAGTTTGGATTATTTAATATAACACTCTTATTTGACGCCCTTAGGTCATTAACTGAAGTTATCAATGACCCGTATCGTCTTAGAACTTTCCGCTATTTAATAAAAAAAATTACTTAAACAAACTTTGATTTTATCTTTATTAAATTACGCGTATGCTACTTACAGAACTACTTAGCATGCTAGATCGTTTTCACAATAATTGAGACGCTGGCTGAAATTGATAAGACTGTTTGGTATTAATGTTATATATATTCATAATGACACAGCTGAATATCTCAAGTTGTATACATTACGCATAACAGGTGACTAAAGTATTGGAATTCTTATGTATAAACCATCGTGACTGTACTGTTATTGGAAAACGTAAGCGTTCAATATCATAATACAATGAACAGTGTGTAACTTAAACAGTGTTAGAGCTACGCTGCAGTTTGTTTCTATCTGCACACTTTTCAGCTCGACCGGGGTAGGACTACGCCCTCAAAGTATACCAGCGCAAAATAGCAGTATAATGCTGTTGTGTTTCATCTGGTGAGTGTAGGGATCCGGAGATCTTTATTACTGGTGACGAGGCTTTTCACCTCAGCCCACAAGGGTGACAACATCTGCATTATGATTCCTTGTTAAGGATGAGTGGTAACGTCATGGAGCGCAGGAATCACTTACTATCAGGTGAACTGTGTGCTCGTTGTTACTCTAGATGTAATAAAGAAAACTGTCGTACAATTGTAAGTGTATATTGTCAGTTTATAATAATTACGAATAAAAACTATGGTGACACTTTTGGTGGTTATTAAATTGTGTATGCATGTGTTTTCAGAAGTTATCCTCGCCTGGTAACGTTGTGTTTACTGATCCAATGGAGGCGACAGAACGTGAAGTAAATCTATTGACACAAAAGGGAGTCGACATAATTATTATTCTATCGCATTGCGGACTCGAAATTGACAAGTAAGTGATGAAAAACATGCTTTCAGTGTTGTGCTATTTCAGGCTGATAAACTGTGAGTTCATGGCCTTATTCGTTGATATCTAGCTTCAGCGCTCTTTCAGCTACATTGTAGTTTTAATACTTCGGCATAGGGGGATCGTTCAGCACCGTGTTTCACGCACTCGCACATTTCTTTTTTATTATTCAGCTTTCTTTGCTAATGACAGTAAATATATAATATCCTATTAAAATAAAAATAGTTTAGGTTTCATATCAGATGTTTTGTGCATAATCCTATCTGCACACCTTTTGATGATCACCAATGTTGATATCACAATTGTGGCGATCCATTTGTATGACAAGTACTTATAATCTTTTGATTTCTTTTAGTCAATTCCCAAAAGATTCAATTTCTCAATTCCATTTCCAGCAAGTTCCAGTGTTGCAATCAATTTATATGCTGCAATTGCCCGTCCCGTTTTTTCGGATTGATCAGGCTGATTGCATTTCGCATTGCAACCACTGACTTCATTGATCATGCTGATTGCATTTCGCATTGCAACCACTGACTTCATTGATCATGCTGATTGCATTTCGCAATGCAACCACTGACTGATTGCGGGGCCTCTCACAAGTTCACATATAATTTTAGCTAAACTTTATAAGTAGTAATGAGCATAGGAATAGTGTTATGTCATATTGTTTTATCGCATATTACATTTTAAGGATATACCAGCGTAAACTGTCATAATACCGACATCACTATAGATAAATAGATAGTGATAACGGTATTATGACAATTTATCACGTGTTCAAATTTAGTCCCGTTATTACGGGACTTATCTATTCCAAGTATGTAATGTGTTTATTTATTACTATACTATTACATATTATTTATTCATCATTAATATCATTATCTGCCTTTATTACCAAATTTCTTTTCAATAAACATGTCCAATGTTCCATACACTTCTGTAGAAGATTGAAGCAGCAGACCGAGGCACGCCCTCGACGACACCGACGATGCGACCACCAGGGCCCAAGCCCTTCATAAAACAATACACACGTACATTGCACCCTCATACCGTCGCAAACAAGGTTATTCGCGATACCGCCATGTCACAGGCCGGTTCTCTCCAGTCCATACAGATAGAAGCGTCGCGGGAGTTTCTTGCGCAACTTCTTCTCAAGCGCCTATGCATTCCAAAGTGGTGGTACAGATAGCTAGCTAATAATAATAGTGATAATACTTTAGATAATCCTTAGTCAGAAGCAACTGACCGAGCCGAAGTTCAACCCTCTCGGACACCCCCGAGTCAGACGCTCTCGCGAAACATGGTAGCGGTCCAAGCCGAGGCTCCCTCTAGGGAGCCCTTGTGCTGGTTACTCAATAATAGAGGTCTCGACTAAGTGCCATAAGCGCTCGTTCACCTCTCAACTTGGTGAAACTGTAAAGCCTTAAAAGAAAGAAAGAAGAAAGCAGCAGAACAATGTTTTAACAACTTCATAAACGTGGCGGAACCTTCACTAAATAAAATGATATAACCTATCCAAATATGCGAAGTTGACGGATACAATTATTTCAAGAATGTGCTTCGTGAATCTATGAGGGAAGAGTTCAGCGAGGAAAAAACGATTAGCTTGTGCGGCGATATTGTTGAAATTCAAACTATTTACACACAACAACATTAGGTTATACAAATAATTTTTAACAAAAAGGTTTTATTTTTTCGTTTTAAACATTTTACTTTTTAATTTGTTACATTTGCTTTTACATATAAGTCAGATATCTTATCGAATATGTAGTTCACGTTGCGTGATAGTTTGAAATATATGTTCTTGAGAAATATATATGTAATCATTGACAGTGGTTTTAAATGCACACTAATAGATAAGATAAGCAAGGTGTCTTGCGTTTATATTGGGTAAGGTGTTTTTTATTTAATTTGGCGTGACACGCAATCGACATAATTATGGCGGTTAGTGATTTCTGCGACCCATGACAACTACATATATCTTCTATAACTAATCATAATGCATAATCAGATTCGTTGTCACCTCTGTAAACCACAAGTCACCAGTAATTTTTATTCGCCGGACGAACCACAGCAGTTTTAAGGTACTATTTTACGCTGCTACTGTCTTAAAGTGTGGTATTTCCACGGTTGAGCTCGCCAATTCGTACAACTGCTGGTTCACAACTGTAGCGTGGTTCTATCACTTTATTTTTTTGGTTAACATCGTAAAATTAATTTTAAATAATAAATACAGTAACAACTATGTAGCAGTTCGAACAACGACTGTAGCTGAAATATGTTTGCTCAACCGGGTAATGACATTCTAAAGTAACACTAGACTAAAATTACAAAATATTATTTTTCGCTGTCGCGTGATGGGAAGACCACTAAGACTGGAGAACGAAGATTACTGGCAAAAGTGAAATATCTCTTATTTTCGGGGATGATTTGATTGAAATTGCTGATTAAATAGACTGGCCGTAGAATCCTTAACCCTCGACAAGACTTTTTTATTTATCTATTCTTTGGACTTAAGGGCTTGTAATCAAGTGATTATTGAGTGTATTGCTCACAGGACATTTTTACTTTAAAATATTACCTTTCCTTAAAGACTAAAGTTCTACTAATCTTAAGAGATCGATGGCCTTGATGACTTACTGACTGTAATAAACACTTATGTACATCCATCCTCACTAAAACTTCAAGATGCTTTCCAAATCAGTAACTGTTGTCGTTATCAAATCCTTACACTGTGTGGATCTGTTTGGGCGTGGTCCTTCTCCAGCCAAGATATTCTCACTGCACTTGGAAATAGCCTTCCGTTTGGCTTTAGCTCTGTTCGACTTTAAAAAGCGATCAATTTCTTTGATAATCTTGCTTGGTGGCTTTAAGCAGATCAGAAGGGACAGAAAGCATTTAAATACGCAATGCATCCTTTGTCAGGTGTTAAACAAAAAAAAGTAATGTTAAGTAGTAGTGTATATGGTGGGATCTACCATTTCTGGGTATAAGTGTCTTCGTAATATTTAATTTATTTATATTTCAGACATGCAGGTTTATACAGCGGTAGAGCTACACTGCAGTTTGTTTCTAGCTGCAGTGTAGCTCTACCGAAAGCTCTAAATGAAATTTAAAAAAAATCAGAAATTTGCAATTACCATTTTATTGGTGCCAGCACAGGGTATCGAATTTGGTTTCCTCTTGCGTTCTAAAAATTAAAAGCGAACATCCTGGCACTGTACTGACTGTTATATATTTACATAACATTTTTTTACAGACAAATAGCACGCAAACACGGCCAACACATAGATATCATAGTAGGAGGCCACTCGCACTCCTTGTTGTGGAACGGGCCCTCACCCAGCGGAGAGGAAGTCGCAGGGCCGTACCCAGTTTTCATAGAAACAAGCGATGATAAAGAACATCAAGTAAGATAGTTTAAATCACGTTGAACTCTTCTAAATTTTATAGAATTTTATTTATAATATTAGAGGTGACAACCGAGCACGCAATTCACTTATTACTATTGCAGAGGCTATGTTACACTTCGTGAGTAATTCTGCTTTATGATTTCCACAGGAATCACTTGCATTAGGTGGACTATTTGTTCGTTCGTCACACTTAAATCATAAAAAACTGCTCTCCTTATATAAGATAAAAGTCTGTTATCTAATGATAGAAAATATTTTTTATGACTAAATGTTTTTGATATTATTTGTTGTTTTCTGAATATTGTATATTTTTTTGTTACAAAGGTACTGATCGTGCAAGCGTCTGCGTTCACGAAGTATATGGGAAATCTGACCGTTTACTTCGACTATCTTGGACGTTATGTGAAATGGGATGGCGGACCAGTATTCCTTGACCGCTCGATACCTGAAGGTAATAAGATAACACAAAAACTGTTGAAAGATAATATAACGAATTTTAATTTAAATATTGGACAATAATAGATTCGTTTTCGTCCTTAAGTACTAAGATCGAAAGTCACCTCACTAGCAATAAGGCAATCAGGATATCTACTCTTACGGAACGAAATATAACAGCGTTATGTTGCTATTTTACGCTTATAGTCCATTAGGGCGTGGTTCATCCGCAGTCGTGCCGATCCAATCATAACTATAAACAAACTAGCATTTTTTAAATAAGCGTTATGTTGTATACTGCAAGAAATGAAGATTAGGAGGAAGATACTGCCATTATTAACAACACAATAAAATACAGCGAAATAAATAATGTTTCTGGTATATAATATTATACAAAGGAGCTGCACAAATTCATCGGAATCTATATCATAGTACATTAATCTTTTGATCACTGACCCGCATAGCGTGTTAGCTAAAATTAAAATAGACAGTTAGTTGCATCATAAAGTCGTAAAATAACTATATTAACATGTCCTTGCATGCCCTTAACCATTATCGTATCTTTACACACAAGTAAATTATTATGTAACTTAAGATATAAAAGTAACTTATGATAACCTTAAGACACTAAATAATAGTAAACACAATGACAAATAACTGAATTAATTAGGAAGTGTTCGATAAAAACCTGTATGAATTAATTAATACACGCTATTGGTATGTACGGGTATTTAAAATAAATTGTTTTTCGTTTCGAAATAGGTAATTTCTGTGTATTAAATAGACTAGCTGACCCGGTAGACTTTGTCCTGTCCAGATTTCGATAAATTTGTTTGGGATCGTTTTTGTGAATTTGTTAAATTAATAAGGTTCGAATTGTAAGTTATGGTCTTGAGTTCATAGAAAAATTGAAAAAATTATCCCAAGAATCTTTTTATTTTTTTCTTTTTAAACCTAATTCGGACTATAACGAATATGGATTGCCTTCAAACACAAAATAGCCTAATCGGTGCAGCTATTCTCAAGTGATATGCTTACCGAGGAACGGTATTTTATTTTTTATATATATAGATTTACGTACTCAAATAGTCAGATTACACTATTAAGTCTACTTAACTTAACTAATAGGCACTGAGTTTTAAAATCTTTAATTTGATTGAAGATGAATATACAGAATAAAATAAACTGTTTAGAAACCCTGCCTCTCCTTAGTTAAGCAGTATAAGACTGCAGTTAGATTATATCTGTGGCGCAGCTTATCCGCGTAAACAAACAATATCAATATATTATTTTTCTAACCATTTAATTATACGAACAACGTACAATTTTCGTCGTTCTAAATTGTACTGCATTGAAATTGTACACCACTAAATAATAATAATTTTTATGTTTAATTTTCTTATACTAATCTATTATAACTAGTCTGGCCATAAATACTGTTACATAAAAACTTTTCTTTTTTTCAACTTTTTAATTATTTTGAATTTGGAACACATATCATATTTTTTTTCTTTCGATTTTGCGCCATTTCACATATTTTTTCGTGTTCATGATCAAATTACAATATGGAATGGAGTGTTAAAGAAAATAGGATTGCAGGGATCGCCTTGCACAAAGTGGGTATGGAGCCGTCGGTCATATTCCAGAAACTTCAAAACTTGTTATCAGCCGTATGTTCGTATATCGTACTATCAACAGATACACCAACACTTCCTCTGGCGAAGACCAGAAAAGATCGGGGTGACCGCGTGCTGTTAGATCTACAAAGGCTGTTAATGCTGTTAAAGCCAGAATTCGTCGAAACCCTATTAGGAAGCAAAAAATCAATCTTTACAATTAAAGAGAGTGGGTCGATCAAAACGCCTTCTGTCGCGATATGCAGGTGAAAGGCACAGAAATATCGTCTGTACCGATGAAAAATTTTTCACGATTGAAGAACACTGCAATAAGCAAAATGATAAAGCGTACACTCACAGTTCTAAAGAAGCTGCTCAAGTGGTCGGAAAGGTACAACGTGGTCTTCCATCAGTGATGGTTTGGTGGGGCGTTGGCTGGAGTCACAAAACTATACTTTTGTGAAAAAAGAGTGAAAATTTCAGCCAAAGTCAAGATATAGTCTTGGATCATTTTGTGAAACCTCTCAGCAATACACTTTTTAAAAATATACCGTGGACTTTCTAGCTCTGCACCTGGTCACAAGGCACGAACTACCAAAGCCTGGCTTGAAACCAACGTTCCGGACTTTATAAGAGCTGAAGACTGGCCCTCATCTAGCCCAGACCTCAACCCTTTAGACTTCAAATTTGGTCAGTTTTAGAGGACATGGCCTGCTCTAAACGACACGGCGACATTGAGTCTCTTAAAAAATCTTAGGAGCAAGCAGTGACGATATTTCCTTTGGAAACAGTGCGTAAATCCATAGATTCGTGGTCAAACAGATTAAAGGCCTGTATAAAAGCCGAAGGGGCCACCTTTGGAATAGAATATTTTTTATTTTTTGTTGAGACTAATATATATGTAGGTATAAATATTACATTATATATATAATATTACATTATTTCATTAAAAAAAAATGCATTTTTATTTGTAGTAGAACTTATGGTCGGACTAGGTATATATATATTCACGTATATAAAAAAAATTATAATTTAAAAATTATTTTTTAGATCAAGAAATTAAAAAAAAATTAGAACCATACGCTAAACTTGTCCACGAGGCGGAAAATGTGCCCGTAGGAGAGTCGGTAACCACTCTGCGGTTCGAAGATTGCGTGTTTGGTGAATGCGCTTTAGGAGATTTGTTGGTTGATGCATTTACTGATTATGTAAGTATTTTTAGTTATTTTTTCAATTACATCTACGTGATTAAAGACTAATTTAATTATGATGATAATTTTGAAGTTATTTACAAGAAAATATATCACTTGTTACGTATAAATGGTAATTGTGTGTGTGTAGTGTCAAGTGCTCTTATGGGTGTAGTATGACTGATGGAATTGAAGAACTCATTATTTTTTATTAATAATTTTATTTTATGCCCAATGATAATGTATCAATTGTATTATGTAATTTTCACTAATTCAAAAATCATTTGTTGCCTATTTCGAATTCGAGTCTAGGCAATGAGAGACCCAATTGCTGGTAACGAAGTATTTCATCGCAGTTTTAGTAGTGAGAATGCATGTACATCTTGATTCTTTGTTGAGAACGCGAAGTCATCAATTGCCGTCAGGTGAACTGTGTCGAGTACACCTTGTGGCCCTTAGGTATATAAATAGTATCATAAGTTGCTATGGTTATTTTCTTCATTCTGATATTCCTTACTCTTATTTATTTATTTAATCTTCAGTTGTAATTTTTTTTAAGAAACTGCTACTATTTTATGCCTTTTGTTATTCTCTACCAGTCAATCCTCGAAATGGAGAAACGTTGACTATGGCTGCTAATAACAAAAGAATCATTAATTTTAACATTTTTATTACTTAATATACATCATAATATATTAAATAATAAATATGATAAATTATATAATAAATACATAAGTAGCACATAATACAGACATTAAAAATGTCAATAATAGATAGTTCATATGAATCCCTGAAATCGTAGTAAATTGCCTAATTGGCCTCATGAATTTGTGCAATTAGTTTGTAACTGTAACGTGCTTCACTCGTGAAAAAAGTCTTTATGATTAATTTTTTATTATTTTTTTATTCCAGGCCAAAGCGCATGTGAAAACGGACTATGATCAGCTCGCGTTCATTCAACGCGGCAACATCAAATCATCTATTTTAAGTGGACGTTAGTATATTTACCTATGCTAAATCGTTTTTTATTCAAATTCTATTCTTTTAATTTAGTGAATAGAAAGAAATGAATATAAGAGACCAAGATGAAAACCCTCCCTAGAGAGTGGGCCTATACCTTGTGGTGGGATTTTTTTTTTACTGTGATTTATTGAAACTAAAGCGACATAAAAAAGCCGCATCTTTTATGTGTAAATCTTGTTTTGTTATTTTACCAAGTGTGACAGACGAGCCCTCGGTTCAACTGGCGATAAAATATGACTATGGTTCAAAAATTATTTCTTTCGTCCTTCGGCGAACCAAATCATTTAATCCACAGTTAATAAAGTAAGGCCCTAGTGATATTTTGTTGTGAAAAATTGTTTTTAGATCTATGTTTAATGCCAGTTTTGTAGAATTGAACATTATTGTTTAATGATATGATAAACGGACATTACTGAGTATATATTTATTATTTATCTACATTTATGAGATCTTACTTAACTCGTACATGTGTGCTACAATAACGTATGAATATAGATATATTTCATATGATAACTTTGTAAAACGTAACAGCATGTCAATGCAAATGTTAACTATAAACACATGATATATATATATATATATATATAATAATTGTTATATATTTTACAGAAGTAACAAAAGGAACTATATTCGAATTGATGCCATTTAATGATCGTATAGAAACTTTCGAATTGCAAGGAATTTATGTGCGTCAGGCGCTTGAAAGAAGCGTAAGTGACGCCTGGGAGTATGCACCATTTAAAGGTCCATGGATTCTACAAGTTTCAGGTATGTTTGTATTAAAAAAGTATTCCAACAGTGGTAGAGCTACACTGCAGTTTGTTTGTTGTAGAGATCCGAAGACCTTTATTACTGGTGACGAGGCATTCCATCTCCGCCCTGAAAGGTGACAACGCATATGTTTTATGACTCATTGTCAAGGTTGAATGTAGATGTCATGGGCCGCAGGAATCACTTGCCATCAGGAGAACTGTGTGCTCGTTTGTTACTCATAATGTATTAAAAAAAAACTGTAAAACGGTATCGCTGTAAGGGTAACGTTGAATGTATATACGTATATTTATTCAGTGATCACAGCTATAAAGCTGCAGGTGCTAATGGGCGCCTATTTATTATAGACTAACAACAGAATAACAACGTGAAATAGTAACTTTGCGTTTATGTGTCTTGTCTGATTACTGAGGAAAACCTTATAACTGATGAGGAGGCATCCCGTTTTCTTGGCGAGGGCGTCGCAAACAAGGTTATTCGCGATACCGCCATGTCACTGGCCGGTTCTCTCCAGTCCATACGGATAGAAGCGTTGCTGGAGATTCTTGCGCGACTTCTTCTACAGCGCTCACGAATTCCGAAGTGGTGGTACAGGTAGTTTATAATAATAGCGATTAATTTAGATAATCCTCTGTCAGAAGCAACTGACCGAGCCGAGGTTCGGCCCTCTTGGGCACCCTCGAGTCAGACGAGCTCGCGAAACAGGGTAACGGTCCAAGCCGAGGCTCCCTCTCGAGAGCCTTTGTGTTGGTTACCAATATATAAAGGTCTCGACTGAGTGCCCTAAGCTCTCGGTCACCTCTCAACCCCGGTGAAACTGTAAAAGCTTTCGGGCTAACAGCGGACATCAGCCCGAAATAAAAAAACATTTTCATTTAATTTTCATTACATCGAGGATCAATATGCATGATGGGTGAACTTTGCGCTCTTTTATCATTCCCTTATTTGATTAAAACATATTACAACATTGAACGCTTGTGTAAACATATACTGTCGGTATTTTTAGGTCTTAACGTGACATACAATATATCCCAACCCGAAGGGCAGCGAATCGTGGCCGTCAATATTGGTAGCAATCACTTGGACGATGAGCGATATTATCAGGTCACTGCACCCGCTTATTTAGCTGATGGTGGAGATGGTTTCAAAGTAAGTTTAAGCTACAAACATTTATTAATTTTCACTTATTTAAGCCTTATGAATTTTCATATGTGTAACGTATTATAGGACGATTTCATAATAGACTGGACATTAAGCTGTGTTTAATAGAGTGATGTTTAAAATCACTCATTTTAAAACCTGTCATCTTAAGTTTATAGCATAGGTTCCTATTCTATAAACTTAAGATGACAGGTTTTGCGTATCACATAAACCGATTAAAAAGGGAATTCAGATTTGCAGGCGATCGCAGGGCACCTTAATCGTACTAGTCAGGTTAATTCGGACATGGCGGCGATATAAGGTACTCCTACGTTGTCCTAGAATAGTGACGGTCCTGGGGTAGGCACTATAACTTCCGGGACGTACTCAGGTTTAGAGTAGAAGGGCATCGACGCAATCCTCAGGGGCTTCCTGGGCCCTCAAACACATTGAGAGCAACCACCTATAGAGTTTTAGTGGAAGGAAGTCCCATATAATGCTGTCTCCCGCAAGGGTATTGTATGTGTAATGTAATGTAATAATGTTATTTTACCTTTTGATGATATCCGCCATTATTTCAAAACCAACTTGCTTTGTCAAAATCTACGAGAGAAAATAATTTAAGTCTGTGAACTTAGATAGGGACGAGCTGAGACGAAGCTGATGTTAAATTTAGTGGTTGCTATATAACAAAAATAGTTACTTTTATTATAGACTATGTAAACTGTGATATCGTTGCGGTTAACAATCTCTAAAAGCCCTCTTCGGATTCATACCTCGCTTCCAAGCTAATGTCCAGCGTAAACAAGTGTAATTTATGTAGATACGGTTTGTGAGATTTAAGTAGCATATTTTTTTTCTTGCATATTATTTTTTAATGACACTGCTGGTATTTGTGGAGACCCTATGTACCCACCCTATCAATAATATAGCTAAACTTTTTAAAAATAATTCCACATTGGTTTCAGATGTTCAAAGATAGGAAGAAGAACGTTAAAGTTATAGGTCGTGATGAAAAAGTTTTAGAACTGTACATAAATAGAAATTCTCCTATAAATATAACCACTAACGGACGGATAAATATTATTCCGTGAATTTTATACGCGTACAGAAAGGATTATTTGTAACTTACGTTACCGATGAAATGTTTTGAATGCTTGATAATCAAACATTATGTAATGATATAGTATTTTTTTTCCTTAGTGTTTTATTAAAGTAGGACAGTTGTTATGTTTGTGTATAAAAAGTTGAATAATTTTAATAAAAAAGTATTTGGAAAGTTTAACGTTAATAAATTAATGTTGCACTTTATACTGAACGATGCAGACAGGGTGTTAGATTAATTAACTCTTGTGAATATATTTGTAGTTTCTGATTTATATACAAGGAGATCATTCATATTTATAAAGTTTTCTTCTTTTATATTTTGATTTAAGTAACTCAAGAGCTATATAGTTCTTATTGAATCAGGTCCTTTTAGGAAATATCATTTAGTACAATTATGAGATTTTAAGACGATTCTATGAGTGTGTCAATATAATTAAATAAAGATATTTCGATAGATAAACGTCATGGCTTTTTCTAAATACAGTAAACTTAAGTGTCCTGAAAAAAATTGTCTACTTAATTATATTATTTGAAAACTTATTGCTTAAATTGATGTTTGTGAAACGCTACCAATGTATCCTACAATATTTTTGTACGTTATTATTCCTAACTTTGTTAATTTTATTTATCATTTAAAGGTTCTGCTAGAGCATTTATGACCTTTGTCCTGAATGATATTAGAAGACTTCATAAATTAAACAAAATAAGGCAAATTTATACAATTTATTTCTATTTAACGTATTATGTTTTTCAAATTAAATTGAATGTAATAAATGATTCTTACTGAGTTTTATTTTTTATTTATAACACTAGTACATACGTCCTTGCCGAATATGTTATAATTTTTGGATGGAAACACGCCTTTAAAATTGGCCAGCCTGCTTATGAATTAAGCGAAGCTAAAAACAGATTCTTGAGTGGCAAGCTTGTATCGTCGCAGGTTGTGTGGGATGAACCTACTATACTAAGAGACTTTGGAAGACTCTGGAAACTGTGGATCGTGTTTTACGGTAGCGCTAAGCTGCAGATCAATGATGGGCTAAAAGTAATTTAAGAATAAATACTATAGCATGATATTTTGTAAGCGTGCTTAGGAATTAACCTATAATAGAGTTGGAAGTGCTAGTGCAAGATATTAAGAAGTGTTGGATATTCTTAATATCTTGTGACGTTTGTCATATGACCTTTGATATGAGAAAATAAACATAGTATTGGTATTTTACTCATTCAAAGGTCAGTAACGCATTCGAAGAGGATTAAAAATAATGACGAATGACCGCTTCCAAATCTTAATTTGTAAACTTTATTAAAAATGATATGGGAAATTATAACCTACTTTTTTATTCTGTATTATCTCCAACGTGACATAATAATAATAATAATATAATAATAACTTTATTTCAAGCTCGAATATTATGCTCATAATTTTGTTAGTAAGACAGTTAACTATGTTAGTAACAATACATATAGATATTTTCGTTCCTAAAATGCTACATACAAATATCCCCACATGCAGCCTTAAGCAGTGATTGACATACTTACAATGTAGTGTACAGGCAATCATCTCCAGAATGGTGTTGGCTTGGTCTCAAAGTCAAGCCACAGAGTTTAATGTCAGGCACAGGATCATTGTTCCTATTTTTACCACCTCTCTCAAATATTATGTACTCGCTTTTCTTTACATTATAGATTAAGCCGTGGCTATTGGCATAATTTTCACAAATCGCGAGCAATTTTCTCAGGCCACAGAACGAAGTGCTCAACAGCACCATGTCGTCCGCGTAACTAATGTTATTTACACAGACTTGATCAACATGGCAGCTGACATGCTGACTGCTGAGCGCAACAATCAGGTCGTTGACGTACAGGTTAAACAAGGCAGGAGAGGTTAGCCGCCCCGTCTTACGCCACACTCCATCTTATACGGATCAGAGTACATGTCAGACCACTTTATCACATTGCCCTAGTTTCCATACCAATATTGTAGAACTTGAATAATGTCATATGAATCTTGTTGTTCATCCAATTTCTTCCACATAATTTTATAAGCAAATGCTTTCGATAAAACAAGAAAGCCTGAAAACACTTTGGTTTTTCGAGAGATATAATAATCAATCGTATGCTTAAGACATATGGTTGCACTATCTGTGGAAATTCCTGGACGGTTATCATGAATTTTCACATATTGATTCAGCTTATTGTTCAGTATTCCGTCCAAGACTTTCGCCATAACCGTCGCGAGAGATATGGGCCTGTAATTATTATTATCCGCTAAATTACTCGTTTTATTTTTTACGACAGTAACAACCCCAGTTTTCATAAGTCCCAATGGCAAATATGAACGGTTTAGGCACAGCGAATAATACATGCTCAAAACTCTCGCGACATGCGGCCCTGCGTACACCAGATCGACACTGAGTCCGTCGTGACCAGGAGATTTTCCTTTGGCTAATGACTTAATTGTGCGAGCCACTTCCTCTTCCGTTATACAAGTAGTCACCTTACCACTGGGAATCTCAGCATCGTGCTCCCGTGATACCTCTTTCACGGATTTGACTAAGAAATTTTCTTTAAACATAGTAGCAATGTTTTTAGAGTCAGTGACACCGTCGACACTCACAGGCAGGCCAGGCGAAACGTAACTTATTGGTATGTTTCCAGAAAGCACGAAAATCCTTCCGAGAGTGAAGAAAGGCTAACCGATCCATTTTGATTTGGTCTTGGTGGTATTGACGTCAAATTTTTTTCTTTAGGAATATTTGTTATTGGTTCCTTTATTTTTATATTAGTAGGGAAATGCCTTTTTCTTACTCATCGTCGCAGGTATAAAGACAGGTTATTTCGTATTCGCAGCGATTGAAATGTGCCGTAACGGTGGGGCCGCTTTCACATACATCCATGGTCATACCAGCACCCATTAAAATACTGGATACGCTTTTGTGCGTGGGTCCTCATCTCCTACAGAAGACACTGGGGACCAGGAAAGCGATCACTAGGAAACACCAGCCCTTCAGAGCCTCATCGGCAGATCAGGTCTGTGACTAGGTCTCCGAACATACTTGGGCGTGGAAGCCAATGACAGCGGTGCATCTTAATACTAGCACACCTTTTATGAATGGACCCAGATACATTCACATTAGAAACAAAACTGTTGTTTAAGATTAAATGGATAATTTAAGTTTTTAATGAGGGAAAGGTTTTTCCTTATTAATAACTGTTCTTGTAAGTGTTGCCATAAACATTACCGTAATTGTTATTAAATTAAAATAACAATTAATCTAATTATTTGAGACCGCGAAGTTTTTTTTAACCCGTTAATTTGCGGCTTCGTTAAATTTAAAACAGGTTAAAGTGACGATTTAAGTAAATTGTATGTGTATTAAGTGAAGCATCGGTTTCAATTTAACACAAGTGTTCTTACGAATGTTATTAGTAGTAATTGAATGTCAGTCGCGTACAAGTCTCATATATTTGTTTTTAATTTATTTAATTTAGTTACTTATGAAATGATGAATGCGTTATGGATACTCGTCGCATTCGTTATCGTTATAGATGTAGAGTTAGTGAACAATTTTGTTTTACCCTTTGAAGGGCTCTATAAATTAGATATTATTCACTTTAATGACTTTCACGCAAGGTTTGTATTTTTTATTTGTTTGTAGGTTTTTATATTTTATGTAACTAAAATTTTATATCAGTTTTATGAGACAATATTATTACAGTACGTCGACATTGTATTATATGTCCATAAAACGATAACCAAAATAATAAAAAAGAGGTTTTTATTTTTTTAAAGTAGCACTTTATTATTGAATAAACATATTTGATATCTATGATTTTTAAGGAATATTCTAATAATATCTTATCATTTTTAAAAAAAAAAATTATACTATATCGATCTCAGTTTAATTGGCTTTCCATATAACAAAGGCGTAATTCCAGAATTTTGCTTGTTCTCTTCTCCATTTTAAATAATCCGTCATCACCTTCTTATCTTAAAGATGAATTCCAATATCTCTCTTTATCCCATGACAGAATTCTTCGATTTTCGTTTAATAACAATCAAAAAACAAACGATGAAATCAGGAAGTTCAGTAATAAAAACAGTTTTAAAACTTTGGTTGGTGATTAAGTTATATAAAGTCAGATAAATTTATCATCCACATATGGAATTTATTGGTAGCTACCGCTATTATACATATATGTCTATATATATAAGTATATATATATACATGTATTATGTAATTTATATCTATTTATAATATATTCTTTGATTGTTTTAATAATTTTTGTTTTTTTTTTCTTTTTATTAATTAGTTTATTGCTACACTTATCACCACATATCTCACCACATCTTGGGTAGTCAACCCAATATGTAATACCCCCAACCAAAATATAAATTCGAGAATGCCTTTGTCATTAAGTCCGCCCTTTGTGAATTTTTAATTTTGTTAAGTTTAGTGCAATAAAGAGTAAATAAATAAATAAATAAATATTTACCATGTGCGACATCACAGTGATAAGACGACTTTTAGACGAAAGTGAATAAGCTTATACGAAACTTATTTCTTGATCGGTCCAAACGAACTATTTATGTTAAAATAAATCATTAGCGTTAGCTTGTTTTCTTCGCGTAGACTTTTCTTAACCTCCTTTTAATAATGATCGTCTTTTTAAGATTCGAAGAAACGTCGTCTGTGAATCCAATATGTCGTTTTAACAACGGATCTTGTTTGGGCGGCTTTCCGCGGCTATTCAGTGCTATAAAATATCTGAAGAATGAGAAACCAGAAGCTATTCTGCTCAATGCTGGTGACAGTTTCCAAGGCACCTACTGGTATACACTGCTTAAATGGAATGTCACACAGGAGTTTATGAATCTACTGCCTCATGATGCACATGTAAGTTTTTTGTATAGATTTTTATTCGTAAATATAATGTAGATACATTATAAATTTTACCTTAACCCGCCTTTCTATACCTACACCTACGCCCGGCACTGATATCGATAAAGGTAATTAACTATTAATTTATGGTATTTGTATACTCTAATCCGCCGATTACCGGAATCCCTGAAAAGTATTACGGTCTGTCTGGTCTCAGTGCTGGGAGAATTTTTTTTTTAACAATACTAGACGTAAAATATTAAGAACGAAACTGAAATGATATATCTCTTTCTTAATAGTGAAAATTTATTTCTCGTAAGATTTCTCTACGTCATAGTTTTTGTATTAGTTTACGTTCGTTCATTTTTGTACACGTTCGTTCATTTTTGAACTTATTTAACTCATACCGTATCCATCTTGTAGCACAAAAAGCTTGCAACAATGAAAATATTTTATCTGGTTGGATTACTTGTACAGTCCCTATATTATGCTTTCGAGAACTGCGTTCGTCGAGGGCTAGCCTCGGCTATGCAATGTTCAAAACAACGATACAATAAAAAAAAACAAATGACATTTACACGTATTTTGATAGTTACACGTTTTTTAGTAGTAGTTAGATTAGTACCTAAGCGTGGCGAATGCAAGTCGTGACTATTTTTATATTTGTCAGAAGCCTATCCAACAGTCAACTGCTTCGAGACTGTATCGAATTTATGGGTTAACGTAATGAATAAATTCAGTTCAATTATTTGCATGAAGGTCATTTCATTTAATTTTTAATCGCCCTTAAAAGTATTCGTTTATATTATCATTAGAATTATATATTTTACAAAAGATCCGAACCTATATAAATTTTTCACCGTATATTTCTCTAATTTTTAGGGTTAAGGTAGGTTATTAGACTTTATTTTAGTGATTAGAAGATATTGTTTCTTATTTAATAACTTTATTAATACAGGCAATAGGTAATCACGATTTCGATGATGGCCCTAAAGGATTAGCTCCATATATCTCTGCTCTTGACGCTCCTGTCGTCGCCGCAAACATGGATTCTACACAAGAGCCTTTACTGGAGGATCTCTATGAACCTTATGTTATTTTAGAACGAGGCGGAAGAAAAATAGGAGTAATTGGGCTTATTACTCCTGATACTAAAGTGAGTTAATATTCCTTACACTTTTATTTTATAATTATTATATATTTTGATGCCATCATATGTTTTATCGCATTCGGAACAGATTCAGACAAAAAAGGATAATGGTTGCCATAGGTGTATTTGCGGTACATCTATTATAATATACACGCTTTTGTCATAACTGCGTCAGGCTACAATAAAAAATGAAATACAACACAATGGAATTAATATTAAAAATATATATTTTAGTTACATATTTTAAACATAATAGTCCCATAATAGTAAACTTTGTTACGCATTATTTTGGTTCGCTTACATTTCAATGGCTATGAACATTTTAATTATAGCTTACTTTGTGTTTATTTTAAACTTGCTTAATGAAAGTAAGGGTAACAGCATTTAGTTTACATCATTATCTAATAAAAATTAAGTAAATTGAATGCTGTTACGGTAATTAATACGTAGTCTATCGTTAGTCCACTGGTGAACAAAGCTCTCTAATCTCCTGAAGGTAGCCACGATCTTGAGTGACCTTGGTCATATTTAATTATACCCCATTAATAATAATTATATATCTATTTTCTTTCCTAATATTAGTGGTGATAAACGAGCACACTGTTAATCTAACGACGATTAACTCTAAAATATAATCAATATTTCTAAAGCTTGTATACTTTCTTGTTTTTTTTATATTTAAATTTAGACGTATAATTATATTTTTATCATTATTATAATATCGCGATAATGTGCGTAAACCTTTAACGAAGACTTTTTGTTCGTGTTGTTTTTTTCGGGCTGATGGCCACTGCTAGTCCAAGGGCATTTACAGCTTCACCTTTATTAGTTTACCAGCACAAGGGCTCCCGAGAGGGAGCCTCGGCTAGAACCGTTACCCTGTTGTGCGAGAGCGACTGACTTGAGTGTGCCCGAGAAGGCCGAACCTCGGTCACTCAGTTGCTTCTGACGGATTATGTTCGTGGATTATAATTGGCACAATGGGTTGCTGATTGAATTCCTTTTTCCTCTCCCTCTTTTTAACTTTCATACTCAGTGTTTTATCCATTCCGAATTCCGAAAGTGGTAAGTTACCGCTTAAAATTATCACTAACTTGCTTTCCAGTATCGGGGAACGAATTTAGTTTACTTTACATAACATTTCGTAATAACTTATGTTTTGTTGCTGCTCGTGAGTCTGATAAAGGCTCCGGCCAAATAACAGCACTGTAGTTATATCACTGTAGCACAATAAATAATGTTTTTATGTACATAATAATTATATGAAAATGTTACCTATATACTTGATAGGAGTTGTACATACAAATAAAATTTGTTCTGTGTTATAATTAAATTAATGAATGATTTTTATTGCAGACATTATCTTTCACGGGAAATATAACGTTTACCGACCCTCATGAAGCGACAAGGCGTGAAGCGGTAAAATTAACAGAATTAGGAGTAGACATTATAATTCTACTTTCACATTGTGGCTATGATGTAGATATGTAAGTGTTAAATTAGTTTTAAGTGATTTATGTTTAATTTAATTTGATCATATCGCCTCGATTGCAAAGAGCCTAAACCTTTCTTAAAGGCCGGAAGCGCATTTCTTTCGCCGCCCATGAACAATCGTAACTCCTCTGGCGCTGCGAATGTTCATGGGCAGCGGTAATCGCTTACCACCCATTCTATAAGGACATCTAAATCGAACCTTAACGCCGATTCAAAAATAAGGTACTTTATCCATTCTTTTGACTACAAATCCGTTATGATGAAATAATTTACTTTGATATGATATATAGAAATTAAATTTGTCTAAACAAATCTAAATAGTCAAATTTTATCTACTAGTATACAAAGATATTATATCAAGATTATATTTTAGGAATCAAAATACTCCATTTTCAAACTAAGTTTTTTTTAAAACATAAAGTGATCCAATTAACTGTTTAATAGTACCATTAAAGATTTGTTAGCCTAAATCGAGAGATCGTCATGCTATTCAAACTACACGGTTAAGATAGATACAGCGGTAGACGATTGTTATTAGGTCAATATATTATGCTAATGGTCCATAAAGTTACACGATGTTCAACATTTCTCCTCAGAGCACTGGCCCGTGAACATGGTCAATACATTGATGTCATAGTTGGTGGTCATTCACACAGAGACGAAAGCTTTGTTATACCATATCTGACAATTGTTGAAGCCGATGCCAACAAGAACAAGCAGGTAATTAACATAAACTTTTTGAAATTAAGAATAATTATAAGAGAGATCTTCATTATAGGTAAGAAAAGAGAAATCTTCATCCCACTGTTCCAGTAGGAGAGTATTGTTTTTAAGTGTATTTATGTACGTATGTTTATTTCTACGGAACGATCTGTGGCTTAATGAGTTTGATGGATTTCAACATATGAAGAATTGTTAGACTAGAGTCGTAGAGTCAAGTGTCGGTAAATACTTTTGACTTATTTTTTTATTTATAGCTTGAAACTCTGTATCATATTAATATGGCGCATAGGACGCGGGATATTATTCCATATTATTGTAGCAGCGTATTTCAAACTAACCTTAAATGCCTAGACTAGGAGTACATGTGATGAAAAGCGAATTCGAGAAGACCAAGAGAGTTTCTCGTGTAAAGCATTGAAGTCCAAAGAGAAGAGACGCAAATAGAACGTAGCGTCTATATGACATATTTATTATCTATGCATTGTATGTATTCACTTGGGAATAGTGAAATATTCATGTATGAGGTGGAATATTCAAGCAAAACTTTTCTCTAGCGTTTTGGGCACGTTGTATTATCTTTTGAGTCTAAACAAGTAAACGTGACCCAAAAATTGCATCACAGTAATACAGTCTTGATATGAATGAGTCTTGATTCAATGTATCAATTAAATTAATTCGCAACTGTACACCAATAAAATGACGTACTTTACAAAAGATTTTTAAACGATAAAAGCAGTTTCGCACGATATCTTTGATAAATGATTCATAGAGCAACCTAAAATTTAATAAAAAACTAAGATTTTGTGCTTCATCCACCCGTTTTATAGATTTACTGGTTATCAA
Source organism: Teinopalpus imperialis (assembly GCA_029286865.1). Taxonomy (NCBI): domain Eukaryota; kingdom Metazoa; phylum Arthropoda; class Insecta; order Lepidoptera; family Papilionidae; genus Teinopalpus; species Teinopalpus imperialis. Next base: position 5,286,518 of record JAGSMU010000030.1, on the reverse strand, counting down.
AATTTGGGGATTAATGGCGAACAAGTTGATTTTTAGATAACCTAAAACCAAATAATTGCATTTTTCTGTATTCAAAACAAGTGAATTGGCACTAGTATTCTTGGTAGATCCTCATTTATTTTTAATACACTTCTGTCCACATCTTAAGGTTTAAATGAAAAATAGGGACGTGAGTCATCTGCGTACATATGATATTTACAGTCATTAATAAAAGAAGGTTTATCTGTGCTGTAGATAAGAAAAGCAGAGGTCCCAAAATGAATCCTTGTGGGACTCCACTTGATACTGCACTGATAATGGATGTGTGCATGGAATTATTACTTCCAGCTAGCTCTACAACGATCGTGTAGGTAGCTCTCCAACAATTTATTAGCATTTCATGTTTTGATCAAATTAACAAATTTGATAGAAAATCATCTTAGATATCAACATACATCTATTAATAGCGTTAAAAGCCCAAAAAAATTGCAATAATACTAAGATAATACGTATTCCAAAATAAAATCCTAGATTTAAGTAGTAGTTGTGTATGGCGTAAACATTATGCGTATTTTACAGGTCGTCGTGGTGCAAGCGTTTGCTTTCACAAAGGCTCTAGGTGACCTCTCAGTGTATTTTGATGTTAATGGAAACGTAGTGAAATGGAAGGGAGAGCCGATTTACTTGAATAAATGTATAGCGGAAGGTATGTTAACCAATTAACTTAACTATTAATTAACAGTGTCAGAGCTGTGGGGAAATCAATATAATTAAATAATATTTTATAATTCTCAATCAATCGAGGTGTGGGTTTAGCTAAGGATTGGTACGTTTTCATAAGAGATATTTTTTTGAATAGCTCGCAACGCAAAATTTTCACATTATTAAAATTCCCGTTTACTACTCCCATTTTTAATGTACAAGCATCAAAACTTAGGGAAAATAGTTCACTACAATAAACCAATGGCTTATTTGAATCTACAATATTAAGTTTCACACTAAACCTTTAGGCTATTGACGAATAAAATAATTAGCGAATACTATATGAGAGGTATGATTTGTACAGTTAACTATATAATGTTTAAAAGAGTGCGTTAATTGGAGTCCTCTGTTAGACATAGAAGTCGTAGCCGTGGCAGTTTTGAGTAGGTTATTTAAAAGGCCCAGACGCCACTAAAATAGCGAATCCCCGTATATCTGAAATTTCCAAGAGACCTGAAAAAAAATTGTATTTGTATTTTTTATGTAACAAATTAATTGTTTGGACAGTATTATATACGAAACACTCAGCGCGAGTATTTGTCTTGAACTGGATTAGTTTTTTTTATTACCTTGATTAACAAACGAGCATACAGTTCACCTGATGTTGTGTCTAGCAAACACGGGTAAGTCAAACGTCTGACGCTTGCCTCAGTCTTGTGTGCAGCACTGATTAAGCATTTCTGTTTTTTGTATAGAAATGCTGAATTTAGAGTAAATCGATTGTAGTCAAAATGTAGATTTAATTGTTTAATGCCCATTAATGAATACGCTACCAACAATTTGGTCATTAATATCCTTTGTTTTGTTTATTTACTTCCGGGTTTAGTTTCACTTGTGACAATAAAAATACCGTGTTACAATAGATAACGTGGACAAGGCTGTATTAAAGAAACAAAACCATCTCTCTATCCTTACTCAGTAGGTATCATTAGTTATTTTCAATTAATATTTTTTTATAATAAGAACAAAGATAGCTATTAATAAACAATAAGTTCAATAGTTAAGATAATTTGTCTTAAATTGGATATTCATTTCATGTCTTTTCGTGAACATGAATTACTGATTTTGATTTTTTTGTTTATATGTTACTTGCTCAATAAGTTTACTTTTACCTTAAGATTATAATATGAATATTGTAAGTACTTACATATACAGAAAAAGTACTTAAGTACACAGTATTTATAATAGATAAAAATAACAAGGAATTATGCATAAATTAATAAACATATAATAGTTTTTTTGAAAGTTTTAAGCTTTCAATATATTTTACAGATGCGGAAATGAAGAGGAAATTACAACCTTATGCTGAATTAGTTCATGAAGCTGAAAATACGCCCATTGGTGCTATAACATCGAACCTCGATTATCATGACTGCGCATACGGAGAGTGCCAGCTGGGAAATCTGCTGGTCGATGCCTTAAATCACAGGGTATAAGCTTTGTCGAAATTTACATACGTTGCCATTTAAAGGGGCTAGTAATTATTATAATTATTAAATTGGTAAAGAATATGGTTAGAAAAAATGATTCAATTATTTGATATGACTCTTTTATGAACCAGTATTTTACAGACATTTTGTTACAATAACCTCGCTATTTCAAGTTAGATTTCTACTCTAAATAGGCACTAAGCAATTGCTAAAAATAAATCTAAATCGGCTCAATTATAAAATTGGAACTGTGCCATGTCTGTATATTCACGAGATTTTAGGATATCCAAAGAGTCGAGATCAACTATTCAAAGCCGATTGAATCCGAATCTACAATTTAGAAATATTTTTATGTTTTCGAAATTTCCTAGACGTTAGTATATTGAGGATATGTTCACAATAAATTTCGGAAATATTGGAGTCTTATTGAAAGACTGATTAGAAACGTTACTACACATTTATATACTAATTTGTTGCAGGCTAAACAAACCATCAAGAGTAAACACGACTACATATCATTCGTGCAACGTAGCAATATTATTGCATTTGTACCGCAAGGATGTAAGTATAGGATTTAGTAGAAGTTTACCCATTTTCAACTTATCTAGAAATTTTAAATGAATAACACTATGTGATGTGTCTTTGCGTTTCTTATTTAACAGTAATAAATAAATTTTTAACAGTAGATAATTTATGAATTGAGATGAATGAGAGATTATAATACTAAGGGGTCCTCGATGTAGAAAGTATCTGGTTAAAATTGTGAGTGTGTGAAACCCGAGATCCAATTTCAAGTAACGTCCAATTCTGTTTAATCCAACAGTCCAGGAAAATAGCTTTATCACATCTTAAGGTGATTACGCCATTTACATATTATTTTTTTATTGTGGATGGAGGTGTTTATGTTTATGGTGGTGCAATAGTCACTTAACATAATGAGAACATTGTGATGGGTGTAAAGGTGATCCTCATTTCATAAAATAAACAAAAGCATACAGTTTACCTGATGGTAAATTAAACTCGGTACGCGAATACATTGCCACCTCTAAGTACTAAGACCAAATGTTACATTTAGTTATTAAGTCTTCTACTTCTTTCATTCACCAGGGTAAACAGGAACTGCTATTAGAAATTGGTATTTTATGAAAATGTATCTATAGATATAATCTACATTAGTGGTGCTAAGCCATTCGTACCAGAGGTATATTACTGCGTGATAGAACTACATAAAAAAATTAAAACAGTTTAATAATCCTTAAAGTAGTATAAAACTCGACTTCAATAAAATTAACGCATAAAGTTTTTAGATTTATATACTTCTCCGTCGATTTCAATGACTCGGTACACTGTTACATAAAAGAAGTAATTAATAAATTGTATTTAATTGCAGTAATAACAAAAGGTTTATTGATAGACCTCTTCCCCTACTACGATTTTGTACAAACATTTGAGTTGAAAGGTCGACATGTTTTAAAAGCATTAGAAAGAAGCGTAAGCGAGCTCTCCTCGAGTAATCCTTTGGATGCGCCTTGGCTGCTCCAAGCCGCTGGTAAGTAATAAATTAAAAAAACACTAATAAAAGTAATAAATTTTAAATCTGTCAGCATGACGTCCGATGTCCTACTAATCGATTTCGACCACGAGAATGTGTTCCGGCTACTTCTTCTTCTTATGGTGCCTCTTCAATGCTAAAGGTTGACCGCCAACTTTGTAAATTTATCCTGGTCCAGACCGAGACGAAACAATTCTTCAGCTGACTTAATCCCCGTCCAGCTACTATCAAATGATATCAACTGCGTAAGAAAGATATATTATATTGCGTTAAGCATTCTAATACAAATATTATTTCAGTCCTATGTACACATGTGTTAAAGTAGACAGAAGGAACGTATAAATGCAGTTATATTCACACACGCAATATACCCATACCCGAAAGCCAACAATTTTCTAATGAAAACATTGATTTTAGAATGAGAGTAATGTTCTCAGACCGCTATGATACTGACCGCATAGTTTAATTATCCTCAATAGTAACTGGACCTACCCTAAAAATTGAAGACCTGTTTTTAAAAAAATATCAGATATATTCTGTGTTTCGACTGATGTTTCAGACATACCGAGGACCTAAGTACCAATAAAGATACTTACTTCTCAAAGGTCGCCTTAGTTCTCGGGAGTTTCAGACATTCTTTTATAATGATTTGTTAATGTGGGTACATACATATTGTAAGGATCAATATAAAATAATGAGGATGGGATATTTGTAAAGTGATGATATTTATATGAAATATCAAATAAGAAATATGCAATTAAGTTATCAATAGTTTAGTTTGTAATATTCATAAGCCTTCCCAACTTTTATTTCCCTTTATTATATACCTATGTATATTGTTAGTTCGATCAATTTCGTTTGACGGCGAGATGTGAAAGAATTTAAGTGTTTTAATTTTGATATTTTCTGTTGGACTTTTTTACTGAACCGTTGCTGATCAGATTGTTAGTGTAGTGTTATATCAAAACTGTATGTCGTATTGCATTAGTGTATTTCAACTTTAACTTTAAAATAGACCAATATCTGATATGGAAGCGTTTGCTTGAAATGCAGTTTGCTGAGGAACGACGGAATGCCTTTTTTATATAGCATAGGCGGCAAACGAGTATTCAACCCACCTGATGGTAAGTGATCACCGCCGCCCATGTACATCAACAACACCAGAGGAGTCGCAAAAGCGTTGCAGGCCATGCCTCGTTACTTGTAATTGAATCTCAGGATTCCAACACTCGAAACACAGCATTACTTTAGTATTCTACGAAGACGTAATCTTTCTCCATTATATTATTACACCTAAAATAGCTACGGCGTTACTCTATCAGTGTTAAAATTTTACGGTAGATATAATAAAGACTATACGATGTTTACGATCCGGAGAGAGAATTTAATCATGTGTCGTTATTAAAACTAGCACTTCAACATCTATTGTCAGCACTTCCATTGCTTTAAGCATAAGTAATTTCACGTTTTATGAGCTTTTGCAAGTGCCATATCATCCATATATCTTTAAAGCGTAGATACCGGCCAGGGTATAATCATGCGAAACTATGAATGTAGGAATAAGCTAAGTATAAAATAGAAAAAGACGTTGTTGACCGATCTACTTCTTAAATATGTCAAACACTTGAGCCAAACCCCCCGTGAACATCAAAGCTACAAGTTACTCAAAACGTTACAAAGTCAAAATTAATTTTCATAAAATCCGTCCAATTAGTTTTATTAAATGTATTTATAACAATCATTATATTTTCATTACTAAAATATCATGTACAAAATGAGATATTAATTCATTCGTTCCATTAAACATGTCTAAAGTTTAAAATGTTTTTTCAGGACTTCACGTGAGGTATAATGTATCCGAGCCCGAAGGACGGCGGGTCATTGCGGTCTACGTCGGCGACCCTCAGGCAGGCAATGAACTGGACAGAGAGTCTTATTATCAGGTCACAGCGCCTGCTTATTTGGCAGATGGCGGCGATGGTTATTCGGTTAGAATTTGTTTTTCTTCAATATTCTTGTACTTAGAAACCCTTTAAACCTAACAGTAGTAGAGTTACAATGCCATTTGTCTTTAGCTGTAGAATGAATGGGTCAGCTCGACCGGCGTAGGACCAGAATACCAGTGTAAAATAGGAGCATAATGCTGCTGTGTTTTGTCTGGTGAGTGTAGGGATCCGGAGACCTTTATAACAGGTGACGAGGCATTCCATCTCAGTCTTCAAGGGTAACAACGCATCTGCATTATGATTCCTTGTCAAGGATTAATGTAGATGTCATGGGCCACAGGAATCACTTGCCAGGTCCACTTAGGTGAACTGTGTGCTCGTTTGTTACTCTCAATGTTATAAAAAATACATTTCTTAAGAAAAAAAAATATGTTTTCATAACAATAGCTCATTTTTGTAATAAAATGTGTGCTATACATAGATAAAAATTCTTACCGCTATCGCTTGCGTCCAAAATATTATCATTATTAAGATCAATAGATTTGTCATTGATGCGTAATTGTCATAGGTTTCACTCTTGACATACCGAGTTGGCATTAAAAGTAATATTGGTAGTAATCAATAATCTTTTTAACCTTTGACTACCCTCTTATAGTGCATCCTTTCGAAGTTCACGGTATGACATTAGATATGATGTCTACATAATTTAATAAATACTATAGATATATAAAAATAACAGATTATTAGAAGCTTTGTAGAGTTGGTTATTGAAAATACTTTTTTTGGAAATACTTTTTTTACTTTTTAAAAAAAAAATGTTTATAATTTTTAAAGACATACTTTTGTTTGCAGATATTTAAGAACGAGAAACGACGCATTAAAATAATAGGCAGAGACCAAATAATATTAGAGGATTATATTGAGAAATTTTCTCCTCTAAGTATAAAGACTGATGGACGCATAATTATTTCTCACTAAATATGTTGTCATATCTATTTACTCATTCCTTATTTTTTTTTATGCAACTGAAAAATAGTCACAGTGAAGCCAGTTCGAGAATGTTGGCAATGAAAACAACTCAATAAAACGCAGCTGCTCATCTCGCTATTTACTCAACCTCGCTGTAGACTTACTACATATATTGAACGAGATGTAGAAGTTTTTGCACCCGACTTTGTCCATGAGAGTAGTACTATATATATATATATATATATATATATATATATATATATATATATATATATATATATATATATATATTTATATATATATACAGTGGTGGTCAAGTAATTAGAAACACTTCTTATGAATAAAGAAAGTCAATTATCTTCAACGTACAAATGTTCGTAAGAAATATACACATTCAATAATTAATAATCATGAAATAATATAGCCACTCAAATAAAAAACTCATTAAATGCATAAAATATAAAACATGTCTTACTTTTAATTACAAAATGAGTCTTACACATGTAGGAGTTTATTTTCTGTTACTGGCCGCTTGGACGCCTAATTAGAAACATTTTAAAAAAGCATCCATAGCTCGTTCTTTTTTTGAAATTGGAGAATTACATTTCTTTTTTAGCTTTTTCTATTATTTCGGTGGCGATTAAAAATTTAACCTGAATTTTATTTTTTTTAAAATGGGCATAAATAAAAGTTGTGACGCGTCAACTAGGCACATAATTGTTTTTACATATAGATCATAAGTGGGCGTACAGACGAATAGCTGAGCATTTAAAATGTTCTGTTAAGAAAGCTTTTAATGTAATTGATCATTATAAAACACATGGAACTGTTGAATATGTTCATAGAAAAGCTCGGCCAAGAAAAATCTCTCCCAGAGAAGATACGCTAATCGTTCGTGTTACTAAAAAAGACCCAAGTAAAGGCTCCAACCAGATTAAAAAATAAGTTTTTTCGGCTGATGACCCGAGAAACATCTCATCAAGACTGATACGCCGAAGATTAGTGGAAGCTAAATTGTTTGGAAGAATTTCTCGAAAGGTACCGCTACTTACCAAGCAACACCGAGAGAAGCGTTTATTATTCGATATAAAATATGTTAAATGGACGGTACGAGAATGGAAAAATTGTTTACAGGACGTCTAACATAGCGCTTTCCATCGGGATTTACCATATTTTTTTTTCTTAAAATAACACTTTTTTCCATTCTCGTAATATATATATACATATATATATATATATATGTATATATATATGTTAAATAGAATAGTAACTTAAATTAAAAGTGATATAAAATAAGTGAAATTAAATATTTATTTTAATGCACATGTTTGTTTTAATATTTGTATATATTAATATTTATTAATAAGTGTGCAACTTTTATATAACAGATTTTATATACATGTGTATCCTATACGAATGCATACGCTTCTCCCTTTATGGTAAATAATATTTACAGCAGTAACTCATTTGTTTTGTAAATATTAAATATATAATTGGTTACATGATTTATTTTATTAAAGTTTACTTGATTATCTATTTCCCCGTTTCATGTCATCAATATTTTTTAAAATAAAAAAAGAAACGTAAGCTAAGTTCAGCAGTGGACTAGTGATGTCCAAATGATGATAGTAAGTGGCGACATTTGCACCGTAGAGAAATAAAGCATAGAGTTTGTTGAGATATTTATCCACAAATATATCTGAACGTATATTATTCTGCATAAGAAAAATTTTCTTAACTCATAACATAACTCCGAAGAATCCATTAGTTGTAGGTTTCCCATGAAATTCTAGCTTCTTTTATGCTTGAGTAGGTCTTTGCATTCAGCACGTGATAAGAACCCGAAGGTAGACATAGAAGTGTGGGAATTGTTTCTTAGCAGCTAGCATACATATTGCGTTTGAACTTATTATTATGGATAAACTCCTTTCGACATATTGGATGCAACTTAGAGATTTTGTATAATACATCAATAGTTTTTACATAATTTTAATTTTAAAAATATACCATAGAACGAACACGAGAATATTTTGACCGCAAGCGTATGGTAAGAGTAAATTTTTTTGCTTATGGGTGTATATATATAGTATATATAAATAATTTTTTTATCTTTATATTTTATATCAATGGGTGTAAAGTATAAGATGTCCCGTAAATAATGTATAATCATTAAATTTAAAAATAAATACTGGATTCATCCGTAGCATCAGTTTTCTATAACTTTTCGAAAATATTGAACAAAAAAACAAAATGAAGCAAAACCTTCATTTGTGGTTGAGATAACCAAAATAGTTATATCTTTTTTTATACAATAACAAAACTGCGAATAACTCGAAGACCATAACACGTACTATTGTAACAAACTTTTATTTTCTAATCAGCATACACAGCGTCCCCGATGGTATCACCAACAAGGTGATGAAACTCCTACCCATGTCCATTTTACACCTACGGGTGATAATCTACAACGCGGCCATATCCAAAGGCACCTTCCCGAACACCTGGAAGGAAGCCGATGTCATAGGGATTCTCAAGCCCTCAAAACATCCAACCGATCCATCAGCCTATCGACCCATAAGCCTACTCAAAGTCTTGGGTAAGGTATATGAAAGGCTCATCCTCACCCGCCTCAAGGACTTCATGCTGTCCCGAGGGCTGCCAATCAATGAGCAGTTCGGGTTTCGCACCCAACACTCATGCACACATCAAGTGCACCGCATCACGGAGCACATCCTCACTAAATTTCTTCAGGGCTACCAAACTGGGGCACTTTTTCTCGACGTGGTGAAAGCTTTCGACAAGGTCTGGCACAACGGGCTCATATACAAACTATATGAGCTCGGTGTGCCAGATCGACTCGTACTTATCATACGAGATTTTCTCCGAAATCGAACCTTTCGTTACCACGTCGAGGGAACGCGTTCCGAGGTTCACCCCATTTGTGCCGGAGTACCACAAGGCTCTGTCCTAGGTCCTACTTTATACACACTCTACACCAACGACATACCGCGCACTCGCGGTGTAGAGCTAGCCCTTTTCACCGATGACACCGGCCTCTACGTGTCTGGATTTAAACCAGACGCTATTTGTAAACGCCTCCAATCTGCAGCCAACACCTTAGGGAAATGGTTTCGGAAATGGAGGATCGAGGTTAACCCCACCAAAAGTGCAGCCATTTACTTCTCTCGGCGCAACAAAACGCCGCATCTCCAAACTATAGAGTTATTTGATCGTCCAATCCTGGGAAAGACAGTCAAATACTTAGGCGTCACATTAGATGAAGGACTCACCTTCGGTCCGCATGTCAACCGCGTACGGAATCGAGCAGCGTTCGTCCTAGGTCGTTTGCACCCGTTACTTAATAAAAATAGCAAAATGTCCCTGCGTAATAAAATTACATTTTACAAAGCGTGCATCCGACCCATAATGAAATACGCAAGCCCCGTCTTTGCGCATGCCTCCCCGCGTCACATTCACCGACTTCAGGTAATACAAAATCGTTTCATGCGCAAGGCCACCGGTGCGCCGTGGTTCTTGCGTAACGAAACTCTACACATAGATCTTGAGCTGCCGACCATAGCTCAGTACCTGAAGCAGGCTTCTCGCCGATATTTCGACTCTGCCGTCACACACCGAAACCCTTTGATTGTAAGTGCCGCCACTTACAATCCCATCGCGAATCACAGATTTACCCGCGTCCGTAGGAGACCGAGGCACGCCCTCGACGACCCTCACGACGCAACCACCAGGGCCCAAGCCCTTCATAAAATACTACACACATACATTGCACCCTCATATCGCCCCCGCCGACGGCGAGGGCGTCGCAAACAAAGTTATTCGCGATACCGCCATGTCACTGGCCGGTTCTCTCCAGTCCATACAGATAGAAGCGTTGCTGGAGTTTCTTGCGCCACTTCTTCTCCAGCGCCCACGCATTCTGAAGTGGTGGTACAGGTAGTTAATAATAATAGTGATATTAATTAAGATAATCCTCTGTCAGAAGCAACTGACCGAGCCGAGGTTCGGCCCTCTCGGGCACCCTCGAGTCAGACGCTTACGCGAAACAGGGTAACGGTCTGCCGAGGCTCCTCCTCGGGAGCCCTTGCGCTGGTTACCCATATATAGAGGTCTCGACTGAGAGCCATAAGCGCTCGGTCACCTCTCAACCCGGTGAAACTGTAAGAGCCCTGGGGCTAACAGCGGCCATCAGCCCGAAAAAAAAAAAAAATGCACAGCGTTACATACCATTTACCCTATGATGTTCTGTGAGGTTTCATTCTTTCCTTACATTGAGTTCACCTATTCATAAACAAACAATATATTAAAGCAAGATGTGCAACGTGGCTTTACCACTGTTATTTTTTTTTTAATGAATATTGCATACATATATACATTGCTAATATTCTGGTTAACCATTCCAGCTAAGCTGAAATTGCTTGTGTCAGGAGATGGTTCACGATAATACCCGAATGATGATTTCCAACCTAGGACTTTAAGTTTCACAGACCGTATAGGGTACGGTACCCATACTGCATTTTTTGTCTTCGTGCAGTTATTTAAGTGAAGAATTAAATGTTATTACGGATAGGACATATCTCTCTAAACTGTATTATGAAACCAAAATTAAGACGTATTCAAACTTTAAAGATATTTTTAAAAAAAAAAAATGCACAGCGTTACATACCATTTACACTATGATGTTCTGTGAGGTTTCATTCTTTCCTTACATTGAGTCCACTTATTCATAAATTAACAATATATTAAAACAAGATGTGCAACGTGGCCACTACAATTTTTTTTTTAATGAATGGTATATACATATATACATTGCTAATATTCCGGTTAACCATTCCAACTAAGCTGAAAATGCTTTTGTCAGAAAATGGGTCGCGACAATACGCCAATGATGATTTCTAACCTACGACTTTAAGTTTCACACACCGTATAGGGTACGGTACCCATACTGCATTTTTTGTCTTCGTGCAGTTATTTAAGTGAAGAATTAAATGTTATTACGGATAGGACATATCTCTCTAAACTGTATTATGAAACCATAACTAAGACGTATTCAAACTTTAAAGATATTTTTTTAAAAAAATCCGTGATCGACTGTTTAGAGGTCACTGGAAACCTATTTTCGGTTTTCAAGAATAATGATTAGATTTATTTTATAAAAAAATGTATTCAAAAAGAATAGAGGGAAAGAAGAAGCTTTCCCTTAGATATCAAGAGTTTACATGACAATGTTTTGAAAGATTTTACAAGGTGCCTTAGATAGTAAAAATATACTGAACTAAATGTGTATACATATCTCAATCTGAATAAAGTATATATTTTCACTTTAAAATAGGCTCACTTCTGGCGCTTTATTATGTATACTACTACAGTTTACCAAATTTTAGACCCTTATTACACGATACACCATTGACAAGTTTTGTGAACAACTGTAACAAAAGCAGTCACGTCGTTCTGCAGCCACGCTAATGCAAAAACAAAAGTGCCATCAGGTAAATAGAGCAGCGAAGAGGCAAGAAACCGAGCCTGAAGGTAATGTGAGTGAAAACTAGCGAAAATGTGCATTTTTGACACCTTTTCCACGCTCTTTATGGAGAGTGAAACACGAACAAAACGAAGGTATTCTTTTGTCTAAAATTGAGGTAATTTTAAGTTGTTAAGAATTTATGCTAAAGGTAATTTGAATTTTGATTGAGGTCGCTTTGCGAACTATGTACTGAGGCGGAGTTATGTGCTTGGTAGTGGGACCTTATGTAGAGCGCGAGTTATTTATAGATTTAATTATTTTTTTAAGTTAAATAACTTGATTAACTAATAATACTGAATTATTTTTTTTACCTGCTAGAGTCATGCGGTAAAGAACTAGATGTTGGACGAATAATTCTGCTCAACTTTTACTTACGAGTACCGTATTATGATTCATTATCAAGGATGAATGTAGGTGACAACCATTATATGGACTGTGAGTTCGTTTGTCACTCCTAAAATCATCAAAACATATATAGTACTTATAAATACTTAAATTCAAAATTGATTATTTTCATGCACAATAATGGAAAATACATCTTGTGGAAATATATATAATACACTAAGTATAACCTGTCTATCGTAAATTATGATAATGACGAGATGTAATTACATTTAACAAAAAATGTAACGAATGTTACTCTGGCCTGCTGTTGTTAGACGGGACAAGTCTCTCAAATTCAAAATACTCCAAAATACTAAATAAAAAAATACGCAAAGACATCGGTTTTGGTTTGGTTTCATTGAAATAATCTATTATTTTGAATAAGAGAATATCTTTTGTACGGATTTGACGTCATTGTGTCACGCGCCTAATAGATATTAATAGTTTCTTATTGCCAATGTAAAAGAGAACGGCATGACTGTTGCAAATACAGCTATTTAAATTAGACGTGGTCTATGAATAACTGCATTGTGGTTCAGCTTTCAATGTTACCGCTTTTTGTGTTACTTTCAATTGTTGAGTATACACGTAAAACATATACTATTATATATTTCACATAATATTTTCTTTGAAGAATATAATAATGAAAATGAAGAGAAAAAACCTTTTATAAAAAAAAGGTGTTTTCTTTTCATTTTAATTATAAAGAATAATGAAAATTATTTTTAAATAAAATAAAGAAATTACTTTTAGATGTCGAGAAGGTTTCGTGTTGATATGCAATTGTTTTCACATTTAGTTATTTATAAATAGTTATAGTTTTTATTTAACACTTTTTAGTATTTACACGTTTTTTTTCAGTGCATGTTACAAAAATATATGATAAAAGAAATATATTTTTCTGATTACAAAAACTCACCAATCTTAAACAATTTGGTGGTGGTTAGTTGGAACACATCTAGTTTGTACCAATGACTGCATATTTTGTTTTAGTATCTTTCTTAGTTATAAAAACCTTAATTACAAAATAAATACTTAGTAACTGATACATATGACTTACGCGCAAGTGCCTCTTTCGAGATTTAATAAATTGTTTCTCACCATACTTTCCTGGTGGTTTAGTAATTTTGGTGCAGATTTACATAACTTTCGAAAGTTTTGTTTTACCCTTTTGTCCTAACTACACGTGTTTTATTGAGTATTGAGTATATTGTATTTATTTTATTTTTGTAATATTTTTTATTTGCTGGCGTTTATCACACGACCACTTCGCACGATGGCTTTCGCAAAGTTATAGAACCATATCTGTTATTTCCGTTTTGTTATTGGCACTTGTTTCTGATACCGCATCTATTTAATTATATATTTTATATTTATACTAACTGCTTATATCGGATTCTGAAAGATAAATATATATGACTGTATGTAGATGAACTAATCACTGATTAAAATCAATTAAACACTTATTTTGTTAATTTAGAATATTTTAAACCTACTAGTAAATTAAGTGGTGGTATGGTGTACAAAAGCTGCTACGCAAACGTTTTTTCTTTATATTACTGCTCCTTCGAAATATATAACATATGTTAATTTATTTTTAAACAAACAGGTTTTGTCTCGAATCGATGTTACCCTTTACCGTCAAATGGTTATTCAACAACTAAAGTTGCAATGAACGATTACATTGGCACTGCGACCGGGAGTCGAATTCAGGTCGTTGGTTTTTAAAGGGGTGGTTCGTAGTGAGTACGTTAGACTGCCGATTGTCTACGCGCATTTAAATTGCTTAATTAAAAGAGTACTAAATATTTTTATATGATAAAGGTGTTAATGTTATGTTAATTATTCAAGATTTTAATGCATATGTGGTTTTTATATATAAAATGTATGTTTTTTCAATAAATCGTAAATACGTACATGCTTAGATTGATCTATTTAAAGTATATGTCATTAAGAGTTATCGCTTGTATTGTGTCACCTTGGCAACCTTCAATTAAAGCATTTTTATTATCAGTCCATATTGAACAACAATTTCGTAAATATATTAGGCTCGTTGAAATTGGGTGTGAAAATTCATCCACTTAACATTTCCTTACTACATTGTAAGTAATCTATGAAAGGCGAAACATGTCGCGCATACGGTGACAAAGACAAATCGACGTACTCTCGTAAGTTCCGACACGTTAACACAAATATTAGTCAAGCTTGATTGACATGACCGGCAAATTAAAAAAAAACAACGAGTCGACATGTCATTAATCGTCTACATCCAGTATTACGTTAAGAATATGCAAGTTATTAGGGTGAGTTCTACAATATCCCATGTTTATTTTTGACGGCAATGTTTCGTCATAGTCAGAGTATTTGACAGCTGATCTTATTAAACACTATAACAGAACGGAGAGTGCCTATGAGTATGTCTATCTTTGGCCGTGTATGACATATATCATACCTTGTGGCACTATTACGTGCAGTTATCGACAGTTACATGGATTACTTCCTCATCAGATATCTAGATGCCTGGCACATTATTTCGTTGTAAACAGTGTTAACAAACATTGGTAGTGTCACTTTGTAGTTCTACTTCTAATCTAATATCATCGCTTTAAAAAAGGTCTCTTTTTTCTTATCCACCTTCACCTTTAAGAACCTGCGGCGTATGCACTGCATTAGGAAAACAATTCTTTTACAATATTAGGGATTACAAATAAGCATACATTTCAATTGTCGGTCGGTCTTCCGCAAAGATTCAAAATGCACATGCATTGCCTACCCTAAGGACTGAGATGGAATCCCTCGGTATTGTTTTTGGGTCCACCGATCTCTATTCTTCAGGGCTACCAAACTGGGGCACTTTTCCTCGACGTGGCGAAAGCTTTCGACAAGGTCTGGCACAACGGGCTCATATACAAACTATATGAGCTCGGTGTGCCAGATCGACTCGTACTTATCATACGAGACTTTCTCAGAAATCGAACCTTTCGTTACCGCGTCGAGGGAACGCGCTCCGAGGTTCACCCTATTTGTGCCGGAGTACCACAAGGCTCCGTCCTAGGTCCTATTTTATACACACTCTACACCAACGACATACCGCGCACTCGCGGTGTAGATCTAGCCTTTTCGCCGATGACACCGGCCTCTATGTATCTGGATTCAAACCAGACGCTATTTGTAAACGCCTCCAATCTGCAGCCAACACCTTAGGGAAATGGTTTCGGAAATGGAGGATCGAGGTTAACCCCACCAAAAGTGCAGCCATGTACTTCTCTCGGCGCAACAAAACGCCGCATCTCCCAACTATAGAGTTATTTGATCGTCCAATCCCCTGGGAACAGACAGTCAAATACTTAGGCGTTATTTTAGATGAAAGACTCACCTTCGGTCCGCATGTCAACCGCGTACGGAATCGAGCAGCGTTCGTCCTAGGTCGTTTGCACCCGTTACTCAATAAAAATAGCAAAATGTCCTGCGTAATAAAATTACACTATACAAAGCGTGCATCCGACCCATAATGACATACGCAAGCCCCGTCTTTGCGCATGCCTCCCCGCGTCACATTCACCGACTTCAGGTAATACAAAATCGTTTCATGCGCAAGGCCACCGGTGCACCGTGGTTCTTGCGTAATGAAAATCTACACATAGATCTTGAGCTGCCGACCATAGCTCAGTACCTGAAGCAGGCTTCCCGCCGATATTTCGACTCTGCCGTCACACACTCTAACCCCTTGATTGTAAGCGCCGCCACTTACAATCCCATCGCGAATCACAGATTCACCCGCGTCCGAAGGAGACCGAGGCACGCTCTCGATGACCCCGACGACGTGACTACCAGGGCCTACCTACCATACAACACAACACACGTACATTGCACCCACACATCGCCCCCGCCGACGGCGAGGGCGTCACAAACAAGGATATTCGCGATACCGCCATGTCACTGGTCGGTTCTCTCCAGTCCATACAGATAGATGCGTCGCTGGAGTTTCTTGCGCCACTTATTCTCCAGCGCCCACGCATTCCGAAGTGGTGGTACAGATAGCTAATAATCATAGCGAATTTAAAGAATCCTCTGTCAGAAGCAACTGACCGAGCCGAGGTTCGGCCCTCTCGGGTACCCTCGAGTCAGACGCTCTCGCGAAACAAGGTAACGGTCCAAGCCGAGGCTCCCTCTCGGGAGCCCTTGTGCTGGTTACCTATATGTAGAGGTCTCGACTGAGTGCCATTAGCGCTCGGTCACCTCTCAACCCGGTGAAACTGTAAAAAGCCCTCGGGCTAACAGTGGCCTTCAGCCCGAAAAAAAAAAAAAAAAAACCGATCTCTACACTTATCACTCGAAACACAATAGAGTTATGCTGTTATTTATGTATTCTGTGAGAGCACGGTCCTCGCCTGATCGAGCCGTACTTATTCGTGTTGCTCCCAGAAACAAGCTGTAGTGCATAAAATTGTTTAAAAGGACAAAACAAAAACCGACTTCATTGAAATTACTGCACTAAATCTTCATTTGCACGGACATTGTTTTATAAATAATGTCGGTACGCTCGTGCTTAGACTTGATTACTTTTTTAAAAGCATTAAACAATATACAAATGCGCACTTATGTTAACATTGAATAGAACGTTCTAGTTCACAACAAGTAATTATCATTATTGACTACGACTGATATCGGGTTACATACAAAATCAGAGAAATTATCACTTTTAATTATTTATGTCTACTGCGTAATGTTAACGCTTGGTTAGGGTCGAACCTGTAGCGGGTAATCTAAGGTTCTGAAATCACAATCTTCTTAAACCCGCTAAAGTGCTTTCAAAAGTTTAGTTCTAATCCAGATTTCCTGCCCCCAGGAATGCTTATGTTTGATATCTGACATAAATCTAGTATCCTTCTATCACAAGTTAGATATGGTACCTAACCTACCTATTACACTCCTGCGGTTTTCTTCGCCGCCCCTAGGATTCGCCTGACTATGTATGTATTGTGTAAAGTAAACATCAGAATTAAGTTCCGAATTCAAGGGACTGGCACTTTCTTCTTCATACAATTATAAATATTGTGTATTCGCTTCGAATACTAGTCGATTCTCTGTGATAATATATACACAAATGGAATGTAATTGTCTGATTACACTCTAACCCCTTGATTGTAAGCGCCGCCACTTACAATCCCATCGCGAATCACAGATTCACCCGCGTCCGAAGGAGACCGAGGCACGCTCTCGATGACCCCGACGACGTGACTACCAGGGCCTACCTACCATACAACACAACACACGTACATTGCACCCACACATCGCCCCCGCCGACGGCGAGGGCGTCACAAACAAGGATATTCGCGATACCGCCATGTCACTGGTCGGTTCTCTCCAGTCCATACAGATAGATGCGTCGCTGGAGTTTCTTGCGCCACTTATTCTCCAGCGCCCACGCATTCCGAAGTGGTGGTACAGATAGCTAATAATCATAGCGAATTTAAAGAATCCTCTGTCAGAAGCAACTGACCGAGCCGAGGTTCAGCCCTCTCGGGTACCCTCGAGTCAGACGCTCTCGCGAAACAAGGTAACGGTCAAGCCGAGGCTCCTCTCGGGAGCCCTTGTGCTGGTTACCTATATGTAGAGGTCTCGACTGAGTGCCATTAGCGCTCGGTCACCTCTCAACCCGGTGAAACTGTAAAAGCCCTCGGGCTAACAGTGGCCTTCAGCCCGAAAAAAAAAAAAAAAAAACCGATCTCTACACTTATCACTCGAAACACAATAGAGTTATGCTGTTATTTATGTATTCTGTGAGAGCACGGTCCTCGCCTGATCGAGCCGTACTTATTCGTGTTGCTCCCAGAAACAAGCTGTAGTGCATAAAATTGTTTAAAAGGACAAAACAAAAACCGACTTCATTGAAATTACTGCACTAAATCTTCATTTGCACGGACATTGTTTTATAAATAATGTCGGTACGCTCGTGCTTAGACTTGATTACTTTTTTAAAAGCATTAAACAATATACAAATGCGCACTTATGTTAACATTGAATAGAACGTTCTAGTTCACAACAAGTAATTATCATTATTGACTACGACTGATATCGGGTTACATACAAAATCAGAGAAATTATCACTTTTAATTATTTATGTCTACTGCGTAATGTTAACGCTTGGTTAGGGTCGAACCTGTAGCGGGTAATCTAAGGTTCTGAAATCACAATCTTCTTAAATCCGCTAAAGTGCTTTCAAAAAGTTTAGTTCTAATCCAGATTTCCTGCCCCCAGGGAGGGAAATGCTTATGTTTGATATCTGACATAAATCTAGTATCCTTCTATCACAAGTTAGATATGGTACCTAACCTACCTATTACACTCCTGCGGTTTTCTTCGTTGCCCCTAGGATTCGCCTGACTATGTCAATCGGAAAGTAATGAAGTGTGAGTATGTATTGTGTAAAGTAAACATCAGAATTAAGTTCCGAATTCAAGGGACTGGCACTTTCTTCTTCATACAATTATAAATATTGTGTATTCGCTTCGAATACTAGTCGATTCTCTGTGATAATATATACACAAATGGAATGTAATTGTCTGATTACACGCTCTAACCCCAGTTTAATTTTGCAAGTTCAAAATGTTTCGTACACAAGATTCGTCGACAACTTAATTGAATCTCAGGTTATGCTGCCCAAAATATGAATAGTTCAGCTAGATGTATAAGATAGCAAAAAAAAAATTAAAAAAAGTTATTAAAAATATAACGATCGCAAATCGTACTCATTAAAGAATTTATGATTACCTAAATAATTGTATAATACGATTATGAAGAAGACAAAATATGTTTGAAAGGTGCACTGACGGTGAATTTAATACCTGTCTGTAGAAAAAAACCTCAAAACTAACCTTGAAATCAACGGTCACCGAATTCTTCTCTTTACATTCTGTGTTTTGGCTACTCTTCTGAAAAAACCTTTATTATAAAGTTCTATTATAAGTTATGTATCAACGCTCTTGTGTATAAAATTTGTTGCATGCGTGAAATTGGATTAAACTGTCATAAAGTTTATCATGCTTTCATAGAGCAATTCCTAACAGAGGAACACAACAGAGGATGAAAGGATTAAGTCAACATTAATATTTTTAAAACTAAATATTTACGCTAAAAGTATGCCTGAGTATTTAAAAAAAAAGTATGATATATAAATTAAGGAATAGTTTATTCGTTACTTTTGTTGAAGCATTAAAGATTTTAGTCCTAGAGGACTAAATACCTCTATATATTTTTTGTTAAAGCCTATTTATTTCACATCCAGACAGTCGTCAAGGATTGCTCGAGGCGGGTTCCCTCGGTGGAAGACCACCGATGGACCCTGCCAAGCGACATAAAGGACCTAATGAGGCGCAAGAATGCGGCGACTCGTGCCCACGACTTATATCCCACTGAAAGTAACCGGCTGGTGCTACGTACCCTTCAGCGTGAAGTCCGGTCACGCATAGCCCAGTACAGGAACGATCGGTGGGATAATCACCTCTCCAATATCGAACCTTCCCACCTCGCCTTCTGGCGACTTCCCAAATCCCTAAAAGGGGGCAACGCCCAAACAATGCCTCCCTTAGCGCGTCCTAATAAACCACCCGCCTTCTTAGACGAAGAGAAAGCCGAATGTCTGGCCGACAATCTGGAGCTCCAATGCTCACCGAGCACACTACCGATCGACGCCGCTCACCTTGCAATGGTTGAGAGCGAGGTCGACCGGAGGAGTAAGGAACCACCTCGCGATTTCGTTACCCAAGTCACATGCACCGAAGTTGAGTCCATAATTAAAAACCTGCGACCACGCAAGGCTCCCGGCCCCGACGGCATCACCAACAAGGTGATGAAACTCCTACCCATGTCCATTTCACACCTACTGGTAATAATCTACAATGCGGCCATATCCAAAGGCACCTTCCCGAACACCTGGAAGGAAGCCGACGTCATAGGGATTCTCAAGCCCTCAAAACATCCAACCGATGCCTACTCAAAGTCTTGGGTAAGGTATATGAAAGGCTCATCCTCGCCCGCCTCAAGGACTTCATGCTGTCCCGAGGGCTACCAATCAATGAGCAGTTCGGGTTTCGCACCCAACACTCATGCACACATCAAGTGCACCGCATCACGGAGCACATCCTCAGTAAATTTATTCAGGGCCACCAAACCGGGACGCTTTTCCTCGACGTGGCGTAAGCGTTCGACAAGATCTGGCACAACGGGCTGTATACAAACTGTATGAGCTCGGTGTGCTGTGATCGACTCGTACTTATCATACGAGACTTTCTCCGAAATCGAACCTTTCGTTAACGCGTCGAGGGAACGCGCCCGAGGTTCAATTCTATTTGTGCCGGAGTACCACAAGGCTCCGTCCTAGGTCCTATTTTGTACACACGCTACACCAACGACATACCGCGCACTCGCGGTGTAGAGCTAGCCCTTTTCGCCGATGACACCGGCCTCTATGTGTCTGGGTTCAAACCAGACGCTATTTGTAGACGCCTCCAATCTGCAGCCAACACCTTAGGGAAATGGTTTCGGAAATGGAGGATCGAGGTTAACCCCACCAAAAGTGCAGCCATGTACTTCTCTCGGCGCAACAAAACGCCGCATCTCCCAACTATAGAGTTATTTGATCGTCCAACCCCCTGGGAACAGACAGTCAAATACTTAGGCGTTACTTTAGATGAAAGACTCACCTACGGTCCGCATGTCAACCGCGTACGGAATCGAGCAGCGTTCGTCCTAGGTCGTTTGCACCCGTTACTCAATAAAAATAGCAAAATGTCCCTGCGTAATAAAATTACACTATACAAAGCGTGCATCCGACCCATAATGACATACGCAAGCCCCGTCTTTGCGCATGCTTCCCCGCGTCACTTTCACCGACTTCAGGTAATACAAAATCGTTTCATGCGCAAGGCCACCGGTGCACCGTGGTTCTTGCGTAATGAAAATCTACACATAGATCTTGAGCTGCCGACCATAGCTCAGTACCTGAAGCAGGCTTCCCGCCGATATTTCGACACTGCCGTCACACACTCTAACCCCTTGATTGTAAGTGCCGCCACTTACAATCCCATCGCGAATCACAGATTCACCCGCGTCCGAAGGAGACCGAGGCACGCTCTCGATGACCCCGACGACGTGACTACCAGGGCCCAAGCCCTTCATAAAACACAACACACGTACATTGTACCCTCACATCGCCCCCGCCGACGGCGAGGGCGTCACTAACAAGGATATTCGCGATACCGCCATGTCACTGGTCGGTTCTCTCCAGTCCATACAGGTAGAAGCGTCACTGGAGTTTCTTGCGCCACTTCTTCTCCAGCGCCCACGCATTCCGAAGTTATGGTACAGATAGCTAATAATCATAGCGAATTTAAAGAATCCTCTGTCAGAAGCAACTGACCGAGCCGAGGTTCGGCCCTCTCGGGCACCCTCGAGTCAGACGCTCTCGCGAAACAAGGTAACGGTCCAAGCCGAGGCTCCCTCTCGGGAGCCCTTGTGCTGGTTACCTATATATAGAGGTCTCGACTGAGTGCCATTAGCGCTCGCTCACCTCTCAACCCGGTGAAACTGTAAAAGCCCTCGGGCTAACAGTGGCCTTCAGCCGAAAAAAAACCAATTTATTTATCTATTACTTTAACCACCAACTAAGTCTTAAAAACTCTTCGTTTGAAGTTTCAAATAAAATTGAAACAAGTTCAATAGCTTTTGATAGATTTTTTCTGTTTAAACTGAGCAATGCGGTGTTTAAATAGCCCAATATTTATTTAGTATTTTGAAAACATCGCCATTTGACATTGGAGTTAATAGTAATTGTTTAATTAAGTAAAACTATTAACAAAATTTGCTTAGATAAGAACGACAGTTCTTAAAATTGGTGTAAAATTTTAACTTTAGGCGAAAATGTGGTCGGCACTCTATGTGTGTATTTTGCTGTTAGTAGAGAATGATATAAAACATTTTGTGAACGGTGCCATAGTGCATGAAAAATCTTACTGTTTGGATATAGTACACTACAATGATTTTCACAATAGGTGAGAAATATTACTATGTTTTGTGATACATTGTTATATTTACGATTAAATATATGCTAAAAACACATTTTTCAAGAAACTCACGTGTCATTCGTTGATTTTTAACGGTTCTTATCGCTATTCATCGCAATAATGTTACGCATAGAAATTGTTGTGTTGATAGTGACCGATAGATTACTTAAATCATTACCATTACTAACTTATTAATTAAAAATGCTATAAGAGCTAGACATACGTTGTGAGATAATTCTTACAGTTAAAAAAAACAGGTTATGACCGCTAGATCGATTTCGACAAAGGTATTTAATATCTTTGGTTATTTATTACAAGACTACAACAACTACGCAGGAGTTATAGTTCCCTAAACATTTTCTGAAAAACAAACCACTAACTCGACGTCCCCTTCCCTATTCCATATATGTGTGGTTGGAGGAAGATTCAGATGTGGTGTCACAGATATACATTAAACACGCACAGATAAGAAAACCAACAATTTGTGATGGACAAATATTAATCCTCGGCTAGGAATCGAATCTAGGACCCGCCATGCAGTATCCATATAATCTAATTACAATCCCATGCTGCGGGAAAAAATGGTATAGTCGACGCATTATGAACTGAGGCTTCGGGTCATAAATCATATTTATCTGTCTGTCTCGCTCGCACTTACAGGTCTTATGGAGAGGTGTAGTGATCTGCGTAAGAATTGTAAAGGTGCATATCGATAATGGGATAGGTACTATCGATATACTAAATTATGTTAAGTATTAATAGGAATAATTTTTTGCTATCTGAAAACAAGTTTTTAATTTGTAAGATAAAATGTCTGTTTGGACGTAATCATAAAGAATGTAATGACTGTCATAACAAAAAATCTTATATTTATAGAAAAACAACAACTC
Source organism: Teinopalpus imperialis (assembly GCA_029286865.1). NCBI lineage: Eukaryota > Metazoa > Arthropoda > Insecta > Lepidoptera > Papilionidae > Teinopalpus > Teinopalpus imperialis. The sequence goes on along the minus strand of JAGSMU010000030.1, from coordinate 5,263,000 downwards.
TTACTCGTAACGACCAATCAGGAGTCAGAGTGCTAATAAAGGTCACGATGACGCATCGATCCCGCGTGCGCAGGTAGCTAAGTATCGATAACGGGTTGCATTGCGTGCACATTCTTACTGTCAGTGTCATTTGTTGCCCGAAGACTCAGTTTAAAATGCGTCGACTATAGTGGTTTATTAAAATGTTCGTAAAAGTTTCGTCTACCCGTCTCTGCATATCATATATTACAGACAAAAAAAGAATTGTCATACTTTCAACACCCTTCCTCGGTCGAGACGACCTATTAATGTGACAGCTAGAAACTTTATTTTTAACTGTTTACTGCCTTTGATTTACAAATATTTTTACTACTATTGTATCTGAAAGTTTGGGAGAAATTGAGACGATGTTAAGTCGCTTTATGAAGGTGAATAAATTTTTATTTAGTTAAAATGATCACACCCTTTTATGTATTACAAAACACGTTAACACGTTGCAAAAAACGCACTATCATAAGATGCACGCCATCCACAATTGCGTGTGGTTTAGTAACAATCTAACCAGCAAGCAAGGCTGCCGGGTCACTTACGACTTACCGCTGTATTTCTTTACGACTAAAATCAAAATGAGGACACCTGTTTTTAATTGAACGCTTTAGTTTAGTAACGAAAATGTGGTCGGTACTGTATGTGTGTATTTTACTGTTAGTAGAGAATGATATAAAACATTTTGTGAACGGTGCCGTGGTGCATGAAAAATCTTACCGTTTGGATATAGTACACTACAATGATTTTCACGACAGGTAAGAAATATTTCTATGTTTTGTAATACATTGTTATACTTACGGTTAAATATATGCTAATAAACACATTTTTCATTCCATTAAAATACATATTTGTTCAAATTGGTATTAAGGGTATCAGCTATCCTATTTCTTTTCGTAGGTATCGTACATGTTGGCTATGAACAATGCCTGGAAAATTTCGGCACAGATGGCTTAGTAACATTTTCAATTGAAATTGTAATAACCTTAGGACAAGGTCCTCATAGTAATTATATAGACGTCTTGGGGTACAATTCCGGTACCGTGGTTCTGGATCTTGTTTCTACCTGCAAAATAAATGGGTCAGCTCCACCGAAGTGAGACAAAGCCCTCACAGAATGCCAGCGTGAAGTTATGAAATAGAAATAGAAATGTTTTTCGTCTGGTGAGTGCAGGGATCCGGAGACCTTTATTCCTGGTGACGAGGTATTCCATCCCAGTCCTCAAGGGTGACAAATCATGTGCATTACGATTCCTTGTCAAGGATGAATGTAGATGTCATGGGCCGCAGGAATCATTTACCATCAGGTGAACTGTGCCCTTGTTTGTTACTTTCAAAGTAATAAAAAAAACCTCTTAAAACGTGGAGAATTTCCTTAGTAATACTCGTTCCACCCACGAGTTCAAGGACGGATGTCCCTACCTACGCTGTGTAACGGAAGGGCTATAGGAACGATTTTACAAACATTCGCGACTCTACCAGCGCTGGCTGCCCATCAGCAACCTATGAGAGACTGGAAAGTGAGCTCGATCACTCGATAATTTATTCTTCTCTAATCAGAATCTCTAGTACTACTTAAAGTAAACACACATAGATCCCAGAGTTAAAAATGTTTTTTTCGGCTGAGAATCGAACCATGAGCTTGTGAGTCAGCATCTAGTATATACCTACATACTGTGGCCACTAGGCTATGAGGCCGTTGATATTTTATATTTTATAGTAAAAAATGCTTTATTTAAATAAAATTATTAATATTTTATTTAAATTAAAATATTCTATTTAAATAAAAGAGAGGAAATTCAAGTAAAATTAAAATTGCTATACACAAGGTAACGAACTTTTTGTCCGCCATGACTAACACGTACAATAATTTAACTTGTTTTTGTAACATAAATATCGATGTTTTTATGGGTTGTTTTGATCATTCTCGTTCTTAAATAATCAATGTTTGCTGTAAATTGTAGTACAAAAAATTAAAAAGTAATGAAATAAAAGATTAAAATATATACGACGCGGTGACGTTGGGGTAGACGTAGAATTGGGGGATGAATTTAATATTTTTATGAGGTCTGCAAGAAGAAATAGATCATAGAAAAACGAAATGAGAGAGCAGACCTATTCCATGTAGGTCCAATCATTATATATATATATTTTAGTTAGTTTATTGTTATCACACAAAATAGCGTCTTAAGAGTTGATTAATTTTTTCATTAAATCGGTCAATTTTGATCACAAACTCTATTTCGCCCAGCCATCCAAAATTCGAAAATAAGGCCGCCTTCGTTACGAACAAACTTCATCCACTCATCTGCAAAATCAGTAAAATGTCCCTAAGGAATAAAATCCGCCTCTACACGTCCTGCTTAAGACCAATAATAGCTTGGTAAAATATGACGTTAGCATAGGCCATACTAGCGTCATATTTTTCCAAGCCGCCCCTTCAAGAATTAAATCAGACAATAAAAATTGATTCACTAGAATAGTAACCGGAGCAGAGTGCTATCAGCGTGATATAGATCTGCATAGTGACTCTATACTTTCTCACTGTACCGGACTACTTTCTAAGTCTTCCACAGCGCTCTCTCACTCAATCCCGCTAGTAGTGCCTATACCACGTTTTGCAATTCATGAACCGGAACCAAATCCGAATAGGAGTTGTAGGCCTCACCACCCCAACTTCTCTGGTGCACCGAGCACCAGTCCGATTGCATCGGGCACTATATCACACACTACGAACACAGCACGCTGACGACGCCTTCAAGCGCGGCGTAACCGCGAAAACACCGCGTACACAAAATACACCCGCGTTCCAGAGCGGTTCTCACCACTACCAGCTTCCGACCACAGGTAATGACCGTCCGAGGGTAGGTCCAAACCTAACCTTGGACGGTAAAAGTATCACCACCCATTCTCCACTCTGGAGTGAAAATACTCCATATAAATAATTTAAATCTTCCGTTTCTTAAGTAAGCGTAGTCACAGGAACGAATGTTTTAACGAGTAGCGTTTCATAGTACGTAAGAAACTCAAAATTTAACTAGTTCGTGGATTCCAGATCCGCGAGCACACAAGCTGTGGGCTAACAGCGCCATCATCAATAAGAATCCTGAAAAAAAAGAAGTTGACCTGTACACACCTTCGAAAATTGCATTCATTGTTTTGTCGAAACTTTGAATATTACACCTGTAGAAATTGCTTAAGTTGTTGCCCTGTTGCAACAAATACTTAGTCAGCCAGCCGACACTGCCCAGCTTCTTTTGAGCCAGAAAGGTAAATACGATAGTAGCCGCTTAGATAGATGTGCTGTACATAGCTTTGTAGATGTTGCATCACATCTCTACGCAAGGTCTATTTATCAAGCTGATCGGAAAGAACTTGGTCAGTGACGATTCGAGTTGATCTTATTTAGATGCGGTCAAAAGGAAATCGCTGAATTTCCCCTGCCCAAAAATGAAAATTAAGTATTCGATATGAGGGTGAGCTTGCGCTTTGTAAGGGGTGTTACCATTTCATGCCCACCTTGAAATACTATCTCGCTCTATTGCGTACACCAAGATATCCCAATTTAATCTTCTCTGCCAGGTGGCTGGGGAACTGAATTCGATATGTCAACGTCAACGGATTACGAGGCGAGACAACAAGGAGATACGACTCCTGATTTTGAGGTTAAAGAGTATTTTACGAGTGATGATTGAATTGACTGAGATTTAGTCGGCCCTAATTCGACAATTATTTTCAGATTTTGGACCTCTGGCACTCGTTGTCGTGTCCCAGAGAAATATTGTCGGGGTCGGTGTTCTCGTACTACGACCTTGAGGCTTCGTTGGGAGAAAACTGTTAATCCATTTGCATAATTTGTAAAAAACTTATAGAATAGAAACTTCGATAAAAACACTTCGTGCCGAACCTGATCGAAGGGCTTTGCTACAACTAGACCTGACCATTTTGTGGTATCGGGTTGACTAAAACCTTCTCTCATTAGTTTGGGACAACGCTTATAGAGTAAGAGTACCGGAAATGTCACCAAAGAATCCGCATTAACCTGTTAACACAATTGAGGCGACTCTATCGAAACCATTCGTAGAAGTACTTCACACGCGTACAGAGCTCTTCAGAGAGCGCAACAACGGCATGGAGCTACAGCGGGATAGACGGCGGCAAGTTGCCCTGGTTATCGGGAGTCCTTACTGTGGAATCTCGCCTATGACTCTGTCCTGCGAGTCAATCTCCCCGCTGGCATTAATGTCGTCTGCTACGCGGACGATACGAGTCGCCAGCGGGGGCTCGCTTTCCACCTCCTGATAAACTGGCGAACATGGACGCGAGGGTGTATCACCGGATTTGCGTCTTAAGCCAGAGGGGTGGTGGCGAGTCAGAGCAGGTGCTCCTGGCGGTGAAACGGCAGGAACGACGCATCGCATTTGTGACATTGCGCGCATGGCTCCGCGAGGAGCGGTATGACGGCGAATTGCTTCCAGTGTGGCGACAACGACCGAAACTCCGTATCGCACACGCTCGCTGCTTGCCCGGCATGGGAAGCCGAGTGGCAGGTCTTGGTCGGTCAAATCGTACGGAACCTATCCCTGCCAGCAGTCGTGTCGGCGATGCTGCGCAGGGAATAGGCGTGGAGGGCCGTAGCCCCTTCTGCGAGACCGTAATGGTCCGAAACGAGGCTGCCGAGTGGGATAGAGAGAGGACCGATCCTGCTCGGAGAAGGGCCGAAGCGGCGCTCGCGCGTCCCTTCACGGCTCTCCTTTCGGTGTTCCCCTACCGTAAACGGGGCCCTACGGGTCGCTGACGATCGGAGTGGGGGCTCCGACTGTCCAGTATTAGCGACCCGTGATAGTTCTGCAAGGATTCTGGGAGTATGACTCTTCACGCACGCCCCCGGGACAGGCTATCCCAACGAAGCGCAGAGGGGTTGCGGTTATGGCCGTTATACCGTGGAGAAATGCCCCACGGCGTAAAAAAAAAATTTATCGAGTCCAGCTGACCGCCTTTCCTTTGCGGTATAAGCTAGTGAGGCATACTCCCTACGCAGAGACGGAAACGATAGCAGACAATAATTGAAACCCCTTGTCGAGTGAACCAGAATGTACGTGTTCCGGCAGTAGGGCGAATTAGTTTCTCGCCGATTCTGTAATGTGCTGCTCGTCTTTGTCTGCAAGCAGAGTTATACTCCTATTTGATATTTTATTCCGGTATACGACCGTTTTACATGAAATATGTATAAATTTAAATTCACAAAAACATTCAGTTCACACAGACAAAATAACGAAACAAATACCATTTTTAATCATTCAAATCGAATTGAAGTCGCATCTACTATGTATTCTAGAATGGTACAATTTTTTTTGCAACGAACACATTGCTATTCTGATTGATGAGGGAACAATTTTCATAAATACATCATTTGTTTTATTATGATTTTGAAGGAAGCAAATTAAGATACATTTAAATAACATGTAGGTATAATTGAAAATCAAACGATGAACTACTATTGTAACAAAAGCTTTCTTATAAGCTTTCGAGAGGCCAACTTGGGAACTTTCCTTTTTATATATATTATACAACAGTTTAAAAAAAACAATTTTTATTAATCAAGCTTCATAGCTATTTTTTTGTATTTCTACACGGATGCGAATACTTGGCAATTCTTTAAAGCTGCTGCCAAACCAATATTATATACCTTATAAAAAGTCGTAGTTTATATTTTATGAATATGATAAAATATTACGTCAATAAACAAGCTGTCGGCCCACCTGAACGAAAACGGAAATTGCTATAGTTTTCATCTTAGGGATACACGAGTACATTATTTATCTGTTCCTGTACTTATTGTCTCAGTATCTGGAAAAAAGTAATACAGGATTTACTTGTGAATGTCATGTTTTCCGTGAATAGTTTTCACATATTATTAGCAAAGGCAAGTTTAGAAAATCTAAACAATATTACTTTGGAACTAAGAATAGTAATATTACTTAGTTTTTGTTATGTATAAACATATTCTCTCTTATTATACGAGCAGAGAGTTAATGATGGCAAGAGATAACTAAACAACGAAGATGCAATGTACCTACATAGGTGTTGCTGGTATCAGAGATCGACCGAATATAATTATTCGCTTTATAGCCATATTTCGGGACGGTTTTCACCAATTAGTATAGATTGGAGTGACGCTGTTGTGTTGTTGTTGAGTTTCTTGTGCCACTTCTTGTCCAGCGCCGACACAGTCCCAAGTTGTCGTAAATGTTGCTAATTTAGTTAATCCTTCAGAAGTGACTGACCGAGTCGAGGTTCGGCCCTCTCGTGCGCCCTCGAGCCAGACGCTTTCGCGAACCGGGGTAACGCTCCAAGTCGAGGCTCGCTCTCGGGATCCATTGTGCTGGTTACCCATTAATAAAGGTCTCAGCTGAGTGCCCTAAGCGCTCGGGCACCTTTCAACCTGGTGAATCTATAAAAGCCCTCGAACTAACGACGGATCCTTCAGCCATAAAAAACACCATATTTTTTTTCAATTGGCCAGTAAATGATCATTGTTACAAGTGGTATTTATTTTTTAACTTTCAACTGAAATATTTGGATAGTCCTAGCATACCTTTATAAAAAATATAATAAAATATGAGTAAGTACCATAATATCATCATTATTGTTAAGTATTTATAAGTAAATGCTTTTAAATTATGTAACATATTGGTTGGCTGTTGTAATTCATATAAGTAATTCGCATAATATTACTGACATAGTAACTAATATAATCACTGCATAATTAAATTTAATTTCATATAATAATATTATAGTAATTAATGATTTGAAATTGATATTTGTTATACAAAAAACAAAAACACGCATATTAAATAAAACACGGATATAAAAATAAAGAATATTGTTTGTGTATTTAAAATTATTTTCGCTTCTAGATACTAAATATATCTTAAACATCTAAAATCTGTATATACGACTATATAAATTTTGTTTTTCATTTCGAAACCACCACACTGGATAATAAATTTGCTACTTGATTTAATCAGGCGCTAGATATATTTAATACAACACATATTATTACACACATTATTATATTTAAACATATATTTAATAAAAGCTCAAAGTAAAACCACGTAATACGCCCACCTCACTCACTTCGTTGGCAACTCCTTCACCCTTCAGGCTACGTCTCTGGAACTCCTTACCCGAAGATATAAGAAGAGTATCAAATAAGCTCTCTTTTAAAAGGCTGGTACCTGAATACTTCTTTAAGACGTCTGATGCTAATTGATATGATAAATTACTCTTGTCATTGTTTGTTAATTATGTATTGCTTTTCGTTTGTATATATATATATATATATATATATAAATATATATACAAAATATTTATATCTTAAAACTTAAAGTTTTAAATATAATTTTTTTTTTCTTATTTGCAATCTAGGCACTACACCTACCACAATGTCTCTCCACGCCACGGGTTGACCGGTAAAGAATGTCTTAAGGCATTAAGTCCGCCCTTTGTATCCCTTTTTGTAAGGTGTGACCAATAAAGTTTAAAATAAATAAATAAATAAAATAATTTCAATTCTGTACGCTCACTGTACTTAATCGACTTGCTTGATTAACTCACACACCAGTTAACCTGAGTTATGGACTTATGAATTTTGACGAATTGCCATGATTATGAACTCAGTATCACAAAATACAATACAATAAGCATATCTATTCTTAATTTTGTGATATTGAAGGTTATAAGACAACCGAGGCACGTGGTGAATTATAAGTGATTCAATTTTTTTTCCTTATTACAAGTCAAGTGGTTCGACCAACATTATGGTCACAAGGACGTCCGCCCAGCAAGACTTGTTTGCTATGGCGGATTTAAAAATCCTTGAGAAAAAGAAATACAAATCTGCATATTCAACGAAACAAACGTCTTTACTGACGAGGTGTAATATCCTATTTATTCCTCTTAGTTCTTTATTATATAAAAATTATGAATACCTATATAAATGCGATGGGAACCTCTGTTATTATTATTACTCATCGATTTAAACCACCCTCGACTTTATACGTACTTAATTTTTAGGGAATATATCCCTATAAATATTTATTTATATTCTGAAATTAGATGAATTCTGTTTACAAGACATACTCTTTACAGGCAACAAAAATGTATGAGAGCACAGTGAAACGATAATTCGTGAGGTGAGTCCTTGTCGTTCCATAGAAAGCCTAGTACGCATCGGATATACAGTCACTGGTATCGATACTTTGTATCAAAGTATAAAAATGCGTTCGTAAATTCCATATTACAATACTACTTTAACTATCTATGTAAAAAAAGCTGCGCGAGAAGCTAAAAGATGAAATAAATTGTAATGGGTCGGAAAACAGTGTATGTCGAATTACGAGAGTTCTTCAGGCTTCAGTTGGATAAAAATGGAAAATAATAAAGCGGTCCTTACAAAAAAATCCAATATACGGTTACCTATAATCGAACATCTGGAACAAGTCAAGTTGGGTTCCAAGTCATCATAACAACTCTCTAATGGAATAAAGTTTCTAATGGACAACACATTGTTACTGTGCGTGTGGATTCCGAAACTGGGATGCCCCAATGCACTTCGTTTATTTAAATCACGTAAATTATCAGAGGGCTACCGTGAAAACAATGTAGTTCAAATTACTCTACTTCTACCAAACCAGAATGACAAATGGATTCCCAGCACCGGCGTCACTTCTGGTCAACTGGTAAATTTAACGCCACTAGTGCCGTTTATATAATCACGATTCTGATATCGTTGAATACCAAGATGTATAAAATAAATTGTATTAATCATATTTCACGATTTAACTTTTTCTAATTTAATTAGATGTTTACTCTTAACCTAACATACTTTCTTCTATTCACATAGACATACTATCAAAATTATAAGCAATTAAAATATATGTAATGGCACGATATAATTTTAAGACCGAGCAATATTTTGTACGCCGCATGTGAAAGTTAGAACAACTATGCCAACAAAATGTTTGATAAGTTTGCCGATATTCTATACTGTATTTTATAAAAGTAAAATGTGGACACTAACTTAAGATATTTTTTAAATTTCTGTTTAGTAAATTCAATTCCTTTATTAGTCGCGGGACTCATTCATATAAAAGATATACATATTGGCTATTTTGATTGTGAAACAATGTACATTATAATTTGACGCCTGGGAATTTTTTGATGCGATAAAAAACGAGGAAATCGTAACATAAAACCAATTATGTTCCGATTTCCTTGTACTTGTACCATAAGTACCAGTGGGACCTTCAAAATGTTATACCTATGTAAAAATTGTAGCGTGTATCTCAGCTTTTTGTCCTTATTGTTTATTAGTAAGCGCTTGTATACATATGTATTGAGAAGGTAACCTTTATATATTTATATTGTATATTTATAATAAAGTAAATAAGTAACAGTGTATCTTACTTCAAATATCCACAATTTGGATATATTAGGTGAATTAGACCAGTGGACTATAACTAGATTTCCACTTAATACTTGAAGAATAATGAAGGACCTGATAATCCAATACATTACATTGATGGGTTTAAGGGAGATTGAGGTTGAATTTTTTTTAAATATAATTACGCGATATTTTTCTTCTACGTTAATTGTCTTTTTAATTTGCAATTTTCAAGCTTAGTATCGCTTGGAATTAAAGCGAGAACTAGACGTTTTAGCCAAGTAGAGAAATAACTGTTATGTCGCCTGAAAACTTAGAACAGTAACCAGTGAGACAATTTTCATTTCAATTAAAGTTATAGGTATAATTGAGTACACACTTCGCCTTATAGTAAGTGATAACAAATAATTTTTCAATGTTAAATAATGTTCAGAGTTCATGGAGTAGCTTTTGGTTTACTTACAAATAATCTCAACTATTCATGAACTGCAATTATTATTAACTTATGTTATATTCGATAGAAATAGATTCAATAATTAATAATATACAATAAATTTATTATTAGCGGAACTATGTCGTATATTATTGAGTAATTATAACTACGTTCAAAGTTTCTAATTAATTGTATATAGTTTATAATTACTTTGTTGAAATTTCATTTCATGTGAACATTTTATCATATGAAATTAAAATTTAACAAAGTACAAATTTAATCATAATAACTGTCTTCAATAAAGGTGCTTATGTATTGTATTCGAGGTCATAAACGAATAACCAGTTCACGTGATTATTAGCGCCTTCTGCGGTCTATCATACACGCATTCATTCTTCCTAATGTATCATACCATTTTGTCATATCTGAGATATAAAATACCTCGTACCCTTGAAGTTTACCTATTTATTTTGTTCATATTGGTTTCATGCTAATATATCCAACGATATGGTCCTTCCCCGGTCGATCTGTATCTAATTTTGCTTTAGCTATTTTATAACTGAGGTATGTATACTTTGATAAACAGAGACATCTTAAGATAAATAATAACTAGGTCACTAGTTAAATGTCAATGTCTTGTTAACTAATGCTATGAACAAATGTCAATAATAAAATACGAATATATGATAAAAGTCAATAATAAGTATCTTAACAATAAAATATAGCCACCTATCTATAGCTATAATTTTGTTACTTCTGTCTTTAAATGACCTCCTAGATAATAATATGTATTTAACTGTAACGAGATAGTTTCGATGATACCTGTTTATTAATAATAAAGTAATGATATTTTTTTTTCATCCCTAATGGGAAAGGCAAAGGACTTTAGTCCATACAGCCAGGTCGTGTTCGTATGATGGTTGGTCTGAAACTCGGGTTATGGCACAATACTTTGACTCTAGAAATGTCATAGCCCGGGTGTCTATTAACTTTAATATTCATTGAAAATCTTTTAATTTATTTAGAATTATAATTATTTTTATGGATATTTACGGATATGATAAGTTTAATTTGAATTGAAGATAAAATAATGTTATAATTTAAACAAAATACAAAGTTTTATCTCATATCATTTTATGTACGATACATTTGTATAATAAATTAAAAATATATACTTATTCCTGGAGTGAATTCATGAAAATAATTTATAGTTATTCTATCGACATTACTTTGTTGCGTACTTTAATCTTATCATTCGCAACGATATGCATTTTGGTGGAGTACTCTCAAAAGACGCAATCCATTCTCCATTGCTTACTGTTTACTCTTAGTAATACAGGCGTCCGCAAGACGGTCTGACGGGCGTTCGTTTTAAGTTTCGTGATAAAACTTAAATCAACTATACGTCCTATACATTTGTTAAGGAGTAGAGCAGAATGAATTTACGTTACGTGTGTACATTTATGCTTGCGTCAGTTGTTAATATACATTATTTTGTGAATGGTGCAGTGTTGCATAAAGATGTTTATAGATTGGATATAGTTCATTACAATGACTTTCATGATAGGTAAGAAATGTGATTTTCTTTGATGTATATGGATTTTTTTAAAAATGATACAAATTAATATAGATACATTTTATATCGTTTTGCTGAACTATATTTAGTAGAGGCTGTTGCCGATCGGTGTATTTACGACTAAATATGACAATGAGTTATACGTTTGCCCATTTGAATATCCAACGTTAATATCTTGACGAAATTTGTGTATGTGAAAAAATGGTAGATTTGATTTTTATCCTCAAATATTTTTTTTAAAATGATCTGTTTCAATTTTAATTTATTACAATACTTAATGTGTGAAATTCTTAATTTTAATCTAATGTATTAATTTAATATAACATTTATATAAATGATTTGTTTACATGCTACATTCACGTAGTAGCTATAAAGTAGATTTAATATAGCATTAATAAGCTGACTAGATCAAAATAAAACCACGCCTAGTGAGTATAAAACCATCGAGGAGGAATCCTATCTTACTTTTAAGGGATGAAAATATATTCTAATGCAGATCATGATTTAGTTCTGATTGTGTGATTCCTAAGGTCTTTGAGAAACTAATTCATTCTCGACAATCATAATTCACATGCCTTGTTATCCCTGTGGACTAAGATGAAATGCCTCGTCACTAGTAGTGGTAATAAGGTCACAAAAAGTCCAATGAATCTGTTATCTAATAAAAAAAATTGTATTATTTTTTTTCTGCGTAAATCAAAGGTCGGACAAATGTATTAAGCAAAATTACGAATACGCATTACATGTTGAATTCATTTGCCAAATGTGGTTTTAGATTTATGGATATAAATAAAATACTTTTTATAAATACACAATCTCCTATGTCTACATAATTTTCACCTCGTATAAAGTTTAAAGATAACTTTATGATAAACTTTCACTGCATCAGTTTTACACTATTCAGAGAAGTGAAAGTTCTTTTGCTTTTACTTTTTAAATTAGACATCAACAGTTATTATTAACAGATAAATTAATGTTTTGCGTTAGCAATGTTGTGATTGCTGAATGTTGTGTGATGTAATGATAGACCATATTTGCGGTATTAATTTATAGTATAGAATTACATTATGAGGTAGTTAATGTTATCAAAACCTATTTTATATATACATATATATATGGTCTTGAACTCTTTTTTAAAATCAGAATATATGTTTAATGTAAGAAATACTGATAAAATAGATTGCTTACTCTAGATAAGTTTTTTCTCCTTCCGATTATTTGTCCTATATTTCTCTATTGACGAACTTTATCAACATTGGCCAATTTTCGTACTACGGCGTTAACGATATCTTTTGGTTATTATTATAACGTTTAATAAATGCGTGTCTTTTAGTGACCAGTGTCATGTTGCTAAATCACTAACCCTATCAGCTGGGACCACAATTTATGCAAGGCATTAGAGCAATTGTGTTGCAATTTTCCCGTCAACCTTACACTGTATCTCGATCCAAATTTGTTGCATCTACATAACAATAAGTTGGGAAACACGACAAGAGTGAGTTAGACTATATGTTAGTGTGAATATTGATGGCATTATCTACTATCAGAAGATATGGTTGTGACTGACCACGAGTCATATAGTCTCCGATCTACAATACATGCGTGTTTAAATTTTAGCACTACTGCTCTCTATCAGATGATAATTATTTATTAGTATTAGTGTTGCACTTTGTAGGATCACGTAGCAGTTATAAATTGGCTGTAATACTAGTAATAAATCCTAGAGAGGGATAACACTGGACCGACCAACGTCACCGATGCGCACACACCAACATTACACAATCCATGCACGTAAATTCAGCCACGCCACACCGCACTCGCCGACAAGCGCGACGTCGTCTTCCTCGCACAGCGGCTTACACGCGATTTAGTCGTGTTCTAGGCCGATTCTAGATATCGACCTGTCCTCCCTTTAGATAGCGATCTGAGACGTGGGCTCCTACCTCCATATGAGGGCCTTCGGATCGTATTATCAACCCCCTCTGTTGTCGTCGACGTTCTTCGTCCGCAAGGGTCGTCGTTGTCTCCCTACTCAGCGGGCCTCCACTCGTGATTCTAATTAGATAAAGCTGTAAAGGTCTCTGGACCAACAGCAATACTCAAGCAAACACACAAAACAAAAGGGAAAACACTGTCCCGAGAAGAACTGACAACATAATTTTCTGATAAGTAGAATACCGTGAGATATTATTAAAAAAAAATATATAACTTTAAATATTTATTACTGAAGTTAAAAATATCTGAAAAATCAGTAGGGTCAATCAAACGGACGTTTTGATTGTTCATGAAAGGTAAAAGATATAGAAAGATAGTCGATCGAAAGAATACGTATCGTAAATATGACAATCTAGAATGTGAGCAAAGCATCTATATTATATATGAGAACGCCTCATAAGCCAGTTCATTGTACTGCTTAAATTAATGCTGAAGGTAAAGAACAAGAGGAATTAAAAGAAATGGAAGAAACGAGAGAAGCATTAGATAAAGACATCATTGTCAAGGCTACTAGAGGACGTCTGGCGTTAAGTACACCGCCGCATAACTTCACTTTAAGTTAACAGTTTTCATCAAATAAAGGATAATACCAGACAATGCTGTTTCCCTTTCCGAAACCTACAGCTCGTAAGAATAGTATGATATATATTGAATTAATTTTAAACTGTTACTTAACCTTCGTCTTATCATGCATTATGTTCAGTAGAACTGTGTTGTAGATCTAGTGTTGTAATCTGTAACCCAATTATGTTAAGTCGTAGGGAATGTATTTCTTGTTATAAAGCACAGGTCTATGGACTCCGTATCGGAACTTGGTAAGAAACGTGGGTATGCCACGAATTGGCAAGATGTTTTTCTTTCTCACCTTAGAGCATAGTAAATCATCACTTAAAACTCCATTAGTGCCGACTCCGGAGATTGATTTAAAAAGTTAACGTCTGAACACTAACCACGCAAAATTTCCTTTAATTTTTTAGATATGAAGAGACTACAGTTTCGTATCCAGTATGTGACTCAAATGACAACAACTGCCTTGGAGGATTTGCTCGGTTATATTATGAGGTCAATGCTCTATTGAAAGGAAGTGACAACTCTTTGTTACTTAATGCCGGCGACACTTTTCAAGGAACTTACTGGTATACTCTTTTGAAATGGAATATTACGCAGAAGTTTATCAATTTATTGCCAAACGATGTTCACGTAAGTAAAAAGAAATACATACATTCTAAGTAAATATACAACCAACAAAATGCGGTATTTGCACATACAATTTAGCAGCTTAGAATATTTCAATTCGTTCGCCAATACACGTATAAATATATATATATATTACGTACAGTAGGCACGTACTCAGAAATTACTTATTTCGGTGGCTATTAAACATATACTGTTGTCAAATAAAGATAAAAGAACATTTAGACGTTATAAGCAATTTTATAGGTCATCCTTCGTAATTTATGAAAATCCGGGCTGTAGTTATCTGATGCAGCATGAGCAAAGCTAGTCGCCATTTTAATACACCTTTCATTCAATCATATTTATCACAG
Organism: Teinopalpus imperialis; assembly: GCA_029286865.1. Classification (NCBI taxonomy): domain Eukaryota; kingdom Metazoa; phylum Arthropoda; class Insecta; order Lepidoptera; family Papilionidae; genus Teinopalpus; species Teinopalpus imperialis. Next base: position 5,247,977 of record JAGSMU010000030.1, on the reverse strand, counting down.
AATATCTAACTACTACTAACTAATAGTTAAGCGTCTTTGTGTTTCGTCTGGAAGGTAAAATAAACTGATGACCTTATTACCCATGTTATGCTTCCTTATCGAGGATGAATGCGTGGATGACTCGAATTGGTTACCATCAGGTAAACTGTGTGCTCGTTTGTCATGTCTATTATCATTAGAAAAGAATTCAATCTATTTTCAGTATCCCAATTAATATACTTTGTACTTGAAATAACGGATTTATCGCCAAAATTTTTGTAACACAAGTTTAGAACCAAGCTCAGAAGTCAAAGATTTTTGTAAAAAGTTAATCTGGAAATATACTTTATTATCCATCGACGTCAATTATTCTTCTTCTAATAATTATGTTAATCTTGTTTTTTCTCATATTTTATATCATATTTGTAAGTATATAAAATGCAAGTATATAAAACAATGACACTTTATAAGACATTTTTTAAGCGTCATTTAACAACCTGTTAACAACCAGATGTTCCAAAGTGTACTCGTATTCGCCTATTGTTCCATTGTGAATACATACGCACACGTACTAGCTCGCAACTTGGTGAAATAACATTATTCAATTAAACAATTAGATACATACTTTAAAAATAATTACAAATATATCTTAATTTTAATATATTTATTTGGTATTAATTTCCATAAAATTAAAATGAAAACAATAAATTACAAAGGGTAAATAGGGGTGCTAAATAGATTATATAATATTTATATCTATAATCTATTACATATATTATCAGTGATTTAAATTAGACACTACGTACACATAGAGTGAATCATTGCATTTGGGTGCTTTTAAAAAAAATACGCCGTTACTCGGAATAGTACAGTAGTATAGTAGTATATTCTTTCATATTTCATATTAAATATATATGAAAAATCATTTGTTACATGAAATTTGAAGGCAAAACATTGTAATGAAAAGAAAAGAAGGGCCGGGATAAGAATTTAGCACAGTGTTTGTTGACACACGATAAAAGTTAATGCTTTAGTAAAATAATATAAATAGATTTTATTAGTTATCGGTGGTAGAGCTACACTGCAGTTTATTTCTAACTGCAGAATGAATAGGTCAGCTCAAGTAGGAAGCTCGGGGTAGGACCTCGCCCTCACAGAATACAGGCGTCAAATAGCAGCATAACACTGCTGTGTTTCGTCTGGTGAGTTAAGGGATCCGGAGACCTTTATTGCTGGTGACGAGGCTGGATTCCATTTCAGTCCTCAAGGGTGACAACGCATCTGCATTATGATTCCTTGTCAAGGATGAATGTAGATGTCATGGGCCGCGGGATCCACTTAACCTCAGGTGAACTGTGTGCTCGTTTGCAACTCTCAATGTAATAATAATAAAAAAAAGTTCTTTTCATAAATTATATTTCATATGTAAGAACAAGTATATATTTCTATATAGGTATGAGGTATAATATTAACAATCTGGAAACTTTATTCTGTTTGTTTTATAGCTATAACATCCGTCTGCTTTCCTTAGCTAAAATTAATGCTTAAGGTAATTTTTTATAAATATTAAAATACTGTAATAGTTTTACCGTGTAATAACGCCTATATATGAAACATATGTGCATATTTTTTAACATTAATTACAGACTATTGGAAATCATGAATTTGATGATGGAATATCGGGCATAGCTCCGTACCTTGCGGCACTTCGGGCGCCAGTTGTGGTTGCCAATATTGATACAAGTGCAGTGCCCGCTCTAGATGGCTTATACAAACCACATATAATTCTTAAGAAAAAAGGAAGAAAAATCGGGATAATAGGCCTTATAACTCCTGAGACAAAGGTAAATAAATAAAAGTACAACTCCTAAGAGTTATAGAATAAGTTTGACTGGTTTTTATAATTTACTAGTTTCGTTTCAGACGTCATCGAATCCAGGAGATGTAAAGTTTTTAGACCCAATTATCACAGTTAAAAAAGAAGCCGAGTTGCTAACGGAAAAAGGCGTTGATATTATAATTGTTTTGTCACATTGTGGCCTCAAAGTCGATAAGTAGGTACATTGCAATTTTATAGTTTAAAACTCTCTTATGTAACAGCAATAAAACTTTCAATAATTTAACTTTTTAAATAAGTGAGATTTTTATACTAAAGATATTTTTTTTTTTTAATTTTGTGGACCCAGAAGTACCCTTTCGAAATAGCGGGGCCAACCAAAACAAGCACTTTAATGCTTTTGATGATAAATAATAATTACCTTTATTATATATTTATTATAGAACTATTAAAAAAAAATAATTTTCATGAAACTGGAATAAGAGAGAAACCTTAAAGAAAAAAGTTAATTTACAACATAATGAAATCGATCAATTTCATCCCCTCATATTTCTCACTTTGCTATATAAGGTCGACTTATAAGCAATTTAAATGCAAAGAAGGTAACTCTCTTCTATATTTTCCTATAAACTTGTCATGCCTACAGCGCATGGATGGATTTCTGAAAATTCATACAAAAAATTCTCATGTATTGCTAACAATGAGTATTTACTGTCATGAGTCTGTAAGATGTATCAAAATGGCCTTGCTTATAAACTTTGTATACTTTTGTAAAAACTCATGTAGAGAGTATAACAAAACTTGACAACACTAAACAAACGGGACACTAATAAATTTAACATGACAAAAATGTTAATAAATATTAATTGTAAGTGACTGTTTTCGGTCATTTGGATACGCTCACATGTAAGAAGATCTAGCAGTCCATCTCTTTCTGTGGAAATCATAAGAGACACCAGTTAAGAGGCGACTTTATTACTAAAAGTTATAGAAACATCTAGATTTTTAATGCATTTAAACTGACAATTAGATACCTACGTATCATCGCATATCAGTGAGAAAAAAGGAATCAATACTTGGATTAAAGTTTCAGTAATTTAACACAAACATTGCCTGTTAAGCGTTGCGATTAAAGCAAGCTTGTAGGATCTTTTCTATCGGGATAAATAATTCATCAATACCACTGCATAATTTTAATCTGCTTTGTTTAACATATTTATTTTTTATTTTGAAATTTTTTATCACTTCTTTTATATACTACTTGTTCTGCATGTTTTGTGAAAAAATCTAGAAATTTAGTAAGAAAAAGTATTATGGTATTTAATACATCTTCAATCTATTTTAAGACGTGCTATTTCTCAAATTATATTCTCACGTTTATAGAGTGCCGTGCCTAGCACAAGTATAATATATTTTTTTTTAGGACGATAGCAAAAACTGTAGGTGAGAATATTGATTTAATAGTCGGTGGACATTCACACAGCTTGCTTTGGAATGGAGAAGCCCCGAGTAAAGAGTACGTTTCAGGTCCATATCCAATTGTTATTAAGGCGACAGCGAAACCTGAACACAAGGTGAAGTTATTCGTAATTTACCATACCATATAGTGACGAATGAAATAAAATATACACAAATAATCCATCGTTTTGATTTATTAACTCAAAAAGGCTGGATGCTGGAACAGGAACCGAGTATTGTAGAGTGTAGCTAACATGCAGTATGTATTCGTGAATAAGCTTGATGCTTGTTACTTATACCTTTCAAACATCTATTATCTTAAGATAATTATTTAAATTAAGTCTCAGTAGTAATTTTTAATAAATAACTATTTTCAAATACTTGAAAAGTTTAAATTTTGTAGAATAAATTGCCACATTGGCTGGATCATAAACATAAATTGTGGCACTAACTTCCTTTCCCCAGGGTGCTGTAAAAGTTAGTTAAGGGACGCAAGGGTTTTTTATTTTATATATAGAACAGGCAGTGACAGGTTACAACCTGTCACTTCAATACAATATAGTTTATCTTTTGGTCTTTTAAACATCGTGAATAATGGTGTGACATATAAACGTTAGTTATCTATAAATTTATCAACAGGTTTTGGTTGTAACAGCTGCTGCATTTTCTAAATACTTAGGTAACATGACCGTGTTTTTTGATCGAAAAGGCGAACAAATAGATTTCTCTGCAACGCCTATATTTCTGAACCGGTCTATACCTGAAGGTTAGTATTATAAAAAATACATAGTGATTTGTTGTTAAATATCAGAATTTTCATAGTATATAATATCTTAGTGATTAGTCGGTCTCTTACTTGATATTTAGGACGTGAAATTGACCTAGTTTATGGTCAGGTGATAATAAAAATAATCTGTTGCTCAAATTTTACAGTAGACTGCTACCCTGCCTGATGCAAGATACCCAGTAAACAATCGCTAGGAATTTTGCAAGGGATATATATGATGCCAGGATAGCTGTGATGATTGTTTAATTTTTATATACCCGAACATTTAAGAGCCCTTGAGGCGTAAATATGTTAATAATAGCTTATTTCTTCTTATGCAACCTCGTTGCACATGCAATAATAATGTTGCAATTGAATCCACATTGAACATTCATATTATGTATTAAGTTTATATAAATAAAATAAAAATATATTTCTTTCAGATCCGGAAATGAAAGCACTCTTACAGCCATACACAGAAAAATTACATTCATTAGTTAGGGAAGTTGTGGGATACTCTAATGAAGATCTTTTGGCGCCTATGTGTGGTTCGCGAGAGTGCGCTGTTGGCAATTTAGTTTCAGATGCATTTAACAACGCTGTAAGTATAACAAAGATATGTCTATATACACACACACACATATATATATATATATATTTATATATTATATACATGTATATATATATATATATATATATGGGACCTGGGAACCTTTGCAAAACAACCACCTATGTGTATGTAGCCAGGTACACTGGCTACGCGGTCCTCAGTTTAAAAGCCGCCTACAGCTGTTTAAATAAGTAGCTACGTATGTGTTCGATCAATAAATTTATAATTTGATTAACCAAAGGATAAATTATAAATATAGGTATTTATTATGTTTCCATGGACGTTTAATTTCGTTTTTTTATTTCTAATATATAATTTCTTATTACAGACAAAAGAATTAAAGGTTTCGAACTTAACACATATAACCTTTATCTTGAGAAATATGATTCGAGGTTCATTGGCTAAAGGAGGTAACGTTTTCTTTCATTTTATTAAAGCATACTTTTGTCTTCAATTTTCATCATCAAACAGCGTTGAGGCCAGCAACGGCGATATGTTCTGTTTGTTACATCTGTTGGTTATACCATCAACTGCGCAATATAAATTATAGTAACAAGCATTCGTGCAAATATAAAGGTCTATAATGCATGCAGTAAGATCCAATAAGCTAACGTATGCAATGCCAATAACGTTGCATGATTTGATTATCGGGTATCTCGGGATAAGAAACCCAGCTATTTATGGTGCACAAATATTATCCTCAGGTGGCAATCAGGATCAAACTATAATATGGCGCCGTACTTATATTCGTGAGCACAAGCACAAAATTCCTCTTCCTTTACTTGAAATAACGATTGACGAAATTTTTCAGATGCATTAATAATTCACCTAGAACCTAATTAAGAGACAAAAAGGAAACAGTTTACTCTATCGTCGACCACTTTCATTGTCACATAAGACTTAGGTGAATGCTTTTGGTATTTGGTTACCAGTTTCTTCAGAGAACCATATGAAACAGATGCGTCTGACTATTTGACACTTGTATCTTAAAAAGGCGTAGTGCCTTTCGGTGAAATAATCTAGTCTATACCACATAACGTTTAGTAATGAATTAGGGTAATCGATCTATCAATGCCATAAGGTATTCGCATACATCTGATCTTTAAGCTTTACCATCTATCATCATATCATATCATTGTCATCATATAGTGAGACTTATCTGAACTGATAAAGAAATAGAAAAGAAAGTGGACATTTACCAATTTATGCAAACACTTTTTCTTCATATTCAATATTTACAAAATATAAAATATCATAAACACAAGTCACAAGTATGATGATAATTTTTTTTTTTACCAAAAGCTATTCGTGATTAGTTTCCAATAGTAAACTCTATCAGAAAAACCTTTTAATTATAAGTCGAGGGAAAAAAGATCTGAGAAATTATACTGGGTTTTTTTCAGAGATCACCAGAGGAGCAATTATTAATACCATGCCTTTTACTAATAAAGTTGTGACACTGGCTTTACCAGGCCGATACTTAATAGATATATTCAAGACTTGCATGACCAACTACTGGGTTGCCAAACCGTTTAGCGGACCATGGATGCCACAGGTTGCTGGTAGGTATTTTTTTTCTGAAATAAAGGGTGACAAATGAGCAAATAGTTAAACTGAGGACTGCAGCCTTTAAGCACCGTGAATGTTGGTGGCCTCTACAAAGATTCAAATTGTCCATACGTTAATGTCATACGAGAGACTAAATTGCCTCACTATTAGTAACTGGGTCTATGGGACATTCATCAGACAAAACACAGTTGCATTATGCAGCTATTTCGTGATGTGATTCTGTCCGAGACTGACTGTACTCTAGTCAATCCAACACATGCTGCAACTAGAAACAAGAGTAGCTCTACCATTTTATGAGCTAATTATAATAGAATGCGAATTTCGCGCATTAGTTACCTTAGAATAGTTGCTATAAAAGTTAAAAGCACTATGATATTTAATCATTCTCTATATATTTATGTATATATATATATATATATATATATATATATATATATATATTATATTATTGTTTTCAGTGATTGAGTCACAAGTATACATGTCAGCATTTATGTTATCTATGTATGCAAAAACTAACTAAACTTATCTTAAATTTTCAGGTATACGATTAACACTAAACTTGACTCAAGGCGTGGACATAGACGTTCTAGTAAAGGAAGGAAAAGAGTATCGAAATTTGGATTTCGATAGAAATTATCAAGTAACAACGTTAGGATTTTTAATTAGAAGTGGAAATGAATTTGAGGTAAATAGATATTATAGATTCAGCTTATAACAGATAATCGGATTTTCACGAAATATTTAGGTTCTTACTTTTGCTATGTTCTTATTTTGTTTTCGATTACCCAACGCATTATTTGTTTTATTTTCTATGTTGTGACACGCAATTCAATCGGAAATTGAATAGATCCAATTTGAATATTTCGTGTTTTTTTAGGTCCTGAAACGGTATGGGCGAAACATTCGTGTGATTGGGAAAGATACTGAAGTCCTAGAAAATTATATAAAGAAAGTATCTCCAATAAAACAAAGAATAGACAAAAGACTTATAGTGATAAATTAATATTAAAATATTACTTGCAATTTTATTATCTGGTGTTTACTACTTCATATTTTTCTTCTTTAAATATCCATTACATGAAACTGGGACAGCGATATTTAACATACATAAAATTTTATTATTTACATTTATTATTTTCGATTAAAAAAAAGCTATTTGCTTAGTTAACAACGCTAGACTTGCAACGACTGACTGGTAGAGGAAATATGCCGATTAAAAGGTTCACAAATTGAGCTTATGCAGGAGTATGCGCAAATTAATGTATATTACCTAAATAAAAATAAACTACATCCGCATAACATTCATAATAAACTAGAAAGGGCTTTACCACATCATCCTTCCTATTTTGCAGTCCGATGCCTTGGAATGAAAATATATATACCTAGAAATAAAATTTAACATTATTAGACAATGGGTATTATAACTGTAAATGAATTATGGATTAAATTTAATTGATTAGGTTATTGGTAAGGCTATAGATTACGAACGGAGATTTTATATTTCTTACATTTCATACACTATCAAATTTTCTTTCTGTACTTGTAATATTTTGGAATATATTATGAAAATATATTCAATGTTGAGACTTGTTAGTGTCAAATATTAAATTATCTTTGTCCATAGTTATAGTTTGTCCGAGGGAAATACTCGTAATGTCATTTTTAAATAATTTTATATTCGTAATATAATATATACGTGACAGATTTTATTATAGTAGTATATAAATTTAAGGAACAACAATTATAAATTCTTTATAATTATTGATAAAAAATAGTTATAAATATGTAGGTCCCATTGCTAACCACAGGAATTCTTTCTAAAGTTAGTATTTAATAATTGCTTGCCACGGGACTGAATGCAGCAGATTGGTGGATTTTACGTGTATCTAAAATATCTTGCTTATAAAATTTTAGACTTAAATTCTATTCCTCATATTTTCCATTGTCGTCGAGCGTAGGGTAATTCAGCATCAAAATTGCAATGAATATATACTATATATATATACTCATACATTGGTAATGGCAACGGTTATTGGACTTAGGTTACTTGTATATTATAAAATTAAACGCTGTACCCGCGGACACATATCTCCTGCACAGTTTATAGTAATCTAAACGAGACTAGGACATTCATCATTAAAACATATATTGCATACTATGTGAAATCTCTATAAGATGTCTACTAATCAACTTTTCTTAATTGAGAGCGATACTTTCTTTCTATAGAGACTGAACCTCCTAATATGAAAGTCAGGAATAATTCCGAAACAACAATGTGTCGGAAATTTTTGTACCGACAGTATATTGTATTCCAATTACATTTTTTTATGTATGTTTAATGTACAGAAATAGTCAAGACAAGTCGAACTCTTTTTTTTAATTTGAGAATCTTATTATTAATTTGTTAAAAATATTATTAACTTTTCTCACTCTGGTCCATAATTTATTACTGGCCATTAGTAATTCTAGATAGCAAAAATACTAAAATCACGTTTTAATATATTACATGATGTTATGTTTCTTTAAGGTTATGAGAAATCAGTATAGAAGTTTGTTTGTGTCATTGTCATTTTAATATATGCTCACCTAAATTTTTAAATGTTCAGTTACATTCTATTAAAGTTTTTCAGCCTGAGGAAATTGTTTCCAATGTTTGTCTATTAAGACAAACATATATTATCATATGTTTGTACACATATATTTCTATATTAAGACAAACATTTCTGCTTAAACATATATTTCTGCATAAATTTAAGTTGAATATAATATAGTTAGAATTTTAGCTCGCTTATAACAATAATTTTCCGTTTGTCAGTTTTTTTACCTATAACGTACGAATAATTACGTTAATATTTATGCCAAGTATATTCTGATAGCTTCACTTCACGTTTAGTATCTAATATTCTTACAATGAAACTTGTTTATCACTTGCTATTTGCATTCTTATTATTTTTAATTTAAATCCCAATGAACTTGCCAATGCGGAAATTAATGCACACGAAGTATAAGTTGCTACTATGATAGCACCAAGTCTTCAATTATAAGTTTGAACAAATCTACTGCATCTTCAACTTTAGATACCTCGTTAGAGAAATACGTTCGGTAAATTGGAAATGTGGTCACATAAACTGTTCTAATCTCCGTGAAGTTTCCGGAATGCGAACAAAACTTGCCATTTTCTCACACCGCTTGCTATATAATTCCCGTAAAAACAGACAGGCAAGTGTTGATGAAATTTATTATACACGGTATTATCAGATGAAGTTATATAAGAAGTTCCGAACATGGTTTGATTTTACAGAGTAAACAAGTACTTGTTGAATTCCCATTCAAATAAAGTAATATTTCAAAATTAACTAAAGTTGAAGTTGGTAAATAAGTGCTCGTCATCCCTAGGGCTGACAGCATTTGCGGAAGAAATGTATGTTAGCCATAAGCCAACGGTAAAGGATATCTTTTACCTTGGCAACGCTAAGCGAGAATGTATTCAGAAGGAGAAACTAGTGAATTTAAATAGCTAGTTTTAATTTTTAAAATTATGATCTGTGATTACATACATATACATTAGATGTTGCTTTTGCCTATATATTCAACATGCTCGACCACAAAAAACTATACAAAGTTTAAGACATCTGCAGAATACAGAATTCAGAAGCACAAGTGGAATATTGGGAACAATTGCGGTGCAGATATTTATCTGTGGGATCGTAAGTAAGTATAGGACCACCTTAATTAAAGTAGGAAAATAAAGTAAAACTAATAAAATATTAAATGTTTCATTAACCTCTTTAATCATCTAATAGAACATTGATTGACAAACAATATACTTCATAAGCGCAATGAAATATTGTCCATGCAAAAAAAGGCTATAGATAGCTAAACTGATTTTTCATCAAAAAATCCTCCTGTACATTTTATGACTTTTTTCACAAGTGTCGGCATACGGGCAAACAATATGTTAATGGTGTCTTGTGATATATTGTTCCAAATTTAGAATAAAGCATTCCACATTTCTTTTAGCGATGGACCACGATTACGGATGTTCTTATCAAGCTATTCCCACAAAAGTTCAATGGGATTGAGATCCGGGTTCTGAGGAGGCCAAATCATGTTTTTTAACACCCCTTGTGCCTCTTTCTCTTCTAAATATCTTCTACATAATTTTGAGCTATGCTTTGGACCATTATCTTGTTATAAATTAATCCATCTCCAATTAATCGCAACCCGGAAGAAACAGCATTTTTTCTAAAATGTTTTTGTACCTTTGTCAAAATTCCTTCAATTTTAATTAAATTGCCAGTTCCTTGGCTAGAGAAGCAACCCCAGACCATAATTGAGCCACCACTATGCTTGATTATTGGAACAACACAATCTGACATCATCTTTTCTTGGCCACTGCGTCGAACGTAAATTCTACCTTTTTAACCGAATATTTCAAACTTGGATTCATCGGTCCCAAGCACTTTTTTAAAATCTTCTTCAGTCCAATCTCGATGGGTAAGAGCCCACTGCATCCGTTTTTTCTTATTTTGTGGGCCAAGCAGAGGTTTTCGAACGGCAACGGGATCTTACAACTTCGCATCTCTCAGTCGCCGTTTTACTGTAGTCAATGATTAACTCGGTTTTTTTTACTTCATTTTGTTTACTTCAACGCGGATTTCTAGTCTCTAAGCGTCTATTTTGCTTGCTGGTAATAACAATGAAATTATCTTCACTAGATGTGGTAGCTCTCGGCTTTCCCGAGCATGGACGATCTTGAAAACTGCCTGTCTCCCTGTATCGAGTTATTGTGCCAGTAAAACAAGTCTTCGATAACTTCAGTTGTGAAGCAATCACACGTTCGGAGTTGTCTTCATTATGTAAAACAACGATAGCATAACGCACTTCACTGCTAATTTCTCGAGCTTTTCCCATTTTATGACGTCTTCACTGCAGAAACCACAAATTTAGACTAAATGAGATTATATGTGAACAAATCCAAGTAAACTCGGGTAATAATATGCCAGAAACACATGTTGACAGGAGCTAAATAATCCTAATTATTGACGATAAGACAATACGTAACAAAAGCAAAGTAATTATTATGAGGACATTATTAAAAAATTGTTACGACTCTACCACCTGGCTCTAGCGCAGCGTTTGTCGGTGTTTGAAAACAATAGATGTTTATTGTCCAATAACTTGAAAGTAAACAAAAGAATGACTTCTCTAAATATTCGATACAAACAATAGAATATGCAGACGTGCATTTATTTTATTTAACCTATGGGATTTTATTACAATTGTTTGATAATTATGTTGTTTATCTGCGGTCTTAAACTTTTGGCCGGCAGGGTAGTTGTAGTGGAATTAATACATTTTTTTAAAATGTTGTACTCAAAATCTCTCTTCGAAACTCGACTATCTTAAGGAATTATAAATATGATTAATTATTGTATTAAAATAAGTTTTATTTTTACGTAATACGTACGTTCCTGTTAAATAAAATATGCTGTGAAGATTATCTATTTTTCTACTTAGTTAACGATAATATACGATGAGAAAAAAGGTTAAGAAAACTGATAGGACAGTATGAAGAGATAGGTTTTATTACACATCCCTCATAAACTTAAACAAGCTCAAATACACATTTGGGCCACGGCAAAGGTGTTGTGTAAATTATTGTATAATATGCAAATATTTATTTATCTTATTTTACAACTATTTTGTAGACATCATTTTAACTTCGAAGGAGCACAACCAAGCGACTGTTTGTAAATTACAGCCTCTGCTTCTGCTGATCATTTAAAATCTAATGTGTATTTAATAATTTCATTCAGCTTTGTTCGCATGTCCTAAAGTTAGAAACTTGTATTGTATTTTATTTCAAACGGAGTCATTATAAACTTAAATTTATATATATATAACATATGTAGTTTTAATTCTTATTAAATTTTAATTACCGTTCATCAATGCATACAATCAGAAGCTGTGAGGTATAAGTAACAACCAGAAGCTGTAAATAATTTACCTCGGATTTCTCTTATGTCAAAAGAAATCATGAATTTACCATTCTCCAACGGAAATGCATGGCAGATAACGCTAGAACAATCTGCACAAGTATTTAAGCATAATTGGATTAGTTAACGGGAATCTTAGTAATGTTAACAGTATTGCAGGGATTATAAAAGAAGAACATATATCAAAGGTGTTTTGTTACTTTAACAAGTTAAGTTTTATAAACAATTTTGGAATCACTTCACGTAATTCATAAGAAAAAAATCTTAGTAAATGTTTCTTAAATTAAAAATAAAATATACTGTCTTTATTATATATCCTTCTGGTTTATATTGACGATGGTGTAAGCATCGTCGGGTCTAGATTTTTATTTCATCTGCTATAGTAACATAAATATTCGCGCACACACAGAGGCTCGCACTCGTTTCCTCTATTTTATTATTTCTGGGTTAACTTGTGAATAAGTTAAAATTTACGTCATGGTATTAGCCATAAGATCACCCTATGATATATTTTTTTACTTATTTTAATATTTACCGTAAAAATTAAAAAGAACAATGGGTGGCCTTCTCTACTTGTACACTAGTTACACCCGCGAGTCAGGGCGGTTCTCACCGGCCACTGCTTCCGATTGACAGAAAACAGGTGGCGTCCGTCAGACGCTAGGTCCTCACACCAAAACCTCGGACGGTCAATAGTCATCACCATCCATTCTCCACTCGGGAGAATCTCTCGATAGCTAGGGAACCGGCAACTTGGGTGGTTTTATCAGATAGGTACGAGGATAGAGCAGACCGACACGCTCATTTTATGAGCGCTTTGTGTAAGTAAGAGAATCACAAATAAGGAACACAAATAACCAGCTCAACGACCCCTCAGTTCCGTGAGCCCTGTGTCCGATGAAGCTGTAAGAGCCGCATAGGCTAACAGCATCAACAGAATCTAGGCTATCTAGGTACTACCTGTTAATAGTTTTATTTTATAAGCACAAGTGACAAGGGGGCATGATAATTTAATTCTTTTAATAGATAAAATGGTAGAAATTAATGACGATGTATGGTATATATTATAATATACTAGTATAATATAGCGGCAAATAGATGATATGTTTTGTATGGGGGATCGAAATCGATAATTCAATAAGGCATTCCATCTCATCCCTTAAAGGTGAAAACGCATCTGTATTTTGATGCCTCATTGCGGTTGCGTGTTTTGTTAAGTACTTATGATATGTGTGATAGATTATTATTTAAAGAAACGTTTAATGTTTCAATCTATCAGTTTATTGTTTAATTTGACAGTGGTAGAGCTACTCGTCAGTTTGTTTCTAGCTGCATAATTAATGGGTCAGCTCAACCGGGGTAGGCTCAACCACAGAATATCAGCGTAAAATAGCAACATAATATTGCGATGTTTCGTCTGATGAGTGCAGGAATCCGGAGACCTTTATTCCTGGTGACGAGGTATTCCATCCCAGTCCTCAAGGGTGACAAATCATGTGCATTACGATTCCTTGTCAAGGATGAATGTAGATGTCATGGGCCGCAGGAATCACTTACCATCAGGTGAACTGTGTGCTCGTTTGTTACTCTCAAAGTAATAACCTCTCTGATCTTACGACAATAGGCCACCGCTTAATAAAGTCCTCATTCACATTGCCAATTAGAAATATGAATAACTCCTTTGTAAACCGTAACAAACAGCTTTGTAATTGTTACGAAATGACAATAAATAAAAAAATAAATAATAGTTATATTGCGATGGAACCACTCGCAACCAGATATCAGAATTGATCTAACGAATTTAAAATGTATTTCTTACTTGACAATATATGATTGATCTAAAAAACTATCCTGGGCCTTTAACCTATTGAGGTAAGTAGTTTAAGTTAGTAAGAGGCAAAAGGTAATATTTTTATTTGTAATATTAACACTAGACGCCGCAAAACACATTTGATTTTGTGAAATATAGTGTAGTTCAACCCCTTTAATATTATGTAATTACTAAACTTTATTTCTTTCAACAACTCGAAGAAAAGTTGACTTGAAAAGTTTTCTTAAGTAGCACAATTGAAACGAAAGTTTGGGCAATTTCAAACTTTTGATGGATACTGGTCGGCGACTGAGACTGAGCGACAGGTGACGACTACGTAATTTTCGCATTAAAACTTTTGAGCTGATTACCACATTAAAAAAAAACAGATTAAATGATTTTCATTTCGAGCCAAAAGTTATTTGCTCATCTTTTATATAGGAATTAAAGTTAAGGTAATATACGAGACCTTCAACACCTTCGAAAATAAGTGATTTCTAAGGTCATAAATATCTATTTTCGTAGATCGTATAAGTAATGAACACATCCGTGGCAGCCTTGGAGTCCGTGCTATAGCAGATAAGCTGCAGGAAAGTCGTCTCCGATGGTATTGCCACATAAGCTGCAGGCCCACAGACTACTTCGGAAATAGAAGCCTAGACCTCATTGTATAAGGTCCAAGATCCCGTGGTAGGCCAAAGAAACGCTGGCTGGGCGTTGTGAAAGCGGACATGGTGGAGAACAATCTAACGAAAGAGGATGCCAAAGTGGAGAAGACTCTGTTGGAAAGCGAACCCTAGTAGTGGACCGGGAAAACGCTGGGCAGAAGAAGAAGAACCATATAAGCTAGTTTTTGACTACAATCCCACTTGTTCTAGCATTGGAAAGTAGAAACTCAACCTGTCATTCACCGAGGAGGTTTAAGCTGTGGCTAATCAAATCATAATATTGCAGATAATTTCCAGTATCAGCACGACTACCTGTACTGTGTTTAGGGTAGTGGTCCCACATGGACAAACTTCTGGCATTTTGGCAATATTCCAATTTTTAAGAAAAAACGATTTTGATACGTTTGACGAAAACAAATAAGTTAAAACATTTTTAACTTATTTGTTTTCGTCAAAGGTATCAGAATCGGACAATCGTAACAACTCGGCATGCGTTGGCAGCCTTAAGCAATACCGCTGGTATACCATGTAGTCTACTAACTTTAACCTATGGGTTTCTAGGACTACGTACGCCACTACACGATAAGTGGTTTTTATGAAACCAATTTAAAGGGTGGTCTCCTATAAATCGTTATTTGACACTCTAACGTCAATGTAAACGTCAAAGTAAATGAGTTAATAGGCAGCGAGGATGATAAATCTATAATAGTTATTGCGAGGACTCATAATACTCATACTCATAAGAACTCATAAGGCCAAATGATAATTACGTTGACACCCAAATAAAACAAAAAATTGTTGTACGAAATAGCTAATCTTAATAAAATAGGAAGACACAAAGTATATAATTTTATGAAGTGGGTAAGTAATATGATAATTATTACTTAGTTGGCTCTATGTGTTCGGGTGTATTGAACGAACGCCCCGTGTCTCTAACACTTTATCCAAACCTGCCTCCGATCTTAATGCATATATTGGACTGAGTACTACTAAGGCTTCCAATGGTGTGAAAGCGGCGATACGGCCGTATTTAGCTACGTTTCCACCGTAAAGATGACCATCTTTTACGTTCATCGTACGATTACGGATGATAATACGGAGTTGTTTTAACCATAGCTTTATTAACGTAAAAGTGAGGCAAAGTTTTGAGAATTTCATCATTAGGAATGTAAAACAATATTTTTAGTAAAAAATTAAGGTGTAAATTGCAGCTAGCTAGTGAAGTGTCCATTTGTTCCTTCGATTTACGAGATAGTATCCTATTGAATCTAAGAACAGAGACATATTGTAGTATCCAGACCGTGACTAGAGAGTGCAAGGGCAAATGTCGCACGGAGCGTTCAGGAATTTTTGTAATTCGTATTCCCGTAGCCAACGATAACAAGTCACGTACTCCCTGTATATTTCCTTTGGCGCATTACCACCTGGCTACACCTATCAATAAATTTCCAACGCGATGACTTTTGTCTTCATTTAATTTGTTTTATCTCCTGCTAGCAATGAAGGGTAGTTGATAAAAGTTTCCTACATGTTTCTTTATTCTTATCTATGATTCATGTCTGTCCTACTACATTGGACCTTACCCACTATAAACGCAAGAGTGCTTTTTAACAAATGTGAGCCACTATCGATTCTGGTTTACAGAAGGTATTGCGGCATGTTAAAATGAAGTGTTTTGCATAACCTCTAGGAGAAAGCATCCGACACGGCAACTACTGACTCATTCAGGGCCAAGTTTATACACGCAACGGCACTGTATAGATATACCTTCACGATTTCATTTGACATCTTGCCGGAATACTACTTGAGTCATTTAGTGGCATGGCTTTCTCTTAGCGTAACGTTGGAAGCTAACAAAAGCTAGCAACCGTAGTATAACTGTAGAGCCTCTACCATACCACGTTTAAAGTCTTATGAAAAACAAGCTCTAAATTAATTAGCTACAATGAGTTCATTTTATTAACTAGAACACTCATCGTTGATAATATTTAATTTGTACACCCTCATTCCTAATTCCATATAAAATATAAATTCAAATATTATGAAATTGTGAGTTGTAAAATTCTTGGCAGTGCTTTAACAGCAAATTTAAGTTTAAAATGTGTCAAATTTATTGGAAGATATGAGGATCGTCCACCGTATTTGTATGTAAATGATCTGAAACTCGCTAGGATACGATAAACTAAGATTTATGTGAGCGAAAGCTTTATCGGTTTTATATACCATAGTAAATTTCAATAAAAATAAAATGGTATTATAGAGATGACTAGAGATTTTTCACATATTTTTTTCAACTTTTATATCACTGGTCAAACTTCTTTGCGCAACCTCTGTCTAAGATTGAACCAAATTTTTTTGATATGTTTTTCCACAATTTAATCATTTTTTTTTTCTAAAATACAGAAATTCTTCGCTTTCGTCCTAGTTTATTATAATTAAAATCGTCCATCGGGACATCTTTTTTAATGCCAAATACTACATGTATGAGTAATAAAAGTAATTTTGATGAATTTATCCTATTTATTTTATCAGTCACATTGGATACAAAATTGTTTAGTGATACCTAAAACTGAAAGCCTCGACAGTCCTGCCACCTGCCCTAGGACGGGCTAGTCGCTGCTTCCAGCTTTAGAGTGTAATGGCTATCACCTGTGGAACCTCTGCAATTCCCATTCTCTTGGTGCGTTTCTCCTTAGGCTTAGAGTTCCGAATGAAATAAATGGTAGCAAGGAGTTCCGCTTCCAGATCCTATAGAGGTGATCCCCCTAAGATACACTACTAAACCAATATAACTTTGACAATGCTGGTATCACCTATACATCTCGATGTACATTAAAATTACACGGAACGTGACAATATCATAGAAAACGAGATAACGATGTACTAAATATTTTTCAAAATTCTAATATCTATGCTCCAATGTTTAAATCCATGATAGATACAGACACAGTTAAAGTCAATATACCTTAAAAATTAAGTACCTTTATGTATTCTTGAGCAAAGAAATAACCATAAAACCGTTTTTGTCCCTTAGAGATTCTTTGTTTTTCCAGCCTGATAAACAGGAGGTCTTTAGTGGCTTACTCAGGCGGTGATAATATTGTACTGTTTCGAAATTCATAATACCAATTTACAGAATAAAAAAATGACATCAAACAAAAACAAAGTATTCGTAAGGTAATTAATTACCTTACACGATCGCATCCATATTGTTTTGACACTTAAAGGTTTTAGGTTGACGATTACATGCACATACATGAATTAGTTTTAGGATAATTATTACATTTCAATTTTACTTTTGTCATGTTATTTTTGTCTATTTCATTATTAACGTATTGGGTAAAAAATTATTTATGACGTTTTTTAATAGACGCCGTTGCCGTAATTTTTACTACTACACTTATAAGATAAATTTTTGTACTAGGAATATTTTCTAGTATATAATAATAATTATTTATAATTCTTTAAAATATATTTATTCTCATTATGATGGTGTACCTTTAATATTCGTAAAAATAGCAAAGCATCTACTACAACAAAAATATGCTACAAAATACCCAACCAAGATAATCCAATGTCTTAAAGTAATATGATGTCTTACGAACTTTCAACCAGGCCGATTTTTGTGCGGTATGCGTAATCTGAGGAGAGGTCAAAAATATGACCATACTATTAACACGTGATACGAGTAGAGATTAAACCCAGCGAGTGACGTAGATATATAGATCTGGTAGCTAAATATGATGACGTCCTGCAAGATGTTCATATCTGTTGACAGGACATCTGGATAATTAACGAATTTCTTATATGTCCAATAATGTACCTAACATCCTGTTCTAACACGTGCGATAACATGTGTAAAAGAAAAGTTAATGTTTTGTTTGCTAAGATCATAAAGCCCGGTCAGTTCATAATTTTCGTAAGTAAATCTATATACTATTTCGTTATCTCTATCTCTAAGTCTCTCAAAGCAACCTTTCTCCATTTGTCCGCAACGTAGGTGACTCATCAAGATTATAGTTATACTAAATCCTTCTATCACAAGTACTAGCCTTGGGGCTCGTGGATTCTTTTTTCCGAATAGGAGATACTGATTCTATTGAGAGAGCACAGATTCTATCCAGAGCGCACACAACACATCCTGGTTTTGGTTTTCTCACTACCTTTCATCACAATAATACTACACTATTATTTCATAGACATGTGATGATAGCAGAGACAATGTTCGTTCGTTTAGTGTGAAATTTTCAGTGATCTGAACTTCGATTATTGCTGCCGTAAGTCTCAGACAATGGTTATTGCTCAGCAGACTTCAAGGGTTCTGGAACGTTCTAACCTTATCCAGCGCTTTTACTTTTAGGAAGACAACACACTCGTTTTAGCTTTGCCCATTTTTCAGCAAGCTATTCCGAAATCTTATCTCAGAAGGTTGGCATTATTTCTTTTGATGAAAGTTGAAAGCGAAAGAAAAATATAAAGTCCAAACACTGCCCCATTTCTACCATCAAACATTTTACATCAAGGCACACAATAGGTTTCAATTATTTTGTTCTGAATGTTATTCCTTACATTTGGAGGTAAGTTATGCGATGCAACGTTTCCGTTGTAATGATACAGATATGAAAACCGAGGTCTGGCATGGCACGGGCTGGCATCAATCGACCAAAAACCCAAAGTTTCTTATATAAAGGTGTTTGAAATTAACCGCAGTGGCAGTACTTTAGATTCAAGTTTCACCTCATTGAGTTACTGGAATGGTGGTATGAAAGGTGTGGAGTTTTTTTTTATAGTATAGGCGGCAAACGAGTATGCAGCCCACGCGATGGTAAGTGATCGCCGCCGCCCATGAACATCCGTCACACCAGAGGAGTCGCAAATGCGTTGTCGGCCTTTAAAGAAGGTGTAGGCTCTTTTCTTAAAGGTCCCTAAGTCGTATCGGTTCAGAAACACCGCTTGCGATAGCTGATTCCACTGTCTCCCTTCCAAACTTCGCTTTCAAATGTTGAATTCAACCTTCTCAATAACACACAGCCAATACTCGTATAAATTAAAAATATTAATAAAACCGAACACAATTTCTCTTTACACATTAGCAAGACGCGCGCGGTCACTATCATTTTTCAATTCGACCCATTCGATACAATGCTGCCATCTGTTAACCTTATAACCACAAACTACAATATAGCAAATAGACTCAAAACGAAGAAGAAAGATTGAGAGTTGGTTATATAACTAATCCTAACTGTTTTGAGTTTTGATAAAGAAATGAAGAGTTCGGTGTTAATAGGGAACTTTTATGTGTCGCGGATCCAGGGTTCGATTCCCAGCCGGTGAATATCACAAAATATTTATTTGTAGTATATGAGAGTGTATTGTATATATATCCTGTGTTCTTGACATCGCATCTGAACCTTTCTATGATCTCATAATGTCATAAGACTAGGGCAGTGAATATAACTGTTGAGTACGTATGTTTTTGGGTGAACGCATTTACAATCGGCACTATAATATGTGTTGATGGTATCTGGTAATAAGTGAAAGATGTCGCTGTAATGGAAATCGAACATTAAGACTTCATCATCATTCATAATGGGTGTAGAAAAATATAAAACTCTTATGTTTTACAAATGTTCAAATATTTTCGTTAAAGTTTTAATTATATCTGTTTTGAATATATTTATTATAAATTATTCAGTACATATTAATACAATCTAATATTTAAGAGTAAACCTGCTAGAGCAAATATATACGAATTAAATTGTAAATAGTAGGTTATCGTACAACATACTTCGTCCTTTTTTCCACGACGTTGAATATGCGTGAGATATTTCCATAAGTATAAATAAAAATATAAGTAAGCAAAATTAAGTAAGTTAAAGTAAGTACATATAAGTAGTAATAATAATTATATAAGTAAAAAGGAATAACTGAAAACTAAACTAAAAATGCTTCTTCGCACTTTAGGGAGTGATCCAAGATAGCAATATAATATTTGATGCACCAAATTCCGTCTCAATGTCTTGGTACGATGAAGTGTGTACAGTTAAATAAATAGTTATAACAAGAAATCTATATCGTAATCTATTCAGTAGTTGTATAAGTAATAAACACTTCAAACAATCTAAACTACTTGAATTTACATCCAACGACCTATATAGAATTTAAAAATATATTAGATATCAGATTTAAATAATCAGAGTTTTTTTTAACGTGTACACATGAGTCAAAGTCAGGTCTATTTTAAGTATAGAATATATAATGCTTGGTTTAATATGGAATAAACCACTATTGTTGATTTAGTTAAGGAAATATTTCTTAAAGTTATAATCAGGTTAGTAGTATTATATTATGGTTTGGAAATTGTTTTTTTTTTGCGTAATTCATGTGCACGTATAGAAATGACGTGACTTTTAAATTTATTCTATTCCAACCGTTTACTTAACTCAAAAGCCGCATCATATGAAAATACTCCAAGCTTCGCGGCATATCCTGATTCGTTTTGGCCTTATTTTCCGTTTTCCCTTCATAAATATTTGCCTTGCTCTCGACCGCGTTTCCTTTCATTAGCTGTTCTGAATTTTTTATTTAGTGTCTGTGTTCCGAACTTTGTTCACCTTTAATTGAAAGTGGTTAGTAAAGAACAGAAGTTAATTTACAACATACATCATCCACATTTTTTTATAGAAAAAATCTATAAAATGTATATATATATATATATATATATATATAAACACACGATAACACATATCTCCTTGTTGTAGGCCCCTCTCTCTTTCTGTTTTTGTCCTAACTGGTAATGCCGGGTAGCTAATGCCTGCATGGTTTTGTGATTACAGCCATACGTAGCTTTCAATGTAGTATGGAACTGTCACTCCAGTAGCCTCTTCGCAATTCCATGTACATCTTGTAATTGAATTGAAGCAGTTTAACATAAAATGAACGAAAAGGTTTGCAACTTTTAGAAAATTAATTCTGTTTAATGGTAATATTTTGCGACAGGTAAGGTCCAACAAATTTTCAAATAAATCTCTGAAATTCGTTACCATATTTTACCTTCGAATAGAATTAATTAATTAATGGACGAGAAAAATTTGCGGGCCTATTTCTTGTTTAATGGAACATTAAAATGTTATTGATAGATATTAGATATTATAAAAATAACATGTTCACAGTTTTATGTATGATCGTTTTTCCGATTGTTAATTAATTTTAGAAGAGATTAAGCATATTGTAATTGTTAGAGCAGTATTAGCTCAATGTTCGGGCTTTTGCTTTTAATTTAAGCGCACAAATTAATATATAGTCGTTTTTCATCAAAGAAAATGTATGTTATTTTCCCCTTGAAGAAAATTATTATACATTGATACCTAAAGAGGAATATTATAAATTAAAAAGTACTAAAAATAATGAAAAATTACATTTGACATAAACTAGATTTTTATTAATCATTTAACACGTACAATATCCATTCAGCCTCTCTTTCTTATACAAGGACTTGTTTACGCCTGTTGCTCTCGCTCTTCCATCATGGATGTTTCCGCCTAGTTAGTTACATTAATATAAATCTATTCTACTCTACAAAATATTTTTATCGTGCCACTTCGCCTAGCTTGAGTAAAACCTTCCACAACATGCACTTCACTTGCACAGCATAGCTAGAGGGCACTTTTTTCGGCAGATTTTTCCTTGACGCATGTACACTGCGGAGCTATCGATATATTTTTAATATTTACAGCTGCGCAGAAGGAAAATTATTTTACTATTAATCAGAAGAATACAACTGACTGATTGTTTATCGTGTCATATCATGGCTATGATAGATTGAAAATGTTGTTTTTTTTCCCTAAGAATTGCAACATAAATCGCATATTTAGCGTCGAGAAATATTAGTGTAACAAATTATGTTTTATAATTGGGGTAAACCAGCGTTCAGATACATTGAATCACATATTACTTTCGGCGCACCCTTGCCTAATCAGCGGAGCTCTATAAATTAGAACATTCAATCCTTTTCCAATTCAAAGTTATAATTTAATATCTTCATGAAACAAAATAAAAGCTTATATATATCAAAGGCCATCATTATTTAAGGTCTTTATTAGTACGACATTAAAGTATAATAAGAAAATACAAATTGAATATATAAATGTGTTAAGAAAGTTAAGGGAGCCGGTTTCCTTTTGAATTTCATTGCATTTAGAAAGGAAACCCATTAGTTTATTGAATTAAATAAAACTAATTTTACGTTACTTAATTTTTTATTTTTGTGGTACATAAGAGTACATATGGTATATATGAGAAGTGCGTAGGCAGAAACGCAGACGTGCACTAAAGGCATGGTGCGAGTGACTCCAGTATCCACGGATTTGCGAACTCTTGCCGAGCTTCGAATCCTGATTGCATTTGACGGGAGAACCGCACGTTACTTTGGAAACAGCACGATGGCTTGGACTCACAAGTACAATAGAATTTGCCGTATCTCGGTTGTCATGCTTTTATGGGTTTCTCTTTTTAAAATAGATTTTCACTGGCTGATATTTGTGGTGTCGGTGCTTCGTTGAATCTAAACATTATCGGGTGGACTGACAACGCAATTACACCACTGTGGCGTAAACCGAGGTTCCACGCAGCCTACGCTTGCCGAAAGCCTCGCGCAGGAGTTCGAGCGACGAATCTTGGCCCAGAGGATCCAGAATGACTTCTCTTCGCCAGTCGCAATACACGCTGGGCTGTGGGAAAAATGTAGTGGAGCGCTGTACTAACAACGGGGCAACAGACATCCCGGCCTGTCAGACCTTTAGACCCGGGCTTAGCCACCGCCTGTCTATATGGCGACTAAAACGGGATATGGAGTTCACGTACAATTAGAGTGGGACTTCTCCAGGAACGAAAATCCAACGGACAGCAACACGAAGACGGCGTCTATCACGATAACGATTTGACACGATATGACATATTTTATTTTAACAAAATATTGACAGAACAACAGTTGATGACCAAGAATCGTTTATTGAAATTTCAATTTATGGTGTATTGTGCATGTATAGATAAACTAGTGCTAAAAGTACTACGCGTATTTGTGTATTTAATTGAATGAAGTAATGGAAATAAATAAAAAATACTGTATGAGTTTCAATAAAACGATAAAATTTATATGCAAAGATTAAACAAAATCGGAAAAATTTAAATTCTCACTTTAGCAGATAGATATACCTGCGGTATGCAGATGTGAATTTGATATAGCACATACAAATTTAAGAAAATAATAAATATCATGAAAATTGTAAGAAGATTAAGAAAATTCCTACCATTTTTTGAATCAAATTTAAAGAAACATTAAAGCGAAATGGTTTAGACATAAGTATTGGTCCAAATCCATCCTTACAACACACTGTTGGAAAGTTTCACGATCTTTTGTGTAGTTTATTCAAAACAGAAAAATTAATCTTCCTTAGCGCCGTTAGCTTTGTAAGCCGAGACCATTTTATGGTCAAACTTTTATACTTAATATAAAACTTAAAAGTCCTGTTGAAATTTTTAAGCTTATACACGCGGTGAGCTTTATGAAAATGTCTATAATAATAATCACCTGCGATATAAATGTAAAAATGAAGATTTGTTGGTTTTATTTGAAGTCATCTTCGTGTCTTTCAATTTATTATCAGAACTGACTACCCATTGTATGAAAGAACATTACATTTCGATTTTCAATTTGATTGTATACTTTATAAGTATAATTATTTTTATATTATTTTTATAGATATTTTATTTTTATATTATTTTTTATATTATTTTTATATTTTTATATTATTTATATATATACTTTATAAGAGAAGGAGAATTGGCATTATTGCATCAATTTAAGTTATGTATAATAATATTAACTATATGTATATAATATATAACTTTTTTAAGTATAACTTAAATAAATATCCGATATAGAAGATCGAAAATAAACAATGCAACATTTCCACGTGTGGCAAGATATAACGCGATACTGGCATAATTTCTAAGCATCTGTATAATCTGGCTCTCTCACTTGACAATTTTATATTCATACTAAAATTGTGATGATACAAAAAAGAACATTGATCATTGAAGACACCATACGTAGTTAAATAACTTCACTTCAAAAAAAAAAATCACAGTTGTAATAGGCTCGTATTTAGCGCAACAACCAAATTATTTTACAATTTATTTTTAATATACAATTACAACCTCAAACAATTTAGGGTTACATGATAAATGAGTTAGGTACACATTAAAAATAAATAACTTACCACTTATATTAAGTGCAAAGTTTGATAAGTAGGGAACCGAATAAATATTTCAAAACAACGGAGGGGATGGAAGGCGCAGCGTAGCCCCGGAACGTGGTGCAGACATATTTTATCTGAGACTAAACAACATTTATACAGAATGCCTCATACACTTTTATTACATTTGAGAATGAAATAAACTACATATTTAAATTATTGACATTTTATCAATATATTAGTATAAATACCAATTATAATAATAATATTTAAAAATGTGAATCGTATTATTTTTGCATATATTTAATAATTACTCTATATATTTTATATAAATTTGTGTGTTCTTGTGTTTATAATTGTAATTAATTATTTTATTATTTCTACGATATATTTCAATGACTAAGTCTCTAGTTCTAGTATATTTTTGATTCATTTATTTTTAATTTTTTTACAAACGAGTCGTAGAATTATGATACTATACATATATATTACAGGACATATAAAATTTGTACTCCGTTAATGTAGTTAAATAGGTTCACTGCAGTAATTTGCAATTCAAATTTAAGGTACCGTCAAATAGTATTTTACTAGAATAAGATAAATCTTAATTCTGATTTCTGATAGTTGGATTGGAACATTCTTAAAGTGACTTCATTTTCATATTGGTTTTATGTTAATAATGTGATATTTTTTTAACAATTTATATACTCGTATAATATTTCAGCACCATCTACATATTTTGTAAGCAAGGTATATAATTATAAAATTCCTAATTAAAGCGATAATTTAAACGCATAGCTTACAAAAATAACCCCATGGATTGAAATTCTTAAAAATTCGGTAAGTAAAATTAAGTGCGATGAATCTCTTTTGGCTTGTGTTAACGAGTTTCTCTTTTTCAGATTTTATGCCAGTTGAAAAAAATGTCTGTATGATTAGACACTGACACTATAGGCCTAATAAATAATAATAATAAAGCCTTGGAAGCGCGCAGTTGGACTGCATGGGGCGCGAGTGGTGGTGCCACCTGCATCCAAGGTGAATTCATGGGACGAGATGAGTAATGATGTTACGTAGCTCCACTCTTCCCACCCTCTACGAGGGGGGCCGAGGAGTAACAAGAGTGCCGATATTACGCTGCGCGCTTTCTCTGTTGTACGCGGTTAGTCTTGTGGTGACAGACCTAATAGTATTGACAGTTGCCAGTATGCCAGATTTAGTGGGATCACGGGTATGCGCGAGAGAATTCCTGCGATCATGGCGTAATGCGAGTGCGCTTCAACATTAACCCTTGACCGCTAATATTAACCATTTATTTAGATGAAATAATATTTCCACGTACTCAAAGAAATCTCAACTGCGCTCCGCACAGAACTTATTAACTTTTATTGAGAGCAGAATTCTAAAGGGTCCAACATCAAATCACTATTAAGAACAATCAATCATTCTGTTATTAGGCGGCTTAGGCTTAGGACTATTCTTTTGATGGGAGGTCGGGGAGAAATCCAAATTAATTTATTAGGCACTAACGCCACATCACCCTTCAACACCATACTAACACTTATGCAGGTAGGTACATACTTACGTTATTAATCTTAGTATTACGTATTAGTGATAGAACTATTTTTGGAGCAGAGCATCGTAAATACCGACAGAGACAGGCTTTAATTTTCTTAGGTAAAGCGTATAGAACAGCACTGAAGCAATGCCAGAACTTGCATTCTAGTGTCGCGTGCTAATGTCACTAGACATAATACTAAAACTTATAATTTGTTTTCTATTTCAGTAAGGTAACAACTTCAAAAGAACTTCTACACTATTTAATACTATCAGAGTAGCAAAATTGGGATACGGCAAAGGCTTTTAAAAAGAAAAAATTACGCAAGATGTAAATATAATTAAAACAGATTTTTTTTTATTTTATTTATAATTTAATTAGAATAGAACTTTGTTATTATGATATAGAATATTCAATTGAATTGAATTTACTTCCGACCCGTATTGAGATTGAAGCGCAATAGACTGTTTCACTGGAAGGATTGAACAGCTCACTTAAAGCACCAGCAGTCTAAGGTGTAATTAGCTAAACCCCTAATATGCCTAGGGTACAACAGAAGCATTGATTGAACATAGATTATCTGAGAGACATCTCCTGTGCAATTTTGCACAGGTCACGGAAATTTGAAGGTTAAATTATTTTCATTTAAACTTTTTGATTCTTCTTCGAACTTCTTCGTTGTTTTTATCACATGCTTACATTATAGCTACATTGAAAAACAATATTAGATTCCGCTTTTTTAAAACAAACGAAAAACTACGAAATATTATTCAGACCTCGCGGTGACAAGGGCAAACTTCTACGCGTTCAGGACGTTTTGTAATTCCTATTATTGGAACCAACTATTACTAATTACTATCCGTGGTGCTTGGCAGGCAGCCATGCCCAAGTTGGTTAAATTCCCAACGCGATGACTTGCGATAGCTTTTGAATTTGTTTGTCTCCCGCCTTACAATCCGAAAACCCCTTTTTCTACATCTCTTTTTCTTCTTAATGATTAAATACTCTTGTAAACCATTTAATTAGATCTGGGTTTGAAAGAGTTACAGTGGTGGCTGGCTGGCTATATATTATATATTTGTAACTACTATATATCTGAAATATCAAAACAATCTTTGATAAACGTAGAAGCAGTTACATTTCAAATCAGATTTTAATATTAGGACCAACAAATACCGATTCGATACCGAAGTATTCATTTCGACTATTCTATGTTCGAACTGAATACTTCACGAAATTTTCAGATTTAATTAAATGACAAGGCAAATTTTGTCTTAGTATAACAAAAATAAAGTTTGAGAAATAATATTTTCTCGTGGATCGTTAAATAAGTAAAGATAGAACTAGAACATACTGGAAATAGAAATAAATTTTTATGTATATTACAAAGTTCATTTCATGCATTTATTTTTAAAAAATACAGTATTTAAAGGTGAACTTTCAAAATATATGTAATCTCAAACTGTTTAAATAACCACACTATTTTCAAACTAAATTTAATTAAACGTAAATATAATTGTCTATCTAAAGTTTAAACTTAACTCAACAAGAGAACTCAAACTGTTATAATGGAATAGCTATATATTAATGAGCTTAATGACAGTATTTTACAGAGCTACTTAAAATATATGTGTGATAGTGTTTTAAGCAGGCTGAACTGAAAAAAAAAAATCTTTTAGGCGACTGTTAGCGACCTGTATATTTTAACTGAATAGGATACATGAAATCGCTGTAAATATCGGGTATATTCATAAAGTTGTCCTCACTTTTACTTGATTACTTATCAATGCTAACTATGCAATCAGATGCTAGAAAAATGTTTTACAGCAATATTAGGGACTAGACGAGTTTCAACGGTCTTTAACACTTTGATAGGGTTAGAAGAATAACTAACCATCTCAACTAAAAAATGCATAATAAACATTTTTTGAAAAATATTCTAATCTACGGTTGACCTACTGGTCTACTTATTAGTTTTCGGCTCTTGAAACATTGTGATTATGTTAAAGACTGAATTGGCTTTTTGAACTAACTGTGTACACTCTAAGCTATGATAAATAAAACATGGTGGTGCACTGGTCTGTATGGTAAACCATAGCGTGATCTAGACGGGCGGTACAACGCCATCTAGTATGGTTGAAGGAAATACAACATAATTGCCACATAGGTATTATATTCTTTTTACTTTAACGTCAATCGTATACACATTATCTGTCTTTGAAATTATATACAACCGTTGAGATTTGATCACATTACGCAGGCAGAGAGGGTAGAGGGGGGTCGACAGCAGCCAGAAAAAAGCATTGAGAAAAAAGCTCTACCACAGTCAGAAATATTTGGGGAAAACTATTTTATATTTTAAAGTATTATGTCCCTTGCTGCATCATCCTGTGCAACTACATTTAGTCAGTTTTTTCAGCTTAAATGACAGATTTTTCTTTGAAAGGTGATAACGTTAAGTTAATAAGTTGTGGCCTTGGTGTGCTTGCTATATCTAAATGGAATAAACACATCTAGGTATTTTCTTAGTCCCTGTCGTACCAAACTCCTATATGGCAATTTTGGACTTTGTCGTTGTGGACAATGGCTTATTAAATTATTACAAAATATTTATACAAAATTTAGAATTTTCAGCTTGGAACACAATGACTGTTATATTTATTACTGCTAAGAACAATATATAATAGTAACAATAACGTAGAATTTAATCTGTTCGCAGTAGTCGAGGTTGTTATTATGGCATCATTCGCTCTGTTATTTTCGTCCCAAATTGAAATTTCGTTTTAAATCTAATTCAAAGTGAGATAATTAACTCTAACAGTAAAGTCATTTCCTTAAATATTTGGAATATTTAAGGAAACGACAAATGTTTATAGTTTACAAAGTTTCATTTATACAGAATATTGTTTTGTGACGTCTTAAAATTATATTAAAAAAATCATAATATTGCAGTTAAAAATAACTTATTTCTAGATTTAATTGTAATTTTACAAATTTTGTTAAGGCTTTCTTTATATTTCAAAACTTAATAATTGTCATGGAATTACGATTGTCACTTCTTTAAAGTATATTATGTAGTTGGATAATTAAAAATCGTAAGTTGACTGCAGGTAGTCTTCGTGCTGATCTAGAAATACCCTGACGGCCATAAGTTTAAGACACATAAACAACATAATTTTCCATCAATTGTAATACAATCCCATAGGATAAATAAAAGAAAAGCACATCTGCATATTCTATTGTTAGTATCGAATATTTAAGGAACTCATTCTTTTGTTTACTTTCAAGTTATTAGACAAACGCGCGCCAAGCCAGGTGGTAGAGTCGTAATAATATTTTTATAATGTCCTCATTACTAATTACATTGCTTTTGTTACGTATTGATCAATAATTAGGATTATTTAGCTCTTGAAAACACGTTTTTCTGACTTATTACTACCCGATTTTTCTTGGGTTGGTTCAGTGAAGACGTCATAAAATGGGAAACGCCCGAGAAATTAGTCTAGTGAAGATAATTGCGTTGTTGTTACCAGCAAATGAAATAGACGCTTAACAACACCAGAAATCCGCGTTGAAGTAAACAAAACCCGAGTTTAACATTTATCATTGAGTACAGCAAAACGGCGCTTGAGAGATGCGAAGTTGTATGGTCGCGTTGCCACTCGAAACCCTCTAACCCTCTAACCGCGAAGGCCGCAAAACAAGTAAAAACTGATGCAGTGGGCTCCTGTCGTCGAGATTGGACTGAAGAGTTTTAAAAAAAATGCTTTGGACCGATGAATCCAAGTTTGAACTATTCGGTTCAAAACGTAGAATTTACGTTCGACGCAGTGCCCAAGAAAAGATGATGTCAGATTGTGTAGTCACAACAATAAAGCATGGTGGTGGTTTCAATTATGGTCTGGGGTTGCTTCTCTAGCCAAGGAACTGGCGATTTGATTAAAATTGAAGGAATTTTGAAAAAGGAACAGTACAAAAACATATTAGAACAAAATGCCGTTTCTTCCGGGTTGCGATTAATAGGAGATGGATTCATTTTCCAACAAGATAATGATCCAAAGCATAGCTCAAAATGATGTAGAGGATACTTAGAATAGAAAGAGGCACAAGGGGAGTTAAAAAACATGGTTTGGCCTCCTCAGAGCCCGGATCTCAATCTCATTGAATTTTTGTGGGAAGAGCTTGATAGGAACGTCCGTAATCGTGGCCCATCCTCGCGAGAAATAATGTGGAATGCAATTAACAAATTGATTGCCCGTATGCCGAGATTTGTGAAAGTCATGAAATGTAAAGGAGGATTTTGTGAGGAAAAATCAGTTTAGCTAACTATAGCCTTTTTTGCATGGACTGTTAATATTTCTTTACGCTTTTACATTGATTGACAAACAATATACTTTATATTGTCAATCAATGTTCTATTAGATGATTAAATAGGTTAATTAAACATTTAATATTTTATTTGAGTTTTACTTTATTTTCCTACTTTAAATAAGGTGATCTTAAACTTTTGGCTTGCAGGTACGGCATCGCAAGTACACTACACTTAGCATAATAATTTAACATTTTCATTTCTACCAGGTAACAATCACAAGAAAATAACTAGGAAATTTTATCCTTATACAAGATGTCAACGAACTACATATATCAATTGGTAAACACTTTGGTGGTATCCGTGAATTAAAGGCCAAGACTTCCATAACGTATACTTGTACATATACGTTTAAGAAAGCATTGATTGGTCATAGATCACTGTACTACAAATTTTTTGAGAGGTTGTGGAAATTTTAAGAGTAAATTATTTACATTTAAAATTGTCCCATTGTGACTGTTTTAATTCTATATTCAATATGAATAAACAGCCCATCACATTCTATGGGCGTGCAAGCTGTGGTAATATTACGCAAAATAATATTAGATTTGCAAGTGACATCGGCTGTAATATATTTCAGGTTGTCTATCCTTCAGTATATTGGACACATAAATCCATTCTTCTTCTGCCTAACGATTTCCCGGCCTACTACCAGGGTCGGGTTTCCGACTGAGTCTTCTCCACTTTGCCCCGTCTTTGGCATCCTCTTTCGGAAGATTGTTCTCCACAATGTCCGTTTTCATATCTTTGTTCCAAAATATATCTGAGACAGTTTAAGTGACTCGCAAATGTCGCTGAATAATTAAGAGTAACACAAAGTTCACCAACACTTGTCCATCTGCTTTTATTCCGTAATTATCTTGCAAGCGATATGAGAACAAGGAAAGTTTTGTTGGTATTTAATTAATTATTATAATGTATGCTTGAAAATCTGTGAAAAGTACACAATTCTATCACTAGCACTCCAAGAAGATTGTTTCAATACTTTTTCATAAAATATACATAGAAAAATTAGTTGGAAGAGAAAGCGGAAATGAGCGTTGCAAATTTAATCTCAGATAGTTTATTTAAATTTAGTTTCAAAATTTTATTTATTATAAAATACTAGTAGTACACCTGTGTACCTTACACACAATTTTCACCTTGTGGTTACTGATGAATGTGGACCAGGACATCCAAATACATTCTCAAAAAAGATATAAGATAAGACACGCATATGTTGACACTTGAGTCCCCGACTCCCTACACTCATCATATTAAACACAACAGCGTTATGTGTTATTTCAAGGCATTCTGTTAGTTCTTGGTTCTTCCCCAGTAGAGCCGACCCGATTCTTTTACAGATAGAAATTAGTTGCAACGTGAGTCTACCACAATAAATATTCTATTTATAAAAACTTTAACAATAGAGTATAATAATTATGCCGTTTTTATCATTATTAACAAAATTTTAACCACAAATGTACTAAACAATTATGGTTGCGTATCCATTAGTTATTATATCATAGGCTTGTAAGAATCGACTATTGTTAATAAAAAGGCATTCTATTACCAAACATTTTCTATCGCACGTTTGTCAAATTCTGCACAAGTTAGTGTCGACTTTACCGCCTGAACTAGTTCACGTTTTCCTAACTAGTTAGGAGGAAATCAAGCTAATGTGTTCAAGACATTTCAGTGGTTTGTTAAAGGAACTTATGATAAAATATTTTTGTAAGTTTTTGTATTTTTATTAGTTGTATACAGTAGACAAAAGCTTAACATTTTAGTTCTCCTGCACGCGACTTACAAATAAAGCTCTTTTCTGTCTTGATTTTTTCTTACCAACTGAGAGACCGCCATTACCAGCGGCCACAATAAGTCTAATAGAATTTGTCTCTTTATGTGGTTTGGTTATCTGACTTTACTTTGAGCCAGAAAAACAAGAATGTCGTAAAAATATTTAAATTTTGTATCCTAAACATACATTTAAATACCTTTATATTTTAATTTGTCCACATTTTGCACCAGTTTGCTTAAATGCCTTAAAATATGGCGTATAATCCGATTACTTTGTTTAACAAGTTGATCGTTTTTAGCTTTTAATGAAAATACTTAATACCGTAGTCTTATTTAAGGCTGTGTAATAGAACACGTCTCTTATTTTCATTTAGATGAATTAATTATTGTTTATTTGAATGTTAGTTCATTTTTAACCCTAACCAAG
The DNA here is from genome assembly GCA_029286865.1 of Teinopalpus imperialis. NCBI lineage: Eukaryota > Metazoa > Arthropoda > Insecta > Lepidoptera > Papilionidae > Teinopalpus > Teinopalpus imperialis. Next base: position 5,214,892 of record JAGSMU010000030.1, on the reverse strand, counting down.
TAATGACTTTATTAATAAAACTTTTTTTTTTCTTTAGAAACTTATTCTTGATAAATAAAAAAAGTGCAATAAACAGTTATTTTGGTAAAATATATTCCAATTATATTAGATGATCGAGCAATGTTCGTGATGTTTTAAATATTAAATATTAATATAATATTTATTATATTAATATATATATATATATATATATATATATATATATATATATATAATTTTCTTTATACTTTCTTCAAGTGCTTGACCACAATCCCACCTGATGTTAAGTGAAAATGCAGTCCTGGATGGTAAGGCGCACTAGCTTAGTAAATGCTTATTCACTCTACGCTTGAAAACATCCACGTTGTAATCAGAGGAAAAGACAGACGTGGGTAAACTATTCCAGTCCTATGCAGTGCGAATAATGAAAGATGAAGCAAAGCGCTTCGTTCGGGTTTGAGGGATGTTCACAACAAAAGGATGAAATCCAACAGTGCGTTGTGAAGTACGATGGTGGAACGGGGATGGAGGAATTAGATCATGTAATTCCTGAGCACACTCTCCAAAACGCATTCTGTAAAACACTGAAAGGCTAGCCACCTTACGCCTGTGCTCAAGACTGAGCAGATTGGTTTTAGCTGCGTCACCAATTAGCCTCTTAGCCCGCCTTTCCACCGAGCTCAAAGCTGCGAGATGGCATTTAGCAGCGCCTGCCCAAATGTGACAACATTATTCTACACATGACCGGACTTTGATTTGCGTTAAAAAAGACTCCTGAGGAACTCCGGACTCAGCATTGATCGCCATTGTCTCAGACGAGCAGTCGTTTACGACTACTCGCAGAGACCGCTCCTTTAGGAAGTTAGCTGTCCAGGTTATCAAGCTAGGATTGATGCCATACGCTGGAAGCTTGCTGATAAGGCTATCGTACCTGACACTGTCAAAGGCCTTCGAAATATCAAGTGAGACAGCTAGTGCTTCACCGTTGTTCTCGAGAGCCTCACAAGAGATGAGTGGCGTGCAATAGAAGATCGCCAGTTGACCGGTTTCGACGAAACCCGTACTGTCGGTCGCTAAGGATGTCATTATTTTCTAGGTATGCCACAGGGCGTGCATTCAATACCTATATGGATGGAATATATATAGGATCGGTACGACTACCTTTCTTGGGCATGGGTTGATTATTCGCGAGCTTCCAGTACAGGCGTGTTAAAACAGAAGACAACTCGGGAGCACAAGACTTGAGAACTATTGCTGGAATACCGTCAGGCCCATTGGTTTTGCTCACATCTAGACAGCGTAGCCTCTTGAGTACCTCTTTGTAGTAATAGTGATGTGTACCTCTGGCATAGAAGTATTACTATGAGTAAGGTAGGTGGAATATTATCGCCGGGGTCCAGACGAGAGCGTTGGGCAAAGAGATTTGCAAAGAGATCTGCTATCTCATTTGTCGTGTGGGCTAGAGAGCCGTCAGGCTTAACTAGCGGGGGCAGTGAGGACCGACAGAAGTTTGCCTCAATCGCTTTAGCAAGAGACCAAAACGCTCTACTACCAGTTGGCCGGGCAGAAAGTTTTGTACCAATATGTTTGATGCGATCAAGGCGAGCTTTCTGTAATTCCTTTTTATAGCACTTGGCGGATCGGTTAAAGGCTTTCTTCTTCGTTTTGGCACCAGGAGATTTGCGATTTCAAGCATCACCCCAGGATAAATATGCCGAATGCTTAAGCTTTTCAGCTTGGACGCACTCAGCGTTAAACCAGCTTTGCCACCAATGGGTACATCAGCGTGAGGAATAAAATATTCCATGGCTTGACTCACCACATCGGTTATAGCTTCTGCACATCTCGACGGGACTTTGGAAGAAAAGCATACCTGGCGCCATGTATAAGATGCAAAGAAGCGCCGCATCTCGTCCCTATCTATCTGCTAATTTGTAACGCCATACTTATTCGACGGACGCCACGAACATCGATATCCAGGGGAGAATGGGACGATTCAGATTTCACCAGACAGTGATCAGAAGTTCCCAATGGTGAGAAGACCTCGACAACGTATCTATCTGGATCAGAGTTCAACAGAAGGTCCAGGTAATTGGCTGTGTGGCCATCCACATCCGGCACCCTAGTTAGTGGCTTGCATTACTAGCTGAGAGAGGTAATGTGTTAGGGACAAGTTCCACGCCTTTTCCCCAGCATGATCGGTCTTATGGAATAGGAATAACCAATCCTGATGGCAGGCATTGAAGTGCCCTGGAAGGACTAGCTGGGCAGAAGGATACCGAAGTTGCGCCGCATCAGCGGCCTCTCTTAGATGTTCATACAACCGAGTAGTCTCTGGGTCACCGGTGTGCGAATGGTAGACACAACAATGGTAAAGGATCTTATCGGTGCCCGTATCTACCCATAATGTAGAAAAGGTGGGGTCTTCAATATGTTGAACCTTACTTTTATTGTTGGAATGTTTCATGTTGTGATAGAGTGAATAGAATGAAGGATGGTACTTGACCGAGGCATTGCGATGTGAACCCAACTTGGGATTGTAGAATCTGTACAAGTTGATCTGGAGACTGCGGGGACGCCGGAACCCCGTCAGAGATTGCCATCGGGTCCTCTCGTCCGGTCGCCAACCGGCACGATGGAGCCACCCTGGGATTTTTCGCAGCTGACGAGGCAGCCTTTTGCGAGTGGCTTTCTCGCTACTTGGGCCCACAACTATCTGCGGTGGGCCAGAATCGGAACGCGACATTAGTTATTTGGCGGTATGGTTTTGTCAGATGGGTGGTAACTGAAAGCCTGCAGCCGAAGCCTACCACCGAAATTTGTTGCTAGTTTAGCACTATCCAGGGGGCACGTGTAGGGTATCAAAATTCAAGTATTTCCTATGGACGCAAGCAACTTCACCCCCCATAATATATAATAAATACAATATAATATATAATAAATTGTATGGTAATAATAGAAATAAGATTATTTTTTAAACAAACTGCACCTCTATTCGTTAACACCGTGAAAATATCCTTTTCAACTTTACAAAGCTGTAGTATACAAGTTTTCATTATACTCCAAAAATTAGAATGTGATTAAATTAAATGTCAAGAAAACAGGAACTGTCCGTCGTTATTAAAGTGTTGAACTTATTCTTGACGCAGAAAGATTTCAAGTACATTAATTAATCGTACTGCTCATTACGGTCCAAAATTATAAGAAGTTAATTAAATTGAAGGATTTTTTTATTTAATAATCAATGAAACAGTTAAACTGCGAACATTACGTAAGAACCATCTGCCTTTGTATATACAAATATTGTTGTGGCAATATTTTTATTAAACTAATTATTAGCACATATTGTGATCGTTACAACTTAAATAATACAACAAAAACAGAGTTTGAGATGGTAAAGAGTCAAAACGCCTTTTTAAATTTGTAATGTAAGCTGTGGCCAGTTTATCGCTAACAAGTTTTATAAAAGATCATTGTAAAGTATGCTTTATAATAATATGCCTATATATAAACCTATACATTAACAGAACAGTTAACAAATATTTGGTTGTGTTAGTTTGTTCGAAATGGATATATTTATTTTCGATAACAATTCTGAGAAATCAATCAATCATACTATTACAATGCTTGTAACAAAATAAAAGTTAGAGAATGTTACGTCTATTGCTCATGGATATCATCAGAAATACTTTAGATGTTAGTAATACGATTTTAAAATGTCGTTACTTTTCATCGCGAATTTAAGAATTGTAATAAATCCTTTTCGCATAGTATTACGCATACGCATTTCAGTTCCCTAGCATATTTAAAAAATAGTATTAGTGCATCGAAAATCTTAGTCATAAAAAGTAGCACTTATCGGAATTTAGTAATTACTACTTTCACTATAGTTATTCCACTACTGAACTTGTTTATGTATGACTCTTTGTATTAAATCGACTTTTCATATAGATTATAGTTTTTCATTTATTTATTATGTAGGTTAGTTTTCATTTATAAATTCTTTTATGTGGTTAAATAAAAGATTATGTATAAAGAATAAAAAAATTGGCATGGTTATCAAATGAATGAATACTCTTCATTCAATAAACGGTTTGATTTTTAAGCAGATTAATATAACAATTTATGAAAGGATTGCAACTTTGAGAAAAAATCAATTCCATAACAAATCAAACCAAAAAATGTTTCCAAAAACAAACCATGTTTTTTAAAACCCCTTGTGCCTCTTTCTTTTCTAAATATCCTCTACATAATTTTGAGCTATACTTTGGATCATTATCTTATTGGAAAATGAATCCATCTCCAATTAATCGCAACCCGGAAGAAACGGCATTTAGTTCTAAAATATTTTTGTACTGCTAGAGAAGCAACTCCAGACCATAATTGAGCCACCACCATACTTGATTGTTGGGACTACACAATCTGACATCATCTTTTCTTGGGTACTGCGTCGAACGTAAATTCTACGTTTTGAACCGAATAGTTCAAACTTGGATTCATCGGTCCAAAGCTCTTTTTTATAATCTTCTTCAGTCCAATCTCGATGGAAAAAGCCCACTGCATCCGTTTTTTCTTGTTTTGCGGCCTTAACAGAGGTTTCCGAACGGCAACGTGACGATACAACTTCGCATCTCTCAGTCACCGTTTTACTGTAGTCATTGATAAAGGTTTATCAGGGGTTTTGTTTACTTCGACGCAGATTTCCGGTGCTGTTAAAAGTTTATTTCCCTTGCTGCTAACCACAATAAAATTATATTCACTAGACGTGGTAGCTCTCGGCCTTCCCGAACGTGGACAATCTTGAAAACTGCCTGTCTCCCTGTATCGAATTATTGTGCCATGAACACAAGTCTCACGTTAGGATTTGCCATTATGTTAGACACCGAGGGCAGAACGCACTTCACTGCTAATTTCTCGAGCTTTTCCAATTTAATGACGTCTTCACTGTGAGAAACCGCAAGTTTAGACTAAATGAGATTGTTTGTGAACAAACCGAAGTAAACTCGGGCATTAATAAGTCAGAAACACGTGTTTTCAGGAGCTAAATAATCCTAATTATTGACCAATAAGTAACAAAAGCTAAGTAATGAGAACATTATAAAAATATCATTACGACTCTACCACCTGGCTCTAGATCAGCGTTTGTCGGTGTTTGAAAACAATAGATGTTTATTTTCCAATAACTTGAAATTAAACAAAAGAATGACTTCTTTAAATATTCGATACTAACAATAGAATATGCAGATGTGCATTTCTTTTATTTATCCTATGGGATTTTATTACAATTGATGGATAATTATGTTGTTAATATGCGGTCTAAAATTTTTGGGCGGCAGGGTATTTCTTGTATTTAAATGTTTTTTTCCATACTTTACCATATTTTAATAGATACACTGATATCTTTATATTTTGTTTGTATAATACATATAAATGTTAATAATAAAAATGCATACAATTTATTTCTACCGCACGTATAGAATGTAGTCTACTGTATGACACTGAATAATTTATAAGGCTGAAAGTTTCAATTACAAAGGCCGCTCTTGTTAAATGTATCTTGCCCTAAATTAAATTATTAGCACATTACAATATGATATTTTAGTTTCAGTAACACCATAAATTAGATTTCGAATCCGGTTACTATTCTAATTATTGAGGATCAAGTGATGTGAAAAATCTCCGGACGAGACAAATAAAAAATAAAAAAAGCATACGCCGGTAACCAGCGTAGAACTGACTTACGTTTTTTCGTAGTAGAGCCACGTTGCGACCGGAAAATGGCAGAAGCATTAATGAGTCAGCTTGACTAGGGTCGGACCACGCCCTCACAGAATACCAGCGTGAAATAGCAGCATAACGCTGTTTCGCGTTGTATGGTGAGTGTTATCTAGGGCCCCAATAAGAGGTAAAGAAGCATTGCATTTCAGTCCTTAGGGGTAAAGGTCCATGCGCATAAAATCTTTGTTGAGGAAGGATACAGATGTTATGGACCGCAGTTATTAATTACCACCAGACAAAATGTTTTTTTGTTGAACACAACTAATATTATAATAAAAAAAACTTTATTCTAAATTTGAATAATCTATCTGAGATGATATTCGCTTTCTTACGCTTTTTCTTCTGTTCTATGCATTGTATCCGATTACCGAAAACCTTCTAGAATTTTTTGATCATTGTTTGTTTTTTTATTTATAACTTTTTATCTATAATCTTCTTTTTCAGATATATATGTAGTATATATCGACACCGACATTAACTCTGAGCTTGTTGCTATGTGGCGTGGTCAGAGTACCTGGTTCCTTTCCTAAGGGTCATGAGTTTGGGTCTGAGTATATTAAGTGCATTTCTAGCGTCAATGTTATATTTTACATCAGATCACTTTAAGTGGTAGAGTTACGCTGGCAGTTTGTTTCCAGGTGCAGAATGAATGCGTCACCTCGATCGGGGTAGGACCACGCCTTCACAGAAAGCCGGCGTAAAATAGCAGCATAATGCTGCTGTATTTCGTCGTGTGAGTGTAGGGATCCGAAGGCCTTTATTACTGGTAATTACTTGTTATGCTGGCATTCCACCTCAGTCCTCAAGGTTGATAACGAATCTCCATTATGATTCCTTATCAAGGATGAATGTAGATGTCATGGGCGGCAAGAATCATTTGCAATCAGGTGAACTGTGTGCTCGCTTGTTACTCTCAATGAAATTAAAAAAAATAACAAAGAAGGGAACAACAAGTGCGTTATTTAGCGTTTATGTGATTCCTTGCAACACTGTAATCAATTCTGTGCAATTGAACTCATCTAGTTATAGTAGTGATAAAACCGAAATAAAAACCTCATCTTCCGATGCAGTTGTTAAGTATGTATAGCGAACAGCGAAACGGACAGATAAAATTCTACAAACCATGAATTCACGTTCAGTGACCTATAAACAATTAATACCAGAGGGATTTAAAAAAAATTGCGGCTTTCTAATGATTCTTTTTATTTAATAAAAGTATGTATAATATTGTAGAACGTTCAGTTTGATGTAGCAAATATATTAATAAGAGGCTTTAACAGCTAAATAGTTTATATTATAATCATATAATCTCGTGTATCAATTAAAGTCCTTAATAATTTCCTTGCTCTCGACAATGTGTCCCCTTAGCTATTGTAAATTCTATATTCAGTGAATTTTCCAAATTTTATCCACCGGTAACCACAACATATATTATAACAATAATTTAATCAACATCAGCTTTCACTTCGCTAAAGAGAATTGGAATAGAAAGATATTCAACAGTGGTATAGCTACGCTGCAGTTTGTATCTAGCTGTAGAATGAATGGGCTAGCTCGACGGGGGAAAGTCCAAGCCGCAACAGAATACCAACGTGAAAGAAATAGCAGCATAATGCTGCTGTGTTTCACCTGGTGAGTGTAGAGATCCGGAGACCTTTATTACTGGTTAAAAAAACTGAGGCACTCCATCTCAGTCCTTTAGGGTGGTTCCTTATCAAGGATGAATATACGTAGATGTCATGGGCTGCAGGAAAGCTGTCACTTAAGATACGGTAAGCTGTATGCTCGTTTGTTAGTCACAATGGAATAAAAAAGAAAAAAGAGTTGTCCAATACATGGGGTATTGGACACTTGCCTTTTTTTCGGTTTACTATTAAAAAAAATTGTAGTCTTAGTATTTTATGAAATTAAGTTCAAATCGAGATCCTTGAGTTTATTCCATAATGTATTACCGGATCATGATGTGCATTGGATACAGATGTAGGCAAATGATTCATTGTACGAATTACTAAAAATGAAGTCATAGGTATAATATATACTCTAATTTTTCTATGTATGTTACATCGAGTGTGTGCCCACGCTGAAAGGTGTAGTGGGTATCGCAACAAACGACGCGAGGCTCACTCGTGCGATCAGTTCCATACGTTGCAGACATGTGCAGTATATTATTTAATGTTTAGAGTGTTGAATGTTTTCAGATTATTTTTTACTTAGGTATACAGCGTTATCATTTTTTTCTTACATTTTTCTATCGTAATTTATCTAACAGTCGGCTCTCTAAGAATTCAACAATGGAAGATATTATAAGTAATTTTGCTTAAGCGCAGTGTTGTAATTTTTTTTTCACCACAAACAAATCTGAGTCATTTGAAAAGGTAATGCGACGATTTTTTAATGTCATTACATGTGTAGTTTTAAATATTTATTTGTTTTTGTTAAAATTTGTAATATAAATAAATTGAAGAATATATATATAGAATTGAATAAATATAAAGAGTTAGATGACAATCACAGAAACATAGCGTCACGAATTCTGATGGGAGAACCATAGAAAATTAAAAATATATATGTTTTCTATTGTATTATGACGTGTATTATATCAAACCCAGTCTGATTATAAGAAAGACATATACCTAGTCCGGCCATAAGTTCTATTATATGCAATGTAATATTATTAAAATTTATTCCTACATATTTATTAGTCTCAGCAAAAAATAAAAAAAATATTCTGTTCGAAATGGCCACCTTTGGCTTTTATACAGGCCTTTAATCTGTTTGGCCACGAATCTACGGATTTACGCACTATTTCCAAGGGAAATTTCACCACTGCTTGCTCCAAAGATTTTTTAAGAGACTCAATGTCACCGTGTCGTTTAGAGCAGGCCATGTCCTCTAAAACTGACCATAATTTGAAGTCTAAAGGGATAGTACGATATACGCATATACGGCTGATACCAAGCTTTTGAAATGTCTGGAATACGACCGACGGCTCCATACTCACTTTGTGCCAGGCGATCACTGCAATCCTATTTTTTTAACACCCCAATATATATTGTAATTTGATAATGAACACGAAAAAATATGTGAAATGGCGCAAAATCGAAAGTTTTAAAATAATATACGTGTTCCAAATTCATAATAATTAAAAACTTGAAAAAAAGAAAAGTTTTTATGTAACAGTGTTTATGGCCAGACTAGTTATATATTAATAATATAGTTATATATATATATATATATATATATATATATATATATATATATATATATATATATATATATATAGAATATATTATTCTTGTGGAAAACGGCATGATGCGGAACCCTCTCCACATGATTTCATCACGTACCAACTTCAATCTGCTGCTTTCCATTTGGTAAATCCGGGTAACCAATTACTGATAACGCGGCATTCTATACCAGTTCTCAGGGGTGGCAACGCGTATTTATCTTGAATCTTTATTGAGGATAAATGTAGATGTCATAGGACGCAATCTTCACTTATTGTCGTGTGTGGTCGTTTATAAATACTATAAATATAATTACTCATACACGAGAGATCCCTGTCACGTTTCTTCTTACGTTACAAACAATGCATTGTCACTACTGAGTCATACTGTCACTGGTAACTTACTACTAACAAAATCGTGTAAATATTATGTCTTTCCTCGTTTGAATCGAACCATTCATGATGCAATTCAAATATGTAATGTACTAGTAATGTTAGTTAATTGTAGCCTTTTTAACGCCCCAGCTGAAAGTTAGTGCCGTGAAATAGCTTGATCAAGCTAAGTTTATCTAGTTCTCGGTATATCTATGGGTATCACTAAGTGCTGTTAGTTTAATAAAGCCGAAAGTATTCGAAATTACCACACAAGTGTCGAACATTTTACATTAAGAGCAGGTAAAATAACACTGGAATATTTGGACTAAGGAATTTCAATTTCACCTTTCGTCTAACAATTTCGCTTAAGCAGGAAAAAGACACGACGTTAATAAAATTCTTTAACTATGTTATATAAGGATGTGTATGTAATGTGTTGCAGTTAGATAAAACAGTGAAACATTATCTACAAAATATATCAATTATGTATCAACTTTATTGAATTTAAAATAACTTACTATTTACGAAAAGATATTAACAGCAGTCTTGAGACAAAGAGAAAAATATATATGTAAATAGACATATAGTATAAAATTTTACTAATTAAGAAAGGTTGGAATAGTAATTTGAGTTTACTTTTCGTACTCAAAGAGTATTTTATTAGTCATTATTCACTCAGAAGCTTAACTTTAGTTTCTGAAAGAGATTGCAAGAACCATTAATTGATTTCATTTACATATTGGATTTGAAATTCACAAAACTTTGTGAAAATTATAAAAATATTATTTTATTGTATTTTTTTTAATATAATATAATAAAATAATACTATTATTAAAAAAAAACAGCAATGAAACACCAAATCAAAAATAGCTGATGCTCCGATCAAAGAACGCCCGGGCGCAGCTTTGATACCGCGGAAATTATCAAAGTGCCCACCGCAAAAGGAGCGGTTTGTTTTGGCGGGATTGATTATTATGTTCAGTATTTTTAGTTTTTGAGTCAGTTTCGCCTGTGCGTTCGTTGATCCGAGCATCAGCTGTTTTGATTTTGTGTTTCATTTCTGGTTTTTTTAGTAAAGTAATGTATTTTTTATGAGACTATCGTTTCATTTAGCTGTACTAACACGATAGAGCGTAAATGCATTAGCATAGCAACGTTGTATTAACAACGTTTTAAAAATGTTTTTATTTTAATAAAATTGGATAAAAAATATTTTGTTCATTGAATCATTAATAATGTTAAGAGACATATTTGAAAGAAAAATAAACTCTTATACAGGCTTCTTTTTTGGAAAGAATGAATAATAAATGAAAAAACACATTAACAGTATTTAAGGATCATTCTTTGATAATTTCCCATGATGAAATAATTAGCGTCTTTTAATTGATTAACTGTATATTCCAAAACTGAATAATACGTTTTTTTACGATACCTTATTTCCAATAGATAATAAAGAGAAACGTTAACATGAAGTTTACTAACATCTTGTCTGTCTGTTTTACCGGGATAATGACTCAGGTGGTTTGACTACGTGGCAAGTTCTTTCGGAAAGTTAATGGTCAATAGAACAGTTTATTAACTATTATAATTTACCAAATCTATTTTTTTTGAAGAGTCACAAGTAGTTTAGGGTACGGTCTGCTAAACTTAAGGTCGTAAGTTCGAATCCGCCATTCGACTATTGTGATGATACGTGAACCATCTCCTAGCAGAAACATTTTCAGCTTAGCTGGAATGGTTAACCGGAATATTAGTAATGTTTATAGGAAAATTTAATTATAGCATGGACTAATTTTTACCTTTTAAATTATAATATAAACTCTGCTTTGTAGACTGTTAACGAGTTTCAAACGAGTTGAGAATAATAGAAAAAGAAAGGTGACACTAGATCTAGTAAGGAATGATATTGCAAAATACAATTCATCTTAAGATATACTAACTTATATCACAGAATTAAGTACTTTAATGAAATTTAAGCAAATGACTACGTATTATAACTCAGTGTAATATAATTTAATAATATTTTTCCATTAATTGAACTTTGTGTTGTGAGTATGAAATTTTGAGAAAAAGAAAAAAAAACACTCGATATTATATTTATAAAATTATAATTTCTATTTTTATAATTATGAGTTTAAATATATTTGTTACACTGATCACACACATTGTTAGTGTGGAACTCATCTTTCCTAGTCTTATAAGCATTGTAAGTAAGGTATTGTATTACAAAATGCCTAGTTTGTGATTCAAAATTTAGGGTTCTTTCTACTTTTACGTAGGTTTTTTTTATTTAATTCCACACAAGTTTTCGTTGAGTTTGCCGCGAAAGTTGTTCCCGATTTCCGAGGAGGAAATAAAGGAGCTAATGTGTTCAAGTCATATTGGCAATTCGTGAAAGAAACTTATGTTTGAGATACTTTTACGATACGCTTTTTATATGCTTAAACATATAGCATTCTGCGTGCCATATATTGATAATTAAACTTATTTCCTAGCTAATTCTTAGTATGCTGTTAAGTTAGAAAATAACTAAAGTCGTGCTGCGACTATGTTAAAAATGGCTGTAACGGGAATGGATCCACTCGACCAGGGAAAAAGATAATTCAAAGAAATATAGACTTTATGCGTTGTAATTTGAAAGCACAGGTCACCTGGTAGTAAGGGATTCCTATTGCTGGTAACCGACGATAACGTTATTTATCCTTGATGAGGAAGCATAACGCAGATGTGTTAAAATCTGAGAGACCCAAATGGATGCCCCATAAGCTTTCTAAGAGTTTCTTTAATTCAGGAAACATTACAACGCTAAGCTACTATTCGAGCCTACCTTTGCGTACGTTTATGGATATGGTGAGCACAAGAAATCGAAAATACTATTGCTGGTAACGATACATTCCATCTCAGTCCTAGACTGGCCTAAAATGTGCGTCTTAATTTCTTATGTAAAATCTAGGTGGCGGGCTATTGGCTAAATTGTTATCTTTTTTAATATATAAAGTACTAAAGTTTGGAATAAGGAATGTAGTACAAATGTTAAAAGCTTTGGAGGTTTTTGCTTTATTGGAATGGTTTGCCTATTCTGTAGCTGATTTAATAATAGATATGTATGATAAAGCCCAAATAAAATGTCTTTTAAAAATGCAATGTTTTAAGTTTTTCTTATTTATGTACCATTTCTTTTAAATTCCTTCAGATATATTTTTGTTTAAATACTATTTTTTTAACTGTACTTATTGATTGAATAATAATCATCAAAGTTAAAATGAAACACCCTAAATGTTTATTAACTACTATCACGACATTACAACGTAAAATAACGTCATAAAATACGATTCGCACAAAACGCCCCAACGCAGCTGCGCAATGGAACGGATGCGTGCGTATATAACGGCAACCGACCGCATTCCACCGTGGGCAAAAATGCGCGCATCATAGCACACACTCAATATAGTGAACACAACTTTCATGATCAATAATGACGGCCGGCGATTGCACCCGAGCGTACGAGATGACATTCATCCGGACGCGGCAGCAGTCGATCGCATGACTGCATTATACGGGATGTGCGCGGAGGAAACAATATTTCATCTTCCATGCAAATATGAACTTTAATTTTTATAATTATATAATTTAATTTTCTTTACCTACCTGTAAAAAGCGCGCTGAAGTTTGTTGTGAATTGTACGAGTTATCATTGCTGTTTTATTTGCCGTGACCGGAGATTCCATCTGTTCTTGTCACGCAGGCATGTGCATCTTGAATCTTAATTGCGGATAGATGTAGATGTTTATACGTCACAGTCATTGCTTTATTAGGTGGATAATTTGCTTGTGCTAGATTCATAAATATACTCAAATTGATATTTATACAATTTGTGGCATACAATACAATATATGTGTATCCCTTTTGTACCTTAACGGGATCAATTCAATTGTTCTCCTTGTAAAATAAACATTGTGAGAAAATTGTTTAAATAAAAAAAAGATCCGACTCAAGAAAATGTAATAATATAACATTTTAAGAGAAACGTAACCGTATGTTGAACCGTGGTCCATAACCGGATGCTGGCTATTATTCATTATAAGCGTATAAAGGTAAGCAGTCGTTAAGCAACAACGTATGTATACACATATATCGGTTGTTACTAAACTTTTATTTAAGTATTTTACAGTTTATTTATTTTTCAAACGAGCAATTTTACCGAATTTGAACGATTTAATCATGTCTTATTTTTTGCGTTATCTACAGCGCATACATGAAAACAATCTTAATTCGTAAATACATAAAGTCGAATCTGTTACATGCACCAAGTAAAGATGAACACATCAATTGTTAAAATTAACGGTTATCGTGTTATATGAAAAAAAACATTAACGGTGAAAACTAAACAATTACTAAATCAAAATAAAAACAAATACCAGAATTAAATGAAATGAATTAAATAATATCGTAACAAAATAAAATAAATCAAAATAAAATAATTACATAACATTTTAAAAATAAATTAAATAAAGACACAAGTTCACAGAATTGTGGGGTTGAAGGGGCAATAATAATTATAATAGTACCCTAGTAGACACTAAGAATAAGCCTTAAGTTAGTGTTTTAAGCTTTTACTCAATCTAAGTAAATTTAAATAAGCCAAATATTGGAATCTACTTTTTATTTCGCTGCACGCTTTAATTGGCAATTAAAAATACTCTTTCAATCTTACTCTTAAAATAACGTTTAATATTTTATATTACAAGACATATTTATTTTGTACGGTATCCAGAAATTTTAAATTTTAAACTGCTAGACTATACATTTCCGTCTAATGTGTAATATATATTAATTTTATAATTATAATATATATAAATTTATTCTATTTAGATTATTAAAACAAATTCAATTTCGCAAAATTATTAACAGGAAAATTAAACTTGGTATTTTAAATAATGCATCACAAGGCGCCACTCTGATTAAAACAAACATTAGCCGCGCTCGTTGTCACAAATTTCATACTACGAGTAAAATGTAGATCACCCAATGGAAATTAAAATAATTAAGTTTGCCTAAAATAAATGCTTCTTTTGAGGCGGCGTTTTTACCAAGGCCTACTTGGTGAGTAATGTCAAAAAAATGATATATCAAATAACAACGATAACAACAATAATAGAGCCACGCTGTAGCTAGTTTCTAGCTACATTAGAATGGGTTGCCTCGACCAGGGAAAGCCCACGCTATCACAGAATACTATGCGTTTTCGTATTCATATTTAGTTTGGTGAGTTTTGGAGGGTGGATGTAGATGTTATGGACCGCTCTTATCACTTACCATTAGATGAATTGTGTGCTGGTTTGTCATTTCTAATATTATTAAAATATAATAACAGTAAGGTGTATATTTTTCTCTCGAAAAGTCGAAATGACCTAATCCTGTCGTAATGGGAAAACACCATGGGTCCACGGATTTCAAGGGCGAGAAAACAATGGTAAAAGAGCATTAGTACATAGTTGAATAGTTTTTTATCTAGGTTATTATCTAGGTATACATGTGTAGCTCATGAAATGGAGAGAAAACAACATATTAGTCTCCAGATCGCTATCAGTATGACTATTATTAGTCCAAAACTGAACGTGAGAGTCGCTCTAAGACCTAACCTAACCTAAAAAATGTTTTGGCATAAATAGGTGTGTACCTTAATACTCATTTGAAACCTCAGTATAATTCTAATATATTTTATGATGATTTATGACATATTACAAAACCTTCCGAACTCTAACTTTCATGAAATAATTGAAAACAGTGTTAAATACAAGATTGAATGTTGCCTTAACTAAATTACTTTAACAAATTGAAGTATAACGATAAGGAAACGCCAACATTTAGTTGACTGTGGTCCCGTATGCGAAGGGGAGTTATTTGATGTTCTGATAAGTAAGGAAAGTGAATGTATACAAAAAGACACACTGTTTTGTAGTGATAGAGTGCGCTAACCCCAATACCCGCATATCTTTGGGGATAGGAATTTAATTTGAAGTTTATAAATAATTATTTAGAACAGTTTGATGAATAGCGTAAATAAATAATACTATAGATTTTCTGGGAATAATAGAAAATGAAAATTTATTTTTCATGTGCACATGTATAGGCGTCAGTCATATTGGATACACGTTAGTCCCGTTTTGTATTCACAGCCAACGGCAATTCTTGTGACACACAATTTATTTGTTTACAGAACGTGTATACAGATAAAGACAATTAGACGGGTGCACGGATATTGTAATTATTCTGTCTTTCACCATTTCCTCGATGTTATCGCTTAGTGTTAGGTCCTTGTGAAATTGGCGTTTTCTAGCCACTTTGATCTCAAATAATCCGGTGTTTGGTTAGAAATTCCAAATTCAAATGTATTTCAAATTTAGGCTTGTGTATTTGTGTTTGGAATTTAGTTTTTTTTTGCGCCATTTGTTTTTTCTTTGACATCCTTCTGTTAACAAAATGAAAAACTTGAAATATCGCGTTATTTACGAATATGAGTTCCACCATGGCACCAGCGCTGCAGAAACAGCTCAAAGGATTAATCATATGTATGGGGAACCTACTCTAAAAGAAAGCTCTTTATGTTTTGGTTCTAACATTTTCGTTCTGGAGACCTCCAAAACCAGCCTCGCGGACGGTCGGTGACCCAAGTTACGAAAGATCGTGGAAGCGGATCCATCGCAAACCACGTCAGAGCTAGCAGAAGGCTTCGATGTGAGTGACAAAACAAATTTTAATTCACTCGAAATAACTTAGAAAAGCGAAAAAGCTCGAGAAACGGGTACCGCGTGTATTGGGTGATGCACACCAACAAACACGTGCATGCAGCACTCAATGCATTACATTACTCAACCTGAGCGAATTTAGAATCGCATCATTATTTGTGATGAAAAATGGATACTGTACGCCAATGTGAAGCGCTCATTACAGTGCTTGAACCCAGAAGAATTGACCAAATCCTGTCCCAAGGGAAAATTGACTCAGAAAAAAGTACTAGTGAGTGTTTGGTGGGCCAGTGCTGGTGTCATATACTACAGCTTCCTAAAATCTGGCCAGGCGATTACGACAGATCTGTATTGTCACTCCCATACTACACGACAGACCGTCGCTAAATTTGAGGAGCCGCGATTCGAATGTCTCGAACATTTTTTTTACCACTTTTTTTGGAATTCGGACAAATTCATGCAAGAGAAAAAACTCATTTCCGATGAAAATGGCAAAAGTGCATAGATAATAATTATATATATTTCGATTGATTAAATATATAATTTCATAAAAAAAGATTTTTACTTTTTCCATATAATACGCTAATTTAATATGTAAGGACCTAATATAATATATATCTTATGTATCTTAATCTCAGCTTAACACAAAGGTAGACTAGTAGAGAATGTCTTTTGGCATTAAGTTCACCTTTTTGTACAATGTTTTTATTTTACTTGTGCAAATAAAAAATAAATAAATAATATGAAATCAGATTTTGAAAGGTAAAGTAGAGTGTATATTTTGATATGAAATGAACGCTCATTTCACCTGATAGTAAATGATGAGTGCGGCCTATTAACATCTAAATTCATCCTTCACAAATAATCAAGTTACACATGCGTAGTCAACTCTAAGATGGAATGCTTCGTTACCTGAAACACACGAACGTTATGCTACTTGTTTATTGCGGCCAATCCTCAGTCAAGACAACTCATTCAATCTTCTATTAGAGACTAGAAACTAGTTCGTGCGGCTTTACCACTGTTAGTAGCTCGTGTCTTTGTGCTAATACGAGTATCTATAGTAATATAATTATAATAAGAAGTTGGTGATTTTGAAACTAAGAGAACTAAGAGTATAAAATATAGTTTAGATCAGCTGTCAAGAATTACGTCTCGAAAAGAGAGCAATTTTAACATAAACAAGATAATTCCAAATTCCGTACAAATTTGTATATGTTAAATAATTTAAATCACAATTAATTCCCCACAGCTTGCAACTAATCCTACAACCAAAACCAATTAACTCGGCGACTCTCTTGTGAGAGAGTCATGGTGCATACATATACAATATGCATATGTTATTAAAGAGTAGAAATGAATATTTTTTTTTCTTTTTTAGTTAATAAAAAATCTAAGGTCTATCTGATATACATTTGTGAAATAAGAATAATTTGTCAACTGTTTGTAACTATCTTTAAAAAGGTGAATTAAATTATTAAATTTAATAAATTTAAGATTTATAAAATTTAAGGCCCATTAGCGTGTTTCTTCCATTATCCTGTAGGGAAAGCTTAGGATTTGGATTTACAAAAAATTCAAAGATTCAGTTGAGTAGATTCTTAACAAGCATTAACAATAGACATATTTTTCGTGTTCTTAGTGAACGAAAATTGGATGGGTTCTTTCTTAATCCTTTTTTTAAGCATTTATTGAAACGTAACTAACGCATAAAGGTTGAGAGGTGGGGAAACTTGGGCGAAGAGAGAGGAAATGAGAGAACTAATATGATATATGTTGCTAGACCCGATTTTGTAATCCTCTTTCTTATTTTTGTTTCCCTCACTTCCTGTCATTTTCCTGTTACTTATTTACTTACAAATTGAGGCGTATATCGCCAAAGAAAGTCTAAAAAGGAAACTGTCACGTGCACTGAAATACATGCTCTATTTTTAAATTTTGAATTGGAGAGAGAGAAGAAAATGAGAGCGATAAAATTTTATATATGTTTGAAATATTTCTCAAATAAAATAAAATAACGAACAGCTTATTTGTCAAGTCAATAGTATTAAAAATATTATAACAGAAATAATACTGATAAATAACACACTACATCCTCGATGGTGATACAGAAGAAGAGTTGAAGATGGAAAATTGACTGAGATGAAGACAGTCTATACACTTGGCACAACTTAGCATTGGCAAAGGCCATGATTAGTACGAGTAATAAGCTTTCGGGTTTCAACCACTTCCCATGGCAAACAACTCTACAGCAATACTCTGCTACGCTGTCATGTCATATATGTTCGTATATTTTTTTGTGCTACAGTCAGTTTGGATATACTTTTTTTTTTCTCTGTTCTTTTTTTAACTATATGTGCTTTATGAGCCAGTGCCAGTTAGTGGGATGCTTCTGTTCTTAATGATGATATTTCTTACTTAGTAACCTAATACTAAATCTAATTTAAACTATTTGGTCATTATCATTCATTCAATACATGTTCCAGGTACTATGAAAATAAAAATATACCGTATTCCATAATTCTTTATAAATAATATTTTTAATCACGAATTCAATACAAAAAAATTCTTATAAAAGAGCTCATTAGAAAAATCTGGCAAAAAACTTATCACCATGGTAATTCTAAATCTCCAAATCATAAAAGCAATACATTTATTTTTATATACAAAAAAAAACGTATATACTAGAAGATTTTGACGTCTGAGGCAGGAGTATACCATGTTCTTTTCTACTTTATGTGAAACGTGGCAATATAATTTTATTTACAATTTTTATACTTATGGAATTCCGTAAATTAACGCCTGATCCAATTTAGAACTGGAATTTGGACAACTGCGAGCTGGAGTTGAATGAGCTGTCAAATAAAATTTAATTAATTCATAAAATTGCAGTATAACTAATAGATGCAAAATACAGCAGGTATTGTCATACTCATACCGAGTGACTAAAACTGATAGCAATAACTTGAAAAGATTTCTTCTCCAGCGCCCGATGAAATCGCGATATCGTCTTTATTCCGTGGTGCAATATTATGATTGTTATCAAATGTCGTCTGCGCAGGATATATTAGAGTGCTGAAAGTGCAAAAATAAACACTTGTCGTTGTTCCCATACATGGTCTAAGGAAAACAAGTGCAGTAATATGGTAAGAACTTTCGGATACAGTTTCATGGACGTGGTCCAGATCCGAAACTAACAATGAACACAAATTTTGTAACTTGTCACGTAATCGAACCCTGAACTGGCTACCCATTCCATTGTGCACTATTTCTTAACCATATTTTAATAAGCACAAGTGACATATATAATTATGATGATGATGAATTATAAACGTTATCTAAAAGGTTTCTAAGACTGAAATGTAAAAGACGTAACTGTTACTTTAAACTTAGGTACATTTATATTTATAATGATTAAATTAATCACCTTATTCTGTTAAAGATATTATATCAAAATTAGAAACTATAGACTCAAAAAATATATAATAAATCTTCAAATAAATGTGAAAGACTCAAGTGTTACTTTAAACTAAGGTACATTTATATTTATAATGATTAAATTAATCACCTTATTCTGTTGAAGATATTATATTAAAATTACAAACTATAGATTCAAAATATATATGTAATAAATCTTCAAATAACGCACATGACTTACCGGTAAAATGTATTTATTGAATTAATACTAACATTTTTAGACTTAGCTTAGACTGATGGTAAGTGGTTTCTGTGAAATTGTACATATCTACTATAAGAATTGAAGGTGTCGCAACGTTGTTACCCCTATAGAACAGTAGCTCATCGCCCTAGTCCTTAGATATGAAACGCATATCGCTCATTGTTTACAATATTGAATGGATTTACTGATTTCTTATAACGCTAACTATCTATTTTCTAATAATTTTTCTACACTCCTATTTCTATATGCAGTTAGTGTTATTGAAAATAAACTATTATAAAATATTCTAGATTCCGGTAACGAATTATCATTGTATATTAATGCTTTTGTAAACAATGATGTTTTATACTTAATGGCCTGTGAGTTGTTTCCGTTGCGTGACAGTGATATTAAAACCAAACACTTGAATACTGAGCCACCAGGGCACGGCATCAAATTAAAATTCAGTAAAGTCGATATCCAATTTATCGTCAGATAGCTGAGTCTCGATAGTCATGCAAACGAGCTATATAGAGCACCAGAATCACGTACGTCTATCAGTCGTACTGGTATCACACCTTGAATAATTTAGTGCGTTATTAGGAAACGTATACTTCACCGAATCTTAAAAATCTACATATAATATAAGCAAAGGATTGTAAATAGGTTAACAGAGTACCTAGTGATTAGCAGGATCTAGATTCGGCTTTCCATTGCATTGTAGAGGTGTTTCGGAGTTATACATAGTACTAGCGGTAGCTGGTAAAAGCTAGAAGTACTGAGGACCGCTTTACAACTTATGTGGTCCAATACATCGCAGTATGCATAAGAACGCATTTGTATATTGATTTTAAATCGAGCATGAATGATAAGAAATGTATGTAGGTGTCATGGACCGCATTAGTCAAGGAATCAGGTGAATCATATACTTGTTTCTCAGTCGCAATATCAATAAATATCATAATAATAAAATTACAAAACTGTTTGGAACTACATCAATTCTTGGTTTTCCTGGCTTTATGCTCTGTGTGCGTAACAATTATACCGTTTGCCTAAAATTTAAACCTAACTTTGAGCTGGCGTAAGTGAACTGTAACCGAACCTTATAATGTTATGCCAACGGCAATGAATGGGAGACAAACACCTCAGTGATCATTATAGCTATGATAATAGTAACCAAATATATATATGTTATCTGCTTCTCCCACTACCCTCTTTCGTATTTTTGGAGAGAATTATCATGATATTCAAGATAAGTCACCATCCATAGGAAGTCACATGACTATTTTGACACTTCGATTATTCGTGAATTGTGATACCTAAAAGCCCTTGTGCTGCCATTGTGATACCGTTACGCTTCTACCACTTTACAACACTTTAAAACGTGATATCAATTTGTATCATAAAAGAAACTAGATTCATTGCATTTAAAATTTTACTACCGACGTTTACGAACTTTGAATGTTCTATTTTATTACCGTTTAGTGGTTATATACCTCATTCAATTTTATCTCTATAGATATCCGATATCGTAAAGATTCGGAGCGAATTGTGTAACTGGGATGTATTACCAGAGTTTATTTTATAGATCGAATAGAGACTTATTTACTTACTTACTTTACTTAATGCAAGTTTTGGGTTAGGCAGTATTAACAATTTTGTTTCACCGATTTGAAGCTGGCGGTAGTAAAACTAAATTGTGACCAGGAGGCGGAGTTATTAAATATTATTTTCGAATATTATTGAATATAATTTTCTTGCCTACCTAAATATTTTCCGTCTGTATAGTCTATTGCATTATAATTGTTAGCATTGGAACTTTCTTTAATCTAAGTTTGGATTGCAAACTATTAAATAGAACTTTCTTTATTTATAATGGTTTAAAGGTTATGGCGAGTTATTTTTTCATTTATTATATGATTTTTTTTAAATAAAATAATGTGATTATTTTACTTATTTAATCTTTTTTTATAAGCCACATAAAAAGTCAAACAAAGGCCGACTTAATGCTAAAAAGCGTTCTCTAACATTCAACCCCTGGAGTAGTGATAGATGAAACAGATGTTTCTATAACGACTAAATAAAATATTAAACTAAATCAACTTAAGAATATTGATAAACGCCAGTCGAATAGCGAACCTACGACCTTGTTTGTGCAGACCGTACCTAAACGTACAAGTGTAGATGCTTATTAATAATAAACTTTCTATAGTAATTCACGTAATAGTTTAACCTAGTCTGTGTTTTTAGGAAGCGGGTAATTTTAAATTAAGTTTATTTTTGATAAAACTAAATTTACACATTTATTTATAACTTTTTAATTCCTGAGCGCTTTAAAGCACTCAGGGGGACTAGGGTGTTTTGTCCTCCCCATTTCTCCCCGTGCCTATGAGTGCTAACTTAAGTGTAGCAGTCGTGTAAATATGAGAAATCGTTATACGTTTATTTCATATGAATACAGTACAACGCTGTCTAATGATATAATACATTTCTTTTGTAAATCAAATAATTTTATGTGAGTATAATTAAAAACTTTAAGCATTTATCATAATTGTGTCATTAGTCTCTGAACTATCGATTACTGACCGAGCCAAGGTTCGGCCCTCTCGGGCACCCTGGAGTCAGACGCTTTCGCCGAACAGAGTAACGGTCCAAGCCGTGGCTCCCTCTTGGGAGCCCTTGTGCTGGTTTACTCACTAATAGAGGTCTCGACTGAGCGCCATAAGCGCTCGATCACCTCTCAACCCGGCGAAACTGTAAAAGCCCTCGAGCTAACAGCGGCCATCAACACGAAAAAAAAGGATAGTGTATTGGTTTAAATTATTACTGGACATAAAACTTGGGTTCATCATTATGAGTCGAAGAAAGACTCCCTGCAATGGCATAACAAAAGTGCACTATTCCACAAGAAGTCTAAGTAAATAAGTCACAGTAGGATAAAACCATCTTCTGGGACTCCTATTAATTAATCACAAAGATAAACGTATTTCTATAATCCGAATCTATATCCGAAGAGCACCAAGAGAAACATTAATTTCAGAGCAGTTGAAAGAATTCTAGCGATGAAGAAGTTAAAGACGCATTTTCAGACAATTACAAAAAAAAAATTATGAAGGCACTTTATTAAGCTTCTTATATATAATAAGCTAATTGAAAAGTCTGAAAATGTATTCGTCCCTCAGAAAGTACAAATAATTTCAGTATTTTATTTACACTCCTTGTGCTTCATTCTACAAATATCCCTCGTACCTACTGTATCTAAGAGTGGAAAATATATACAACCCCGAGTCAGTTACATTCGCGCGCAGGGTAAATGCTCTCCATCGGGAACCCTTTTTCTGACTGCCAGTGAAATACAACTTATATAGTACATCGTATTTAATATATTAGCGAAATAGTGTCATGTTCTCACACATGCAACGCTATCCTGGGATGGTATGCAACTTAGAGGAAAATTGGCGCTAAGACGCACGAATGCAAAATAAACACTGACTATGTTACGAATAACATAAATCTTTTATATGCATTTTATACTCTAGATTTATAGTAAATAAACATCTACATCTCAAAACAAAATAGACTACTTGGATTTTATCTTACGATTTTATAGATCGTGTTATGTCGTGAAAATGAATATATCAAATAGTTCTAAAAAAGAACAATAATTAATTTCTTCGTATAAAAAGTAATTAATTGTTTTTTCCTCCCATGTTAAAACACAGCCATGGCCTTTTTCAGAATAGTACTAAAAATAATCGAGCGATCACAAGCCCTCTTTTGATTTGAACGAAAATAAGTTTTGATAGATGGATAGACCGAAAGACAAACAGATACGAGAGTGACCATAAGATATTCTTTTTATCAAGTATATTCATACTTTATTCGTCTTTACACCCCATTATTTTTAAAAGTTGTATAAATTGAAGAAAAATGACGTAGAATAGAATTTGAATTGTAATTTACTCCGTGTCACGTTGGTCTGACAAACACACAACCACATACATACAACTGTGTGTTAATTACACGATATACGTGCGTTAATTAATGTTGTTTATTAGTTTCAGTTTATGATACACGTGATAGAATCTGTCACGAATTGTACCGTAATACACGTACCGTTTTGTAGGTACGTCTAGTTTAGTTATATATAAATGTTTTCTAGAAATGTTCATTGATTTAAAAATGCGTAAGGCAAATTTCAAGACCCAATAAATGACACCGAAACTTGTCAGAGAATATTCAATTTGTATATACGAGTAAGCCTTACATTGAGCAAGGATTTATTAAATATTGTCTAGTAATCTAATCATATATATTTGCAATCAGTCAGATAATGGATTGGACCGCAGTGGGCCACTGTGCGATGGCTGACGCATTTTTAGCGTTAGTGGCAGCTTATCCCGGCATGCGACAGTATGCAAGCCATTGACGGGCACAATCGACTGTATGACCACGAGGTAACTTTTAGTATTCTTCTTTATCAGCTGGTTCTATGTCGTCGGTCCTCATTAACCGTGCAATCAGCACTCACCGTTGGTAGAAACCTCCTTATACGGCGGATGTAAGAAAACTAAAACATATCGGGCTAAGATGCATTTTTTATTGATTTGTAGCCATATACCAAGTAGATTCTGACGGACCGAGATTCAGTATATCATGCGGTTAAACCAATGGAACGATTTAAATGTGAGACTGTTCCCATCTCGATTGATGGTTTATTGCACAGCTACGCACCAGGAATACTTTTAATAGCGAATTGCGCATTCTGTGCAGAATCGGAATGATGGGGTGCTCTGATGACGAGGGGGCTCTGCTCTATCTTGGCTGCTTTATTACCAAGAAATAACACAGATATGTAATAGATTTTTTGTATAAAATATAAATAGTCACACAGATGTCATGATCTGTCCGTTTTTTATTTAATAAAACCCCCATGACCTCTGGAAAGTGCGTCCGTAAGTACATTTAACTCACGAAACGTCGATTATTCTATATTTACATTGTAACCGTTTATGGGTTAATAATCTTAAATATAATTAAACTTTTCGTAAGCTTGTATTGGGTAAGACTAGTTCTTTTGAGAAATTATTATTTGATAACCATATACTGTAAACTGTACGGGAACACTGGAAAATGATTTACTCTTATATGATGAGTATATACATAAAGTTTTAATAAGTTTGTTGTCATTTTTAAAAATCGACCTGTCCTTTTAGATAGCGATCCGAATCGACGTTTCGTACCTTCTTATGATGGGCCCTCGGATCGTATTATCGCCCCCCTCCGTTGTCGTCGACGTTCTTCGTCGTCCCGTCTTCGCAGCATCGTTGTTGTCGCCCTACTTAGCGGGCCTACAGCTCGCGAGTCTAATTAGATAAAGCTGTAGAGGTCTTTGGACTAACAGCAATACAACAAAAAAAATGTCTTATTTAAAAATAAAAACTATTAAAATGTGTATTTGGATTTTGCTAGCTAAGGGAAAAGAATTTCATTTATTCTAATACCTTTAGAACAAAGAGTTTATTTTAATAACTTTTTGTCTGAAGTGTTGAATTCTATTATTTTTTTATTTTATTGTGAAAGATACACCACCATTAACAATATCAATTTAAATTTTATATTCATATTATAAGTTTCCTAAATCTTAATGCTATTATTTATTAAAATAATATTGTAATTAAACTTGTAAAACAAATAAAAATTATAAACAATTTAACAAAAGGTGAATAAAAACTTAAATAGGTAATATATAAGTAATAGATATGTAATAATGTACAATTATTTCCTTTAACTTACATTCTGCATCATTAAAAATATCAATATCTCTATTTTTATTCAGGTCATTATATGAACGCATACATCGATTCAGAGGAACATACTTGCCTACATTAGGCCTGTTAGCCTATTTAATGGAACCTCACGTAAATTTTGGGATGCTTTTAAGAGTCAAAAAAAGCTCTGTGTAATGAAAATATAAAGGATACCGCAGGTATCTAGGTTCCTTTTAAACATAGCTGTCTACAAAATAACGAAGGAAACTATGCTTTGAACGGTTTTATTATGAGAGTGGTTGTGCCCGCTACTTCGTCCACTGGAATTTTAATACTGTTTAAAAGTTTCTTATGTACTAAAAGGGCTTCAAAGGCTTCCCTAAACTATTATTTATATGTCTAAATATTCAAATACTGTGTCTAATACACTTAACATCTGCGAGTGACAGTATGCCGTTGTTTTTCAGAGTGTGTTACCACTTTAATTTTAGCCTCAAACGAGCGAGAAAATTATACTGTATGCAGTAGGGTGAGAAGTATATAATAGCCTATATAAGGTATGAAAGACTTCGTTTGAGAAAAAAATTTTTATCTTTAGTTTAGGGTATATTCTAGGATCAGGTCTACAAACAACAAATATATTTTATTTATTTATTTATTTTATTAGGAAATTTCACAGCTTACAAGAAACATTAAACACAAATACAATTAACAAGGATATTTAGCCATCAAAGAAGTTACAACTATATACATTTTTTTATGCAAAGTATGTGCAACAGGAGTAACATACATTTAAATCTGTAGTGTTGTGTGTGTGTGTGTGCGTGTGTGTGCGTGCGTGTGCGCGGGCACACTTAACACGCTTATACACGTTTAGCGCATGTATCTTATGAAGGCGAATTCAGGAGTGCTTCATAAACATTATTTAGAAACTGATTTCGCTTAAGATGGAATCTGTAAATTTTTCCAAACATGTCATTATAGATTTGCATACACCTATATAAGACTGAGCTCTGGGCATATTTCGTATTTGTAAGAAGGACATCAAAAAAATCTCGTAGACGGCGTGTTGGGATACAAAGACGCAACTTTTCTATCAAGGCAGGACATCCTACGTGGCCATTTAATACATTATATAAAAGCCGCATATCGAAAATAATTATAATTTATTAAGAACCCTATTAATCAGTTATATAAAGGACATAATAAATAATATAAAGGAATACATATTTTTTGAAATACGGCATTTTGAATGAGCAGTGTTCATTGTTCTCTGTCACTGGCATCGTCTTTAATATTTTAAAAAACATCCTTTATGTTTTATTAGAGAATTTTTACCCAATTAATATGGTTGATCAATGCGAACGGTTTAAGTAAACATTACAATTTTTTATCGGTTATCGGGTCTATGAGCTATATGGCCAGGCCATTGCCTTCAGCTTGCTAAATATATATTACAGTTTTTTCAAAAACAATCCACCCTTTTTTATAGTGTATTATTTATATTTGATATAATCCTATAAATAAACATATGTTTTTGTGATTTCAGCTTGATAAGAATGAAAGCGTAATAAAATTGTTTCTCAAACGGAGACTTTAATACACTTGTGCAGGACCACTAGACCCCTAGCATAAAATAGAATAGAGAATAGGTATCACGTACTATATAAATATAATATAATTAACATAGACTGCGTAATTATAGAAGAAATTGTAATGTATAAGGAACCTAGTACCTAAAAATAGTAAGATAAATGTGAATCGGAACGCCCTGTGACTTACAGTAACACTCGTACGCATACACAACGCCTTACACTCCGACATCTACACAGACACGCCATCCGCACCACACTAATCATACAAAATGCTATACACCAATCACAGGGCCTCCTTTAAAGTAGACGTTGCAATTCGCGGAACCCTCGCAGCCGACCGACCGGCGGGACGGGCACAGGGCAGGTAGCCCCTCGACGACCCGAACACGTGCCTCCGTCCCGCTAGTTAGACACCCGAACCTCGGGGATAAAAAGGGCCTCATTTCGACGTATTGCCACTGACCGCCGGGACTCTACAAGAAGAACATCAACAGGAAGAACATCTGCAAGCAAGAACAAAGGAAGCAAGAACAATAGGAAGAAAGAACAAAGAGTCCCCGGCCTAGTGAATAGTTTTATTGCCAAAGTTAAACGTAGAGTTGGTTTTTATTTAGAATCTTTAACAATTGTAGAATCTCTTTTTAAAATAGTATTAAATAGTATTGACAAAAGGGTTTTTTCTTCGCAATCCAGCAATAGAAAGTGGGCTTTGTTTCGGTCACCCGAACAGATAGAGGCATCGTCCACATTAATGGTCCTTCGAGCCGGATCTACGAAGCGAAATCTTTGCGTCAGCCTATTTAAAATCAGTGTATTTATCAAGTAAAGTCAGTGCATAAAACTACGAGGAAGCATGCCGGAAACCAGATCCTCCGCGAACAAGAATATGTCAGCAACGGGATCGATGACGGATACGAACACCGCAACGCCGAGCACCGGTCAGACCGAGTCGACTGGTACCACACTCACCTCGAGCGGTACCAGGCAGACGGAGTCCACCGATGTAACGCTAACGTCGGGTAGTACCGAACGGTCAAATACCACGCCGATCGAACCGACCGTCATCACAACAGCAACAGCCGCCGTTGCCGACAGCCACCGAACGCCGAACCTTCGCCAGGACCTGCAACCGGAAGTGCAACCTCGACCACGAAGCCGAGGCGGATCAGTCAGATCCACAAAGTCGCGCCGCATAGCACAGGCTAGGCTCGAACTTGCACAGCTGAAACTGGAGCTAGCCGCCGCCCGACTTGCAGAACTAGAACGCGAAACCGAAGATGAAGATGACACCACCATTACCGAGGCCCAGCCCTTTAATGATGGAGGGATGCCACCGAACCAGCAGCCGCCGACCGAACTGACACCAGTGATCACAACCGCATCCTGGAACCCCTCGGCCGCTGCACCGGCGGGAGCTAATATCGAGCTTCCGTCGATAGCGCATCCCCCGATCTCGTCATCTAGTCATCAGAGGCCAGCGACAGTGAACCACGACTGTACAACAGTCAGTCGTGGACCTCAGCCAGCAATCCCTGCCGCATCCTGGCTGCCGAACCAAGTGTCGACAGTGCAGCATCAACCAGCGGTCACTGCCGTACCCTGGTTACCGAACCCCCCTGCTGCACCGACACTCCTGAAAGAACCACCAAGGACCGACGCCGGACCTTGGGCGCTGCCAGCTCCTCCAATAGCAGAGACCAGGTCTCAAGAACCGGGAGGAGCCAACACCGCCTTACATCCGAGGACGGGACTTGCAGAACTTGCATCGGCTATCACTCATGCCGTGCAAGAGGCTCAACAGCATGAGCCAAAAATCGGGCATAACGAACATGAGGATGAAGATGACAACACCATCATTACCGAGGTCCAGCCCTTTAATGATGGCAGGATGCCACCGAACCAGCAGCCGTCGACCGAACCGACGCCAGTGATCACAGCCGCATCCTGGAACCCTTCGGCCGCTGCACCGGCGGGAGCCAATATCGGGCTGCCGTCGATAGCGCATCCACTGATCTCGTCATCCATTCTTCAACGACCAGCTATCAATGCCGCACCCTGGCCGCCGAACCAAAAGTCGACAGTGCAGCCCCAACCAGCGATCAATGCCGTATCCTGGTTACCGAACCCATCTGCTGCACCGACACCCCGAAACGAACTACCCAGGACCGACGCCGGACCTTGGGCACTGCCAGCTCCTCCAATAGCAGAGACCAGGTCTCAAGAACCGGGAGGAGCTAACGCCGCCTCACGTCCGAGGATGGCATTCAACGAACTCACATCAGCCATCACTCATGCCATGCAAGAGGCTCAACAGCATGAGCCAAAATCAGGCATACCGAACATAAGGTTAGAGATGACAACAACATCATTACCGAGGTCGAGCCCTTTAATGATGGAAGGATGCCACCGAACCAGCAGCCGCCAACCGTACCGACGCCAGTGATCACAGCCGCATCCTGGAACCCTTCGGCCGCTGCACCGGCGGGAGCCAATATCGGGCTGCCGTCGATAGCGCATCCACTGATCTCGTCATCCATTCTTCAAAGACCAGCTATCAATGCCGCACCCTGGCCGCCAAACCAAAAGTCGACAGTGCAGCCCCAACCAGCGATCAATGCCGTATCCTGGTTACCGAACCCATCTGCTGCACCGACACCCCGAAACGAACTACCCAGGACCGACGCCGGTCCTTGGGCACTGCCAGCTCCTCCAATAGCAGAGACCAGGTCTCAAGAACCGGGAGGAGCTAACGCCGCCTCACGTCCGAGGATGGCATTCAACGAACTCACATCAGCCATCACTCATGCCATGCAAGAGGCTCAACAGCATGAGCCAAAAATCAGGCATACCGAACATAAGGTTAGAGATGACAACAACATCATTACCGAGGTCGAGCCCTTTAATGATGGAAGGATGCCACCGAACCAGCAGCCGCCGACCGAACTGACGCCAGTGATCACAGCCGCATCCTGGAACCCTTCGGCCGCTGCACCGGCGGGAGCCAATATCGGGCTGCCGTCGATAGCGCATCCACCGATCGCGTCATCTAATCTTCAAATGCCAGAGCCAATGAACATTCCCACAATCATCAGTTGCGAATCTCAGCCAACGATCCCTGCCGCATCCTGGCTGTCGAACCAAGCATCAGCAGTGCAGCACCAACCAAAGATCACTGCCGTATCCTGTTTACCGAAGCTCACCGCTGCACCGACGCTCCAAAACGAACCGCCCAGGACCGACGCCGGACGTTACGCTGCCAGCCCTCCAATAGGAGACACCAGTTCTCAAGAACCTGGAGGAGCCGATAACGCCTCACATCCGAGGACGAAACTAAATAATCTTACTTGGTGCCGGGTACCCACTAAGTTGAGAATTGACCACGACGCTGAAGACCTGCTGCTGCGATTCACGCAAAAGGACTCCATCGGAGAAGAGGTGGCGGCGCTAAGGGCCTATAAACCCTTACCGCGACACAGCCGCCTACAGAAACTTAGCCTCGCACTGTTCGACGGCCGACTGAAACTCAAGAGTCGGATCGAGGCCACTACCGACATATCGGAGGCCATTAAGCGACCCCTCGTATTGACGGTGAACACCGAACCACGAGGCTCTGGATAGAGCATGTTCACCGCCAGCTGCATCACTCGGGGGTCGAGGCGACAGTTAACGAGTGTCGCCAACAGCATTGGGTCCTCCGATTAAGGCCGACAGTGAAGCTGTTAATAAAGCGATGTCTGCACTGCCACCTGAGGAAAGCATCGCCACTGCAACTGACAACAGGGGACCTACCGTCCTATTATCTAGCGTACCAAGGACGGCCGTTCTCCTTCGCCGGTCTGGAATACTTCGGCCCACTGACGATCACAGTAGGAAGGAGTCGCCAGAAGACGTACGCATGGGAATGCATTGTGCGTTCGATAAAGATCGCCTTGACTGCGACCCTCTCCGAAAGATATCCAGCGGAGGAGGTCCTGAATACGCTACTCGCCGAGGCAGAACACACTGTAAACAGCCGCCCGCTCACACACGTCTCAATCGACCCCGAGGTGTTGACACCGAACCATTTCCTCCTGGGAGGTCCAGGAAGGACGTCACCCTCGAGGACGTTCATCGATCGAGACTTAGACTTACGGAGCAGCTGGTGTGACTCGCAACGACTCGCCGACATATTCTGGAGAAGACAGATGCGCGAGTACCATCCGGAAATAAGAAACAGACACGACACTCATGGAAGAGGACCAGATTTGCAGATAGGCGACTTGGTCCTCATAGCCGACGGCAATCTTCCACTGAACGCGTGGGTACGCGGATGTATCCGCACAATCTACCCCGGACCCGACGGCGTCATACGCACTCTGGACGTCGACACGAAGGGAGGAGTACTGCGCCGACCGACGAGGAAGATCGTCGTGAGCCCCACGAGCCACGGCGATCCTGCACCGCAACATTCTGCATCGCCAGCCGAAGCCAACGATGCACGGCGGGAGTAATGTGCAGGACCACTAGACCCCTAGCATAAAATAGAATAGAGAATAGGTATCACGTACTATATAAATATAATATAATTAACATAGACTGCGTAATTATAGAAGAAATTGTAATGTATAAGGAACCTAGTACCTAAAAATAGTAAGATAAATGTGAATCGGAACGCCCTGTGACTTACAGTAACACTCGTACGCATACACAACGCCTTACACTCCGACATCTACACAGACACGCCATCCGCACCACACTAATCATACAAAATGCTATACACCAATCACAGGGCCTCCTTTAAAGTAGACGTTGCAATTCGCGGAACCCTCGCAGCCGACCGACCGGCGGGACGGGCACAGGGCAGGTAGCCCCTCGACGACCCGAACACGTGCCTCCGTCCCGCTAGTTAGACACCCGAACCTCGGGGATAAAAAGGGCCTCATTTCGACGTATTGCCACTGACCGCCGGGACTCTACAAGAAGAACATCAACAGGAAGAACATCTGCAAGCAAGAACAAAGGAAGCAAGAACAATAGGAAGAAAGAACAAAGAGTCCCCGGCCTAGTGAATAGTTTTATTGCCAAAGTTAAACGTAGAGTTGGTTTTTATTTAGAATCTTTAACAATTGTAGAATCTCTTTTTAAAATAGTATTAAATAGTATTGACAAAAGGGTTTTTTCTTCGCAATCCAGCAATAGAAAGTGGGCTTTGTTTCGGTCACCCGAACAGATAGAGGCATCGTCCACAACACTTTTATACGTTTACATTAACCAAAAATATAAAAATTTCTTTAAAATAACGAAGCCAGCGTATATTTTCAAACATCTTCTGTTTTACAGACCATCTCGTTATCTTAAACTAGACAGTAAATACTGACGTCGTCGGGTTCGAAATAAAATAGGATTCCTTGTTCTGCTTTGTTACTCTTACGACGCATGTCCAGTCTTTGTGGAAGTTAAATTTAATTAATTGAAATACCTTTTCTTTGTTGTTTACTATTGCAATGCTATATTTTCAGTAATTTCTTAAAATTGTGAATAAATATTCTATAAATATTTATTTACGATACAATATATAACTAGTCTGGCCATAAATACTGTTACATAAAAACTTTCTTTTTTTCAACTTTTTAATTATTTTGAATTTGGAACACGTATATTATTTTAAAAACTTCTTTCGATTTTGCGCCATTTCACATATTATTTGCGTTCATTATCAAATTACAATATGGAATGAGGTATTAAAGAAAATAGGATTGCAGTGATCGTCTTGCTCAAAGTGGGTATGGAGCCGAAAATTTGAGCCAAAATGTATCAAGATACAGTCTCGGATCCGTATTGTGAAACCTCTCAGCAATACACTTTTTAAAAATATACCGTGGACTTTCTAGCAAACAAGACACGAATTACCCAAGCCTGGCTTGAATCCAACGTTCCGGACTTTATAAGAGCTGAAGACTGGCCCTCATCTAGCCCAGACCTCAACCACTTAGATTTCAAATTATGTTCAGTTTTAAGGGACATGGCATGCTCTAAACGACGCGACGACAATGAGTCTCTTAAAAAATCTTTGGAGCAAGCAATAAAGAAATAAAGCAGTATTATGCTTCTACTTTACGCTGGTATTCTGTGAGGACGTGGTCCCGGTCGAGCTGACTCATTCATTCTGCAGTAAGCAACAAAATAAGATTTTAGATTTATTTTTTTAAATCTTTCAATAATTAAATTTACACAAGATACATACAAGGAATAATGACGAATATACTCTTGCTTGACTATAGTTCAACGCCCGACTCGATAACTCTCGTCTATAATCAATTAAAAGCTACCAAATACTGAGCGATATCACAGATCGAATCTTCGTAAATAATTATCAAAGTGACAAGAGAAAGACTATATTTAATAATATTACCTAAGAACACACACACTAACTACACCACATTAACCCATTCGAAACATGGACATGAAGGACAGTGGATTAAAGTTTTTTAACAAATTTTACCATAAATTGACAACTTTATACTATAAGCACCTTCATTCATCCTCAACAATGATTTAAGCATCATGTACATTCGCTGTTACTTGTTACTAGTGAGTATTGAGCTGGTATGTATTGCTAGTATTTGCAGTGGAATTTGTACCAACTATTATTTTCTTAGTGTCGTTCGATTTTAATGATCGATTTCAACCATGGCTATCTCTTCTGGTTATTACCAAATAGCATCAACTGCACAGGGATATGATGCTGACGGTATTTGAACAAACACAAAAGAATTTATGTAGCGTACTCTAACGACTTTAAACGTATATATAAGTGCTTTTATGTGTGTTATACATATATTATTAAAGCATCAATAGTCTAATGGCTTAGGTTACGGTCGGCGAAACTTGTCTGACCTCGTAGGTTCGAATCCGCCATTCGACTATTGGCTTGAACCACCGCCTAGCACAAGTATTTGAAGCTTAGTTTAGTAATCTTAGTAATGTTAAAAGCTCTTCTAGCATACTTTTAGCAAAATAAAATTAAAGATATAGTCGCCATTTTTGGTGAGGAAATGTCAACCAGCTCTTGCAAATGTTAGTCTATCGTTAGTGGTAACTAACACAAATCATTTGTAGCAGAGCAAGACACCGGACGTACACACAAAACACCAAGACTATAAATGCAAACAATTACACAAATATTTGCCAGGGAATCGTATCCATCCTGGTTTCGTGATGACGACGACGCGGCAGCCAAGTACCCAACACTGCCACACGGCTGTCATTGTTAAGTTAACGTATAATCAATAAACAACAATAGAATTTATAATAATAATAAACTTTTATAACTACTTAGAAGGAAAAAGACATACATCGGACAATGCCATCTTAAATTTTAGAAACTTCGCAAGACATTTTCAATCTATCAGTTTTATCGAATACGTAAGTTATCCCACTCTAAATTCTAACGCAGGTGAAAAATACTTAACATATCTTATCAACGATTTAAAAACGTTAAATCCAGCAATCGGTACTTAACTGCTACTAATGTAATAATATTATATAAAAAATATAATGAATGATATCCTAATGAACACATGTTACCAAGAATGGTATTATTTTCGTAGTATTTTACAAAAAATACTTCTTTAGAAAATTAATGCGAGTGACAAGGACGCAATTAATCAAAGGGTCTTAAAAAGGAAAGTCTCGTTGTCAGATATTGAGTCTCCGTTGTCCTTCATTCATAATACAAAACAGCGATCCAAAGTCGATGTGACGTCAATAATTGATGAAAAAAAATCACTCTACTTAATATATTGTAATTGTAATAGTTTAATAAGAAAATATTTTTATAAGAAAAAAATTTCGATCTCTGATTCGATCACTCATCTACGTTAAATTAAAATGAGTGATCATACCTTATTAATTATTAAAGTGAAAAAGAATCAGCATAGTAACAGTAACATGTTAAATGTTAGGAGGGGCATAGTAGCTGTAACACAGGTCTAGGACCTAGCACGGTTGCTAAAGAGAAAAATAAATGGTTGAAATTATAATTGTAAATCAAATAAATAAATAAAAAAATATATATATTTTTGTGAACAGATACCAAGCAGCACAGTTAGGGCAACTTATAGAAGTAATAGCGGTTGCGAGTAAATCGAATAAATATCTGGTGACTTTAAAATGTGCCTTTTATAGGACAGTCGGACATGCCGGTGTTTTTCCGAAACCGAAAGCTTTTGCCCTGACAGTTCTATTTCTCCTCTTTGAATATTTTATTTTGTAACGGCGAATTGTACATTTCGCCTATTTGTTGTTAAATCGCTGTATTTATAAAGTAATCTGAATGGAACTGAAGCGAGTTTCCAAATCGGAAATGATAGAAAGCACTCCAAAATAGAATCATGTCTCTAAGTTATTGGTGTAAATTTATATGTTAATTAACAACCGCGTAACGCAGTGGATAGAATAACTGACTTTTGAGCACCCCGGGGGTAATATTTGTACATCACAATGGCTTTCGTATGTGGGCATACGGTGTTTTTTCAGTGTTTACCTTATCTGAACTTTCCTTCTATATTATTATACATGCATTTCATTGGACTACTAGACTAATGAGTGAAAAGCCACTCGTATCGTATTCACCACAGAGGTGTCTGCGAATGATTACTTCGCTATATCTTGCGTAATTAGAGTCATCTGATAGTAATGACAGGATATCGTCGCGATTGAAATCATCGGCATTGATTATACTACCTAGGCACTATGCTATCACTGTTTCTATAATTATTTCACCACCTATTAAATATTGATTTTAAACAATCTATTTACATCTATTGTACCTTTTATTTCTTAAGTCTTTATTGAGTCATTGATATTATGAAAATGAAAATTTCTTAGAAATAATATTCTCATGTAAGAATTTATAATTCTAAATACAAAAATTTTGTGTAAAAGAAAATGGTTCATGTTGATAGATGTGACAGATGCGAAAGGTACATATAATAAGATTAAAAAACGTCTACTATCTTGATTACTTATTTAGTTATATGTAAGTCTCAATCATAATTATACCATATGGCTGGGTATGTGGTTGTAAAAATAATTAAAAAAAAGATGTTGGGACTTCCGGTATTAAATGTCATTACTCATCGTATTTCTTCAAATCAAATCTTATTTGACCTTTTTTTCTTTTCTAAATCACCTTAATTATTTTGATATTTCTTTTTGTAATAACAATCATAGTCTAGTATAATTGACAATAAGAATGAAATCGAACGTGGCTGAAATAAAAATCGTTAGAGTAACATAAAAAATCTCGTGTACAATACTAAATGACAAATTCACAAGGTCAGGGTTAGTATGCGTCATATTGTACTTTTCTCCAGTATTCTTAATTTATCATACAAATTCTTTAAAATAATGGTCCTTTCTAGATTGATTAGACCCATTCGTTTACTTTAAGACATATAAGAGACATAAGTGTACATATCACATAATAAATAGAAATGCGTACTTTATTTTAATTTCTTTATTTTTATTTATAACTTATATTGCCATTAAAACTATAAATAATCATAAAAATTCGAACTTTTCCAAGTATTATAACGAACAGTGATATTTTAAGAGACCACATGGTCTGTATAAATGTTATATTTAGTGCCAAAACAGATTGCGAGCCAAGTACCTCAGTTGCTAATAAATCCCAGTCACGATGTCTGACGAACTCGTAACCACAGAGAGTTGGTTGTTAATTACACGGCATGCGAGTCTAATTTGTGTTATTAGTTTCATGTTGTGATACGTGAGATAGTACGTGCTTCAAATTATTATAGGACTTAAGTGGATGTCGAATAAATCAAAATTATCATTGGTCTTTTTTTGGGCACTTGCTCTTAGAATCATTGTACGCAAACAGCCTAAGCTCGATTTCCGATTCGGTATTTGAGAAATAAATAAAGAAACATATGTTTAGAACGCTAAATGCAGTGGAGCATTGGAACGGACTGCACTATAATAAACTCGACGGAGAATAGCAATGGAACCTATACTCGCCGTTACTTTTTTATTAGTAACGTGCAGGTTCGTGCAGGTCCGTGCTCTTTATATCCGATTGTCTTTATGTATGTTAGGGCTTTACCATAAATCATGAAGTTAGAGACGTAGTTGACATGTTTTCCATGGAACTTTACAAAACGAGTTAATTTATTTTCACAGTAATGGACTACAATAAAGAATAGTTGTATCTGTTTACTCTGGCATAATAGTTATGATATCATGAAGTAACACCAATTATTTATTTTCCTTTACCAGAAAAATAAAAGTAATCAATACTTAAAGTTAATACTGAAAGTTTCTGGGTTTTGATAAATATGATCAGATATTATATTTATTATTTATTGTTTCTTCGAAATACTCACTGTTTAGTTTTTTTGGAATAATTGTGTATAGCAGTGGATTTAGTGTTCTGTAGGGAACTTCAATGGCTTTCGTTGGCAAGGCCGGCAGTGACCTGCGTTGCGGATGGACTGGTGTTGTGGATGTCCATTCGCGGTGGCGAAGTCACTTACCATCAGGTAACATATTTTTGTAGTTTTTACCTTCATTTCCCATTGCGTGAATTTATTTTCGGAGACCTACGTTAAATATAATAAAGATTATAACTATATTCTCTGTTTATTTAGGCAATGATTATTTTCTGAAAAGGACAAGAATAAAATATTCAATGATCCTTTCGCAGCACACGCAGTTCATTTGATGTAAACTGATTATTGCGTTGCCTATCTTCGATAAGAAATCATAAAGACTAGGATGAACCAATACCTAATAATAGCAAGCTCAAGCACTGTTAGGCTAATGTTAAGTCGGATTAAACGCCAACACATAACGCTATGCTAGTCTTGTTACTTTCAGAACAGTCACTAAAATCGATCGATCGAGTAAATAGTATACGGGCTGCAATTGAAAACAAAGATTTAATACATTCAGTTTAAATTAAATGAACCATAAAACCATTTTTAAATAATAACGTTAAAATTTTGCCCTACCAATGATTTATTATATTTAAAACCTGAAGGTAGTGAGTGAAGTACTGTAAATATTTGTTTTGGGGTTTCTTTGAAGACGTCGGTAATGGTGTTTTGATTTCTAAAAACTTTCGTGCAAAAGAGACTAAAAGCGTAGGGTCTCTAAAATTTATCTTAATATTTTAAAATAACTGAAATATATGGTAATAATATCATGCAATATTGTTAGGTAGTGGACGTATTAACAAAATATCTAGTGAGCAAAAATACTTTTAGAGAGCTCCTTGTTTTGTAATTAACTTATGTTTTTCCGATATCAACCTTTTAGTCTATACTAATAGCTGTATAGTAGTTGTGGTATAACTTTTTTGTCACTTATTGGAAAATTAGATGCAAGGGAAAATTAAGAATATAAATACTCATTAAATATATAAAAAGTTTTGAATACATGCCCGATATCTACGTCTTTAATTTCGACGTTTATTTGCTCAATCAACTTTTGTTTTGTTTCTATCTCCACTTTATTTTTCAACTCTTAAAACGTATGGGGCAACCTGCCCTAAACCTAACCTGACCTTTTTTTTTTTTTTTACATGGGGAAATGCCTACGCATACCCACCCCTGCGGGGGCAAGGGTGGGTTATGTCGGGCTCGCACCGACTAAAACCCCATGGTGTTCCACCTTCGTCGCGTATGGCGGGGTTACGGGAACGCTTTCGCACACCTCCGCGACCCCGCCTGCGCTGGACATCCCCCTCTCCACCCCTCCAGGCAGGGCGCGCCGGAACACGGACGCGCCCTCCAACTCAGCCTCCTCTGTAGGTGGGAAGCGGACTCCCCCGAGTCCGCCCCCCAGAAGCCATGGGGGCCAGGAAAACCCCAGCCCCCTGCGGCGGATCTGGTGATAGGCTTCGCCGCCAACCAATGTTCGGCCGCGGAGGACAGGGAGAGCGTCAGGATCAACCACACTCCACTAAACCCGCGGCCCCACCACGGCCGCATCAGCGGTGCGACCCCCGCTTGAGTCGCGGAGGATAGGGAGATACACTACCCTCCCTCCGCGACTCCGCCACGGCTGCGGATGGTGCGTTAGACGGCCTCACTCCGTCCATCCGCACCCCGCAGCCCACCGACACGCATCCAGGGCGGGCCCAGCTCCAGCCCGCCCGGAGCGGCCTCCTCGGGCCGGCCTTAGAACGCCTTAGGCCGGCCATTTGGGTTCCTCTTAGCTTCACCGTGGTTAACTCCACACCACGGTTACTAAGCCCCCCCGCTACGACAAAGCGGGAACCCTTCGGGGGGGTCCCACGGGAACCTTTTTTTTTTTTTTTTGTTATCGGGGGGGAAATCTTCGAAAGATACCCTGCCTCCTGGGGGAGAGACAGGGTTATGTGGTATTTCTAACCACTAAAACCCCCCCGGTGGCCATCCTCAGTGCATTTAGAGGGGCTCCGGGATCTCCATAGGAACGCACCGGTGCCCCTCTGCACGGTGCCTGAGCACGTCCCTGGGGAGGAAAAACCTCCCCTAGCACCCTCGCGGTGCTACGGCAACTCGAGACCACTCCGAGTTGCCGTCCCTTCCCGGGTCCGCTTCCCGGGTGGTCAGAGCCCCCACCCCGATCACCCGCGAACCCGAAATCCCCTTTTAGTCGCCTTGTATGACAGGCAGGGGTACCTTAGCCCTATTCTTATGCCCGGGACTAAAGGGCTGACGGGCCGGAGCGTACGTTGCCACCGCCCCGGCGTCGCCGTCTCCGAGCGGGATCGGCCCTCTCCCGATCACGCTCAGCGGTCTCCTTCTGTACCATGACGGCTTCACAGAAGGAGACCAGCGCCTTCCATGCGCCTTTATCCGCCAGCGCAGCCGCTACTGCGACTGGCGGAGAGAGATCTTGCCCGATCCTCTGGACCAGGATCCGTCGCTCGGACTCCCACGCAGGGCACTCGGCGAGCGTGTGCTGTGCGGAATCCCGGTCCCCGCCACAGTGGTGGCATTGCGTTGTCGATTCGCGTCCAATCCTGTTCAGGTACTCTCCGAAACACCCGTACCCGGTGAGTACCTGCGTCAGTCGGTAGGTGACGTGCGCCTCTTCCCCCGCTCGCAGCCAGGCTTCGAAGCTCGGCAAGAGCGCGCTGACCGTGCGCTGGCGCGAGAAACGAGGCTCATGGAGCCTCTCGTGCCACACTCGTAGCGCCCGTCTACGCTCCTGCCTTCGCACCTCGCCCGCATCCAGGGGCTCGGCTTCCTCCTGGGGAAGACGAAGGCGGGCATACACCTGCGCATCCATCTCCGCCAAGATGTCCAACGGTGGAAACCGAGCTAGGACTCGTGCGATCCTGATGGCCATCTTTCGCTGCAGGCTATTGAGCTTAGCTTTGCAGCGACGGACGCCCGTGAGTCGATGTGACCATACGGGCGTCCCATAGAGGGCCATCGATCGCACGACGCCCGCGTAGAGGCGGCGGACTCCTTCCCTGGGGCCCCCGAGATTGGGTAGCAGCCGGTGCATGGCACCCACTACCCTCTCGATCTTGGGGACCAGGCGGTCGAAGTGCTCCTCGAAGCCCCAGCGACCGTCCAGGATGAGACCGAGATATTTCATCACCGGTCCCACCCGGACTTGCACGTCACCAACGCGAACCGACAAGCTGGGTGGTTCCTCCTCTGGGGAGTTTGTGGAACCAAAGTGCCTCGGTCTTATGAGGCGCTATCCGGAGACCCAGCTCGTGGATTTTATCCACGACGCATGCCACCCCAAGCTCAGCAAGCCGGATGGTGCTTTCGAAGCTGTCCCCGTCGGCCAGTACCAGAGTGTCATCTGCATAGCAGACGACACTAACACCGACGGGGAGATCAACCCGCAGGACCGCGTCGTACGCGAGGTTCCACAATTGCGGACCCAACACGGATCCTTGTGGAACCCCGCAGTTCACCTCCCTCAGGTGGACAGACGCGTCCCGACCCACGTACCGGATGCACCTGTCGTGCAAGTACGCCCCAGCGATGCGCAGCAGGTAGGGAGGCACGCTATGGTATGCCAGAGCCTCCCTAATGGTTACCCAGGGCAGCGAATTAAAGGCATTGACTATGTCAAGATTGACGGCTAATGCCACACCACCCCGGGCAATCGCCTGCTGCGACTGCTCTCGGACGCGAAGGATCGCGTCCGCAGTCGATCGCACCTGCCGAAAGCCGAATTGGCTGTCCGACAGGTCGGGGCCCACTTGACGCAGGTGCGTGTTGAGGCGGGCGGCAATTATCCTTTCGAACAATTTGCCCGCCTCATCCAGGAAACAAATGGGTCGGTACGCGGAGGGAGATTCAGCGATCCTGCCATCTTTCATCAAGAGCACCATCCTTGCCTCTTTCCAGGCTGAGGGGAAGACACCGACACTTAGGCAGCTGTTGAACAACTGTCTCAGTCTTCCTCCCAGCCCGGCGGCGAGAGCGATCACCCAGGCCCGACCAGGAATTCCGTCGGGGCCTGGGGCCGTTTTCCTTTCTCCGAGGCGCCTCACGGCTCGGTCCAACTCCTCGTTGGTCACCCCCAACTCATCAGACCACGCGACCTCGTCTGATCGCAATGTTGGAGGTGCGGGGCTGTCCTGGACCCTAGGGAAGAGAGTCTCCACAACTCTTCCAACGAGAGTAGGGTCCAGGGTTTCCGTCAACGGAGGGACCCATGGTCGGAGCTTGCCTAGTACGATTTTGTACGGCCGCCCCCATGGGTCCCTGTTCAGCCCCTCGAGGAGTTCGCTCCAGGACCGAGACCTAGCATCCTCGATTGCGAGTTGGAGCGCTTTTGTGGCGCCTCTATACGCCTCGTACGCTCTCGCCTTTTCATCGGCAGTGGCTTGCCTTCGTCTACGGGCTCTGGTATACTGGCGTCGGGCCCGCAAACAGTCCCTGCGCAACTGTGCTATGGCTTCCGACCACCAGTACACCGCCTGAGTTTGGGGACCCGGTCCGAGGCATCGAGACGTCGCAGATTGACGTCATCGTAGCCCGGAACCAGGTCGCTTCACTTTCGGGATCGGGCAAGACCCCTTGGGCTGGGTCCCCTGTCCAGGCCGCAACGATGGCTGCGGCTTCGAGCATATCTAAGTCGAGCCGCTTGAGGGACCATCGCCGCGGAGGGCCGCTACTGCGCTGGCGGTGGGTAGCACCGTCGGGAGAGCTGAGCGCCACATCGAGAACGATGTGGCGGTGGTCGGACAGCGTGACCACATCTTCCGCTACTCTCCATCCCGACACCATGCGCGTAGCATAGGGAGTCGCCCACGACAGGTCGACAATCGACTCCCCCTGCCACCGCACGCAGGTGCTAATGGACCCCCGATTCAAAAGTCGGAGGTCGAGTCCCGCCGCCCATTCTTGCACCGTTTCTCCCTTCGTGTTGTCCCGGGTGCAACCCCACGATCTAAAGTGAGCGTTGAAATCACCCAGGACAAGCACAGGACGGGGAAGGCATGAACGGATGCAATCGCCCAGCCCGTCCAGGTACGCCTCGTAAGCGGTGAGGGTACTGTTGGGAGAAACGTAGCAGCCCACAACTACAAGGGGACCCCACTCAACGGCGACGAATCCCTGCCCCTTGGCAATCAGGGTGCAGGGAGGATCCTCCCTTCCGCCACCCCAGTAAATAGCAACGGAACCCTTAGTGTCACCGAACCAACGTGGGTGGTCGGGGACTCGGTAGGGTTCCGCCGCTACTGCCAGAGCAACTGACCACTCCGCGAGGGTTTGCAGCAGCAGGTTTTGCGCCCCGCGGCAGTGGTTCAGGTTGCTTTGGAGGATCTTCACACTTCTGTTGAAGGTGAAGCCTCCATAGCCTCCGGCGCACTCGGGGTGGCTTCAGGTAGGGGAACGTGCCCCCTCCCCTTGGTCCTTCTTTTTGGTGCGCAGGCCTTGGTCCCCAGCCGATGGTTGGCTGGGCGGCCAAGGTCCGCGCACAGCGGGCACTTAACCTAACCTTGTTTTTTTTTTTTTTTTTTTTTTACCTGGGGAAATGCCTACGCATACCCGTCCTCGCGGGGGCAGGGGCGGGTTATGTCGGACTCGCACCGACTAAAACCCCACGGTGGTCACCACCAACGCTCGCGGGGGGTCGCGGGATCTCCGTAAGGAACGCAACCGCAACCCCCCTGCGCTTCGCTGGGATAGCCCGTCCCGGGGGCGTGCAAGAAGATCGCACCCCCAGAACCCTCGCGGAACTATCACGACGACACGGTACCACGTCGTGCCGTCGTCCTCCTCGGGGTCGCTAATACTGGACGGTCGGAGCCCCCACTCCGACCGTCAGCGACCCGAAGGGCCCCGTTTATGGTAGGGGAGCACCAATAGGAGGGCCGTGAAGAGGCGCGCGAGCGCCGCGTCGGCCCCGTCTCCGAGCAGGATCGGTCCTCTCTATCCCCGCTCGGCAGCCTCCTTTCGGACCATTACGGTCTCGCAGAAGGAGGCTACGGCCCTCCACGCCGGTTCCCCGCTCAGCATCGCCGACACGACTGCTGGCAGGGACAGGTTCCATCCGATGTGGCCGACCAAGACCCGCCGCTCGTCTTCCCACGCCGGGCAAGTACTGTCGAGAGCCGCTAAGGTCCAATGGGGATTGAACCCCGAGGTGGTTAGAACCATTTATACGGCGGTAGTGGAGCCGACGATCATGTA
Organism: Teinopalpus imperialis; assembly: GCA_029286865.1. Lineage (NCBI taxonomy): Eukaryota > Metazoa > Arthropoda > Insecta > Lepidoptera > Papilionidae > Teinopalpus > Teinopalpus imperialis. The sequence goes on along the minus strand of JAGSMU010000030.1, from coordinate 5,171,097 downwards.
CGCTGCGGGCGCATGGGCGTCGGCGACACTAAAAAGGTCTGCCAGAAAGCAGCTGGACTACGTGCAGAGAGGGTTTGTCCAGAAGATTGTTAAATCGTATAGGACCATCTCCCTGTATTCAGCCCTGCTGCTAGCCGGATTGCTTCCCCTGGATATAAGGATCAGGGAAGCAGCCTCTCTTTACCAAGTGAAGAGAGGCAGGAGTGGTTGGGGACAGGGAGATGGAGCCTAGGACACCCTACGCCGAGATGCCACATCCTGCCGAAAGGCTGGAGCTGGACTTCACCTGCATGGGGGACGGTGTGGATTTACCTACGCAAGACGAGGCTACCGTCCGAATTTACACCGACGGTAGCACTATCCATTTGGATAGGCGCGGCCGAGAAGAGTACCCGAAAACTCAAGCTGGGTGATTACTGCACCGTCTACCAGGCGGAATTGCTGGCAATCAGTGAAGCCACCGAGTGGGCACTACGGCACTCTGCACGGAACTTCAGGGTCTATTGCGACTCCAGGTCCGCCCTCCAAACGGTTATTAACCCGGATTCCCTGCATCCCCTTGCGGTGAAAGCACGACAAAACATCTGTACATTGCAGGGACATGGGAAGAACATCTCCCTAACATGGGTGACAGCCCACGCAGGTTTGGAGGGGAACGAGAGGGCGGACGAACTTGCAAAGGAGGCTGCAATTAAGACCAAGAGAACCCCTGACTACGATCGATGCCCTGTATCGTTCGTCAAGCGACAAATCCGTTTGGAGTCGGTTGATGAATGGAACAGGAGGTATCGAGAGGGTTACACGGCTTCCGTCACCAAAGCCTTCTTCCCGGACGCGTCAGAAGCATTCAGCGCAATTAAAAACCTGGAGATGGACGCTCTGTCTGTGCAGGTGTTCACGGGCCACGGCGGTTTCTCAGAATACTTGAACCGCTTCAGGTGTAAAGTGAGCCCGTCGTGTGTCTGTGACGACACCATCAAACAAGACATCCTGCACCTTATTACGGAGTGTCCCGTCAACCCAGGAGAAAGGCTCGATGTAGAGAATCGGACAGGATTAAAAGTAGCACTATATAACCTGCCAGTTCTTGTTAGTAGCACGGATGTCAACAGGATTTTCCTGCAATTCTGCAAGCGTGTGGCGATGAAAGCTATATGACAAAATAAAACAAAATGAATGTATGAGTATATAAGTATGTGTGTGAATATTTAGTTATATATACATAAATAAGAAAAAAAACCTAACCTAACCTAAACCTAACCTAACCTAAACCTAACCTAACCTAAACCTAACCTAAACCTAACCTAAACCTAACCTAAACCTAACCTAAACCTAACCTAAACCTAACCTAAACCTAACCTAAACCTAACCTAAACCTAACCTAAACCTAACCTAACCTAAACCTAACCTAACCTAAACCTTACCTAAACCTAACCTAAAGCTAACCTAAACCTAACCTAACCTAAACCTAACCTAACCTAAACCTAACTCTAACTCTAACCTAAACCTAACCTAAACCTAACCTAAACCTAACCTAAACCTAACTCTAACTCTAACCTAAACTCTAACCTAAACTCTAACCTAAACTCTAACCTAAACTCTAACCTAAACCTAACCTAACCTAAACCTAACCTAAACCTAACTCTAACTCTAACCTAAACCTAACCTAAACCTAACTCTAACTCTAACCTAAACCTAACCTAACCTAAACCTAACCTAAACCTAACCTAAACCTAACCTAAACCTAAACCTAAACCTAACCTAAACCTAACCTAACCTAAACCAAACCAATTTCTATTTCTATCTCCTTCTCCTTCTCCTTCTCCTTCTCCTTCTCCTTCTCCTTCTCCTTCTCCTTCTCCTTCTCCTTCTCCTTCTCCTTCTCCTTCTCCTTCTCCTTCTCCTTCTCCTTCTCCTTCTCCTTCTCCTCTTCTCCTTCTCCTTCTCCTTCTCCATCTCCTGCTTCTCCTTCTCCTTCTCCATTTCCTTCTCCTTCTCCATCTCCTTCTGCTTCTCCTTCTCCTTCTCCATCTCCATCTCCTTCTCCTTCTCCTTCTCCTTCTCCTTCTCCTTCTCCTTCTCCTTCTCCTTCTCCTTCTCCTTCTCCTTCTCCTTCTCCTTCTCCTTCTCCTTCTCCTTCTCCTTAACCTATCCTAACCTAAACCAATTTCTATTTCTATTTCTATCTCCTTCTCCTTCTCCATCTCCATCTCCATCTCCATCTCCATCTCCTTCTCATTCTCCTTAACCTATCCTAACCTAACCTAACCTAAACCTAACCTAAACCTAACCTAACCTAAACCAATTTCTATTTCTATTTCTATCTCCTTCTCCTTCTCCATCTCCATCTCCATCTCCATCTCCATCTCCTTCTCATTCTCCTTCTCCTTCTCCATCTCCTTCTCCTTCTTCTTCTCCTTCTCCTTCTCCTTCTCCTTCTCCTTCTCCTCTCCTTCTCCATCTCCTTCTCCTCTCCTCCTTCTCCTTCTCCTTCTCCTCTCCTTCTCCTTCTTCTCCATCTCCTTCTCCATCTCCTTCTCCTTCTCCTTCTCCTTCTCCTTCTCCTTCTCCTTCTCCTCTTCTCCTTCTCCTCTCCTTCTCCTCCTTCTCCATCTCCATCTCCTTCTCCTTCTCCTTCTCCTTCTCTTTCTCTTTCTCTTTCTCTTTCTTTCTCTTTCTTCTTTCTCTCTTCTCTTCTCTTCTCTTTCTCTTTCTTTCTCTTTCTCTTTCTTTCTCTTTCTTTCTCTTTCTCTCTTTCTCTTTCCCTTTCTCTTTCTCTCTCTCTTTCTCTTTCTCCTTTATCCATTGTGTCTCTCCATTTATCATTCCCCATTCTTCAATCTTCATTCTCATCTCATTACTCGTATCCATTCTCTTTCTCCATCCTCAGAGAATAGAAATGGAGAATCTCAATTCCCAAAATGTTCAGTTTCCTTTCTCACTCTCCATTCTTCATTCACTTTGTCCTTTTACATCGTCCATTCTCTTAAGTTTGACTTTTACATTGCATTGTTTATTTCCATTGTCATTCTACATTATTATTCTCCTTCTTCATTCAACTCATACTCATTCTCATTACCCATTCTCAACAAGTGTCTTAGCCTAGGCCACTTTCCAGTAAAGAGGAAGTAGATGGCAGTAGTTATGGTAAGGAAGCAAGGAAAGAAAGAATACACACATTCTAAGTCATATAGACCCATTTACCGCTTGTTTTGGGAAAAATATTTGAGAAAATGTTGGTATGCAGGGTTAAGTGGCACACTATTCCCGGAATCAGCACAAAACAGTACGGATTTATGCCGCAACGATGCACCGAAGACTCCCTCTATGACCTAATGCAGATAGTAAGAACAGAGCTTAAAAATAAGAAATTGATAGTGCTCGTATCATTGGACATAGAGGGAGCGTTCGATAGTGCGTGGTGGCCAGCAGTCCGCTGTAGACTGGCAGCAACAAAATGCCCAGCAAACCTGAGGCGTCTGATCGATAGCTATTTTAAAGACAGGACAGTGCGCCTCAGGTATGCAGGAGAGGAGTGGGTTAAGGGTACCACAAGTGTGCATGGTTCCATAAGCGGCCCAATGTTTGAGAACCACTTTTAAAATACCTAAACTAAAGAGGAGAATATTGCCTGATGATGTGGTCCTGATTTTTTCGCAGGACTCGGCATTGGAAGTACAGACGAAGGCTTACCATGCCCTCGGCCTCACAGTTGACGATAGGTTAACAATCAATATACAAGTAAAGAATGAGTGCCGTAAGGTACAAAATATCTATTGTCAAATGTCGAGAGCCGAAAAATACACTGGGGACTGAACCCAGAATTAATCAGGACTGCAGTGTTGGAATCAAACATATTGTATGCGGCAAGCGTATGGGCATCGGAAGTCCAAAAACAAATCGTAAGAAAACAACACGATGTGGTATAACGCGGGTTTGACTAAGTGGGGTTAAAAAACAAGTGCCCAGAGAACGATGCAGAGATGGACTATCAAGACGATACAGTGACAAAAATATACACCGACGGAATATATTGAAGGTAGAGTCGGTGCTGCTCTGTCTATCTGGAGAAGTGCCGCGGAGACGAATACCCGTAAACTAAAATTAGAATATTTCTTCACCGTTTATCAGGCAGAATTACTGGCTCTAGCTGATCCTACCAAATATGCACTCCAAACGCCAGAACGCACCTTTAATACATATTGTAACGCCAGATTCGCCCTTCAGACAGTCGTCCAAGGCGACTCCCTCCATCCCCTGGAAGTTTATAATGTGTGCCTATATCTTCGCGTTATTCATTCCATAGTATGTCCAAACTGTTTATTTCTTGTAGTATTTGTGTAGTCTAATCATTAGACACCGTTTTCGTGCCGCATTCAGGCCATTTCTAAGTTTTAGTTAAGAGTTTTAATCACTTACCTTTAGTTTTATACTTACGTAATTTTAATCGCATTCTAAACATTTTTGTTCTTCCTTTTCGTGCTATTTTTGCTCTTGGCCGATCAGTCCCGGTCCACAACCGTCGAATCAGGCGAAACCTGTAAGAAAAATACACAGAATTAGCAAAAATCGACTTTTTGAAACCGAGGTATAGTGGTGAGGCCCTGTTTTATAGGAATTCGCCTATATCTTCGCGTTATTCAGTCCATAGTATGTCCAAACTGTTTATTTCTTGTAGTATTTGTGTAGTCTAATCATTAGACACCGTTTTCGTGCCGCATTCAGGCCATTTCTAAGTTTTAGTTAAGAGTTTTAATCACTTACCTTTAGTTTTATACTTACGTAATTTTAATCGCATTCTAAAAATTTTTGTTTCTTACTTTTTCGTGCTGTTTTTGCTCTCGGCCGGTCAGTCCCGGTCCACAACCGTCGAATCAGGCGAAACCTGTAAGAAAAATACACAGAATTAGCAAAAAATCGACTTTTTTTTTGAAACCGAGGTATAGTGGTGAGGCCCTGTTTTATAGGAATTCGCCTATATCTTCGCGTTATTCAGTCCATAGTATGTCCAAACTGTTTTTTTTCTTGTAGTATTTGTGTAGTCTAATCATTAGACACCGTTCTCGTGCCGCATTCAGGCCATTTCTAGTTTTAATCACTTACCTTTAGTTTTATAATTACGTAGCTTTAATCGCATTATAATCATTTTTGTTCTTCCTTTTTCGTGCTATTTTTGCTCTTGGCCGATCAGTCCCGGTCCACAACCATCGAATCAGGCGAAACCTGTAAGAAAAATACACAGAATTAGCAAAAAACCGCCTGCCACCACCGAAGGATTGAAGAAGGAAATTGTCGCTTGCGTCAGAGAGGAGTTCAAGCGGCTTAGACAACTACCGCTGCTGACCCTTCCTTCTCAAACCCGCCCATCGTATGCACAAGACGTAGCACCCAAGCCCCAGAAACCAGCCCCGACGACCAAACAAACACCCCAAACTGCTACCAAACCTGCAATTATTGTCTCAGCGAAAACCGAAGTAAAGACGAAACAGGATATTATCGAGGCCTGGAGGCGCAATATTAGCTTTAAAAATTCCGGCGTTGCCCCTAGCAGAGTTCAAACCGTATCAAACAACAAATTGAGAATCGAGTTCGATAACATAGAACAAAGGAAAGATACCCTCACTCGCATCAATAACACCCAGACAATCCACGCCGAACCCGCTCGCAGGTTGCTACCTATACTCATTCTCAAGGGAGTCGCCAAAGACGTTCCCTCTGAAGATCTGATGAGCATAATCAGCAGACAGAACCCGGAACTCACCAACGCAATCAACCAAGAGGAGGACTTGCAGTTCCGTTTCCGGCGCTCCAATCGAAACCCCAACCTATATAACGCCATCCTACTTGCACAACCCACTGTCTGGCGCAGGTGCATGAGCCTGGGCAGAATCAGTGTAGACCACCAACGCATACACGTAGAGGAGTTCAGACCCTTCCTGCAGTGTCACAAGTGCCTTAGATTCGGCCACACAAAAAACAGGTGTTCTTCCACCGAACAACACTGTGCACACTGCAGTGAGTCCACCCACACGATAGCTGACTGCCCTAAGGCTGTAATCAAGTGCATCAACTGTGTTAAACACAACATCCAATACAAATCATCCATCACCACCACACACAGCGCCACGTCACATAACTGCCCACAATTGCTCTCCATGAAACAAAGAATCATTGACAGATTAGATTATGGCACCGAATAACTCCATAAAACTCCTACAGTGTAATGTGGACAAATCTAAAAACAGTTGGCACGAATTTCTAGTCTCCTTCACCAGCGAACGCTATCATTTTGCTCTAATATCCGAACCTTACGTAGGCGCAAACAACCAACAAAACAACAACAAAAAGTTTTTAACCTCGAAACATCCCCGGAATCAACATCTACCAATTCTCCCACGGCGCGCGTGTCATGGCCTGCATACTGGCTAAGACAGGTGTCGGCTCTGTCCTTGGCCTATCGCAATACTCTTCAGCAAACCTGTCGGTCATACAACTAACGACAGGAAGTAAGAAGGTGTAGATGTAAAACCATCACTCACGGCCGCAATAGATCGTCCATCATCGATCTCACTCTTGCATCCAGCGACCTTTTCAACAGCATCTCTGGATGGCACGTAAACCTTGACACATGCCCCACCTCCGAGCACAACGCCATTGAATTTTCACTCAACACCAATGAAAGCACAAATAAACATGCAGAAAACACTTCCACATTCCTATACAACTCAGAACAAGCCAATTGGACAATATTTAGAAACACCCTCCACACGCTTATGGCCAACACAGATCTCCTTGACAGGAGCGTTGAAAGCTTAAGCCCAGAGGGACTTGAGTCGCTCCTTGGGGAAGTCACCGACATCATACACCGGGCCTGTGGGGCATCGATGCGAGTAAAAGGCAAAGGGAATAGAAACAAGCCGCCTTGGTGGAACAGCCGTCTTGAGGACCTTAAAAACGAGGTAATCAACGTACATCGCAGATTACGCACAGGTAAGATACAGAACTTACCATTGGATGACCTCATAGAGCAATCGCAGATCAAAAAAGCCCTGTACGTCAGTGCCCTACGTGCGGAGTCGACGAGAAGCTTCCGCAGCTTCTGTGAATTACAAACGAAGGAAAATGTATGGTCTCTCACTAACAGACTTTTAAAGGAATCCGCCCCTAGTCGGCCACCAGCTACCCTTAAGGTTGGAAATACATTCACCACCTGTGCAAAAGAGACGGTGGAGGCTCTCTTAGAGCATTTTTACCCTAATGACAGTCCAGACACCATAGCACGACATCACCAACTTCGCGCTTGCTATGATGCTACCGTAGACACTGGAAACGTCTTACCATTCACTGAGGAGGAGGTCATGGAGTGTCTGCAATACATGAACCACAAAAAGACCCCAGGGCTCGATCATATAACAGCCGACATATGCCAACAATTCGCATCCGCTTACCCCCGTTTAATCACCAACATCATGAACCGCTGCCATACCCTTCAACACTTCCCCGATCAGTGGAAAACTGCATATGTCAAAATCATCCAGAAACTCGGTAAAGCCGACTATACATCTCTCACCTCATTCCGACCCATTGGACTCATCTCCGTCCTTGGAAAGCTCCTCGAAAAACTCATCACCAAACGAATTATGCACTGGGCATCCGTCACAGGACAGTGCAATCGACGACAATTCGGCTTCAAGGAGCAAACCGGCACGGTCAACGCCATTACCACTCTAATAGACAATATACAGAAAGCTAAACAAGAGAAATTACAAGTTGCCGCCGTCTCGCTCGACATCAGGGCGGCTTTTGATAACGACTGGTCGGTCCTCATTCATCGCCTCAGAGACATACGATGCCCCAAAAATATCTACGGCCTCATCAAGAGCTACCTCCGAGACAGGCATGTCGTTCTGGACCACGGAGGAGTTCGCGTCTCCAGAGCCACATCCAAAGGCTGCGTTAAGGGCTCAGTGTGTGGGCCTGCAATGTGGAACATCATACTTGATGAACTATTGGAGATCCATCTACAACCTGGATGCCACATGAAGGCCTACGCAGATGATGTGGTACTAGTGGTCACCGCCGAAAATGTCAATCGGCTGGAGGAGCTCACGGACACGGTTCTCCAGCAGATACTGGATTGGGGCAAAAGCGTCCAGCTCGAATTCGGGGCTTTCAAAACACAACTGGTTGCCTTCACCCCAAAGGCCAGAACTCTTAGGGTGGAGAGGGACGGTCAAATCTTAAGAAACTGTAAAGAGATCAAGCTCCTCGGTATAATTCTGGACGAGAAGCTTCTTTTTGGCCGCCAAGTACAGCACGTTCTGGAAAAAGCGTCGCGAATATTCAATAAGCTGTGCTAGTACTCTCGACCAACCTGGGGTGCTCATCCCGAGAACGTGCGTACCATCTATCTCCGAGTCATCGAGCCAATCGTCACCTACACTGCCGGGGTGTGGGGACACATAGTAAACAAGCGCTACATCATAAAATCTTTGATGAGTATGCAGCGTGGTTTTGCCATAAAAGTCATCAGAGGATTCCGCACCATCTCAACCACCGCTGCTCTGGCTCTCGCACAATTCACCCCTCTAGACCTAAAAATCCGAGAAGTACACCAAATCGGAAAAGTCAGGCTCACTGGGAAAACTGAATTCCTCCCCAGTGACATCTCCTACGAGAAACCTGTCCCTGTCAAGGTCCTCCTACATTCCGCTAGAAGGCTGACTATCAAACAAAAACAAACACCGAACCAACTCCGAAACGACGGACAGTACTCTGGCCACTCGCGTATTCACTGACGGAAGTAAGCAGGACGACGGATCAGTTGGAGCCGCATTCGTGCTTTACAGACCCGAAGACACCGAAACATCTGTAACAAAAAAGTACAAATTACACAGTAGCTGCACAGTCTTCCAGGCAGAGCTGTACGCCATCCGGAAAGCCTGTCAGTGGATTGTAAGCGAAAATCATCCCAACACATACATCTTCACCGATTCTCTCTCATCAATAAACGCGATAAATAACAGAAGTAATATACACCCTATCATAGTGAACATACATAAACTCATACACGCTAACCACATTACACACAACATTTACAAAGACTGGGTAAAGGGACATTAGGGTGTCATAGGAAACGAGGAAGCCGATGTGGCTGCCAACAGCGGCGCACGCATGCACAAGGCCCCTGACTACTCGCAGTTCCCAATATCCTACGTCAAACACAAGCTTCGCACAGAACACCATGCCATCTGGCAAGCCTGATACGAAAGCTCCCCGCAGGGCTCACACACAAAAACACTACTCCCAAAATTAAACGACATCAAAGAACTCGGCAAATGTACACAAATCACCTTTCAGCTTACACAAATACTTACAGGCCACGGATTTAACAAGAAATACTTACATCGTTTTAAAATAGCACCAGATGACACCAGTACCTGCGACGGCACTTCCAGCCAATCCGTAGAAAACCTCCTTAACCACTGCCAAGCGTTCGCCGCAAAAAGGCACAGTCACGAAGAAACGTGTCACGCAGTACAGGTGTCACCATATAATTTACTTGAAATATTAAAAAAGAAATCTGCAATCAACTCTTTCATTTCATTTTGCCAAACAATCATCAACAACATCAAGAAAATAAATGAAAACAATTAGAATAAGTATATCACTAAATAGAATATAATATGGGGACATGTAACCTGGACAGAAACGTATCAAATAGCGATCTGCCAGAAAACATACTCCCCAAATAAGCGGAACAAAATAACTATTATCACATATAAAACGAATAATAATCTAATAAGAATAAAAACGCCTAAAATGATAAAACATAAGTTTAAGAAAAAAAAAACATAACCTAAACCTAACCCTAACTTAACCTAAACCTAACCCAAACCTATTTTTAGCACCATTCTTTTGAATTGATCGTCTACATCTCGGTTGTAGGAATTATCCCTATGTACTATATGCCTATTATCTACGTACTAAGTTTATGTAAACAATATATGTAAACCTAAGAAACGTAAATGGGACGTTTATAATTTATTACTACACAATAGGTATATAACGAATAAATAAATGTCTGTGCCACATTTATATTTACGATATTTTGTAAAAGCGTGGTCCTTTCCGCTAATCCAGTATAGTCAAGTGTTAGCTACCATGCGTAGTGTCTTTGATGTAAAAGTATTATAAAACTTTTAAAAAAATCATATTATATCTCCATTTCAAAACGACATTGTACGAAATCCATTGCATTAAATAAGTATGATTGAGAGAGCACCGGTGTTGCTTATAAGATTTTACCTATATGCTTATTCGGTGGAAATTTAAGAAATATGCTAGCAGCCTTTAACTATTTCCGTCAACCACTCCAAGTAAGCTTAAATGCAATACTTGACGGTCTGCAGTCCATAAACAACTACATCCCTTATCAAGATAATGAGTTGTCAACTTTGAGGTCTGTGAAGAAATGCCTAAGTACAGGTAGTCTCTGGATTTGTACAACTCATATTACACGATTGAGTTCTATGAAGGAGTGATCTTTTCCTGGTCAAGCCTAGTGACGATCTTTAAGCAGACGGGATACATGGGGTAGTTGATTTTATGTCCCCATTACGTTATGCTAAATAAAAAAAGGGCCATAATATACAAGATCCTACTAAGATATTTAATTTTACTTAAAAACTAGATACAAGAATACGCATAGCGTTTTTATTGTTTTAGCTAATATTTATTCAGAGCGCATGTCTCTCCGAGAATCTTTACTACGCATGCGCAAATTTTCAGTCAAGATGGCGGAAACTGCCCGGTTCCTAGCCCAGAGTAATAACTGTGTTTGGTTTAAATAATAAAATACTTTACAACTCCTACTTACCATGAGCAAAGGTACGTGTCGTATTTCATTAAGGATCAAACATGGATAAGGAAAGATTAATAGGAACATAATTAAAAAACCCTTGAAGTTTGCTATCAGTTGAGATATATACGATGTTGACAGATTTGTGACAATAAGTGAGAATGAGTGACTACAATACCTTACTCGGACAATCTACTACTTTTGTGACTTCAGTCTTCATTTAGCACAGTTGGAAACATAAATAAAAAATTGCAATTTCTAAATTGGCAGGAAGGATATGGAATTTATAATCTCATAAATGAAGAGAAAAAGTTACCCATCAAGACCAAGGTAAGATAAGGTTTAAGAATAATTCCGGGTTGTATAAATACATATACTTTGAATTAGCGTAAGTCTTAATATGCCTAGCGATATGTAGCAAGATTGTCCAATTTGTTTTAAAAATATGTTGTCATAAACTAACTTAACCCTTCTTCATGTCTCATAAATGTCTATATTCATATAACAATCTCTTAATTTATGTTCATTAAAAAGATCTATACTCAATAACTAATCTATTAATTTTTGCCAATTGGCCTAATCATTTTAAACACACTAGATCAGTCTTACTGCACTAATGAACGTTATTACTATTGTATCATTATTGAATTTTAATTAGAAAATGATATGAACTAAACATAACGCTTTTAATATTATATTAAATAAATAAATAGTAATAATTCGAATATTAAATACATGAAAATATAATTCATTCCTCAATTCTTGACTTTGTGGAACACTTAAAAAAACCTTTACCAGTTTATGAAAATAGATCATAAATGAAGTAGTAAAAGATAACAGCGTCGGGGAGAAGGATGCGTTTATGAGATTTTTGGCGCTTCATTGGTTATTTTACATACGAGAAAAGTATGTTCTGTGATTCGTTTTATGAGTGTTTATAGCAGAATTTTTTTCATTCTTTCATTATTACATATACTACCCACTTTATTAAAATATTAAAACTCAATTATTAATATATATAATATTAATAAGTCTAAAGATTCTCGGGAAGAAATCGCTCTTTAGCGATAAGACTGCCTTTTTTTAATTTTTTTTCTATTTCCTTTTTGTGATTTGTTTTTATTTTATTTTTGTGGTGTACACTAAGATATATAATAATTACTATAAAGTTATTTGAAAGGCATGTACTCCCTTTCAGCTAACTTTATTATTGAATATGTAAGAAATAGGGTGACAAACAGTTACTACAGATGAATACGGTACATTACTTGATGCTCTAACAGCTGTAGACTTTGGAATAAAGCAGCTTTATAACCAAGAAATGTTTTTATCTATTATTGTTTGTATATTATGTATATACTACATCTTGTGATTGTTAACTATTCTTTTTTATTGCATTCCAAAAAGTAAACACAATTGTTTTCTATATAATAAATTCGCCAAACTGTTGATACAGTTTGTTGGCGAAGTAGCACTCATTATAAATAATTACAATTGTATTTTGATAAATAATTTTGTGAAATATACAAAAAAGAAAATTAATTAACAATATGTGCTTAAAAACTAAAATGGATCATCTAAAGCATTCAGTTGCCACGATTTTAATTTATTTTTAAAAATTTGCTTTGTAGTACACGCTTCTTGTTTTACTATCTCATTATAAATTCGTGGTACTAAATACTTACGAGTCCTCTTATCGTAGTAATTTTGCGCACTAGGCGTGTAAAACTAAGGGTGAGAAACAAGTGCATAGTTTCATTCAGAGTAAATGATGACTACATCACATAAACACATAGATCCATGCTCGACATATTCAAGATGCACATGCGCTGTCCCATTTGATTTCCCTACAATCACCAAACGAAACACAGCGTTATGCTGCTGTTTAACGTTGGTATTCAGTGGGGGTGGTCCTTTCCCGAGTTGTAACAAGGCTCTAACACCGTGTTTGTATACATTTGTATTATTAAGCTACACTGCAGTTTGTTTCTAGCTGCAGAATGAATGGGTCAGCTCGATCGGGGTAGAGCCACGCCCTCATTTTGCCCTGGTATTCTGACCAGCGTAAAATAGCAGCATGATGCTGCTGTGTTTCGTCTGATGAGTGCAGGGATCCGGAGGCCTTTATTACTGGTAACGAGGCATTCAATCTCAGTCCTCAAGGGTGACACCGTATCAGCATTATGATTCCTTGTCAAGGATGAATGTAGATGTCGTGGGCCGCAGGAATTACTTACCATCAGGTGAACTGTGTGCTCGTTTGTTACTCGTTAAGTAATAAAAAAAACAACATTTTTACAATTGTGCTTAAATTAAGCAATTATTTTTAAAAATTTGAGTTATAAACATTTGCGTGGATAAGTTTATCGTGATTAAAGACTTATGAATAAATGGATACCTCTTTATTTCTAATTGGATCATGTCATGTTACGATATCTTCCTTTTACCACATTAAGTGCCTACGATACCGTAAAAAGGCACCCAACTTTCCCGTGACCATTTTAAAACCTTTTACGATCGGGACGCTTTGACAGAGGAACTCTAACAACATTACATTTTAAAATCAAAGGAGGATTTCCATCCATGCGATAATTGTCTATTAAAATATTATATCATACATGGGCTAAAGTGCAATAAAATTATAAAGTTATTATTGGCATAAAATTATTGTGCATTTCTACTGTTTTGTTTTCACTTAAAATTAGGTAATTTTTTGATTATCGGCGAGGTATGCATTAAGATAAAATCATATTCCCCGGGTGATATAAATCAGATATCAACATAAATTATATATTATATATTGTATATAGGACTGTGTATAGGATATATTGTAATGCCTCGAGTAATTGAGAAAACAGAAACGCAGTTACTCGTCTCATCCTTCCTTATTACGACGTATGTGCAATAATGATTGTAATAAGATCGGAGCTAGATTTACAACATCTCCAGAACTAAAAACCAACATTTTGTGATGCTAATATTTCAATTCTTGACTATCAATGGAGTCCAAGATCGGCGATGAAGTAGCCAGGTATTTTAATAACTTCTCTACACGAAGGTGACAATAATAAACCATTAGGGGGAAATAGATAGTAAGCGTTAAACTCTGGGGCTTCTCTTATCCGAAAGTGATAGGGCCAATAAATAATAATAATAATAAAAGTGTAATATAGCCATGTAACAGGAAAAGAATTGAGAAACCTGCTGGGATTTAGAATCACGACCGCTAATGCATAAGTCTGGTACTAGTTACTAGCCTCCACAACAAGTACATAAAACCATATGTTGTATGTGTCACGTCGGTCATACAACAAAGTATGAAAGTGAAAAACAAAGCTTTGTAAAACATTTTGTTCTCTCGGCCAAGTGGACGTCATTCCTATCTGCTACTGCGAGTCATCAACGAAACAAAGTATACAAACCCGACTGTGATTAATTATAAAGGCTCACTTTGCCGCTTTTTGCGACAGATAAAAGCAAAATATTTTTTTTTTGTATAAGATTAGTCTACTGATAGATATTACGGAAATACGGTTATTAATTACAGACATTTTCTTTTGCCTTGCTTTCTTTCTAACTAAAAAAAAATCAATTATGTAAATGGAATGAAACAATGAATAATTACAAATATCGGAATAAATTAAATAAAAGTATAAGTTGATAAGCATTAATTGACAGTATTAGGGATTATCATCACTCGGTGTTGTAGGATATGCCTTTTATGCCGCTATCACATTTAGTATTCCGCTGCCATTGCCCTGTACACGAAGAAGAGTGACGATTCTCTTGCCGACTATGTCATGGAAGCCATTGGCATAGTCACGTGAACATAATTGAAGGGTACAGTGACGGGCAGACCCAGCAACGGTCTTATAATATGTAATATAGGTAATGTAATATGGGTTCTTATGTTTTATACCCTAATCACTACCTCGATTGCATTGTTATTGGTAGTGAATTATCTGATGATATATGTTTTGCACGAATTTTTAGCATTATTAGAATTTTGTGGCCCCATTTTCAAAGCATAAAAATTCCATGAGGGTATAAAAAAATCTTATTATATAACTAAGGTGTCAACCTTAGTTATATAATAAGATTTTAAACGAGCTTTTATACTGGTAAGTGATGACAGCAGTCCATAAATACTTACATCCTTCCTCAACAGAGAATCGAGATCCACATGCGTTGTCGTGGCTCCTGCGGTCATACTTTTGTTTGATACATTGAGTGATACAGATCCGACACCATCTGGAATTTAAACATTCCGTAGTACCATTGATGTAGTTTATTTTTCATTTTAAAACATAAAGTTCAAGATACCCTTCATTATGGATCTCGTTCTTCATTAATATTCATAGCAGAATATTATTAAAATTTGCATACGTATAATAAAGACTAATGCAAGACTAGCGTTTGCAAACGTTCTGCATATTATTTAGTACTTTTATTTTATCTAAATTAACGTAATATAGCCAAGATTGACGTCGGCGTCGACTTTGTACTTCGTAATTGTGTGAAAGTAATGCGTAAATGTATTCTGCTGAAATTGAAGGTGCCATTGTAACCAATAACAACCCCTAAACGTAATAAAGAAAGAAAAGGCAGCTGTTATTGAAAAAAAATCATTTTCCAAAAACGTGCTGTACGTGCAATATGTAATAAAAAGCGTAGTATTCGTCTTAAGAAAACATTTCAAGGAAACAGGAATTTTCGAATTGCATTGCAATACGTATTTTGTATTATTATGTTTGTAACGCAAAATGTATGCATCTACTCTAACAGTGATTATCATTCAGTAAATCCTGAAAATAACAAGAAATTAATTCACATTTATCGTCGATTGCACTAAGTCGATTATTAATTTGTAGGACGGGGTTGCTAGGTGTACGGTTTTGTAGTAAACTGTCTTTAGCATTGTGAATTTACCTTTGCACCGACTATATTAACAGTCTGGGACAATTTAACGAAAATGTTATTATTACACAATCATTAAATACCTAAATGATAAACATGCTTGGGTAGTCTCAAATTTCTCGTTCAATGGAGGATAGACGTTTGCATTTGTACTAGCTTCATATTGTATTTTAATAGCAAATATTTTGTCAAATCAAAAATAATGGTTCTTCTTATTGACTCGCACACTCTATTATATCACTTATTTATACTTTGAAATCAGTAACTTTTATTTTTCGATTTTTGGATTTCTGTCCACTAAATGAAACACAGCAACGTTATGTTGCCATTTCACGCTTGTATGCTGTGAGTGCTTGGTCTTACCTAATTTTTTATCCTCCTTACCTATTTTTTTCTCCTCCTTATTTCTTCATCCTCCTATTATTTTGTTTATAAGTATCCTCAAAGTCAACAAAAGTATCACTTTGTGGGCGGTGGTTGTTCTAGTCTTACGCTCTTAATTAAAAAAGTTTCCGGCCGTGAAGCAGACGCTGCGTATCATCGCCTACTTTTAACCGCTGGTCCGCTTTTAGAAATTCACTTCACTGTTATTTTTTAATATTACATTCTTACTATGTCTTTATATGTATGTGCTTAGCATTAAATAATATTGCAGAACATACGAATTTAGATATTTGTACTTATTCAATTACAACTAAACTGAATTCAATGTAAAAAAATACATACACCGCTTGGCTAGCTTTGATTTTAAAAATTACATGCAATGAAACTCATATTTAAAAATATCAATATCATTGTATTTTGACATCAGAGTGCTGAGACTTGAGACATGTAAATAACATAGGGTGTACATAATAATCTCTACGGTGAATGACGGAGTCAAGGGTACAACTGGAAACGACGGAGAAAGGTAAAACTAGAGCTCACATATTATATTGTCAAAGTACTTTATTGTATGAGTGATGGTATAAAAGCGTACAAAGTTAAAGCGTCACGCTTTAAACGTATAGAATAACGGATAACTTTTTAGTAGACAGTAATTATGTCATTATCATCTAGAGGTACTTGCGGAATAATTTATATTTTGCCATTATATATCGCTTTGTATGCTAGTATTATGCATGCAGCTGGACTAAAATATCAGATAAAACATACAGTGTGCTTTAAGTACGCGTTTACGTGGTAATAACATCAACACTATCAACTTCGTTTACTTTAAACAAAAAATAAAGAAAAGACACTGTCGACAGTAAAACAATAAAGACATTAAAGAATTTCTATTCCCCGGTCAAAGCGTGATACCCATAATAATTTAAAACTTAAGTTTCTTAAGAAACTTTGCTGTTATGCTATGTAGGAATTGGAAAAAAAACTTACTGGTACATACGGTTAAACCTTGCTGCGATAATTCTTTCGGTTATTGATTGTGTTTTTTAATGTATATTTGTGAGCCATAATGTTGAAATTTTGCTAATTCTAATTTGAAAAAAGAATGCAACATAAAAATTATTATTATTTTTTCTCCTCCTATAGTCTCAATTCTACGTCTTGATGGAGCATCTTTCTTTGTCTTTCACAGCCCATCTAAGTCTATTGCAGGAAATGGTCTTTCGAAGGAAGTGCCCGTATAAGGTGGCACCGCTTGTAAGTCCTCACCGTACAAAATAAACTGGCGCTAGTCAGGTTAGAGGATGAGCGTAGTTCCCTCCAGCTCATAAAGCTATTTTACTTAAAAGCTAACAAGATTTGGTTTCGGCATATTAGGGTTGAATTTTTGCCATAAGTCGGTTTGCTAGAGTCTCTTCGTTGGTTAGAGGATTGTGACCAGTGTAGCATATATTACAACTCCATGTATCCAAACAATGTGTCAGATGCAAAATGAATATTTTTTTTATCTTTTTAATATAACATAGCTTTTAATGTCGTTAATAATATTATGTCTTCACTGGAAAAAGTATAAAAGAATTTAATTCTTCGATAAGCAACCCAACGGGTATATCCGGATAAAGGATAACGGGAGAAAAAGCTCATCCTTTAAACACTTCAACATTTTATACCCTTTTTAAATTGGCGTGAAAAAAAGGGGTTTACTTTCTCTAAAGTATATGATGAAAGAAGCAATTATACTGTACCCTTTTTTCGTTTTGTTCAAGAAAAATATAACATTTTAACGTAAAGTTAATTTGTGATGTGACCTACCGATAAATAATAAACTTTTACGGTATTATACTTCATTTTAAAAAAAAAAATGCATATAGGCTCATGACTATTTAGTCAATATGTAGGTTCCATACCTAAAAAAAGAATTTGCTACAGATAACATGTCTGTCAGTAATAGTTTTGTAATAGTATATTAGATTAAAATATTATTTCCGGTCATCGGAGTCGTGCCAGTTTAAATATTTGTTTAAATATTCTTCATTTTCGAATAAATAAATCGTACGAAATACAATAAATTTCTTCATGGGTCCGAAATAAATTCCAGTTTACAGCCAATCGGAGCCTTTGAATTAACCCAATAACGCTTCATTAGACCCGTAAAATGAACCCCGATAATACGTTCAGTAACACTATTCACCGCGAATCGTTTACGACATCGGATATCTATGGAAATAAAATAGAACACAGTGTTTAATGGCGAAGCGATAAAAGTGGACATTCAAATTTCATAAACGTTTGCAGCGATGTTTCGAGTGGTAGTAAATATACCGATCGTAAAATGTATTCATAGCTTATTTTGGAAAGTCAATCTATTGTTGATATAAATAAATATCTACATGGATTCAGGGTTGCATTTGATAATATTTTGGAGTTTATAGAGGTGTACTGCATCTAAAATATATATTACTTTTTACTTCTTGATTTTGTAAAACGTTACAAGTGCAAACAGGTATCTGGAAACATTTATTTTGTTTTATCTAATTACTTTAAGTATAAATATACTATGTAGTGTATATTTGAAGTCTTTTTTTATTTTTTATTATAACATTGAGAGTAACGAACGAGAACACAGTTCACCTGATGGTGATTCCTATGACCCATGATATATTCATCCTTGACATAGAATGATGCCTTGTTACCCTTTAGAACTGAGATAGAATATGGAATAATATATAATAATAATACATAATAAAGATCTTAAACCATCAGACGAAACACAGCAGCGTTATGCTGCTATTTTATGTTGGTATTCTGTGAAGATGCGGTCCTACCCCAATCGAGTTGACCCATTCATTCTACAGCTAGAAAAAAACTGCAGTGTGGCTCTACCACTGGAAAAATTGTGCAATACCATTGGAAGCATAAAACGAATTTAATTGAATAATATATTTGTTGTAGCGGCGTGAAATTTGTCTAAAGGAAAACAAATGAGCATATTTCCAGTGTCAAGTGAAATAAGCAATAATTATAATAATTTCTTGACTTCGAGTAGACAGGGCAATAACTATTATTAACAGATTAAATATTAATTTTCCACTACGGCGAAACATCTTTGGCCCAAGTTTCATTAACTGTGTTCAAGTAACTGCGATAGCAAATCGGCCAGCGAATTATGCAGATTATGACATTTTATTTTCATAAGGAAAAGCAAAGAGCTGTTGTACCTATGGCCAAACCTATGTTCAATATCAGCACGCTGATGATGAGATAGAAGATAAAGAATTATAGAGTACATTTCCTTGAAAAAAAATTGGAAGCTTTTTTCTATTATCACCTTATTTTAATTAATGATATAACCTAATTTCAGTTACTAAAGCAATCCAAGCTGTTTCTCTCCAATGAACTAATATATTTTATAATAATCAACATTTATTAAATTTCCTAAAAATTAACATATTAAAACATTTCTTGGGTTGATTGTTTTTTTTATCTAGTCTCCTTTCTTCGACCGCAACTATAAAACTTTTTTGCAATTTAAATGTGCAGTTTAAAATAAAACTTTAGAGTCGTTTAGTTTCAAAATGAATTATTAAACTAAACGACCCCAAAGTTATAATACAACCAGGGTTACGGTATAAACACTTGAATGTGACTTTGTTAGTTTAATATGTGAGAGAGGTTCTTCTAATAAAAACTAGTAGTAGAAAATAAAACCAAATGAAAGAAAATCAAAAAAACTTTAGTCCATGACTTCGTCCGTAAAGATTTTATTCATTTGATTCTTAATTTTAATTACTGTCATAATATAAATATTAATGTATCAATAAGCTGAGTCTGTTTACCTTTTAGTTGCTGATAATATCCAATAGTGAAAACATTGCTAACTTAGCGATGTGTCCACTGAGCATGTTTAATACAACACGGATGTACCTAACACAAGCACATAATTTCGCATGAGTTTAATGCACCCAATATTCGCAATCCAAAGGCATCTCAAAAGGTTTCGTCTTCTCTGTATTGTTAAGAAGTTGAACATACTATCTACAATGTGGACTTGTAGTTAAGTGCAGGAACGTGAGGTATAATGAAATTTTGTAACATAAGGTAGCCAGAACTGTGTCGTAAGAGCTTTATAGTTTCTAACACACGGTGTTACTGTACTGAATACTTTATGGCCGATTATATTTTAATAATAAGTTATATATTTAAGTTATATATGATATAGTCTATGAATATTGAGCTATAAAAGTTAGTTAGTCTCTTGTTTGTGTTTTCTAAATATTTAATGGATCATTATCATCTCAGCCCATCACTAATCAACTCATTCACATGGGGTTTTGAGTTGCATATGTCGTCACTTCATATACTGGGGCGTCATCCTACAGAGTGATATCCAATAACAAGATTGCCACTCGAGAACCTTCCTTCCCCATCGCTTGCAACGTCCGTCATATATAAATTTTAATTTAATTCGGTTCTATTTATTATTTTGATTAATTTTGAGTATTTGAAATAAAAGTAATTGTGGCAGAAAAAAACGGGTCGTATTTAACCTAAACCATTTTGTTTTAACTGTTTTTTATGTAAACTGAAACACTTATGTCCACGAACTAGTAAAAAGAGTTATAGTCGACGCATTTTAAACTGAGTCGTCGGGCAATTAATGTCACTGACAGTAGGAATGTACTCGCAATGCAACCCGTTATGGATACTTAGCTACCTGCGCACGCGGGGTCGATGCGTCATTCCTAGAAAAGATAAAATGGGCCACATTACGATCTAAACAGTTCCTCTATAATTACGTTGTAACATACATTTTATCTTACATATTAAAAACTTTTATTTTCAGATAGCGAAAAATTATTCCTATTAATACTTAACATATCGATCGTACCTACCCCGTTATCGATATGCACCTCTACAATCACATCACTACACCTCTCCATAAGACCTGTAAATGCGAGCGAGACTGACAGATAAATATCATTTATGACCCGAAGCCTCAATTCATAATGCGTCGACTATAGTACTAATTAGCAACTGGTCCTCCATTCGCTACATGCATCGCGAAGAAATTTGTATTTCAATAACTAAATAAAAAATATATTTCGGAAATTAATAAAGGCCGCACATCCGAATAAAACCAAATGATATAACATCATGATGCTGCCCCATTTAATTTGGTGAGTGTAGGGATTTGGACAATTAACGGGACATTCCATCTCGCTTTGTTGAGCCATCACGTGGTCTGTACCTGCTTGTTTAACATTTCTACTATTAAAAAAGGAAAGCATTTTTTTGGTACACTAGCTTTTTCTATTTTATGCGCAATTTAGCATATATTTTTTTATAGTTTCTTAACTACAAAATATTCAACATTGAAAGAGACAAATTTTATTGTTTCTTACACGAGAAAATATAAGAGGATAATTTATGAAAATGTGAAATACACATTTTATGATATAATTTTTTCATTAATATTTTATATCATTTGACACCGGCGGCTTAGCACATAAGTATGAGTAAATACTAAAAACCAATAAACCGAATGGGCTTGAACGGCCGCTACCTGCCCGATAGCAACCATAGGGATGAATAGCAGCCAACTTTAGAGCGGAAAACTATTCCAGCTTCGAAAAAGTTGGTACATTTATTTCGAATAAATAATTCCACTTGGCTGAACATACACTATGATAGTTCTTCCTTTATTTGTGTATAACAGTTTATTTTATTTATTTCTTCATGTAGGTAAAAAAGATCCATCGGTATCGATTCATACTTTCTAGTATTTAGGATTCACATTCACAAAATGGATCAAACCTGACAGAGCGCACTATGGATCAACTTCATCTTGGAAGGACAACGCCCTCATGGAATACCAGCGTGAAATAGTAGCGTAAAGTTTTTTTATAGAATAGGTGGCATACGAGCAAGGATACATCAGTCATTACCGCCGCCCGTCACCGATGCGCCGCCAACCTTTAAGAAAGGCGTTGCTGTGTTTCTTATGAAGAGTGTAGACACGCTGAGTCCTAATTACTAAAAATTATTTAATAATTTCTAGAGGACGTCATCACTTGCCATTAAGTGACGTTTACCATACCCAATTGTTGAAAAAAAATTTTTTATGTGTATGTACAAAACTTAGGACAAAGCCTGCCTGAGCCTTTAGTATTTACATAGATAATATTAACTGCATTAGAAAAAAAATGTAATTGGTGGGAGACCGAAAAAATATGTATACGCGTCCCTCTTATTTCTCCACGAGTAATGTAACGATACGAAAATCCAATTTCAGGTGTCGCCGCTGATAAAGATTTTGCATAAATCAGAGATATAATCCAATATTACCGCGTTTTAGCCTCCTCGACGCCTAATGTTCCACCATTGAAATCTCTATTTCAATTTAAATGACTTATTTCATTACCCCGCGTGCGCCCCAATGGATTCTGAGCGAGATCCGTGGGCATAAAATCTGAAATTGATTATAAATTTCAGTAGAATATTATGTAGATTGTTATTTTATACCGGTTCGTTATTAGGCTTGAAACAATCTTATATATTCTTTGGAAAGTGCCGTTTATTTAATACGATGTCAGTGAAGCTTTATGTCTTTTAATACAAAAAATAGTAACTTGTGTGGCTTATTATACTCATGTGGCTTATTATACTCATGTGGCTTATTTTACTTATGTGGCTTATTATACTTATCACATTTCCAGTCGTGGCTTTACATAAATAATAATATATATCAATACTAGAGTCTTGCTGCATCTAGGAATGCTACCGTATAAATAGTAGGCTTGGGAAGGACATTATCACACCCTAACAGAATACCATCATGAAATGTCTGCATAACGCTGCTGTGCTTCGTTTGGAATGTAGGGAATGCAGATCTATTATTTAGTAATAAGGCATTCAATCTCAACCCTCAGGGAAGAAAACACACGTGCATCTTTCAATCTTGAGTTATGGACAGCAGTAATCACATTAAATTGTATCAACTCTATACAAAAAAATTAAAATACTTATGTTAGTTAAGCCGCGCTTATTATGTACATATGTAATAGTCAAGGATATTTTTTGCAGGTGGTATTTGTAGTAATTACTTCGTTAGTGTGTTTTATTTTTCTTATTCATAAGATTTGGTTCCTAAAATTTTTGGCTATACTAGATTCCAATCGCAATGTATGTGGATTATCACAAAAGTATATTTAACGCCTTACAACATTAAGTTATTTCATCGTTAAGTAACTAACTAACACGGACACCAAATACATATATTATTTTCTTTCCCAAATTGATCCTATCACCCAACAATACAGGAAAGCCATCAAAGACGCACATAATCCAAAGTAAATTGACCAAAATATTTTCACACACTCATACTCACACACATTCCTATCCATATCTATACACTCCCATACACACACAGGCATACACGCTTACACATACAAACTTTTCTCTCCCGCGTATTCTTCTTATAAAAACGAATAGTTTTAAAAAAATTACAGGAATCAATGATTGGCTGTAGTTTGTATAACATATCTTAACATTATTATCTTTTTATGTACATACTGCTGTATTCCTTAAATAAATAAATAAATAAGTTACGTTTCACTTAAACATAAAAGATATAGATTAAAAGTTAATTTAATAGGCTTTGTGAAGCAAGTATTAATAGCTTGATTATAAAATGACTGCGACTCTTAGTGTACAATTATATATTATATAATTATTGAGTGCACAAAAGTTTTAAAAGAAAAATGAATATATCGATTATCAGTTTAAATTAAAAGTTTTAGTTAACGAGAGAAATTTACAAAAGCTTATTTCAAAATGTAAATCAACGTTAAGTTTTTAGAATATAAGCACAGCTCATCAAAGATTATAGATGCGCATGCGTTGCCACACACACATTCATGTTGCGGCAAGGAAAAATAAACAGCAGAGTTTTATAAAGTGGAATGAAATAGTAATAACATTTTCTAATAAAATTGAAACCAATTTCATTAAAGTTGGCGCGCGAATACATAAATAATAAGTGATAGAATAATCATTAAATGATCCGTTTACGCATCAAGACTAGAAATGCAAATTTTAATATACATACGTGTATCTATATATTATATGTATCTATCTGAACTTTATTTAATATGTATATTATTTCTATTAATATATTATTATTGCCTTTATACACTTTTAAAATGAACGTAAGTATCTTTCCTTGTACCCGTAATATATTTTCTGCTCAGCCCAGAGGTAGACTGGCAGAGAATGCTTTTTGGCATTAAGTCCACCTTTTTATGCAAAATCTCCTTGTCTTGTGCAAAAAATAGAAATAAATAAAGGGCGACTGCAGTGGAGTTTGTTGTTTAATTTATGCAGTTTTATTTTTGAAACTAGTAAAATACTATTATTCCTAATTTAATAATTTTTTTGACCAGTTTAGGACTTTTCTCTATCAAGAAAAAAATAATCCTGCAAGTTGGACCTGAGATTGAAAAATAAAGCAAAGACTAAGCATTGAATCCTCAACCTGCTCTATTTAAAACCGGGTAATATATCAATTCGTCGTTCATCATCGGTATCATCATAAGATTCCATTAGTAAAGTGAATAGTATACAGTACATGTAAATAACATAATATTCGTTATAATATGGTTAGTGTTATACATTTGATAATACAAACAGGTGCCCTACGAGTCTATAGTGCTCTATAATATTGAGTTTGGTGACATTAAGTACAACTTCAATAAAATCATGTATTTTACAATTAATTTTTTTTATAGCATATAATCTATACATACAATACACTCGTAAAAATGTTTTTTCGTCTCTTTGTCAGTGCGGTTGTACACATCTCGATAATGGTTGAACCTATTTTATGTATGGGTTTTCAATGATATATTGAGATAAACTTGATATAGTTTAAAAAAAAATTAAATTTAAAGGTAGCTTAAATTGAATCGCAGGCACAGATAGTTGTTAATAATCATTCTTTAAAATGGGAGTAGAAAATTTTATTATAGTACTCAATAGGTATTTTAGTTAAGATATGTCGGTTTAGTTAATCGTTTACTAATTCACGTAAATATTAATTTATATATATATATTTATATATTACATATGTATTACATTGTAGACAGATTTGACTGCTGGGCATAGGTCTCTTTTTTATGTTGTTGTAGCATACACTCAAATAATTTAGAGACTTTTTTTAATTTATTTCTAAGGCATGCAGGTTTTCTTTTTTTTTATTTGATTTATACTTCCGCAGAGCTTTTAGTAATTTTTCATGACATATTATTGATAATTTCATTGGTGCCGGCACCGGGGATAAAAACTCAGTTTGCTACTGTGCAATTAAAAGCCAGCGCTTAGGTAATGAGCTACCACGGATCATTGTCATATATTTATGTTTAATTTAATAATCGTATTTTATTTCATTGTTACAGATGAAAAATTGAAAAATATAATTAAGGTTCAATTATATAAATCGAGATATGTGCCAAATCAAAGAATAAAATCGAACATGGATAAAACCGTAAAGAAAAAGAATAATAGTAATGTAAAATACAAGAAGAATTGTAAATCGGATAATTATGATGAAGTGGTTACCTGCTGCTTTTGTCTCAAGACCAAAAAGAGCAAGAAGAAGAGTTTAATAACAGGATGTATTACAAATTTAGGTATCTTTGCCATACTAATAATTTATACCTTGTTGGGCGCCTTTATTTTTCTTGCTATTGAAGGAAGTGCCGCCAAAGTTCACCAAAAGACTTTAGCTGCCACTTCTTACCAAGGTAATGAAAACCAGAAAACTATCCCCCTGTCTAAAGTTAACAGCAGTATCGCTCAAGCCAGTGCAGAATTAAGATCGCAGACTGTAGAAAGTATATGGGAAATAACAGTATCATTAAATATCCTTTACAAAGAAAATTGGACGAGACTAGCAGCTCAAGAAATAGCAAGATTTCAAGAAAAGCTAGTTGCAAGAGTTGCAGCTGACGTCACTGAACAATATGGAGGAGTTAGAGCCCTGGAATCGGCACCTTCTTTAATAACTGACGACTATGAATGGAATTTCGCAAAGGCGTTTTTATATTCACTAACAGTTCTTACAACAATTGGTAAAGTATTAATATACTGTCATTTAACTATATATTGCTTTTTGATACAACTATATTCGTGTGCAGATTAACTTTTAAGAGGAAGGATAAGACGTAAATAATAACGACTGAGTAAATTAAATGATGATACATACATATTAGTCATATCACTTTGATGATCATCTTCATTCAATTCGCAAATAATAATCTTTATATATTTCATTGCGTATTTGTTTCAGGTTATGGCAGCGTAGCACCCAGGACAGCCTTAGGTAAAGCAGTTACCATTGGATATGCTGTTATTGGTATTCCTCTGACACTTTTATATTTATCTGTTGTCGGTGCTCTTCTTTCAAGACTTGCTCGAAGTGTTTTTAGCAAAGCACTATGTTGCTGCTTATGCACAAAATGCGGTTATTGCTGTCTTGATGAACATACGATGGCTAGCAAGGAACGAAAAGAGAAGGTTAGGAGACAGGACGACTACAGAACTCAAACACTTCATTTACAAGAACCTTATTACGTAAGATCGCCTTCAGGTACTATAATATCTGCCTCACAAGCCAACAGTATCAGCACTAACTCCGTCAAGGACAAGACACAAGGCTTAAGTTTCCTCAGAGATTGTGACTCTATGAGTTGCACTGACACCGATTCAAAAGTTTCTCTTCGGGGATTCTCGATTCTCGCTCCCATTTCATTATGTCTGGCTGCTATATTTACCTATATATTTTTTGGTGCGTTTGTTCTCTACCAACTAGAAGGGTGGAGTCCTATTGACGGAGTATATTTTTGTTTTATGAGCTTAAGTACTATTGGCTTCGGGCATTTAGCTCCTGGAGTGACGCAGAGAAATGGAGCGTCTACAGGCACGGTATGGTTTTGCTCTATTTACATTATGACAGGTCTGGCTTTAACAGCTATGTGTTTTAATGTCCTTCATGATGAGATTGTTCATCGTTTGAGACACAACGAGAAAATGTTAAAAGTAACTTCCCAAAAAATGTTAACACCCGAGTTCTTGCAAAGATCTTGACGCGATGAAAGTATAAACCTGACCCATGAGACGATGACCAATTCTGAAACTGAAACATTGCCCGAAATGTTGCAACATGTATCTAGTTCCAAGTGTGACGTAGGAGCGTTTCGTAGGTCAGTGTATATGGTAAAGGAAGAAAATGAACCAGAAGAAGCAGTCCTAACGTAATTAGCTGTTTTTAATGTTATAACAATAACCATAGACGTTTGTAATTACAATAAATAAATGTGTGAGAAATAATATATATAAATAAGTGATTCTTGACTGTTGGACAGGAGACAAAAATAAGTATCTGTATTAGTACGGAATTAATTTATACTCTAAAACAATTATTAAAATAATAAGGAAATGACTGAATTGTTTGATTACTTAGATGATATGAATGGTGATTATATAAAGTAGGATCTAAATACACATCGTGGTTTACTATATGTATTAAGGATTTGTTATAAACAAAAATGTGTAAGTAAAGTAAAGTGCTAAAAGAACGTTAGTACTTATATTCCTTCTTAATCTTTAATAAATATGTTAAAGCTAAATAACGATCGGATAACATATTTTGTAGAGAATTCTTTTTTTTTTTATGTTTTATGATTCTGATGGTAATAACATATAATTAATTTATAATTATATAGAGGTAATTCTTGAAAATCTGAATAAAGGCGTGTTCCGAAACTTGCAGTTATGTAAAATAAAGAGATAAGAAATATTCTAATGTTTTTTTTTTTTGAAGTAAGAATGTTGACTGAGAAATGATGAATGCTCACTGCGCACCGAGATGCTTTTTCGTTCTTGGCAATAATTCAATGTTAATTTGCATTATAACATTATGAAACTTGTATATGTAAATGTATAGATTTACATGTGTTAATAACAGTCCCGTGTATAGACCTGCTTTTTAATTAAAACTACTTAAATAGGTTGCACACAGTATAATCTGTCTATCTATTATTTATACATTGTAACTCAATAAAATATGTGCGTATGATCTTAACACACATACTCGACATAATCGATTAGTCATCACAATGTAAAATATAACCCAGACTTTACTGTTCATCATTTCTCTAGGGATTGGTCTGCCATATTTGGGATTTTATACCCCAGACAAACAAAATACATTAAGTTTCATTACATTATTCTTTGTAGCCTGTTACGAAATATGCAGTGAGATGGATTGGTGATTTCTCTTGCGGCCTTCGCTATAAAAAGATTCATTTCAATACATAAATTGGTTTTTCTCGTATAACAAGGAAATAGCAAATCATATCGTAGCGCAATAATATTTTTGAGCATTTTCAACGCATTATGTACAATTTTATAGATATATACCCGTGTATTTGTAGGTGGATATATATAACAATTTGAAATTTTCGTATTAATATTTTACTTTTTATTAAAATATTTTGTATTGTTACAAAAAACAATGTAATACATATGTTTATTACTATATATTTTTTTTGAAAATTCTGATAATATTTTAGCTAAGTTAAGCATTCTGTTTTATTTTATTCATGTTCAAAATATCGTTTAAACTTAATTGCGGTCCCACATGTTAACAACTGCAAAACACTTAAAATTCCAATGATTGTTAGTAAAATGAGAATGATTTAGGATCCTTTGAAACAGATATAAATTTAAATTTGCTTTACAAATTTTGAATGGATGAATCAAATGCACCAAATGTGACGTTACTGATACGTGTTATAACTATAACTTATAGTGGAGTAAAAATTTACCGTTAGGGTTAAAAAGAGTAATTTAAGTCGGAGGCTTTAATACGGTTTGGGAGACTTCCCATATTTAGAAATATTTTCTGATAACTATGCGGGTACTCTGATCCATTTAATCTTTATGTCTTAATTAGCCTAATCCCAACAGTAATTAAATATAAAATAATAAAATGTGAAAGCAGACAAATTGAAACGATTAAAGGTGTCAAAAAATGATCTGGACTTTTTTAACCGTACTAAAATATTTGTTTTAAGTTCATATTTTAGAATACTGATAATACGTTTTCCTTTTAAATGTATGTTACGTTCATATCTAGTACTAAAATTACTACTAAATTTGTAAATAAATGGAGATTGAGGAACTCGTTTCAGAAAATAAATAAGTTTTTTAAAAGTTCACACATTCATTCAATCACATGCTATGTAAGTAACTATATAGTAATATAAAGTAATAATTTTCGTTGATTTGTTAGGATACTTATTACCGATTAGATAATACTAGTTCCAAATGTATTCAAAATGATAATACCGCGCTGCTATGTTTTCAGTACTCTTCTCCTGTATGGTAAATTATTCTAACTACATAAAGCGATCATCATATCAGTGAGTACCAATAACAACAGTATCAAAATATGCTTTGCAGTTGTGCAAAAAGATTACTATAGGACTGTCGATTGTATAAAATCAAAACAATCATAATACCAAGCATTGATCGCATAGAGTGTACACTTTAGTAGCGAGTTTTCAGCTTCTTTCCCGACCGCTCCCTTTTTCGCTCGTTTAGTCTTGTTCCAGCTTTGGACAACTGACACCGCCAATTTTTAGCCCCGCATCGCAATTATAATGTGGTTGTTTATATATGTGATTTGTCTATGATTTTCAAGAAAGTTCAAATCAACAGTTCATATTAGTTCCTGAAAAAGTAAACGCTCCTTTTGATAAATCTGCTTTGATTTTTATATTGAACGGAGAGCGGTCGTTGATGACCAGGTATTTTCCGATCGCCGTTGCGAACAGATATTGTGTCTCTGCATTTTTTACCGAATTTTCAATGGGGTGTTCTGAAGAGTTGTTTGGATTAAATCCGACCGCTGAGTCAACATCGTACATCACGACTGAATAAAAATTTTCATCCTCATCATCTCGATGGTTGGCAATCCACAACTGTGTGCTTCACGCAAAATTTCCTGCCACGTAGAACTACTCTGTGGAATCATCTGTTGCCAGCGGTGTTTCCGAAACAATACGACTTAGGGATCTTCAAGAAAAGAGCTTACACTTTTCTTAAAGGCCGGCAACGCATTTGCGACTCCTCTGGTGTTGCGGATGTTTATGGGCGGTGGTGATCAGTTGCCATCGGGTGGAAAAAAATGATTTATTTGGGGAGTGATAAGAAAGAAAATAGTATAACTGTGGAGTACGAGCAGATTATGTAGTAGTAATATTTTCTATAAAAAAGCTATCTTATTTGATATTATAATTACCAACTTTATTATGTTAAGAAAAAAACTAGCTAGACCAACAAAACAATACAAAATTTGAAAATTTCTTGAAATGTACGAGTATATTTTTTAAACATCTTTCTGAAGATGGCTTAAGTACTATATCTCAAAACCAAAACTTCTGTTGCTGTCATTACGAGATAATGACTAAAGTTTGATTAAATTAACGTAACTCTAAATCTTGCTCGTTAACGCAATGACGCAAATTTAAAAAGTTGATATTTCTGCCATAAAGTTAATAAGGGAAAAATATGTTTGCGCTGAAATTACACTTTAAAATGATTAAACTTACACTTCAAAAGATTTAGTTTATTAATTAATTTAAATGTATTGGGTACGAAACGGTTTTTGCCAAATATTTACACTTTTACAAAACGCATGAATACGGTAAGGATGAGTATACCAATATTACCTCCAAATGTTGATGTCTATACGGTGACCAACTGGCGGTAGGACATCTATTCAAATATGCTGGGTCCAATTTTTCTGAAAATGAATAAACAAAAGTAATACTATCTGGGGGTGCCGTTGCTATTTTAACCATAATGTTTGCTCATAGTGGTTAGTATATTTTTTTTAATTTATATAATTACATCGAGAGTATCAAAAGTGCACGCAGATCGCCTGACGGTAAGTGAATGCCTTGTCAATAGTAATAAAGGTGGTACACTCACCAGACGAAACACTTAACAAGCATTATGCTGCTATTCTGCGAGGAAGTAGGCCTACCCTTGTCGTGCTGAACCAATTATTCTGCAGTTAGTAACAAACGGCAGTGTAGCTCTTCCACTGTAACATATAGAAAAATCTTTCAAAAAGTGTGCATTGCTGGCACTTTCTTGGAAAAGTATAATGTACGGAACTTGTTGAGGAAAAGAGAGATAAACACTTTACATATGTCACCTGAAGCTTTGAAGTAAAATTTTAAAGGTGTTTGCAAGTCAATCTCGCCTTAGACCGGATATAAAATTAGCCGCACGAATACGAAAAGTGGAGATTCTGCTTGGAACAATGTAGGTGGATATTAAATCCACAACAATTTAGTATCCAATATCTTAATTAATAGATCTTTACTGTTATTTTTAATAAAAAAATGAAATCAAAGGAACTATTAATTATCGAAACTCGTGAGACCGGAAACTCAGGTTATTCGTTCATAATTGGAATTTCTAAATACGTATTTAAGGGATTAATTATAAGCTTAGGATATAAGATTACGGTAAATCGCAGCTTAATGTAATAAATAATCTGAATTATTGTGTAGGATTTGCTGGCGTTTAATTAAAGTAAAGATATTTGTTAACGATATTATATATATATTTATAAAGTAAGAGCGACACTAATAAATGGGTGTATAATAAATGGTTTTACTCAACCAGAAAACTAAAACGCTTTCACAGCTGCATAAAAGAAACTCCGAAGGAGTTTCCCGAGGGTTCCAAGGATCATCATGTTTTATTATCTAGAACGAATATAATAGTATAAGAAAATGGTGTAAGAAGAACGAATACATGAGCTACACTGCAGTTTGTTTCAGAATGAAGGGGTCAGCTCGACCGGGGACTACGCCCTCACAGATGCCAGCATAATGCTGCTGTATTTCGTCTGATGAGTGTAGGTTTCCGGAGACCTTTATTTCACAAGTATTCGCACAAACGCTGAGGAACTCATTCTTGAAGCATTATTTCCATATTTTGGTGTGTTATAAGGAATTAAATGACCTTATAAAAATTCAGATTATTTTATTCTCAGTTATAAGTTCAACAAACCTGATGGTTTCATATACCTCTTGATGCACAATCTGTAGGATTTTACTGAAGACGACTATTGTTACGGTTCTAATGTTGTTAATGCCAATCTCTGAAATCCTTTTAGCAGCAAAGGTTTGCCAACGCCTTGGATAACTATTTAAAGTAACGTTACTGAGGATTGAGAACTATAGATTTACGGTTCCAGGTAAGTCCCACATGCTTTAGTATTTCATCTATTTTAAGATTTAGTTCTTCTCCTGTAACCTGTGTTGTGTTGGATGTCGTTAGTTCTGTCAGAAGCTCATTGCTATGGCATTTTTTTATATGCAGCACACCTGTTAAACGGTGTTCACTGCTAAGGATGGAGCTGACGACTATCAAATCTGACCTTTAGCAGTCGGTAATCCTGAGCTGTATCCTCTAGGTTTTCCTTCCATACTCGTCTCTGAACTACCCGTAATTATCGATACATTTTTATTATATCTGCAGCTATACATATAGGATGAACTTTAGTTTTTAGCATTAAAGTTTGTAGGGCACCAATAAATGTCTTAATATGACTGCAAGTTGGGACCCACCATTACGCAATCGTTTAATGACACACCCGTTCTAGTCTTGCAGGACGCATCAAAGACGATTCTTAACTTTGTGGTATCTTTGTCATTCCTCACTATCCTCGGTAAGTATACTTTTTATGATGGGGTAGTATATTATTATTCAATTCATTGTTTAATTCCTCCATATGATTAATTTCTATATATTTCTTCATACCATTCGTACGGTGCACTTAGACAGTTCAACTGTTATTTCGCGATATCTCTGCAATCAATGTAAGTGTTATCACTTAAATCTTAGTTAAAAGTTCTTCTGGACCTCGTTTTGTACTCTCAGCAAAGAATCTTTCGCAGTGAATTTCCTATAATAAAAAGTAATACTGCCTATAATAAGACATAACATTGGGGTTTTGGATCCGCCTCAATCTCCACTAGACTGTGCAGAACTACCACGTATCATGGTACAGCTGCCTCTGTGATAAATGATTCCTGTGACCCTTGACCTTACAGTGCTTTAATAATGCTCCATCTTAACCCTAAAGGGTGATAGCGGCCCTTGTTGGCCGGTACTAGTCGTCGTTAATATGTAAAGGCTGCAGGAATCACCATACGTTGAATTGTGTAAGATATCATGTCATATAGGCCTCGGCTGGTAATCGAAATCAAGACCAGAAGCTAAGCAGCCTGACCAGGTACTCTGCATAGTAGGCTATATTAAAATTATTAATATAGTATAATTCTAATATTATATTTAAATACTGTAAAAGCAATTTAGGAAAGAAATTAACGTATATATATTTCCCTTTTTTAACTATTATAGATTTATATATTCAATGTATAGCATTAACAGCTTAACGGTTGTTACGGTCTTTCAGTTACTATTACGCCGCTAGCCTTAAACGTGCAAAACTTTGCCCTTCCGGCAGGTAAAAATAATGGCGGTAAAACGATCTAAAAACTCTTGCAGCTCTTTTTCTCTGAAACACTTACTAAAATAATTAGGAAATCTGTTTCTAAAGTCTAGGAAGTCAGTCTGTTTTTTAGGTTCTTTTTATTTTTACATTTGCCCAGTCATGGAACCATCTAGTGGTACTAAAATATCAAAGCTTAATTGGTTATAGTACTTTTTACAAATTAAGATATTAATTCATATTTTATTAAAAACTAAGTCTGTGTTCAGCAGTGGACTAGTGATGGGCCAAGATGATGGTTCTGTAATTGAGCTGTGGTATATTCATGTCCAGACACATTAAATAAAAACAAACTAATATCTAACCATGTTGTGGGCAATAAGCAAACTATTCATTATTAATATAAACGTTGTTTTGCTGTGGAAACGAAATATACTGTTATTGAATATAATGAATGTAGATTTTGTAGATACCATGATTACTATGCTCTGCTGATCAATGTGAAGTATTTTAAAAATATTATTTTGTTTTATATCGCACGATGACAACGAGATAAATATGTAGTAACTCATTGCATCTTTATGTTATCATCAATGTAATACATATAAAGGCTGCGTAGCGGACAAGTGAATGCACTGGTTTATTGTAATAATGACAAATAACGTCGTGAGTGCAGCCACGCACACATATACAACACAATCATAATCCAATTCTACATTATGATTCATTTGTGTGTTTTCAACAAAAGATTTCCACTTTTCTTGTTAGTTTTTATCTCCAATTAATATCCTGATTGCTGACGGCAAATTTTTAATTTTAATTGCTTTCCGGAGTCAGCACTCACAGAGTTGACTGAGCATAAATTGATTTCATAAGTTATATGAGCATGATTGAATAAAAATCAAATAATAACGCTAGTATTGTTAACTGTTTTTTTGCATGCATTGAAATTATTACCTTACCAATTTATTATTTATTTTTATTAATTAAAAATTTAATTATATTAAAATGGTGTGTTCGATAAAAGAGCCGAAGAAAGAGTAATGATTGTAAAATCGTTTTTCTTCGATGAGATAAAAAAAAATATGCAAATTTTGATTTTGAAATGCAGTTGTGATCAATTGTCTGAAGTGAACTTAAGTGAAATTATTCCAATAAAATTTATTTATAATGTTAAACGTGACAAAGGCTTATCGGGGCACCTGATTGTTAAATTTATAATACCCACATTCATTCTCGATAAGCAGTCATAAAGCTGATGTTGTGTCTCCCCTGAGGACAGAGGTGTCTCAACATTATTACTAGACTCACAAGACGAAATACAGTACCGCTACTATTCCATTAAAACGTGGCATCTACTTTCTAGTCGATCTAGCCTATTGGTAACACAACAACTCGAAATATTTATTACCCTTTAGCAAATTCCTTTCCTATGATATTTAGTTGGTCCCTTTATGGAGTCCTTAGTTATTAAGTTATCATCCCTTAATCATTTTCAACTTCAACCGGAATTGTCCCCTCTTGTAAGGACTTTGTTATGTTAAAGTATATTACCACTATTGTCATGTACAAATAATTGCCATTGTTGCTCTGAATAGTTAACGGTCTCACAGTGGTAATCATTTCATTACGGAATTGTTTTGGTACAGTTTGCAAAGTAAGTAAATACAGAGGTATTTAAATTTGATATTAACATCTAACACAATTCGGATATCAGTCATATAATGGTCATCTAGTGTACGATTATATACGATTAGCTCACTCACGTTACTTTTAGGACTTCATATTATAAAAAAAAGCAATGAAAATGACACAACGTACATTTAACACAAATCAGACTGCGATCACATTTTATACAAATAATAATCAGAGTTTTATCAAACAATAATACATTACTATTACAGTACTACAGTAATAATAATGTCTCGATTTATTGAGTCTTTCGAGAGACATACGAGGATCATGTTTCATTGCACATTCCAACATAAAATCAATTGACGTCAAAAAAATTAAGTGTAAATGAATTCACTATAAATTATATCAGAATTGTTACGTAATATATCCCTTTGATAATAGTGATTTATTTATATGAGTGTTATAAAAACTGTGGAGATGATTAAAGCTGAAAAAAGCCCATGTTTTTTATGAGTAAAAACACTGAAAAATCTGAGAGGCCCAGGTGTGTTTAATTTATTCGGTTAAAATAAAATCAATTATTTTGTTACATACCTACATTCAATTTTTAAAGCGTAATTCCAAAGCATATAGCAATAATTTTACTTGTCTAACTTTAGACCAGAAATATAAACTCTTAACTTTGCGTCATTGCGGTAACAAACAATATTTAAAGTTACGTTAATTAAATCAAACTTTAGGTAGCCTTAATATCTTTACGACACTAACAGGATTTTCGCTTTTATGATATTGTATACAAGACATCTTTACATTGTCATTATCATGTTTACATATATATTTATATATATTTTTGTATTAATATATATGTAAACTATATTTTCATTTTATTATTATAATAAATATGAAACATGGGTTTCAAACGATGTTACAATTATGATTAAATAATAATGTGTAATTCACATTATGCAAATTGTAGCATGCAAATGCTTTAATTCAAATTTTAAATAATATAATTAGAGGTACACTTTCAATACAATTAAATCTGTTATTACAATAAAATAAGATTTATTAAATTAAACTTTTTGTCGATTAGTCTAAACACAAAATGTCAAATTCTATGATTCCATGAACGTTGAATATCATTAAAATATAATACCAGTGATATACTTTAACAAAATATACGAGCATATTTACCACCGAGGGATGATTTCAGTTCAAATTCAAAATTATTAAGGATTAAATCATAAGTTGGGATTTCAAAACGGTACTAATAAAATATCTTTAGAGAAGGTTTGGTAAATCGTTTAAGGTAATAAAGATTTAGAATTATCCGTGCTGG
The DNA here is from genome assembly GCA_029286865.1 of Teinopalpus imperialis. Lineage (NCBI taxonomy): Eukaryota > Metazoa > Arthropoda > Insecta > Lepidoptera > Papilionidae > Teinopalpus > Teinopalpus imperialis. Next base: position 5,134,362 of record JAGSMU010000030.1, on the reverse strand, counting down.
ATTTGCTGGAGTTTTATTAAGGTAAAGAGTTTGTATAACAATTTTAGGCTTAATTAGTACGCAATTCATCTGGATATGAATGGGCCGGGCTAGCTTCACTTGAAGGGCTATGTTATCGCAGAATACTATCTTTTAACAAAAGATTAGCCGTATTCTGTTTTGTATGGCGTATAAAAGAAATTAAAGGTTTTTTACTACGCCATATATTTTATTCATCGGTGCCAACGTATCTATTTTAAGGAGTTAATTTTTGTCTGTCTGATATATTACTAGTATAAGGCAACACGTAGCAGCACTTGTTATCACCGTCACGTCTTAATAGACGTACATACCTTTGACGAGAAAATTCAGGGCGCCCTTATGTATCCAATATTGATGAAGCCAAGTGTATCTTGCTGGATTTTACATATAAAGTGTCGGTTTTAAGTAGATTAAGTAAGTGTCGACACAGTAGTGTACAGGAGAAAATTATTTTGTTTTAGTTTAATTAAGTGGAGTTTAGGCTGAGAGACTCGACAATATTTATTAATTAATTAATTATATATTTATTTGGTATTATATTCCATATTAAAAACCATTGTGTTTGCCACGAGTACAAATTGTTCTCATTCTGGGAGGAGGAAGCGGTCTACCCCTTGAAGAAGGAAATTGTAGGAGATCATATTCAGGTGTTCACCTTACTGATATATATACACATATCTCATTACATTACATCCTGTCTGAGTCTGGTAAACCCTGGCGCTAAAGTGAATTGTGGGGTTACCAGGGATAGATTAACATCATGACAATATCTTTATCAAAAGCCATAACTACCATTCATGACAGTAACCTTCTTTTTACGATGAAGACTATGATGACGATGATTATGATAACAATGAGTATAATGATGATGACGATGATGACTATGGTGACTATGATGACGATGATGACTATGATTATGATGACGATGATGACTATAATGACAATGATTATGATGACGATGAATATAATGATTAACGACGAGTACAATGATGATGAGTATAATGACGATGATTGCGTTAACCCAGTAATTATTTGCTACTTATTTAATTTTTCAATGTTCACGTAATATGCATTGAGTAATATAAGATTAAATTAAATCTGTAAAAATAGTTGAAAACAAAGTTTTAACAGTGGACCACTGCACTGCAGATTGTTTCTAGCTGCAGATTCAATGGGTTAGCACGACCGGGGCCGGACCACACCCTCACAAAATACCGGCGTAAAATAGTAGCTTAATGCTGTGTGTGTGAGTGTAGACCTGTTATGGGCCGCAGGAATAACTTACCATCAGGTTAACCGTGGGCTCGTTTGTAACTCTCAATAAAAAGTCAAGTCAAGTATTAAAATTGATACATTGTATAAAAGAAGAATAGTAGTTATAAATTGTATCCTCATTTAGTTTAAAATTTTAACAACTCTGAAATATATATTATACGAAAAGCCATAACTACCGTTCATAACTATAACTTTTTTATTAACACTTCCGTTTGTGAGAAAAACGACTTTGTCTATAGGAAAACAGACGCGAGATGAATAGTCAAATACTAACGTCAAAATTTAAAACAGTTTTACACATGACATTGCACTTATGCAGTATTTAATGGAAGAGAACAAAATTACCAACATTCATATTATTTTATATCATTATAATATATTTTGTGCAGTTAATAATATCAGTAAACCGGAAGAGTAGTCGTGGACGTAACAATGTTACGATACGTTTAAACCTACATTAGCTTTTTTCTGAAATTATTTGAATATAAAATAGAAGACTACTTCTTTGTTATTTCATATGCTTTAGACTAGTGGAAAATTATCTTTGCTACGCTTACAAGATTAAGTAAACACTTTTTCATCAAAAATGTTAATAATTCAATGAAAAATTTGTGAATTGGTGACAGCAACACTTCAACTTCAATGTGTCGGCTATATCGAGAAAGGACCATTCCCTCACGGGATACAAGCGTGCATGTGTAGGCTATAACGAGGAAGGACCATGCCCTCACAGAATACTAGCGTGAGTGTGTCGGCTATATCGAGAAAGGATCACTCCCTCACGGGATACTAGCGTGAATGTGTAGGCTATAACGAGGATGGACCACACCCTCTCAGAATACTAGCACGACTGTGTCGGCTATATTCAGAAAGTACCACTCCCTTACGGGATCCTAGAGTGAATGTGTCGGCTATATCCAGAAAGGACCTCTCCCTCACGGAATACTAGCGTGAATGTGTCGGCTATATCTAATATATGTAATAACATGGCGATCTATTTCAATCGTTACACGTGGTAACATATTCAATATTCAACATTTATTCACAATGGAGGCAGGAGTTTATGTGCCGAAATCATCTATATCATCAAGTATATAGTTGACCTGACGATTATTATTTTTGTTATTATGCTTGTTTATTACCCTTATAAATCCTATTAAAAATGTATCGTGCCAAGTATAAGTTTAAAGTTAAAAACCTAGCCAAAATAATAAATGATAAAAAATATATATCCCTAAAATACCTATGTGATTACTGTAAATTTTATCTATTTTCTTTTAAGAGCTTACGGAGATTAATTTGATGAAAAGATGAACGCGGTGAATCTACCGTTGTTAAAATAGAATTTTAACTTCAATAAGGAATATGATTTATTTTTCTTCTTATTTAATTTAGAGTGTTTGGTATAAAAAGAAATAAAATGTTTACTATCGTACACTACAGAGAACATCTGAATAGTTTAAAACGGGACTACTCCCAACGTGTATCCTTTGTCACAGCCACAGAGTCACATTTTTATTCAGTTCTCGAAGCAAAGCTTACTTTTATCTAGATGTCACTTTTGGCCGTATGCTTTTAAAAATAGTTTTTTCTTATCACCGTTCGTATTATTGAATACGATATAAAATGATATGAAGCCGATAAACTGAGTGATGAGATCCCAGGAAATATTTTTATATAAAAACTAACACATGAAAAAGGATTGGATGCAATATTGTTAACATCTAATATTACCGTTGATCATGCCAATAAAGTTTGAATTCTTGTGCTTGGAGATGTATCATCACAATCGAACTGAAATTGAATGGATGATACGAACCTACGACGTTTAATTTCACAGACTACTCCAAACCATTAAAATATACCCTTCCCACTCACTTCTTTAACCACATATGTAATTATAACAAAAATTAATAATTATCATTTATGGAAATCTTTTAGATATGATTGTTAACTGATCTAGTATGGCAGTTTACCAAAATTCAATATATGCTTATCTTATCATATCTATGCCAGGCCTTTATACCAGTGGCTAATAATGAGATAATATAAATTATGATAAAGATTATTTCTATGTAAATATTTATAAATTGACCACCAGATTCCTTTGGACGTGGCTCGTAAGTATTACAAGTCAACGCGACGTGTACCATTTGCTGAAAATAATTACCGCAGCCCCACTAACACACATTATATTTTATGGTTGACCTTCATAGAGTAGGTACTTCCTGGTTAAGCCATATCCACACTCCAGTCTTGCGGGGCGTGATCTCAACGCGCAAACTTCGCTGGTCAAAACCAAATTAAAATTAATAGGGGACTTCATTACTCACCCAAATTACTCAAGGAAGCATACATAATAGGTCAGTGCATGTTTTAATACTGTATCTGTATGCGCTGTAGCTAAATTCGCTAGGGAATTAAGTGTAATGTTATATAGGCTTTTATTGGGTTAATGCGGTATAACGGGAGCGGTGTGGCTGCGTGGTGCGGTTAAAATAGCGAGAATGAATTTTATACGTGATACAGTAAAAAAAGTCAATGATTATGAATATTTATGTTAAAATAATATACATAATGAAAAGTCGCGAATGCATTGGCTACGTGGCGTAGCGCGCACCTACGCGGTATCCTACATGGATTCATCAATTAGAATTCAGTGTGTTTTTATTACTTAATAATGCTAGAAGTGCTATTAATATATCGGTTAACCACTTCAACTAAGCTTAAATGGCTGCGTTAGGGAAATGGTTCACGACAAAAGTTGAATGGCTCCGAACCTACGACCTTAAATTTCGCAGACTGTACCCTAAACCATTGAATATTGATGCTTCAACGGTTTAAGGGATTATTATTTATTTTTTAGGTTTATAGCGTGTCTAACGGATATAGCTTAATAAAATGGCATTCGATTGGATGCATAAGATCAAAGATCTCTACCATATAAATAACATAAAACTAATCTAAATTCCTAATTCAAATCAAATGCCTTCAATAAATAAGAAGAATATAATACTTGAATAATAATAATAATAAGAATTTACAGTTTTCCCACATAGCTATTATTTGTTTTATTATTTATTAAATATTTTTCATAATATTTTACCGTAACATGTGATTAAAACATATTTTTAATTTATTCAAAGCCTGGACCGATTATTTAATTTCCAACGTGTGTCTCAATTAAATATTCACTAATATTATAGGTTTAACATACAAATATTTATTCACTATTTTTTTCTGCTGCGTTTCCGCAAAGCAGAATACACATAAATACCATAATACATAAATACAATATAAACAAATTGTTTGGTAGTATATTTCTTTAGAGAATGGTCTGCGCCTATCTTTGCTATACACAATAGTTTAGTTAATACAATTAGTTTTCCAATGTGGCCCACCTTGGAAAGCTAATTTGAAACACATTGAAAAACAGTTAGGGCATCTTGTTACTTGTAATTGGATCAATACAAATATACGAACGTAGCCGCGTTTTACTGCTATTTTACGTTGGTATTCTGTGAGGACGTGGTTCTCATTGGTCGAGACGACCAATTCATGTTACAAATAGAAAATGTTTGCAGCGCAGCTTCACCACTGTTTCTATTTTATTTGTTTTATCTTTATGATCACTTTCAATTTCATTTAACACGTGCTAATTAAGATTCATTAAATCATTCCCCGCAGCGTTTTAATTGTTCATTATAGTTTTATATGCTGTTGAGCCAGTGTCGAGCCGTGTGGCAGACTTTTCTCCAACACCTCTCATAATTGTGTAAAAGATTTATTATTCTATTGACCAATCAGGAGTATCTAAGAAGTATTATTTGCAGCTCAGCTTGGCTTGATAGAGCAATCAAGAAAATAAGTAGATATTAATGGTAGTTTATAACATCGTCGCCTGTTGTCGAAATGAACTATTTCCAATAAAAAAATCTGTTTTTCATTTTCATTGAAAAATATGTTCCTGATTGTTATCGGTAACATTTAAATTTTAATTGCTCTCACGGTTTGATTGGATATTCATTGATTACAAGAATTTGTGAGCATTGGTGAATAAAAAACTAATATTTTATTATCTGTTATCACATAGTTCACTTGATGGTAAGAGATAACTGCACCCCTGAAATGTTAACATTCATACCCAGATTTAAGATGGTATGCCTTGCTACCGATAACAGGATATTCGGATCCCAAACTTTTATATTCAAACTACAGATGCTACAGGGCACACACGTGATAATTGGGACAACTACAATAAAAATATACTGCTAAGCATTAAGTATAAGGTTGGCATACTCATTGACAAGTGCTGTAACTAGGACCAACATAATAGTTTTTTAAATAGAAAAACCAGCATACGAGCAAGCAGTTGACCTGATGGAAGTGATCACCACCGTCCATCACCTACCGCAACGCCAGAGGAGTTGCAGGTGCGTTGCCGGTTGCGTTGATCATTCGTTTATACTCATATTTTAATTAATAATTAAATAAAATAAGAATCATGATCATTTTTAAGACCAGCTACCACTGTCATTAAAAGGTGTCAAAAAATCAAAATAACGTGACGAACTTACACGCAGTTACAAAACACAATACATTTATATCCCGAGGTCGCTAGTTAGACGGGTAGTTCTCGTACGTATGAATAAAAAAACTTAGAAACGTTAAATAATAATGTTAGATAAATAAACACATTCATAGATTCAATGAATAACTTTTTCAAATTATCGATTTTAGTACATAATTACGACGGTAATCTTAATTTTGATAAAAAGCATTTTTTGGCATTTTTTTACTGAATTTATCATGGAGTGTGTTCTGAGGTGTTGTTTGTATAAATTCCAGCTGCTGAATTTAAACATCACGACAGAATTCAAGATTTCGATGGTTGGCAATCGACCACTGCGCGCTACACGCGTAATGTCCTGCCACAACTCTCACTTACCACCTGGTGAGCTGCTTGTTCCTTTTTATTTTATTATTATAAATGTGTAATATATATATTTTAATAATAATTTATTTCTTTATTTTATAATTATAAAACCTATAATAGAGCTAAGTATGCTATAAAGATGGATGGATGGATTTAACAAAAGAAATAAAAATATAGCACGTAAGATACATCGTATTTGTAACATATGACTGGACTTAACGATGGGGCCGTCTATTGCAGCCCTTTCACACAGATTGACACCAGTATGCGTTACACTCATGCACACTTCCTTTCCCTTCTAATACTTACTCCGCCTTTACCTCGTACAGCCCTTTTATCTTTGTACACCCGAAACTAATTGAAACAACTATATATAAGAACGTGGTAGAAGAAAATTTAACTATTTCTCAACCAAAATATTTCATTATAAGAAATTCAATCATATTGTTAAATATATGATAATTTATAAATATCTATATAATAAATAAATAATAACTTATTAAGAGTTTGTATGTTTTTAAGTACAATAAAATAATTTTATCAAATTATTCTCAAAACATTTTCTCAACACCTGGAGTTGCTAAGTATATGTCAGTTAGTTGAGAACTCAGATAATTACAAATTATCATGCCACACATAGGGTGGCATACGCCAATGGGCTCAGTCCACCGATTTATGAATACCAAGCTTCTTCCAAGGTTCCCCTAATTTTTCATGGGCTTCACCAGTGGAATTGTTGGTAAATCTGTTGATATACCAACAACAAGTACAACATAAAAACACGCCGCCTAGGTTTTAAAGCGCCTTAATATTAACTGAGGGCTCAATATCCACTTTAACAGTGGTAAAGCCTCGTTGTAGTTTGTTTCTAGGTGCAGTAAGAGTAGGTCGGTTCAAGCTGCGAAGGACCACGCCCTCACAGAATACCAGTGTGAAAAAGCAACACAACGATACAGTGTTTCTTCTTTAGACTCTACTACAAGTGACTGTATCTTTTTTTTTAATGGCATTGAGAGTAACAAACGAGCTCACAGTTCACCTGATGGCAAGTGATTCCTGAAGCCCATGACATCTACATTCATCCTTCACAAGAAATCCTAATGCAGATGCATTGTCACCCCTGAGAACTGAGATGGAATGCCTCTTAATAAAGGTCTCCGGATCCCTGCACTCACCAGACGAAACACAGCGGAGTTAAGCTGCTATTTTACGCTGGTATTCCGTGAAGGCGTGGTCCTACCCCGGTCGAGCTGACCCATTAATTCTGCAGCTAAAAACAAACTGCAGTGTAGCTCTACCACTGATCGACCTTTGTTGGAGATGGATTAAGATGAGTATCTTGAAACTTTGTTGGGGATGGATTAACATGTTATTGGCTAGAGGTTGCATTCATCAATAACCATCAGGTGAAAGGTGTGCCTGTTTGGTAGTCCTAATATTATAAAAAAATCACTTTGGTTCGTTTCGTTAGTTTGGTTTTGTGTGCAACTTGGTTTACTTTAACGCTTTACTTCATAACGTAGTTTAACAATGAACGTGAAAATTGACATTTTAGATAGCGGCGTGTCGATCGAAATTTCTTGTATTACAAACTTGCAAATTTAAATTAAGAAAAAGAAAAAATAAATACAATTTATTTAGGTTACATTAGTATTAGTAATTAGTTCAGTTGAGCATTAAACTTTTTGTTGATTTTTTTTTAATTTGATGTTTTTTTTAAAAAAATATGGTTTATGCTAATATATTCACAGATGAGTTTGAAAAGCTAGGTATCAATTCTGCCATGTATTTTAGATTTATTCAACGATAATTTATACCCTCATATTTATTTTGTTTTTACCTTATTATATTTGAATTGTTTGGTTTTCGTAAAATAAACATTTGTTGTTTTATATATTATTATAATATGAATCAGTCTTAATTTTTGTTATATTGGTTTAGAATATATTTATAGTTCTTTAATTAACTTAAATATATTCATTGTTTAGGAAATTAAGTGAAATAAATAAGCAAAAAAAGTTTTGATGTTTTTACTATGCATCGAAATTAGCTAAACCCTTATTTGATCGAAATTCTAGTTCGCGATCTTAAAAAAAGAGATAAACTTGAAAAAGGCGTGGATTGGTATTTGTTGCCACTAATAAAAATTCAAAATAGCTCCTCTTGAAGACTCAATTTGAATAAAGTGCGAAGCTTAGAATGTATTTTCAACAAATACTACGTTATGGATAAAATAATAAGGTATTTTAGATTTCGAATTTTTTGAAGTATAAAAATTCTAAAAGCTTCTCGATGTGTAATAAAAAATACCAAAAAATGTTTGTTATTGTTTGTTTTATATATTTGTAATTCCTCGAAATAGGACTTAGACTAGATATCATATTGATTTACTCCTGTATCCTAATAACAAGACAATAAGAAAGGTTATTGCACAAATTCTTGTTACAGTCTCTAGTGCATTACGGTTTGGTTAAAGTTAAATTACCTTGCTGCTTTAAAAGATGTTGATGTTCTAGCAACGTGTTAACTGGAGATAGTATTTAAAAAAAGAGAGGGAGGATTAAGGAAGAATACAATACATATGTTTTTAAATACAACAGTTATTATACTATACCGCTAACTGCCAATAACCATCAATATGCTCCTTTTACGCCTTGTTTCATAATTTAAAATAGTTATTCGTCCAACAGTGTAGATAATAATATCATTAAATTACTTAACGTTGTATATGTTAATCTCATTTAATATAAACGTAATAAAATCCATTTAACGAATTTAATTACTCAATACAATGACTCAGTTCTCATGAAAATCATATACATTTTGTTATATATAATAATTATAAATTCATTACATATAATTGTGATTTTTGTGATGAGCTACAATGAAGCCATCTTCTGGCTATTGCCAGATGACATCAACAGCGCAGATATTTTAATAGTGCCGTAATTTATGCAAACACAGAAGCACTCACTCGTCGTCCCCTTTCCTAATTGGAATATAATGCATGTGCAATAAGATCGGAGGAAGGTTTAGATGCAGTGTAAGGGACACAAGACATACACACAACCCGCCCCGAAAATCAACCATTTGTTATACACAAATGTTGTCCCGCGACGGTCGTCGCTAATATAACAATGTAATAGCTTGAGCAACAATAGTAATGACACTGCAGATTGTAATTTGTTTTATTAATCGGCTTGGATCCAACGGTATTCTGAATACTCTTGATAATAAAATAAATGATCCTTTTTTCATTACTGGGTAGATATATATGGACCTTTATGTGTGTATTGCTATTTATTATTGCTATCAACTAATTAAATATTACATAATTATTTTATGCCTGTCAATCCTAAATATATTTTTTTATTTAATTGAGAGCTACAATCGAAAAAACAGTTCACCTGATGGTAAGTGATTTCTGCAGCCCATGATATCTACATTCACCATTGACAAGGAATCATAATGCAGATGCGATGCCACCCTTAAGGACAGACGAAATGCGTCGTCACCAGTAATAAAAGTCTCTTTATGGTATGGCTAAAGACTCCCTGTAAAATTTTCATATATATTTTATTTGCCTACCGTAACAGCACATTCAACAAATCAGTACATTACTGGAAACCACATTAGAATTGGTTCAGCAATTGAGAAGATTAATGTGCACAAACGCACTGACAAACAGAGAAAAAGTCTATTTACGATTTTATTATGTGTATCGATAGATGGAGAATTTTAATGAGGCTGTAAATTTTATGTATAATATCTCATATCTCCCGCATTTATTGGAAGATCATTATTGTTCAGTTGTTGAAGATTAAAGTTCCTCCTAAAAATTACAACGGCTAATCCAATTTCTGCAACAGAACATTAATTATTGACTAGAAGAGTAACTAGGACTTATTTCCAAGGCCTTATTATAAGAAAAATGTTAATGTGTAAGTTAAAGTTTTGTATTAATTCCCATATTTATTTTGAAATGTATAATTTCCTAAAATTTTTCAGGTAATTCGACCAGGAATTGTGGTACTAAAGACTTCATGGTTTTACTTTTTCTTTATGTTACCTGCTTTCTTTTGTTAATATAGAAAATGTTTACTCTTTAAAGAAGTAATGAGCACCTTAGTGTTAGAAAAACTATTTGTAATTATTTTTATACCTAGATTTAATACATTACATATTAGTACAATAATTTTTAAAGTTGGTTGTATGTTACAGTTGTCTTTTAGATAAGTCTTGTAGGTCCTTCCATAACTTCTTTCATGAACTAGAAAATACTAATACAATTTGTTTTCTTTTAATTTTGTTATTAGATCTCGAGTGTCTTTAGTACTTAGCAAGAGTTTCACATTATTTTTATATATGTATTTTTACCACGACGCGATTTCAGCGGATACCAATGCAATAGATTACTTCTGTTTCTTATGGGAATTGAAAGAAAATGTTCAGCAAACTATAGATTACGTAGCATTCCATCTTAGTGTTTAGGGTTGAGAACACACTCACATTTATTTTTTATCGAAAATGGATGGAGGGGGTAATTATAGGTCCTAGCATATACTTACGACCTGGTGGACCGTGTTCTGTTTTACACCATGAGTCATCACAAAAAAGATTCAAGACCCCATTCAGTTAAATTATTTATACAGATTACATATATTATAATAAATTTAGAAATAAATGTTACTTTAATTAGAAATATATATATATCTTATTATTGTAATAAAGTACACAAAGTCCTTTCACGGGTCTATCAGCAGAGATTCCCTTAGAAAAACTTAATATACCTATTTCTAAGGACGTGTACTTTGTTCTGTAATAAATAAAGTGCGTCTTATAATTTTCATATTTGATGTTCCAAACTTTAAACAAATCTATTTGATGCGTCTATTTGCACCCCAAACTTTCATTCCAATTATGTTATATATTATTAATTATAATTATTCATCTTGTTTTGTGAATAATATATTTTTATTTACGAGGAAGTTATGATTTAGAATATTAATCTTGGTTCATCTTATCTATATTTTTAGTAGGTAAGTTTTTTATGGGTAGCGGTACTTTGCACCTAGTCTACAGTTACAACATGACTGGATTAGATTACCGGTGACCAATTCCTATCCGAATACCAGAGTGAAATAGCAGCATAACGCTGCTTTTATTTGTATGGAGGATGTAGGGACCCGGAGACTTAATTAAAGGTAACGAGACATTCTATCCTCAAGTCTATGTTTAATATGAATGTGCATCTTGTATCTTTGTTGAGAATGAATGTATGTATTTACGAACTGCTGTCATTCACAATCAGGTAAAGTTTGTACTCGTTTGTTACCCCTAATATTATCAATAAATCTTGTTCACGACCACTTTATAGTAGTATCATCAACAAAACATACTATATATGCATATACACTGCAGGCCAAAAGTTTAAAACCACTTTAATTAAAGTAGGAAAATAAAGTAAAACTCCAATAAAGTATTAAATGTTTAATTAACCTGTTTAACCATCCAATAGAACATTGATTGACATACAATATACTTCAAAAGCGTAAAGATCATTATCTTGTTGGAAAATGAATACATCTCCAATTAATCGCAACACGGAAGAAACGGTATTGTGTTCTAAAATGTTTTTGCACTGTTCCTTTTTCAAAATTCCTTCAAATTTAATAAAATCGCCAGTTCCTTGGCTAGAGAAGTAACCTCAGATCATAATTGAGCCACCACCATGCTTGATTGTTGGGACTACACAATCTTACATCATTGGGCACTGCGTCGAACGTAAATTCTACGTTTTGAACCGAATAGTTCAAACTTGGATTCATCGGTCCAAAGCTCTTTTTTAAAATCTTCTTCAGTCCAATCTCGATGGGCAAGAGCCCACTGCATCCGTTTTTTCTTGTTTTGCGGCCTTAGCAGAGGTTTTCGAACGGCAACGCGACATAAAACTTCGCATCTCTCAGTCTCCGTTTTACTGTAGTCAATGATAAAGGTTAAACTCGGGTTTTGGTTACTTCAACATGGATTTCTGGTGCTGTTAAGTATTTCGTTTGCTGGTAACAACAATGAAATTATCTTCACTACACGTGGTAGTTCTCGGCCTTCCCGAGCGTGGGTGATCTTGAAAACTGCCTGTCTCCCTGTATCGAGTTATTGTGCCATGAATGCCATCGATAATTTCAGTTGTGAAGCAACCTCACGTTCGGATTTACCTGATGGCAGAACGCACTTCACTGCTAATTTCTCGAGATTTTCCCATTTTATGACGACCCGTAGAAACCATAAGTTTAGACTAATTAAGATTGTTTGTGAATAAACCGAAGTAAACTCAAGTAATAATAAGTCAGTAACACGCAAAGTAATTAGTAACGAGGACATTATAGAAATATTATTACGACTCTACGACCTGGTTCTAGAGCAGCGTTTGTCGGAGTTTGAAAAAAATAGATGTTTATTGTCCAGTAATTTGAAAGTAAACAAAAGAATGACTTCTTTAAATATTCGATACTAACAATAGAATATGCAGATGTGTATTTCTTTTATTTATTTTATGGGATTTTATTACAATTGATGGATAATTATGTTGATAATGTGCGGTCTTAAACTTTTGTAACCGGCAGGTTATGTATGTCACGACACTAACAGCACCTATAAAGTAATATAAAACTTACAATGCTATCACTTCTTAAATTTTTGACCTTTTAGAGTTCACATAGACAAAACTTTGCGGTTTTATGATTGTCATAGTGAAATAGTTGATTAAATATGGTTTAATAGCGGTTTTTGGAAAGTTAGGTAGCTAAAATAATATAAGTTAGCTCAGTTTATAGAAAATAATATAAAATGTATTAAAAATAAGATATATTTAGACATTTTAAGTACTTTTAGCATCATCTTACACGTGGCGAAGTGGTCTTAGTAACTAGTTACTGCGTGTTCAATTTCCAGTTGAAGAAGATTATTGGTGCATTATAAATGATTGGTTTTTTGGGTTTGAACCTACCTTCTATATTGTTGCATAGGAATTACATCGGACTAGAGAAAAGGATGTCTACTGAGTGTTTGTGTTTGCGAGAAGGCTTACGGCATTATGATACATATGTCATGCACAGTTCATGTCATCAGGTAATAATCAAATGATAGGTTACGATTTACGATAAAGAAATTCGGTTCCTCCTAAGGTTTTATTTTATTATATTGAGAGTAACAATACACAGTTCACCTGATGGTAAGTGATTCCTGCCGCCCATGACATCTTCATTCATCCTTAACAAGGCATCATAATGCAGATGCGTTGTCACCATTGACTGAGATGGAATTCCTCCTCACCAGTAATAAAGGTCCTAAGGTAATCTCTTTAATATTGTACTCCTAGGGTAAAGTATCTTTAGCCAGATAGATATTACTTGAAAGGTTCAATACTTCTTGGAATTCTATTAAATAATATTGACACATATTTTATTCTTTAAATATAGCTTCCAAGACGAGATAATAACAATACTGATTTTAAAAATATATGTACATATAAAAGTGGAACGTAGATAAACGTAATGCTTAGCCACGAGAACTGAATAAAAATGTGACTTTGCGCGTCTCACAAAGGATATACGGAGAATGGTCTCGTTTTAAACTATGCAGATGTTCTCTGGAGTCTACAATAGTAGTGCATTTTATTTCTTTTAATAATCACAGACTCCACGAAATGGAATTGAAGTGAATACTTTGTTAATATATATATAATATTTTATTTATTGCATTAAATATGTTATATTAAATGCAATGAAATACAAATATGATTGCATATATAATATATTTTTTACCTTTATAATACGAGTTAATGCACGTATTATAGTTTTTCTCCATGACTGGTACATAATTTCAAAAAACATTATGGGAGGAGGTTTATTTTATACGCCTCACAAAAAGAACTACATTTTTGTGAGGCGTTCAAATTAAAGTAAAAATAATTAAATTAATATTTATATGTGTGGGTTTACACAAATGCGAGCTCCTCTATTCTAAGCAAGGATACTGAAAAACTGTTTCCTGTTAACAGATAAAAGGGTGACAACGCATCTGCATTATGGTTCCTTGTCAAGGATGAATGTAGATGTCATGGGCCGAAGGAATCACGTCCCATTAGGTGAACTGTGTGCTCGTTTGTTACTCTGTGTGATGAATGAAAAGGACTTTCTAATTCGGCCATCAGCTCAAGATGTGTAAATACGGCGGTACGCAACCTTTTCGTCAATTATTATAGAAATTAAAAATATGTTAATGATTTAATTCATAAATTAGTTATAGTAATAGTAATAGTAATTAGTAAAATGATTAAGAGGCAATAAATTAAATTGTGACATAATGTTTCTTTTTAAATTCTGGAAAATCTACACTTATACAGCCTTTTACAAAAATGGATTTGAAGTGAATATTATTTTGCCAAAAAAAATACTCGTATCTTAACTTCTATTGACTTTTCTATTTTCTCCCTTCCTCTCTCAAGCAAAATTAATAGATTTCAGATCTGGTTGTATTTATGTATTATCCTGTTTTCTTGACACTGCATCTCAATTTTCCTTTTCATCGTCCCTCAAATTAACTGTCGAAATGTCACGCATCAGAAATCTTCGTGATCGCAATCGACTAGAAAAATTATCGTTAATTAAACAATTCATTTTCATGTAAACAGTTTTGTCTTAGCAGGTCTGCGCTCAGGAATGAGACTCCATTAGTCTCATTCCTGCTCGTATATTGGCCTGGTGAGGAAAAAAGTATTACTTTCCTTTATTAGTAACTAAAAACGTTTAAAATTAACATTCCAACTAGAAAAACATGTACTTGAATAGTTTTAAAATGCTATACAAATTACGCTTATATTGTATAATCTATAATAAAGATATGAAAGTTTTGAACCTATTCGAATTATGTTAAAGAAATGCGACCCCTTGGGTATTCTCCAATTTTAACTTTGCTATTTTAAACTTTACCTCACTTTTTCTAGACACAGGATAGTTTTTGCAGACAACAGGACGGATATTAAAAAAGTTATGATTATGAATTGTGGTTAAGACTTTGCTCAAGATTTTATTTTGTGTAAATTTTATAACTAATTAAATTATTTATTTATTTTTAAACCTTTACTCCTTTTTGTATGACAATGTAGGTTGTATTTTGTATGTTGTATAATTCTTTTTGAAATCAGTTATTCAATTAATTAATAGTCGGGGAAAAAAAATGGTATTTTTATATACATTTTTTTATCATAGTTTATTTACATTTGATTATAATATATAAACTCTGCGTGCAAAAGTTTAAGGCTGAATATAAACAACATAATTATCCATCAATCGTAATAAAATCTCATAGGATAAATAAAACAATGCAATGTACATCTGCATATTCTTTTATTTATCCTAAAGAGCTTTGGATCGATGAATTCAAGTTTGAACTATTTTGTTCAAAACGTAGAGTTTACGTTCGACGCAGTGCCCAAGAAAAGAAAATGTCAGATTGTGTAGTACCAACAATCAAGCATGGTGGTGGCTCAGTTATGGTCTGGGGTTGCTTCTCTAGCCAAGGATCATTTGATTAAAATTGAAGGAATTTTGAAAAAGGAACAGTAGAAAAACGTTTTAGAACAAAATGCCGGGCTGCCATTAATTGGAGAAGGATAATGATCCAAAGCATAGCTAAAAATTATGTAGAGGATATTTAGAAGAGAAAGAGGCACAAGGGGTGTTAAAAAACATGGTTTGGGTTCCTCAGAGCCCGGATCTCAATCCCATTGAACATTTGTGGGAAGAGCTTGATAGGAACGGTCGCAATCGTGGTCCTTCCTCACGAGAAGAATTGGAACAATACATCACAAGACACCATTAACAAATTTATTGCCCGTATGCCGAGACTTGTGAAAAAAGTCATAAAATGTAAAGGAGGAATTTTTGAAGAAAAATCAGTTTAACTAAAGCCTTTTTTTGCATGGGCTGTTAATGTTTCTTTACACTTTTAAAGTATATTGTTTGTCAATCAACGTTCTATTAGATTATTAAACAGGTTAATTAAACATTTAATATTCAATTGGAGTTTTACTTTATTTTCATATATATA
Organism: Teinopalpus imperialis; assembly: GCA_029286865.1. Taxonomy (NCBI): domain Eukaryota; kingdom Metazoa; phylum Arthropoda; class Insecta; order Lepidoptera; family Papilionidae; genus Teinopalpus; species Teinopalpus imperialis. The sequence continues at coordinate 5,118,020 of JAGSMU010000030.1, read as the reverse complement.
TATATTTGTAATAAAACTTCAAAATTTATCGTATTTCTTTGTTATATTCGCTCATTGGGCGGACAGAAAAACAATAGAAAAAAAGCGGGAAACCGTTTTTATTTTAATTTTTCTGTTTTAAAAATGTCATCTATTTAATGTTATCATACCTATCTTTTTACTACAAAAGTACGAAAAAACTATTTTTTCGATAAATTACGTTCATATTTTTAAATTAATTATATATACTTAAAGATATTTTAACTGCATTATCGATATTTAAGAGATATAGATAGCCTTTAAGAAGAGAAGAAGTAGAAAATATTCTCCAGCAATTTTTATTCTTTTTATTATTTCTACTATTCCTACTTTCTTATTATTATTTCTACTTGGTAGAAGTACATTGCAGTTGATGAACTTTTTATGGCAGGAATAGCTTGGCTCGCTTTCGATCACGCTTTCCGGAACACAAGCGTAAAATAGAAGTAGCTGAGAAGCAGTGCTGCTGTGTTTTGTCTGGTGAGAGAAAGAAAGAGAGGAAATCTTATTACTGATGATGAAACTTCATCACCACGGGTGATAATGCATTATAATCGAGAGTGAATGTGAGTGATAGTAGCTGTAGGAATCACTAACCACTGGCTTGTTTGGTAACTATGTCATAGAAAATATATCCACACAATCTAAGACATGAATAAATTATAAAAATAATTCATTTAAATTGTAAATCAAAATTAATAATCTGAAAATTGAATGCAGTGTAATACAAATTTAACTCATCGACAACACAATGGATATGTATGTATGGATATATACTTTTATTGAGCATGCGTAATGAGATTAACACATTTATTACTGAGTGAAGTTAAAATTATTGAGTAAATTGTAATCACTTTATGCTTAGTTATTGATAATGTTCAAATATAGCGCTACATACATTATACGCAGTATTATAAATATGCTTTTGTCGGCTTTGCAATGAACTGACTACGGCTTTAATTTGTGGTATAGACCCGAGGATCTAATTACACTAGTAATTAAGAATTCACTCAGTCCTAAGGGAGGACAACGCATTTGCACCTTGAATCTTTGTTGGGGATAAATGAATACTATATTAATTAAAGCCATCAGGTTAAATGTATACTCTTTTTTCACTCCTATCATGAAAATATGACAGTTAAAGAATATTCTCATTATTTAAATAAGAATATTAAAATAAGAATTGAGCTTGAATAAGGTTTGAAAGAATCTAAAGAGGAAAATAAATCTATTTAATAAAGGAAATGTTTCAAAGGGGGTACTTGTACATTTTCCAATACGTTTATTTTTCAAACGTAGTCTAGGGAATTTATTGGCAGTTGAATGCATTGAGTTGGAAAAACTAGACATACATTAGTTTTTGAACAAACTCTTCTTAGATCGAACTATTGCATAGTTTGGATATTGAGATAGCAATTGTTACTAAACAGTTTCATTTGAAATATTATATAATAATAATGTAACGTTTAAATAACTTATAAATAACGTTTCACGTTTTTGTCACATTACAAGAGAAACATAAGAGAAGAAATATACTTTTAAAAATGGAGTTTACATCTAGGGAAGCAAACCAAAGAAATGGGTTGCTTTAACTATAGACGGAAGTATATTTTCAAGATACATTTTGATAATACTAGACATTTTATAAATATTATTAGATTTTTGGTGGCATTGAATTTTATAAAATGGACGTCGTCCCAACTGAGACCAACTGCAATGTATCTAACGTATGATACGGATCAGTCGAGGCTAGATGGTCCCGAGTGGACCGAAGTGCGATCTGAATCTCACTAAACATTGCAAATAGACATATTATCTCCTGAGTACAGCTATGCTGAGAGTAGATAAAGATTCACAGGATCTTATCAATTCAAAAAATTAAGCAACAAAATTAGCCAAAATATGAGGTTTTCAAGATTATGAAAACGATACTAATAGAGGTCATTGCAAATATAATAGAACAAGATGGAATAGCCAGTTGAACACAGTGCTTCGTACCTCATTGATGCGATCAAGCTCCCAACATAATAAGATTTGACACTATACTGGATAACGTACTCAATGCAACTATCCAAGCCCAACTTCGATATGGTTTTACTGAGATTATTGTCGTAACACAATAAAAATTACTTTGTGGTTTGGCTTCAATTAATAGGGACTACCATAAAACCTTCAAACTATCATAAATTGTACTTACTCCTATGGGCGCAAGCCACTTCAACGCTCAAAAGCAACTTCCCTCTCCAAAAATTTCATGCATTAAATTCGAATAGTAAGCTGTTTATAGGAGGATTTTAAATTAATCTCCTTTAATGCAATGAATGTGGTATCGATAATTTATTAATTAATTAAGTGATGTGAGATTATTCATAAAGTATAATAATCCTAATTTGTTACGGTATTATCGGACCGTATCTAATTTTAAATTAAAAGAAAGGTATAAATTAAATATTATTGGTTTAAGTTATAATATCATTATGGAACCTCAAATAGTAATAGAAACTAATTGAATAAAAAATAAATAATAAAAAAATATTTTAGAAAGTGACAACTCTACACCAGGTAGAGTTGTCCCTTTCTAAAAATTTTTTTTACTTTACTTTAACTTTTTACATACCAACAAAATTACATAGATTGTCACTTAACTATGTATTTTTGTTGAATGTCGTTAAATGTAGGAGGCTCAGCTCAGGCCCATGGTTCGTAACAATAAATACAGTTCTGATAATGGACTAAAATAATGTTAACGAAATCAAATATTAATTAAAGTACTAATCTTTTTATTTAAATTAGTTTAAAGGAAAATTGGCAATACTATACGTTGAAGATTCGAATCCACCGTTTGATTTTTGTCAAGTAATACCAACTTAGATGGAGTAATCTACGGGTATGTTAGAAGTTTAATAACTACGATAATATTATTATTAAAAAAGACGATATACTCTTAGTTACCGTAAATAAATAATGACATTATGTTGTTTTTTAATTAAAATGAGAGTGACAGTGATATCACACAGTTCACCTGGTAGTATATGATTCTTGTGGCCCATGACTATTATTATATACTATATTTTGTTCTCTATAAGGAATCATACGTTACCATTCCTGAGGAGTAAGATGGAAAACATTGCATCAGAAAGAAGGTTTTTTTATCTTTCAGCAGACAACGTTTTCCGATTAAGCCAATTTATTCATACAGATAATGTAGAAATCTGGTGAGTTGCTGAACACCAAAAAGTCTTCGCAAGTTTAATACAAAACTTTTGTTAAACCTAATAAACATGTCAATATACGATTTAACGGAAGACCGTTCCTACACGGTAAATCAAAGGCAATTTACTACCTTATATTTGATGCGAGTTACTGACTGCCGGTGAATCAATGGTTAGCTGAATTTGATTTGGGACCGGAAAATAAATCAAGTCCTAAACAAATCAACGATTTCAGTGTTTTGTGCCCGTTTTTAACAAAATTTTAAAACAGACGAAGCACTCAATTATTTTTTGAGTATTTTAACTAATGTCTCCGTTATTGAACAGAATGTAAAGTTTCTAATTCATTTTTAACTTTTCTTTAATGATAGCATAAGATTAAGAACCCTTAATAAAGGCAGTGGCACTTTTGACAGGAGACTGCAAAATACCCAAGCTACATTGTTGCGGCATTGTAACTTTGACTAACTTCTCGGAAATAGGGACTTCAATTATTACTGAATACCAGTATCTTGGCCTCTAAGTATTTAGTCTTATAAAAGTGGCTAGGTAAATTTGCAGCGTGGAAGGCCGTAACCTCAAATAACTAAAATAAATTTAATAACTTTTAAACGTAATTTTTTTTTACACAAAAACTTTTTACAAAAAAAATAATCCAGTAACCTTTGCAGTAGCCTATCCCATTCTTTAATTGCGGATTCTCTGATCTCTAATTCCACACGTGCTTGGTTTGAGTGAGGCTAGCCGGGCGGCCAACCTAATCGTGAGATGTTGTACTTTCGGAGAGTGATATTCACTCTTTCAGCTCGATGTGTAGGCGCATTATCATCGAGAAACACAAGTCGATATTCGTAATTTATTCTAACAATCTGACAATTTCGTCGTTAACAGCTGTTTTATACAAATTTGCCGTCATGGAGCCTTGATATGTAATCAAAAGCGTTCTACCTCCAATTATTATTTCACCCCAAAACGACACTGATTTGCCGTCTGGCTGAACAGTTTCAGTGGCAACTCTTAGCATTATATATATATAAATTTATATATATATATATATATATATATATATATATATATATATATATATTATATTTACTTTCTTAACAGAATAATAAATACATACTACTGTTAGGAAAACTGAATTAAGAAAAACAAACTACATTGGTTATGGATTTTCTAAAAGAATAATAGTCTATTTTTATTACGGATGCAAGGTTGATAAACTAGAACCAATTTGATTGGCAGTAAGTATACCATGCGGCCCATGACACCTATATCCATTCTTTATAAATAAAGAACCAAGAAGAAGATGCGATATGACAGACGAAGGCTAGGACGGAATGGGCTGGATATTAGAAATGTCTCGGGTTTCTATTCGCTCTCCATGTGAAATACAGTAGACGATTTTAAGTAATTCATCTTTGAATGCATAAAATACCAAGCATTCAATCCTATTAACTCGCTAATTTTATGGCGCAGCGTGACTTCACCACGAAAAAAACAAAACAAATAGAACGTCACATTAAAAATTAAAAATTTTATTCGATCAGAAGTTACCTATTTTCCTTTAACATTATCTGTGTTTAGTAAATATTTTACCAATAATACAATACCAAAGTAACACGTGTGTGTCAATGGTTTATCTAGTGAATTACATGTGCAAAAAGATATAATTACCAAATGTGCTAAAAGAGGGAAAATAAATGACTTAACGAATTTTACTCCAAATGCCTATCTCACCGCATACACGGTGCACCATACTGGTTAAACAACGAGCCTCTGGCAACTGACTGATAAGAGAATATTAAATCTAACTCGTTGAATCTTAATAATAGAAAACAGCATCAGTACTATATTATTGTTGGATATTGGAGATGAAGATATAGAAACAAATAAAGCTTTTAGTCTTTGTCGCATTGTTTATATTATTTGATGTGATAAACGGATATACAGATTATCAGATGGAAAGTTATTTCTGTGGCCAATATTCCTCCTCAATAAGGGATCATTCGATGTCACATCTGATACCTCATCTATAGAAACAATGTTTCCGGTATCTCCTGTTTCATCATTGGAACTACAGTAGCTCTGATCTACGCTATATTCCAGAAGGGTGACCCTATCACACTCGATTCCACCTCGTGTAACAGCTAGTTCACAACTGCGGCGTTACTTTACTTTAAATAGAACTCAAAATTGTGGTTGCACTAATAAAACGGACCAAACTTTATATTACAAGTTAAGTTGGCGTTGCGAATAATAAAAAGACACCAATACTCATATAAACGGGTCCAGTAGTTTTAATCCTGATTAACTAAATTATTTTAAAGTTTTAATTCACTAACTTTACAAGCCGTTGAGATAACAACTACCCGAAATGTTCAGTAACGACACGTTGATGAATTACACATTAATTACATGACTGCCAGAAAAGGTTTTTGCGTTCTATCTGTCGGATTTTTTATTCCCTTGTGATAACCGAATGAATGAATTTCAGTTATTGAAGTTTCCTTAAATTCATCGTTTGTTTTAGCACTACAAAATTTCTATATTATAGAAAAACGCTCTAATAAAAATCTTAATATATATTACTCATCAAAATACAACACGCTATTTAGATGATTTGAGAATATTAAAAGTCGTGCATAGAATGAGATATATAATAAACATAACCCTTCAAATATATAGAACAACAAATGGTATGTAGAAATATAAATAGAAACGGTTTAGGACACTACCTTTTTAGGTGAAGGGTGAATGGATTGACGCGACCGAGGCGCCATCATAGAGCAGAAATAGCGGCTTAGCACTGAAATAGCGGCTTAACCAGCGGATTTTGTATGGTCTGTAGGGATCTGAAAACTCAATTGCAGGTAACCAAAAATTTCATTCCAGGCCTCATGGGGCGATAACCCATACTCGTATGGATCTTGTAGCTTTATTGAGCATGGATGTAATAGTCGTGGATTGCAGTTATCACTTAACATGAATGATTTCCGAGCTCGTTTGTCGCTCCTAATATTACCAAAAAACACGCGATAGTTTAAAATATTTATGTTGTAAATTAATCACCATCCTCGTAAATCGGCCAAAGAGCTGGCAACTAGTATAGCACCAAAAACCCGAAGATTGTTCCCTTGATGATAGAATTGTGAACTTGGTGCTCGTGTTAGCTCCAGCATTTACAGTTCACTGCAGGAGAACTAAAAATATTCAATGATATTGCTTATACCCAATAAAAATCTAATAGTGTTTAGTCAGAAGCAACTGACCGAGCCGAAGTTTGGCCCTCTCGGGCACCCACGAGTCGGTGCACTTGCGAAACAGGGTAACGGTCCAAGCCGAGAGCCGTCTTGGGAGCCCTTGTGCCGGTTACCTACCAAATGAGGTCTCGACTGAGCGCCATTAGCGCTCGGTCACCAACCCGATGAAAAAGCCCTCGGACTAACAGCGGCCATAAGAAAAACCAATAAAAATTTACTTGCTTTAAACCAGGTCGGATTAGTTGAAATAATTTTTTCGTGGTACTCACGATCCTCATTGCACAATAATGACTCATTCAACTTTTGTGACAAGTTCCAATAAGTCAAAACTAACAACATTTTTTTTACATTTTTATCCTATCACAAACAAGCACCAAACACAAACTCTTTGTTCACAGGACTATTTAAAAACCGATGGACCTAATTTTATTGTAATCACGAAAATTCGCCAATGGTATCACAGACAATTCATTCTTGTGAAAGACAGCGTGCGTTCGAACAAATGTTTTGATTTATGCAACCCACTACCCCAGACATAACAATTAAGTTGTCTAGTACATTAGCAATTCAACTACAATCGTCACGGCTGTCTTCTAAACCAAATGTCTAAAACGCAATGGAAATGCGTATAGCAATCTTAACAACTCAAAAATTCTAATGATGACAAACTTCCAACTTATCTCCATATTTGGAATGGCAGGTTTTAGCATTATTCTTGTGTCCAGAAAAAAAACAATGCAATAACATCGATGATACCAAACTGTAGAATGGTCTTACTCTATTATAATGATACGACTATGTTGACATATGTTCAAAAGTTTGGTATTGGTATTTGGTAAATATTATCTGTTATCTTAATGCTGTTACATATAATTTTTTATTTCATATAAATATTTTCTATTATAAGTATGAATATACTATATTATGTATATGTAGGATTATTTTTCAAGTAGTTTGTTTCCATATATACGTTTACGTCACTACGCCTTTGTTTTTATCCTTCTGTCTATCCAGAGGCTGCCTAGAAGAGATAGATTTTAGTGCTGTGATTGGCCATTATACAAATTATTGAAATATTGTATTTATATTTTGAGTTTATTGTGTACTAGTAAAGACCTATCTATCAAAGAATTTGTAATATTATTTGTTAAACCATGTTGATATAGAGAAAGTCAAAAAGAACAAACCAAGAGAACTACAACCGGCCAGCATTGTTACGTTGTGCCACAATTCACAACAATTCAACCGTTAAAATCGCTAGCAAGCTTACAATGGAAGCTTTTGTGTTGGATGCACCTCGACATTAAAAAAACAATAGGATGTATATGGTTGAGGAACTTTTAACGACCACATTTTGAATGTACATAAAAACTGAAACCAGATCGAAGTACTCGAAGTTTTATAGGAATTTATCTATGAAAAAACAGACAACAACAAGAATACAGAAGAAACCATAGATGATATAGATTTCTCTGGTTGTATTGATATACAAGTATTATCCACCAACAACGAAGTATGCGAATCGGCAGATTGGCGTATTTTCAGATATTTAAGTTTATTGACGTTATATGCCCACGAAAAAAACCAAATAAACATTCAATTGTTAAGGAAAGTGGAGATTATTATCTTTGTTTGAATAGATATGTAAATATGCAGATTGGTTCTGATATGATTATAATCTGTTGGACGGCAGTACAAAGTTTTACTTAATAAATTTAAGCGGAATAATAAAACGTAACAATCAGTAAAAACAGTATTAATCTTATATTATAAGCTCTATAAGTACTTCTTAACTCAATAAATTATTTGCTAACTTAACCCCTTATCTTCGTCTCAACGTCCCAGTGGTTTCTTAAAGTGTCATTGGTTCCACTACATTTGCTAAAAGATATCGAATGTGCAATTAAATCTTAAAACAGGGAAGCAATCATTTTTAGGGAGCTAACTTTTTGAAGATCCTCAAGTTTATAACTACATTATACAACTGGATTTTGACAGCTAAAGTGTGGCCTTATAATATTGGTTACCTAACTAGGTACATGTAACGAGCTCAACGAGTCTATACCAAATCAGTAATTTGCTCACGGTTGGAAAGAAATAATAATAGAAGAAAATACTACGTATCACCGGTCCCTACCACTAAGCACAACTGTGTTTATGCAATTAATGGTAACAAAGAAGTACATGGTTAATGTACACAATTATGGCTCTCCATAAGATAACGTCTGATCAACAGCTAGTCGAGATTAGCTACAATCTTAAATGGAGGCTATGCTATTGCGCTTAATCCCACATTGCAGGCAGTCTCTAATTTGGGCAATGCCAATTATGTAAGCTTATATACCACCTATATAAAAGCGTGTCTTATCACATGTCATGAGCCTGTTCACCTTGGTTCCTAATCTTAAGAATGTGTTGTAATGTATTGCAGTATTTAGAGTAAGTTTTAAGTAAACCACGTTTAGTTATTGAATATGGGTCTCGGAAAACCTGGGTGGTTTATTGGGTCCACTGTTAAAGCTGGCGCAAAGAAGTTTTTGTGAAAGTATGGCTGTATTTCACACCGGGACAGCTTTTAAAAGTATTTTTCCTAAAGCACAGGTCCGGTCGCATATGTAATATAGCTGTCTTAATATGCCTCTCACTATTTAAACATTTTTGCATTCGTTGAAGTCATCGTGTGAAGCAGTGGATCTATTGTTCGGTACACATCTTTTTAAAAAGCTTAAGAGAAAATATGAAAGGGGACTTCTAAAAAGATCACTTGCAAATAATAAACTTCTTTGGAAATTCATAAAAAACATAACGTACACAAATAAATCAAATCGGCTTAATCAGGAACTAATGAAAACGAAAAACACACCCATTAAAGCCGCGAATTTCCTAAATAATTATTTTGTAAACATAGGAAATGAGCTAGCTGAAAAAATCATTGTGTAGACAAAAATTATCTCTACAGGTAATTTAACAATTACCTGTAGAGAATAAATAATTCGACTCAGCCTAAAAAGAATCTGAAAATACAAATACGCGTAATAGATCAAGAGAAGACGAAAACTCCCTTGTCCAATTATATGTAATGTCGCACACACGAAATACTTCGGAATAATAGTGGATCAAAAATTATTGTGGTACCCTCACCATGAACAAGTAGCCAATAGAGTAAGAAAGCCGACCTGGATGTTTGAAATGCTGATACATGTGATTCCAAGTAAAGTAAGGAATAATTATGACACATCACAATGCCGTTTACATCGACTTAGTGCAGTCACCTTTACTATACTGTATTCCCTATATTTAGGGCTCCTCCCCTATATGTATATATAGGGGAGGAGCCCTAAAATCAAGATTTTTAAGCATGGAACGAGCTCAACGAGCTTTGATTAAGATTATGTATTTTAAGAATAAAAAGTTTCCTACTCAAAGTCTATACCAAATCAGTAATTAGCTCACGGTTAGAAAGAAATAATAATAGAAGAAAATACTACGTATCACCGGTCCCTACCACTAAAACAATGTTTGCATCCATACAATATAATATCGGAACGGAATCAATGATGAACAACATTGCTACAAGCACGCTTTTCGCAAACTTTTAATACTGGGCAAGCAATTGTTACGTACGAATCTGCAGTCTGCTTTTTGTGCGACGCTGTAATGTAATGTCCTGATTTTCCGAAAAAAAGAACAATAATTTTCTTGCCGGTGTTCCGACTTTTCTTAACTTTCGTCGGCAAGTCTTCTAAAGGGAACACTCATTTTGCCTACTGACTTTTTTCTTTCCGATTCTATATGACAGCAGCACTGCTATCTGGATATCTGGATAATGGATAGTCCGAAAAGGGGCCATTGCAAAATATATTAAAACTAACCATCTCTATAAAATAAAACTTCTTTTCATTATTTCGAATAAACAAAAAGATTGTTTTCAAACGTTTGGCATAAATATATTTATTTATAAAGAGAATGAAACTTTGTATTATTTGTCTGTCTTCAATGCTGAAGTGTTTAAGCAATGGCCCCTTTTCGGACTATCCATTATCCGGATAAAGCTGACAAGCTGTGCATGAGAGTATTAAGTGTTTTAATTTTAATTGTTAATACTTCAGGGGATCCTGGTATCCTGGATCTGATGATAGCAGTAAAAAAAATATATTACAATTTTATCACATGCCTTCAGCAAGGTTTCAAAGAAATCACCGGCTAGATAAGCGTTGTTATAGAAAATCTAACTGGAGCATATCGTCAGTTAAAAAACAAAATATTCACAGATTATAAACGTAATAAAGCAGTGCTGCTGTTTTTATATGGCGAGTGCCGTAAACCGATGACATAAATATCAATTTCCACAACAGTAACTACAGTAGCGTAAAAAGTACTTTGAACGGTAATAGCCAAACGGTTTTAGGTGCGTCTGTGAAACTAGACTACACAGGTTAGAACTCGTCATTCATCTGCCAGTACAATTTTTTAAGCTTAGTAGGAGTGATTAATGGAAATGTTAGTAATGTTAAGAGAATTCACATTTATTTTAACAACATTATATTTAAAAATAAAATAGCGCTCCTAGTCCTGAGAGGCAAGTCGATAAACCTTGTATATTTTTGTGTTTGCAGTTAGGTATAAATCATACAGTTTTGTTTAAGTCAAGAAATATAATATATTCTCGACACATTGTTAGAATTTCCTATCTCGACACTTGGGTTTTTGCAATATAGGTCTGGAACAGCTTTACATCTGCGGGACCGTACTCAAGGTTATTTGTTTTCCTTATTTCAGAGAGATTTCAATTCTGTTTCGGTACTTTCGTCTTGTCAGCAGTCATTTCATTTTATACTAGCTGATTCCACATATCATTCTGTTTATTTCTGTTCGGCATTTTGGTAACAAAAGTAAATGTACCTGCCTGTATATTTATCAGAATATTTCATGATAAAACCAATATTGTTATATAGCATTGAATTTATTGCTATATTAAAATATAGCCATAATAATAGTCTCGCGATTCTCTGCTAAAGCTCTCTTAGCAGAGGGTCTCGAGACCCTTTACTTCGTGCACTTGGAAAATTGATTTAATCGTAGTAATTTTTACTAGGGCATAATTTTATCCCATTTTGAACAATAAAAACTTGTTTTACAATGTACATAGTAAATTTGGCACCAGAACTATTTCATACAGTTAACAATAATTTTATGAGTTTTTAATTACGTATTTAGATGAGTAGTACATATTATTCAATTATTAATTACTATCTAAGCATTCGTATTGAACTATTTACATAATTTATAAAATTAATAAATAATTACCAGTTATGAAATCAAATTATTAGTATTTTTAACTTAAATTTGTAGATCATATGACTGATGTCAATTATCTACCTTTACTAACAAGGAAGTAATTTAAACAGTGATATATTGTACTACTTTGCAGCTTCATTATAGGTGTAGGATGAATGGGTCGGTGCGTCAAGTGAAGGTTGCGGTTCCACGTCTCAGAATACCAGCCTGAAATATCAGCAAAACATTGTGATGATATCATCTAGTATGTAAGGATTAATGATAATCATAATTTAAGAATCTGTGCGTTCCAATTACTGGTAATGAAGCATTCCACCTGAGTTTTCAATGGTGACGACGAACGTTTATCATTAACCATCAGATGTGGTTTCTACTGGTTCTTTTTAAACCTGTAGCATGTAAAAAGGATCCATAATATCCTCATCATCCTGTATAAATCTATTCTAAAGAAGTATGATATAGAATAAGATGGAGTCGTATACGTGTTCAAGTAGAAAATAATTGCTAGTTGATGTCCTCACGCTGATTAGTCTAAAGATGCTTGTAGCTGGTATAATATCGTAAATGAATACCGTTTTAACTAAAAACCATATTGGTAGCTGGTATAACAAAGAAAGATGGTTTCTTTTGTAATTTTTTCTCCGTACAGAATATACTTTATTACCGGTGGTAAAATAATTACTCGAAAATTAAAATTAGCATTTATTTCATTCATTTTTTCCGACTTGTTGCATGTTTATAAGATTATCAGAATCTACTAAGGAAACATCTATATCTAGATATTTACAGATATTTAAGAATCAAGAAGATAGTTAAAAATTTTCATTCAATCACCTAAGTGGAATGAATGTAATGTGTAAATAATGAAAATGTTGGAAAAACATTTCTTAGTGCGAAGGTTATCAGTTCTTATTATCACACAGTTCACCTGATAATCTCTCCTTGCCGAAGATTCTGTTAAGAAATTCGCGGTATCAGTGGCATGACATTTACATCCATCCTCAACAAAGGTTCAAGATGCATGTTAAGGCCGAGATGAAATCACGTTAACCGAATTTGATCCCCAGATGTGTGCCAAGACATTGACAATATGAAAAACTATATATTATATATATCTATAGTGTGAACATCACCTTTGAATTGGCTTTACTTCAATATTCAATATTTTTGATTTTAATTACACTTCTTTCTTTAAAAAGAACAAATACGAGTATAATGCATAAGTAATCAAAGTGATTTTTTTTAAAGCCAGCACTAATGTAATTCTAGAAAATATATAAATAATCTAAAAATATTTTGTTAGCCCCCACCTGTAATAAAACCACCCAAGTTAGGGTGGAACTTAAACACAATTTTTAGCCAATACATTTTTGTAAGTTACAATTTTTTATACGTTCGCTACAAAAGTATATTTTTCGAAATGATGGAGGAATTTCAACGTTCAATGCGTGAATTTTTCTACCTTATTTTATACTAATAATTTTGACTTTGACTGCTTTCGCGTAAAAAAGTTGTGGGTTTATAAAAAACTCCAATTTAAGAGGGAAATGGAAAGAAAAAGCATCCTGTTGATGTTACATTGGCCGAATAATTTCTGACTTTAATCTTAAGGTTGTTTACCTTATCATGTTCTCTAATATTTGTAACCGTTCTATTTTAAATTTTATGTAAGATATATGAATCTTATTTTATATGAATTTGTTGAAATAATAAAATATTATTAAATCGTTATAAATCTGTTGCTATGCGGCTATATGAACTGGAATCATTTGGTTCTTTCTTTGATAGTAATTTATTATGAACGAATTTAAAAAATTAAGTATCTATAATTTAGATTGATATAATAGGATAAAAATAAGGCACAATCATAAACTCATAAGTAAAAACAGTATCTTTTCTTGTTCGAGGCTAGTTCGAAACTGAATTAAATAATCAGTTATATATTAGTAATACCAAATTATATTTATACGAAAATGTGTTAAAAGACATCAAAGTTGCCGATTTTAGACGTAACCTAAACTACAGGGCAACTAATTTGACCCGTTCAACTGCTTAGGTGAACGGGTCAAATTTTATACTATAAGTTGAATTAACGTAGCGCATAATTAAGACCCTTACATATCAAAAAGGGATAAGACCCTAGTTTTAATCCTGCTCAACAAAATAATTTAAAAGTTTTAATTCTCCACTTAACAGGCTTGTGGGACAACAGCTATTCAAAATATTCAGTGGCAGCGAGTTAATAAACTAAATAAAATCTAGTAAATCAATCCTTTTGGACGTTATTATATGTAGTTATGTCAGCGAGTCAGCTTTCTGTTATGTGATATTATCTTTTTCGTTATTTTTCATTGGTAACATTCAAACAACCAGATCTTCATTGTGTAGTTTGCAGTTAATAATATTACGGACTTATTGTGCAAGAACTTCTTACACTTGGCTGGTTTTTATTATATATTAAATGTATGGATACTATATTGATTAAAACATGTTGTGAATACTGTGTTGGCTATATCGCCTCTAAATCACACACACACTGTAATAAAATAAGTTAATAATAAGTCCATAATTTTGACGTTTGTTTTCTTATAAAGTGTGACGAGCGAGGACACCTAATGGTAAGTGATAATTGCAGTCATGACATCTACCTCCTTATGTCAATCCTTAACAAAGATTCTTTATGCACATGCGTTGTCATTGCCGAGGACTGTGATGACTGTCATCAGTATAGTACCTGTAATCGTATCCTCGGAGAACACGTTAGCGTTATGCTGCTCTTGCGCGCTGGCATTCTGCGAAGGATTGGGTATCTTTTTAATTAAGCAAATGAATACATACTGAGACGCAAAATAACGATATTCGATTTGGATTCAAAAATCAAGTGTTAAATAATGGATCAAATCTTGAAGACTATGGAGAAAACCAAATAACGTTTTATTAATATAATCAAACTGAAAACTATTAAAAAAGTTGGAATGGCTTTTTAGTAAATATAATATGTATATTTTAATTTTAACCTGTATGTACAATAAATATTATGAATTACATATTTATTGTATCAATTTATATATAATATAGCTGAATCTGAGCTAAATATCTATATATACATATTAATAATTAAGTAATAGAGATTCATAATACAATATGTTTTATAAAAATAAGTTAGGTGTGAGCGATTAAGAATAAAGTTTGATGTTTACCAGACGCTATGTCTGGCAAACATCTTTACAGTTCAGAACAGAAACGATATTTAGCTAAATTCACTGTTATATATATATAAATGTACTCTTCCACAATACCATCGATCTAGGTAGGTTGGTATGTACAGCATTCAATCAGTCAATCAAATCAGTCCGTATCTCCCCACTGCTGGGTATAGCCCTTTTTTCGCGCCATTCAGTAAGATCCTGTGCTGCCCCGCTGCCTTGACGATGTCGTCTGACCAGCGGGCCCATGGTCTGCCCACTGATCGGCACCCCTGCTTTGGCCACCATTCGGTTACTGCCCTGGTCCACCTACCGTCTTACCTCCTATCCAGGTGTCCTATGTGTTCAGTCTCATGATCCGCATATCTACGTCTTCGACTTTGGTTCTCTGGCGAATATCGATGTTGGGTATGCAGTCCGTCAGAGTGATTCCTAGCATGGCGCGCGTCATAACTCGTTGTGCTACTGAAATTTTGTGCAGATTTTGCTTTGTCAGCGTCCATGCTTCGGAGGTGTATGTCAAAATGGGCAGGACACACTGGTTATACACTTTGGTCTTGAGGTATTGTCAAGTTTTCCAAAGGCAGGCCAGCCCTGATAGACGTAATCATTCACCAGTTGTACCTGGTCGTTGCCCACAATTATGTTGAATACACGCAAACATTGATTCGATGAATGATTAGTGCTTTACTTATAAATAATTATATTGTTTGTACATGGTGTAATGTTTTATATATAAATTGCTTGTGTATCACTGCTCGCTCAACCAGTAAACTAATAAATAACATATAATAATGAATTTAAGTCATAGGTCATTATCGTCGTCATCGATCTACATACTGCTGCAGAACATAAAAATTAAAACGGTTTGCACTTCTGGACCCGTTTGCTCCAACATTCAAAGACTCAGTGACAGTTAAGAAATATTTTTACACAAATAATATATTTAGAAAATTAAAAAAGAATACATAGGCGTTAAAAAAGTAATTTATCTTTATGTTACGCTTGTGTCTTTGTCTTGCGAGACTATCATAAATCTTAATATAAGATTTATGATAGTCCAACAATAAACCCGCTTACTGTGAGGTGACTGCCTTCATATTATGATATATTGCAAACAATTGATGTAAGGATCCTATTAACTAGGATATTTATAATTTCTTATTGATTTTTTTTACTGTATTGAGGGTGACAATTGAGCACACAGTTCATCTGATAGTGATGCCTGCTATCCATGACATCCTTATTCATCCTCGATAAGGAACCATAATGCAGATATGTTGTCACCCCTCAGGATCGAGATGACATGCCTTGTGGCCACTAACAAAGCTACCCTTCATTAACTATGCGCTTAAATACTGCAGTCCAAAAGTTAAATAGCACTTTAACTAAAGTAGTAAAATTAAGTAAAACTCCAATAAAATATTAAATGTTTAATTAACCTGCTTAAACATCTTATAGAACATTGATTGACAAACAATATATTTTAAAAGCGTTAAGAAATGTTAACAGTCCATGCAAAAAAGGCTGTAGTTAGCTAAACTGATTTTTCATCAAAATATCCTCCTTTACTTTTTATGACTTTTTTCACAAGTCTCGGCATGAAGTGATATATTGTTCGAAATTTCGCATAAAGCATTCCACTTTTCATCTCGCGAGGATGGGCCACGATTTCGGACGTTCCTATCAAGCTCTTCCCACAAAAGTTCAATGGGATTGAGATCAGGCTCTGAGGAGGCCAAACCATGTTCTTTAACACCCCTTGTGCCTCTTTCTCTTCTAAATATCCTCTTCATAATTTTGAGCTATGCTTTGGATCATTATCTTGTTGGAAAATGAATCCTTCTCCAATTAATCGCAACCCGGAAGAAACTGCGTTTTGTTCTAAAATGTTTTTGTACTTTTCCTTTTTCAAAATTCCTTCAATATCAAATCGCCAGTTTCTTGTCTAGAAAAGCAACCGCAAAACATAATTAATATATCAGAGCCACCACCATGCTTGATTGTTGGGACTACACAATCTGACATCATCTTTTCTTGGGCACTGCGTCGAACGTAAATTCTACGTTTTGAACCGAATAGTTCAAACTAGGATTCATCGGTCCAAAGCTCTTCTTTAAAATCTTCTTCAGTCCAATCTCGATGGGTAAGAGCCCACTGCATCTATTTTTTCTTATTTTGCGGCCTTAGCAGAGGTTTTCGAACGGCAACGCAACCATACAACTTCGCATCTCTCAGTCACCGTTTTACTGTAGTCAATGATAAAGGTTTAACTCGGGTTAGTTATTGTGCCATGAACACAAGTCTTCGATAACTTCAGTTGTGAAGCAATCTCACGTTCGAATTTGCCTTCATTATGTAAAACAACGATGGCAGAACGCACTTCACTGCTAATTTCTCGAGCTTTTCCCATTTTATGACGTCTTTACTGTAGAAACCACAAGTTTAGAGTAACTGAGATTGTTTGTGTTAAACCCAAGTAAACTTGGGTAATGATAAGTCAGAAACTCGTGTTTTCAGGAGCTAAGAAATCCTAATTATTGACCAATACGTAACAAAAGTAAATTAAATAGTAATGAGGACATTAAAAATATTTTTACGACTCTACCGCAGCGTTTGTCGGTGTTTGAAAACAATAGATATTAGTTGTCCAATAACTTGAAAGTAAACAAAAGATAGACTTCTCTAAATATTCGATACTATCAATAAAATATGCATATGTAATTTTGCTTTTATTTATCCTATTTTATTACAATTGATGGATAATTATGTTGTTTATGTGTAAAATTTTGGCCGGCAGGGAAAGACTTACAAATTGCTTATAAAAAGTTGCGAAGTACATTGAAATAGGTACATATTTAACTATAATAAATTCCATTTGAGCTATGGAAAAGATAAGCTAAAGTGAGGATTCGTGGTTTATCTGCTACATAGGAGCATGATAATTACTATGTATGTAAAAAATAAACAAACAGTAAAATATTACTTAAGTGGAATTATAAACGTAAATATTTATTAATAAATACTTAAAAAAAATTATGGATATATATATATATATATACCTATATATATATACCTTTAATATTCATGTCCAACAGGAGTCTGTAGACCGATGACGACGATGATGACCAAAGACTTATATTCATTATTATATGTTATTTAATAGTAAAGCACTAAGCATTAATCGACACCAATGCCGTACATACCAACCTACCTAGATTGGTGGTAATTTGTGGAAGATATTCACACTTGATCTAAGCACGAAAATGACTATCATATTTTGCGGATTAGATTTAAAAATATGATTCAAGCTTCGTATTATCGAAGCAGATCCTCAGTGAAAATGAGTTAGAAATTTAATAATAAGGTTTTTTAACCGCAACGTCGATTAACGAACGCCGAGAAGTTATTTTAAATTTGATTTATTTACGTGTAAATCTAATTAAGTTTACAGTTGATTCACTGGTGGTCCAAAATTCCCATTCAAATAACAGCCTTCAAATTCTCGTTGATTTACGCCCTGCGAGGATATTCCTTTAATTCGTCTTTTCATGAGTATAAAAATTTTTCAAAGAATTTTTAGGTGATAAAACGCAATATCAATATCATTTAATTTCTTTAAAAATTGTTAAAACATAATATTATATCTATTGGCTTGTATATTACGACTTAGACAACTTAAATTATTTTGTGGCTCTTCTTAAAATATATCAACAAATATAATATATATATATATATATATTACAATAAAATAAATCAACTAATCAATAATGGTCATCTTAGTCATCACTAGACATTTGCTAAACATAAGGTTAGAATACCTTAATATATTATTATTACATACTATGTAATTAAAAGAATTTAAATTCTTTCACCTTAAAATATACTATTAGGATACGAAACGTAGAGGAATAAACCATGACGTACCTTATTCTACATTTACTAGACATTCAACACCGCCTAGCAAATTTACCAAGATTATTTAAGTATATTGGCTAATCTATATATAATTTTAAGATAATATCAATTACCTTAAGCATATATTCATATATATTATTGCTAAACTTGCAACGAAATTCTTTACAAAAATAAATTTACGTATCAAGAAAGAATACAAATGAAATAAACTAAAACGTGAAACTACTGGCGAAGAAAAACAGCGTTGTCACGTTGGGCTCACAACTCGCAACAAAATTCCACCGTTAAAATTGCTAGCCAGTTTACAATGAAAGTTTTGGTACTACGAGTGAAAATCGATGGCACACTACTTGGACTCAGTTGAGTGTAAAAAAAATCCTAGACATTTGTTAATTCAGAACATTGAAACAGGGTTTTATTATTTTACGGCACGTATTATACCTGTCCAATTATATGCATAAGAGGAACAAAATATATTTTTTGTTTTCTTTGTTATTTATTTAAAAACACTATTCGTAAGTAGTTCATAACAATCGGTGTACTTAGAGATAAGCAGGACTGATATTGTCGCTGTATTTATCACCGAGCATATGCCATGTTTTCTTATTTGTGTGAATCCGAATAACGAAATGTTAGAGATAAAAGCCTTCTAACGCTTAATGTCAGATCGTTAAGTGACGAGAATACTGAAAGCGCCTAATCGTTTAGAATACGATTTGAAAAAGTTACTTTGTTAAGTTAGTTTGAATCTTCCACTTAGTGATTAACGTATGTTACGTAAATTGTTACGTTAAGTTAATTGCGTTAACATGATTGTTTTAAGAAATAAACTGTAGCAGTAACGACATTATGTTAACAAGGTAAATTACGATATTTTTATAACAAACCGATATCTATATCTATAAACATAACACATAAAAACAAATGTCCTGACTGACTGACTGTTTTATCCTCACAGAGCCTCAGCCTACGGGAGCAGATACACGTAATTTACACAACAAAGATAGATACAAATTTCGAAAAAAATACCCTATTATAGGTATTTTTTATTTTTTCCATCCGTAAGGATTTCCTTAGGAAATAAAAGTTCATATTTTGTCATTTATAAATTTAGTGGGAATTAAGTATTTTATTTTTACCAGTTTTATTTCAAAATTATAAAGTTTATAAGTTTTAAAAGTTTTAAAGAGTTCTTTTTCTCTGGTACAGCGCACTTAGATAAAAAATACAAATAACACGCAATGTACATTGTAATTAGGATATCTGCTAACAACAGTAATAAGTTTATGAAATGCGAATTTAACTTAAACATCTAATGTACTTATAGTATATAGGAATAATACTTTTATAATTTGGCTATAAATTTATTGGATGTTTTATGGATAAATATCCATACAATGTTGAAATGTAACAAGGTCCATTGTAAGTCATTTCAAAATTAATAAAGTATTCTAAAACAAGTTGTTCCAAATACTCTAGTATTATATTCCATAGGGCCTTTAGCACCTAGTATTTGCATGAATACAGGTCCGATGATCTTGATGAAATTATATTTATAAAGAATTGTAATTAGTGGTCATAATGGGAAGGAGAAAAAAAAAAAAACAAACTAAAAACTAGTTCAGTCTAGTTCACCTCCAGCAACAAGGATGCTGCATAAACAATAGCACCAGAACCTGCAGGGCCTCAAGAAGGGTATAAATAAAAAAAAACAACAGTAATAAAGTCAAATTTAGGCCAAGGCTAGATCCAAGATGCAGCATTAAGGGTTGACTCTACCGGGTAAGGATGTACTCACAGAATAAAGCATGGAAAGCCAGCATGTCATTGTTGTTATTTTTGTTTCTATCCACAAACTCTTCTATTAGTTGTCCTACAACTAGTGATGCATTTTTAGTATGGTATAAATCATCTTTAGTTTTTAAATCTCAATAAAAAAGTGTTCTCATTATTAAAAAATAAATTTAAATAGAATAATTTATTTATTTAGTAATGATTAGAACACTTATTTATTACTTATAATATAATTTTATTTTTTTCTTTCTTGAACAACGTATAAATATAGAACACTATTGAATTATTGTAATGCTTCTTGAATATAACAAAGTTTCTTGTCTTAAGATAAGGGTAAGTACGAGAGAATAAAAAAAAATGTATGGATTTAATTGGAACAAGGTAAACAAATAAAAAAGTTTAATTTATTTCTTATTTCACATTTCATCAACGAAAATTATATTATAACATCAAAATACATCGCTTAGAATTTACGTCTAACTTATACATACTTGTGGATCGTTTACGATATTGGAATTTTACGTCCTTGAGATTATTTGTTTGTAGAAAAACAAGGGTTTTAATGTTCTCGTGTTGGTTCATCCACATAAGTAATGTCAACAGTTATAACATTAGATTCGTTCAAGTGACAGAGATAATGCCTTCTCATATACTGGTTTTTGGGGTTATTAATTCGCAACATTATGTGACTAATAAATATTTTTACTCCGTAGGAATACATATATATAAGGATATGTTTGTCTGTCGTATTATACTTGTCTAGTCCTAAAATGCACTTAATCACTCAGTAAATTTTTGAAGATAGCATATAATCATATTAACTGTAATGGTGTGTAATTATAACATACCATAGTTCCTTTTTTTTATATTTAAACTATATTGTATCTAACGATTGGAGAAGAAGCTAATATGTTTTTTATACTACTTCTGTAAAATTATTCAAATTTCATTTACCTTTGTATCTCGCTGCTGAATGAATGGGTTAGCTCGACCGGCGTGGTCATACCCCTCGCAGAATACTTGTGTAAAATAGAAGCGTAATGCTGGTGTGTTTCGTCTGGTGAGTGTAGGGATTTGGAGACATTTATAACTGGTGACGAGGCATTCCATCTCATTACGCAAGGATAACAACGCATCGGCATTGATTGTCAAGAATGAATGTAGATGTTATGGACCGCAGGAAACACTTACCATCAGGCGAACTGTGTGCTCGTTTAGTACTCTCAATATAATAAAAATATGATCACACCTATGCTGGAATTTTCCCTAGATACAATCAAATATAATCGTCTCTTTCTTTCACACGTACAAGCAGTCCTTCTCCCACGCCGTCTAGAATGTTCTGGAGACAGGATGGGTATAACTAGGTCTGAAACGGCCTGACAGCATGTCTCAGCCTGCTGAAAACGCTGTTAAATTGTAAATTACTGATTTAATTTTGTGTTAAGCCTTCGTCTGAAACTGCTCTAACTAAATTTCAGATTGCTGAAAATTCCTGTAAGTGACGGAAAATAAAAATATTTATGCAAAATAAAAAATGTTTATTTCTCTTTTAATCTGTCACCGTTACAAAATTCTTGACACATATTAAGAATTCTTTGCGTTGTCTCAAGATATACGTATCTATAGAACAGAATCAGCGTTACACGTTGGAGATCATACCCAAGGTTATTAGTATTTTTTTTAGAAGAATATTGATATTGTGCGAGTGCTTTCGTCTCGTCAGATGCTTCTACAGTTAGTTGTTATATAGTACTAGCTATACTGTTTTTGCTTTTTTGTATTCAATCTTGCCCATCGAAAACATCTGATCGTATTCTTAATGAAATCTTATAAGGAATTTTTAGAGGATTTAGACATTACAAGACAAGACAAGACTTATTTTTTCCGTATACAATAGTTTTGACCATTAATAATAGTGGGGGTAAGAAGATAACCGATTTTCTGATTTCACTCCATTGTAAGACGGAAGAGAAAATTGGAATGATGGTATAAAATATCGCAACCGGAATTTACTAGTCCAGCCCCACGAGAAATATTTACGGACACCTATGTGAACTGTTGTGTGATGCGTGATGACAATAGTGAAAAAATCAAAATTAAGTGCAAAACTAAATGTTGATTAAACCTTAGTTTAGGTTAGGTTATAAATATTTATTATATATATCAATATTTCATCAAATATAATTGCCAATAAAATGAATGTAGTACTTAAAGATTCCTCGGCAATTTTGTAAGTTACAGCGTTTTTATGATTTATTATGGCTCAACTTTTGGGTTGTTTATGATATTGGAGTAGAATAACGTTCCATATACGAGACCGTACTTGAGATTATTTGCTTTTCTTATTCCAGAAGAGCGAGGATGTTTAAATTGTGCCTTGGTTGTTTCCTTTTATACGGATTGTCGACAGATATGACATCAAATTCATTCAAGTGAGAGAGATGTGGTGCATTCACAAATAGTTTTCGAAGTTAGTTTTGTACAGTAATATACGATTATTAACAATAACTTATATCACAGGGAACGACGAAACGTAGTTAGATTGTTTGTACTAACAGACTTGATTATAATCTTTAAAGAAACTCTCTATTAGTAATAACTTTTGTTTCATTACTAGTATTTTGTGACATTAAAAGGATCATTACCCAGTCGTAGTAACATCTAAGTAACGTCCCAGATCGTTACTTAAATATGCTACGTTCTGAAAGATAAAAGTCCGTTAAGACCTAGAGAAATTACAAATAAAACTAAATCCAACTGCCTTTATTTTAAATACTATAATCAAAATTATTATTAATAAATAATACTAATAGCAAGGCTTCGAAACTGCATCTTCGTTTTATCGAAGATGGACGTGGCTTGCAGGGATAATTTTTCAAAGCGTGATTTGCGTCGTTTGGGGAAAGTCTGTGGACTAATTATGGTTGGTGATAAAGATGATTAATGGATTTGACACTTTGCCAACTCATAAGATCACATTAATATATTAATATAAAAAAAATAAAAATAAATATAACGTATAAAATATAATAAATCATTTTTTAAATTAAATCTATAATATATAAATTAAACTCATAAAATTGATTATATAAATTAAATTCATAAAACTTTGGCCTTAACCTTAAAATAAGAAAAATAAGATGACAATATTCCTACACATATATGTACATACAAGCACGCATACGCAGACACACGCACACAAATAGTAATCTCCTGTCACAAGTATTTATTTACATAAAGGAAGTTCTCAACCTTGTTCTATTGACGTAAGAAAGTAATGAATAATATTATTATACATATTATTATTACATAAGCAAGTATTAAGTAAGGTGTACGATGTATCACTTATACTTTTATAACACCAACTAATGACTAAAACGTTTACATCATACAAACCGCAAGTTATATAAATGCTGGGATGACCTGATATTTTGTAATGCTCACTATTTTTTCTTTTTTTTATTAGATTGAGTGTAACAAACGAGCACACAGTTCACCTCATGGTAAGTAATTCCTGGGGCCCAGGACATCTGTATTCATCCATGACAAGGAATCATAATGCACATCCGTTGTCATCTTTGGGACTGAGATCGTATGCCCCGTCACTAGGAAAGGTCTCCCGCTGGTATTCTATAAGGAAGTCGTCCTACCTCGGTTGAGCTGACCCATTAATTCTGTAGCTAGAAACAAACTGCAGTGTATCTCTACCACTGTCATAGCAAAACAGTATTTATTTAAAAAAATAAGCATTGAGTACGAAATGATCTATTTCCAAATAAATCTCAAAGGGATTCATAATCTCAACTGCATATGGCACGAAAATTTAGTGAAGCGGCCAGCCATTACAGTAACAGCGTAGGGGCTTCGAGTGTAAAATATTACTACCCTCTCAAAGCTTATAATCTAATACTTTTAAGAAGATATTGGTTTTTTTAACGTAGTTTGAGGATTATTTTTAGACAAATATAAAAAAATATTTTTAATTCAATAAAAACATCTTTTCATGTTGGAACTAAGTTGCATGCGGAACCTGGCTATTATTTAAATACATAGATGATCCATTAAATTTATAAGCAACATAGCTCTGGTAATTACCAGATAATGCTAACAAAGCGGAATAATAATACTGTTAAGAGAAATCAAGTATGCTCCTAATCCCTAATCCGATGTAAGGTTGTATACGATATGATTGGAGGAAGACTCGGTCAAGAATATTGTAGAAACACACTCAGATCCCAATATATCTCGTGTTTGGATTCGATATTTGTCAACCTTTGGAATTCAAAAGAGTAATTTTCATTGAGTGTAACTTGGTTGGTATATTTGTATGTTTGTCCTACCAATAAGTTTGTCAATCTCAAACTCCTGATGGGATTTAAATGAGATTTGACATAGATGTACATTTTACCATGGTTTTGACCTGATAAAATATTATTAAAACAGTATCTATCGGTTCTATTTTAATGAAAGCATGTGTGTTATTGAAAGGTCAAGACTAAAAGTCTGTCTTTAACATATTTTTTGCAACACTGTTATCTATCCTAGTCACAGAGCTATTACGATCAATATCATAAGGTTTTGCCGTCTCTTATCATAGATTATATATGTACCAAGTCTTGAATAAAATTTATCGTATACACAAGTTACTTTCGATAATTTCGTATTATTTGGTCTTGCAATTTTTTATTATAATAATAATAATAAGCAAGAGAGAGCTCTTGGCATTTATATTCTATAACTAATAAAGAATTTCATTCTCGTAATACTATTAATTTTAAAAAAGCTATGTAATATATCAATAAATAATACCAAAGAAATATGAAAACAAAACTAAAACAGTGAATATCTATTTGAATTTATATATGAGTTATGCTATATCATCCATGCCTTCAACATCGAGGTACATAAGCATGTCGTTATTTTCCAAGTCGGCGATGGAAAGGTAGATTAAAGTATTATAGGCAAGTGATCAGCGACCACTTCTCGTTCGGAAATAAATATTCTCCCTGAAAAGTTCCGACTACTATTACATTAAGACAACACCCGTGATGAACTTAATGTAACCTTCGAACAAAGGCGTTTCTAGCCCCGTGTGCAATCATTGCACTAGCACTCTCGAGTAAGCGCGCGGTCAAAATGGAATAGGTACAAATGTTAACATGTCTATATCAATGTTAAAACAATGGAAATTGTAATAAAATCTACTTTCATACTTACTCGATCAGCTGATCGGTCATTTTGAAAGTGCCGAAGCCGGCGCTACCATCACGCTGCGCCCGTGAGCAACGCGCACTCCGCACCATTGGTAGGGCCGCCTCTGCCTTCGAAGTAAGACTAATGACCCTCAACTACTGCAAGCCAGTGCTTCTTCGCGCCATGAAAGCGTGGTGCATGCCGTGTCGAAATGACCTAATCATGCTACAGAGGTGTACACGGTGATGAAAAGTAAAATACATTAACAGAATATGGGATATTTTATAGGCTTTTTTTGTATTAAGAGAAACGAAATGACATTTATATATTTAAAAGTAAAGTAACAACCTATAGAAATACCACTGTTGGGCATAAGGTGCTCATAGAAAGTGTTAGAGTATAGTCCAGTACTGTGGACTGGTGGACTTCTAATGTATTAAAAAAAAAATCTTAGCCATGCAGGTTTCCACACGATCTTTTTCTTCGCCGTCTAGTATTTGGTAAATCTGCACTTAAAGTTGCAATTATTAAAATATTATATCCTTAATATTAATTATAATTATTATGCAATTTTATGAGTGCCGTCACCGGGAATCGAACTCGGTTACTTAGCGTGGGTGCCGTGAACTCTCCAAGTAGCACGATTTAGTGCTATGCCCTAACGGGCGGGAATTTGTGACAACCCATAGCCCCGGAAGCCGATGCGTGGATGGTAGAAGAAGAGCCAGCCATTCTGACACCATCCAGTACGCGAGCTTTCGAGGCTAGCCAATGGGGTCTCGAACGTCTGGAGGGACTGCCGGACAATCGAGACTCAACTCCTGCCCGAAGCCTGCTCGTGGCGCAGCTGCTCAAGACTGATACGGGAAGAGGGATTGCCTAAAATAGTAAGCACCGTTAGCGGCTGTTGCGGAGCTTCGATCTCGTTGGCACATCCTAAAACTGCGAGTGAAAGCGCACTTCCACCGCTGTAACCCTCGGGTGGCGGCGGTCAGGCTTGTGACCAGGTTTGCTGGATTCGTCCGGTATGCGCAGCGTTCTCCACTGAACGTAACCTGGGCTTGGTACGGGGTGAGATTCCCCGTACAGCCCCATTGGGAGGACACTTGTGTCCACCAAGTCGAATCGTTTACTTCGGTTGGGGCCTAGCGAAAACGATCGGCGCATTTAAGCAGCTGGGCCAGGTGCTCAGCTGCAAACCGGTTACCAAGCGTCGGACCATCCGTCAGGAATGGTCGCCCGACCTCCATCGGAGCGGGGAGCTCGGTACCAAGTTCGGCCGCTCTGCCCGGGGCTCAGGCTCCAGGCGAGTGGCCGATAAAACAAGGGCCGCTGCCGAGCCCACGGTGGTTGCGGCCAAGTGCTTTAAGCTTGCTTAAACGCCTAATTCCCCATACCATCTAGCAACCACCACCTACCATCAATCGGCAAAATGCTGATCCCCCAAGCCTCAAAGGACGGGAGATGGGGACAAGTGGCGTCTCTCGTGGGTATCCGTGATGATTATAAATCACGTCGCTACGGCGATGGTACTGTGATCGGCAGAAGTTGCCGTGAATGGAAAGTGGGCGATTAGACACAGCTCCCACGGCTCTTATAAGATGATGATGATAATGATATTTATAATTTGACAAAACATTTTATTAACTTATTTTTTTTATTTTTGAATTATTGTATTCCTTTATATTATATAATTTAAAGTCAGTACTAAGTTTCACCTTTTTATTTAGTTGTCTCGCCTCGCAACAAAGAATAAATAGGTACTATTTGATAGTCTGAAACACATCTGCTAGCTATAAAATGAACCCGTTCGACGTATACATTATTGAGAATACTAACAAATGATATCATTTAAATTCAATCACCACCGTCTATATTCCATAGTTCGTTTTATAATCAAATATATATTTTTCGTCTTTAAAATATGTTTTATTTGTGCTTTATATAAAGTGATGTATAAAGGCGGAATTAACCCTTTAGCCTTTCTCTACCAGTCAAACTTAGGGTGATATAGAGATGAAACGGGTGTATGCATGAAACTTTGTCGCGATTATAATACATATATAAGTAGATATATATAGCAAAAACAAATATATATACTTATATATTACGATATTATATATATAAATAATTATCTAATATTGATATGAAAAATATGTTTAGAAATAACTTCTGAACTTTCACCTTAAACGCATTACGATTCGTAGTCGCCCTGACGTTGGGTTTTCTCAGCATTCCAAAGAAGAACGGATTGAACAAAAAACGAGGAGTGAATAAAGACGGAGTTATGACAAGGACACAGAACTAGAAGGTTGTTGGTTGAGTGAAGATTTTTAAAGTGGTTTGATCCAAGGTATTGAAAATCGGAAGCAAGTAAGGAAGGAGAAGTGGGAGGCGCCAGGATAGAATAAAGAGTCATGAGAGCATGCATATTATACCGCAGACTTTATTGAGAACGATAAGTGTCTATTTATCGTGTCTACCTGGTCATACTTTCAAAGGTTATAGATGAATCGAATGCAGTTAATTACAAGGCGATCCAGTTTGTTACGTCGTTGTGTGCATTCAGGTCGTACACATTGCCATAGTCAATCAGGAGGAAAATTAAGGCCTGTATAGCCGTTATTATGGTCTTGGACGGGAGAAACTTTTACAAGGGATATGAGCACGCAGAATACCTGTAATTTTTGGGCTAACATGTGTCACTTGGGCTCGCCAACTCAACTTTGTATCAATATGAATACGGAAGTCTTTAACATCAGGGCGCAGTTCAAGAACAGAGCCATTATAAGTAATTGGGGATAGAGCGATTGTTTAAAATATTTTAATGTAAGTACATTTACATAACCTAGTAACCTATTAGTCTATTTACATAATTCATTTTATTGTTGCCTTATTGTTTCTTCCAATTCCCTTTCATTATCTTTATCCTATACCAAGTATGCAGTCCAAAAGTTTAAGACCACCTTAATTTAAAGTAGGAAAATAAAGTAAAACTCCAATAAAATATTAAATGTGATGACAAATATGATGTGTGATTGACAAACAATATATTTTAAAAGCGTAAAGAAAAATTAACAGTCCATGCAAAAAAGCCTGTAGTTAGCTAAACTGATTTTTCATTTTTTCATTTCATCAAAAAATACTCCTTTACATTTTACGACTTTTTTCACAAGTCTCAGCGTACGGGTAATCAATTTGTTAATGGTGTCGTGTGATATATTGTTCCTAATTTCGCATTAAGCATTCCACATTTCTTCTCGTGAGGGTGGGCCACGATTACGGACGGCCTATCAAGCTCTTCCCAAAAAATTTAATGGGATTGAGATCCGGGCTCTGAGGAGGCTAAAACTTGTATTTAAACACCCTTTGTGCCTCTTTCTCCTCTAAATATCCTCTACACAAGTTTGAGCTATGCTTTATATCATAATCTTGGTGGAAAATGAATTCACCTCCAATTAATCGCAACCCGGAATAAACGGTATTTTGTTCTAAAATGTTTTTGTTCTTGTGTTGTGTTCTTTTCTTGTTCTTCTGTTCCTTTTTCAAAATTCCTTCAATTTAAATCAAATCGCCAGTTCCTTGGCTAGAGAAGAAAATAATTGAGCCACAACCATGCTTGATTGTTGGGACTACACAATCTGACATCATTGGGCACTGCGTCGAACGTAAATTCTACGTTTTGAACCGAATAGTTCAAACTTGGATTCATCGGTCCAAAGTACTTTTTTAAAATCTTCTTCAGTCCAACAACAATGAAATCATCTTCACTAGACGTGGTAGCTCTCGGCCTTCCCGAGCGTGGACGATCTTGAAAACTGTCTGTCTCCCTGTATCAAGTTATTGTGCCATGAACACAAGTCTTAGATAACTTCAGTTGTGAAGCAATCTCACGTTCGGATTTGCCTTCATTATGTAAAACAACGATGGCAGAATGCACTTCACTGCTAAACAATTGAGATTGTTTGTGAACAAACCTAAGTAAACTCGGGTAATAAAATAATAAGTTAAAAACATGGAGCTTAATAATCCTTATTATTGACCAAAAAACAAAAGCAAAGTAATTAGTAATGAGGACATTATAAAAATATTATTACGACTCTTCCAACTGGCTCTAGCGCAGCATTTGTCGGTGTTTGAAAACAATAGATGTTTATTTTCCAAAAACTTGAAAGTAAACATAGGAATGTCTTTTTTAAATATTCGATACTAACAATAGAATATGCAGATGTGTATTTCTTTTATTTATCCTATGAGATTTTATTACAATTGATGGATAATTATGTTGTTTATGTGCGGTGTTAAACTTTTGGCCGGCAGGCTATGTCATTATTAGTATGTTTAGACAGCGATACATCTTGTACCATTGGTTATTTAATTTTAAAGACACTTTGTTGAATAAATATTAAAAGCCGTGAGCCGCTGAGCTCTTTCTTTAATTCATCATATACTGTAATACAGTAATATAATAATGTAATAATATCAAGTTCAATTATCATTTTCGTCACCGATTAAATTATTTATTGCAACTAAAAGAATTGTATTACAGAGTGAAAACAAACATCCCCAGGAAATCTACATATCTATAGAATAATTAAGAAATATCTAAGCAATGTGAAGGTATGGTCTAATCTGCAGTACAGCTCCAAAACTGACTATGCTTCATTACTAGACTGAAGGACGTTTACATATATCCAGGTGTAGGAACCGTTTCATCAATAGACTGAACGCGATACAACTATTTCTCGCATTTAAAAATTTTATGGTGGACTTATTAATTACTAAGTAAAAGTCGCACTCAGTATTTTAAAATATTGAGTACAGTTCAACAAACAGTTCGGTAATCATTATTATGTAGTTCTGCACCTCTGGAACAACATAACTATGTAAAGGAAATACACACAAAGAAAGCGGTCGAAGAGAAAGCTTTGCAAAAATTAGCATAATCCTCAGAATAAATGGAAAGGAGAGAAGAAAAGACGTATTTGCGATAATATATTCCTCCTTCTACAAAGTATCTTCAAAGTACTAAGTTGACTAAAAGAAAAGCAACAATGGTTCCACATTAGAATACCTTTTCCTTATTTATCGTTATGTGTAATTTTATGTGCTACGTCTCAATTTATAACACGGTCATAATGTAGAACTTGATTTTGATATTCAAAATTCTTATTTTCCTTGTTGATCTATATATGATCTAAAAATTACTATCACTACAAACGGTTCACGATATCTGTTTCTATTTTCAACCTCATCATGCCTTGTAATTATAATATAATTATATTTATATTATAAACTATAATTTTTATATTGTCTCTTATTCTTTCGTGGTGAATTCAATTTTTTTTCCAAATCATCTCGATAGTTAGCACTCCACCACCGTACGTTTCACGCAACATTTCCTGCCACGCACAACTACTCTGTGGAATCAGCTATCTCCAGCGGTATCTCCGAACCGATACGTCTTTGGGACCTTCAAGAAAAAAGCCTACACTTTCTTAAAGGCTGCCCACATGCGACTCCTTTGATGTTGCGGATGTTCATAGGCGGCGGTAATCACTAACCATCAGGCGAGCTGCTTGCTCGTTTACCACCTATTCTATAAAATAATAACAATAATAATACATGCACGCAGGCATTTGACTCGGTGCCCCATACATGGCTGATGAGGGTCCTTGAGCTGAACAAAGTTGACTGTACAGTAAGAGACTTCCTAAGGTAATGTATAAGGCAGTGGAGTACGACCCTTTGTCTCCTGGGCGAGTTGATGACGATTGCCAAAAGCCGTATAAAGTAGAGGTAGTAAAGGGTATTTTCCAAGGTGACTGTTTGAGTTTTATCTGGTTTTGCCTCTCTTTTAACCCTCTCAGTACGCTGTTGGAGGATTCCGGGAGAGGATTTCAGCTTTGGAGAGGAGGATCTAAGGTTTCCCTCCTCTTCTACATGGATGACCACAAGTTATTCACGCCTAATCGCTCTAATCTGATAGAGTTACTAAAAATCACCAGTGTTTTTAGTTACTCTATCAGAATGGGGTTGGAAACGGATAATTGTGCAATTCATCATGTTGAGAGGGGTAGGGTTGCTAATTCTGTGGGCATGGATACGTCTTTGCCCATAAACTTAAAGACCCTGTCCGAGGCTGATTCGTACCGATACTTGGGTATGTCACAAAATATAGGTATCAATGAGGCGAATATGAAACAATAGGTTCGCAACGTGTTTTTTGCACGTACAATACTGACAAAGGTGCTTAATATACTTTTGTCGGGCTTGCATAAAGTGCACGCGTATAACGGTTGGGTCATGCCTGTCCTCATATATGTATACCTTTGGTATGCTCAAGTGGACTCAAACCGAATACAGCCCTGGACATAAAAGTCCGCACAACTATGATGTCCCACAGGATGCATCACCCGAGTATCGTCGGTAATGAGGCTGTACTTACCGCGAAGGAGTGGAGGACATGTCCTTTTAAGCGCTGTAACCATGCGCAATCGTGAAGTGTGCAGCCTCCGTAACTACTTTCTGACTAGATCGGGGCATTCCATACAGACGTTATAGCATGTGACAAAGGGCATGCCCTCTGTCCTTAGCCAATGAGCAATTGCAGGACCCGGGTGTAGCGTCTCCGACCGGGAGGCCGTATGGAAAGAGAAGGAGCTCCATGGGAGTTACCACAAGGTTCATCACGAGCCGTTTGTAGAAACGCATCCGTTTCCCCTGTCGAGGGATTCCCGTCTGGTTGGTCGTTATATAGTATACATTATATTATATTGTATATATTTGTTTCATTATATGTTTATAGTGTTTTATTTATTTATTCTATTGACCAACCAGGCGGAGATAGAAAAAAAGATTTCCCCAAAATACTAATAATACCGAAAATTAACAAACGTGTAATATAAATAACGTAATGTGTTGGCTGTATTCGCGGTCTGTACGGGAAAATAGTATTTTACTTTGGTATTGTGTTGGGTACTTACCTTTGGTGCTGGTATCGGAGATCGGACTTAGAATACCTCACGCCTTTGATTCAAGCTGTGTTCACGTTTATACCTGTGATAATTATCTTGCAAATTTTAAACATTAATTTTATTTCACGAAAAGAAACATGAAAATAAAGGAAAAATCTCGATAGAAATTAACGTTTGTAATTACGCTTTCCAAATTTTAAGATACTGTAAAAATATCTGCGTTACTTTTCCAAATAGACGCTAAAAATGTTATGGAAGTCAAGTGGGTCATTAAGGACTTTCTTCTCATTAACGCTAATAAATATTGTCAAGAATCTCGTTCCAACTTATTTTAAATTACTCTGTTTTGTTTTTCACGAAGCAATATTTTATTGTACTTTTCTTTAATATTAGAAGACACAACTGAAGTATTTTAAGTTGATTAGCTTAATTTGTAAAAATGAGTATTTCAATTCATAACTTCATTTTTACATAAAATCAATTGTATATTTTCCGATCCGCACAATGGTTTAAAGCGTTAAAGACAGAAAAGTTTTATAGATGATAAGTTTCCTTTTCTACCCTTGGACTGTTCCTTTATGGGTGATGGGAATGGCTTAAGCGCAGTAGGAGATAACCTAAGATAAGATAAGATAAGATGCCTAAGAGATTCATAGGTTTCCTATGTAGTGTACTCGGAGATTCTAGGATTTGTGCCCTGCTGCCTTTTCCTCTCCTTCTTTTTTTAGACTTCCTCTCTCTGAAATATGAACCGCCGGGCCCATTGATGTTAAATAGCACTTTTTAGGTAATTAATGTATGATCATGAGATTTAATCTGGGAAATCTGCGGGTCGAATGAAACATAATCTTGCAACCACCTCTTAGGTTATTATCTGAAGCTGATGCTGATGATAATTGCATATTCATAATGTTAGTGCGGTGAAGCAAAGATGAACCTACATATGACGACCAGCCTTTAGGGGTGAGCACCTTGAATTTGTGCAAGTGGGTGAGGTGTTGTAAGGTGCTGTGGTGCCCACCGCAGAATTTCACCATACGAAACACAGCAATACTACTTAGCTTTTTCAAGCTTGTGCTCCGTTTGTAGTGACTAATTAATGTAACTTATAAATTATAAAATTAGCAAAAAATAGTAATGATATTATCATTAAAAAAATATTCAAACGAATAAAGTTGTAACTTTGACAATGTAATGTGACTATATAATAGTGTTCATGTATTAAGTTCAACTTCTACGGGATTGTAATATTGATTTCAAGCTTTTCGGATTTCTCATAAAAATTATATTAGCTTCTTAATACCTTTAACGAAACTTATCGCCTATATTTCAAGACATGGGATAGGAAGCGATGCAATTATAAGAATTTACCGCACCCCAGGGCAAGCTGGTTGAGAGAGGGTGTCAGGTTTGCGCGATAAATTATGCCTTCCTTTTTTTCTTATATAAATGCAGAATTAATAAGCCAAACGTATATATTCTGAGATATTGAAAATACGTATTTTTAGTGGTAAATTTAACAGCTTTATTTAATCATCATGCATACGGTATTCTTTAAAGATGAGCATCTGGAAGAGCTACGCCGTAGCTGAACCTGGCTGTCACATAAATATCATGGCTCACCTTGAGAAGGATTACTGTTGCCAAAAGTCTAGTACTTTATCGTATTTACTACGTTAAAAACTGGTTTGTTTGACAAGTGAAGGAAAAAGTGCCCAATTATCAACTGTTTTTTTCACTTAAAGTTACTTAAAGCTCTTAATACCGTAGAACGACGCTGTAGGCCGACCAGTGAAGGACAATTATTTCACAATATACCAAGTTTAGTGCTACTGTATTTAGTTCGGTGAGTGACAGAAGCCAGAGACAGTACTACACGTGACGGAGCATTCCATCTTAGTCACCCGGGGTTCTTATGCATTAGGATTCCATTTCAAGGATGAATGTGGGTATTATTGGGTAGAGGAATTACTTGTCACCTCCAAGTGATCGGTATACTCGTTTGTCCTCCTAACGTCATTAGTTTTCGTTAGTCCTCAAGGGACAACCATGCATTTATTATTCTTCTTTGAGATTAGATAGAAACTCTAATCGCAGAACAAATACTTTATTAAATGTATAGCATGTTAGTATAAGAAATAACTTTATTTACTAAGTAATTATAAAAAATATTTCCACAATTATATCAGTTCTACTTCGTCTATTGTAGACAACAATGAAATACAAAAAAAAATGAAAGAGAAAAGATTAAGACGAATCAGCGAAATCGTAACGATACAAAAACAAAAGCGTCTTAAAGGATGTTATCTCTAAAATATTCGTTTAACAAAGTACTGTCTGTGGCGAAGAATCTTCATGAAAGGGAAAGAAAGAATACGCCTTTATTTATATTTATTTCTTTTCTGCTTTGCTAAAAGCAATAATTTTTTCTAAAAAAGTAGAAATGTTTAACTAATCATTTAAAATAATTGGAGGTGTTTTTGTTTGCATAAAATAAACGAGATATTTTGTAAATACTCATAATAATCAATATTTAACCAAAATTTTTATTTTAAAAATTATGTTAAAAGAAATTAATTATATTAAATAGAACAAACTTTTTTAATATTAATTTTAATATTAATAAACTGACGAGCAATAAAATCGACTCAAGGAATGCACGACCACATAGTACGTAATTAAAAATTTCATCATTCAAATTCAAATCAGATTTAGAGATGAGTGAGTTGCCCACCTATGTGATGCAGGAAACTCCCCCATATCCGAGAGTCTCTTCAATACAGTAGACTCCGCTTTCGTCGGGGAAATACAGGGCGCCATTGATCTACGGTCAAACTCAGGTGTTCCTGAGCCAATTGAAGACGGGCTTGGCGATGCGCTAAGGTCAATTGTAGTCCCGTGGCTGACCTCTTTGGGGTAAGGCGACCTGTTTTCAAACCCCTTCTGACTGTTACTCACTGTAAGGCGCCAATTTCGGAGACCAAAGCTAACAATGTAACGGCGAGCGAATGCCGTGTCTCTCCAATGTGCAGCACTGTTGACAAATCCACTCCTTCATTGAAAGGAATCTTCACCTGCAAGCAACTTCTCGCTGTTGTATCCCTTGTTAAAGAAATACGATAAATTGAGCTGCTTTTGCGGCTAAGGACTATACTTCAGGTAATTGTCAAAAACAATGTAAACAATTTAAGCAATGGAAATGTGTACTCCTTGAAGCATGAATGAAGACTGATTTCTTTTTCTTACGGTGCCTCTTCAATGCTGAAGGTTGGCAGCCAACTTTGTAAGACTGATAAGAAGCCCAAAATAAATTACAATTAGTAAAAAGCTCAACAAGTAAAAAGGCGTATTATCTTTTTGTAACCATTTTCTTGTAAAATAATGGAAACGGGAATGGGACGTAAATAAAATATATTGGTTAAGTCGATTTTTTTGCTTGTCAATGGATGTGAATCTTTTCTGTATACATGAATTTTACTTAATCTGTCACTCATATGGAATTGAAAATTATATACTTAACGTGATATAATTATTTAAAATGATACATATTGTCTTGTGTTTGCGATGGTTTAAGTCCCTTTAATATAATCATTAAAAGATGGTATCGTTATTCTATTTTTGGAATAACTATTAATATCTCTTGAATCAACATTTAACTATTCTATTACTAAAACGACCGATAAAAATGTAAAAAAATAGACATTATATTAAGATTTTTAGTAATTATAGTTATAAGACGCCTTGCAACTTCCTTGTTTTCACGGTTTTACCCTTTTCGTATCGTCATAGATAACTTAGAGAATAATTTTCAACTTTGCCGTATTTCGTGTTAATTGCTTTTTTCTTTGATAATGAGGCAATTGTACTTTTAATTAGAAGCTTTATCTTACCTTCGTTTCTTACTATAAATATAAGGCAAATTTTATCTAAGACTTCCGAACTTAATATAATTCTAATACAGGTTTTTTAAACATAACATTAATTAAAGTTATCACCTTGTTTGTGGATATAATGTAGGAAATGAGAAATGCAAAAAACAAAAAACAATGGCTCCCTTTAATAAAACCATTGAAATAAATTATATATGGTTGTATAGTATATGAGTAAACAGTTTATATCCTTAAAGAAAGAGATAAAAAATATCCATCTCTTTTTTTTTCTTTTCCCTCGTAAATAGACTCTTTAATAGGCGGGTACTGCCGGTGACATACATTGCTTAACACTATGGGAAAAATATCGCCCATTGAACTGGGAGTTTTGTTGATAAAATAAAAGTCAACCAAAATTTAATTATAAAAGTCAACCAAAACATAATAAAATCTAATTGTTTACTGTCATAGGTCTTGACAGGCACTTGAATACGTCAAAAATTGCATGAGTTAAGCGATTTCATCAGGTTTGTAAAGTGAAGTCAGTGAAAAGAAGCAGAAAGAAACCTTTCAGACACTCTTTTTAAATTTACTAATTATTCACCATTAAAATATAATACATGTTAGTACAATTGTTTATATCTGTCCTCCTATTTACATTGAACTAGCCCCATGAAATAGACCCATGCATTTTTATAATAACGCTTTAAATTGTCTTGACTTGTTAATTTTAATATGTGAAAGGAAAGTTCAAGTTCTCTAGTGTTTACTGAATGACCATTACTGTTCTTATATGTGTACTTTTTTTATTATATTGTGAGTATTTTTCCGTACAAACATAATATCAGTTAAAGATTGGCTCGAATGGGAAAACAATTATAAAAGCCAATATTTATAGTTTCTGTATCGTTGCATTTCCCCACAGCAATATTCCGTATGATATGACGCTTTGAAAGTGACTAAAGTATACTAACTTGGATGTATGAACTAGGGATGTTACGGAGGTTTTATCAGAATCGAATTCGGAACGAGAACCGGAATCAGAATCACAATTGGAAACGAAGACTGTGGTAAAAAGGAAATGTATTAGGAGCAGTTCAAAATAAAATAATACGACTATCTTCCCCGCAACCAGGATTCCCCGTACCACATGTATAAATTTTATACATGTCGTACGGGGAATCTCAGTTTATACTATAAACCTGTTTGAACGCGCCGACGGCCTGCTTTCGCCGCCCCTTATGTATGACCTTCGACCTCCGATTAAAACCTCCGGTTCAATATTACCGGATCAGAAGTCGAAATCGGAGGTGTAATATCAATCGGAAGTTCCGTCTTTTCAGAATCGGAATCGAACCTGATGTTACCTGATACTAGGGATGTCACATCCCTAGTATGAACTTCAGTGTACGTCCTAATCCATTAGCATCCAGTTTATGTGATATTAAGTGATGTATATGGTCAATAAGAACCCACGCAAAGTGCGTGGCTTGAAGCTTGAAGATATGTTAATGCAAAGGTGCCTTGATATTTTTATGGAGTATGTTGAATCACCACTATATTTCTATTTCATTCTGTTTGAGTTTGCCTTCCGCCGGTCCCGCCAACACTTGCTACCGCTAGGTATCTTCAGATTATAATCTGACTGAAATATCTACATATAAAAATATATTATAACAACACTCCAGCGTGTTATGTACTATATAAATCGTAAGTTCTATAGATCATATTCGTTACGAATGGACGTAGGTAACAGTTTTTTTTTATAAAAATAGGGATGAGCACAACAAACACATGGTTCACCTGCGGTACGTGATGATTGCGCCCCGTAAACACCTCCATCCATTCTCAACAAAGATCACCACCCCCGCTTAGTGAGATGGAATGCCTCGTCTCTAATAGCTGAGTTACTGGATACTAAACACGTACCATATGAAACACTGCAGCGCGTTACCGCCATCTTCTTCACGCTGGTATATAGGATTTGTGAGGTGGTGGTCCTTTTCCGGTCGTGCCATCCAATTCTTAAAAAATAATACAACTCTATGTCTATTCGTGAAAACAATTCTGGTAGTAAAAAAATCGTAAAGAAACATGTATGTTAGATTAATATAAAATAATTATGAAACTTGCCAGTTCGAACTAAAGCATCCTGTAGGTCTATACTGAAATAAATAAACTTGTGTTTAACATATTTTGTAGCAAATATTATTTTTTCTTTTTCCTAATGTATTGATCTCATATTGTTTAAATTGTGCTTCCGCAGTATCAAAGTTTTTTTTCCTTGTAAATTTTTTGACTTGTTTACGCAACCTCAGAATGAATTGAATTCAACAGGCGCTCCGGCTTCAATCAATGATAGGCAATATTAATAATTAG
Organism: Teinopalpus imperialis; assembly: GCA_029286865.1. Lineage (NCBI taxonomy): Eukaryota > Metazoa > Arthropoda > Insecta > Lepidoptera > Papilionidae > Teinopalpus > Teinopalpus imperialis. The sequence continues at coordinate 5,078,890 of JAGSMU010000030.1, read as the reverse complement.
ACAAGCATGACCGCTGCTTTCATGGGAAGTAAATGCTTTAGGCGATAAAAAGAGCGTAAGGTGACACTGAATTTGCGGCTAACTTCTGTGTCTTGTATTCGCCATTGAAGTGTTGTCAATATGTTGACCAAGATTTTTCACAGAACTAATAAATGATAATAAAATATTATTATAATAGATATAAGTTAAATTTAAAATAAATATATACATATATATATATATATATATATATATATATATATATACGTGGAGAAAGTGCTTCTATTCTTTTTATTTGAATACAATCTGACCAGTAGTTATGGGTGATGTAGGCAATGACAATGAAGCGCAATAAATAGCTCAGAAAAAATAGCTTGGTAACTTGAACAGAGACATGAATATAAATCTATACAGCAAAGGAGTAATTTTTAATTTAACTTATTTTGTAGCAAATATTAAATCACAAACATAAGCTCTATCCTATTTACTTAATGTATTGATCTCGTAATGTTTAAATTTTGCTCCCGCAGCACGAGTTTCTTTTTCCTTATAGATTTTTTTCTCCGACTTGTCCTTTGTAGGAGGAATACATTATGTTATACGGCACATAATATATTCTTTTTTTACGTTTATTTCAGAGACTTGCTGGATTTGTTACAGTTCTTTTTTAGATTTATTGTTATTTTATTAAGGGTGACTAAAGAGATCACAGATTACCAGGAATTGATTATTCAAAAAAAAATTCTAACTTTTGCCCTATACTAAACTATTACTGATTCAAGTCATCATGCATAAAAATGTAAATATAAACCTTTGAGTAAAACTATGTTAATAATATATGTATATGTCTCCTGGCACACAAATTTGTAAAAAGTAGTTATGTAGCTAGTAAAAATGTATGGTTACTGGCTAACTTCTGCTGTTATTTTCAGCGTACTAGCGGATTGTCTCAACCCGGCATGCCAGAGTATATAATAAAGAAACTCCATGTTCCGTAGTTAAGTGTTAAATTTTATTGGTACAACTTGAAAAAAAAATATCAAAACAAAAACTTGATTTTTTTAATTATTTTCAATTTGGAAATCCGGCAATTTGGAATCAGAGCTTAAGACTGGCCCTCATCTAGCCCAGACCTCAACCCCATAGACATCAAATTATGGTCAGTTTTAGAGGACATGGCCTGCTCTAAACAACACGGTGACATTGAGTTTCTTAAAAAATCTTTGGAGCAAGCAGTGGCGAAATTTCCCTTGGAAACAATGCGTAATTCTATAGATTCGGGCCTGTATAAAAGCCAAAGGGGCCACCTTTCGAATAGAATATTTTTTATTTTTTACTGACTGATATAAAATTTAATAATATTACTTTAATTCATTAAAAAAAATGCATTTTCATTTGTAACAGAACTTATGGCCGAACTAGGTAAAATATATATAAAAATAAATATAAGCAAACAGCTCATTACGTTCTATGGGAGTAAGCACTGTGAGAACAGGAGCGCAATATCATGTTAAATTTCTTGCAAGTGACATCTGGTGTAGTGTGGTATATTATCCATACCTCGTAGCAATAACAAAAATTACATCATATTGTAAAAACAAACATCTAGTACAAAAATCAGAATTGACAATAACGGGCGCATTCGTCTTTGCCTTCATTTTATGGACAGAGCATACAGGAAAAAGATTCAAAAGAAAAGTTATAAAGCAAATTAGCAAAATCGTTACGTTAAACAAAATGTGTGTGCGTGAGTGGAGGAGAATCCTCATAAAATGTCGTTTGTATTTCTGTTCATTTATTGCATAAAATCGTACTGAGTTTAATTCGTCACTACGTACCATAAAATAATAATCAAGGATAAGAAATAATTATAATTTAAAATTATCACATAATTGTTTTATATATATGTATGTTAAAGTTGCCTTTTCATAATGATATAAACATATTGCAATAAAAATGTATTTACTGCTTATTTAAGTGAGTCGGAAAATATTTACTTTCTTTAGCGTGTATAGTTCTGCATCGTTGTCGACATCGCTTGTCATTATCTTCTGTCTTAGTCCATTATAAATAATGTTCAACATAGACCACTATCGATAATCAATGGGATTGCCATAACGCATGATCCTGATCCTACATAAATACATTGATCAATTGAAACTTAGATTGGTATTCACTTCATGTTCGCCAAGTCACAAAATTTTCAAGCTTTAGTCTTACACAATATTACTTTGGTTTTCAAAATCTCAATGATCATTACAACTTACGAATTCTCCGAGTTATAATATTTTCATAAACTTGTTAGTATTTTATTCAATTGTGAACCTTTACCTGAGCGGTTCCACGTGGATGGAATATTTTAACGTTAAATATCTTGGAAGAATTTTACGCTTTATTTATAGTTGTCACGTTGCCTGCATTTACCTTAATTTTTCATTTAACTTATTTTGTTTGTATCGTTGAAAAGGCGACGTTCATATTTTTTTTTATTTAATACGTTCTTTGTATTAGTGATAGTCCCGAATCTAAGCGATTGGCCAAGTTTATAAGGTTACAAAAAAGAAAGTAACGAAAAAGTTTTGGGATGGGTTGTTGTACCAGATGATGATACATTATATAATAATATGGTATTGCAAATTAAACAAAATGGTATTGCAAATTAAAAACAAACAAACACGGGAGCAGTTATTTGTCATCGCCTTCCCTTAATTAATGTAAGGAATATAAGATGAAATTGCAGTAAAAGAATAGATGAAATGTACGACCTGTAGTAAGTAAGACCCTTTTTTCACAGATATCTGCACGAATTTAATTATTGTTAATTTTGAAAAGCGACCAGCATGGTACATCATTCTCACGTTGTTTTTTTCATATTAATTTTATATTAAATATACAAATTGATTTCCAGCAATCACCTAGCTAATTGGCATTCGTAGTATTAATTACCTCGCAGTGTCACTTTCCTATTTCCTTTTTTCCTTAGTTATCTTAATTAGACTCTCATTGCTACTTGGTAATTATTATGAACTTCCGGATATGTTTCAGTTTTTTTCCCTCGTATTTTATTTTTTTATATATTTTATTTATTTTGTAGAAGTAGGTGGTAAATGGCCTTTAAGGAAGGTGTAAGCTCTTTTCTTGAAAGTCCCTAAGTCATATCCGTTCGGAAACACCGCTGGCGATAGCTGATACCACAGAGTAGTTATACGTGGCAGGAAATTTCGCACGAAGCGCATAGTGGTGGATTGCCAACCATCGAGATGATAAGGATGAAATTTTGAATTCTGTCATGATGTACGATGTTTAAACTCAGCGGCTGGAACATTCCCAATTCTAACTTTGGTAAAAATGTAAAGAGATTAAACATCTCTTCTCAACGCCATTGATTTCGAGCCGCTCTCCGTTGAATACGATCAGATGGAAGAAGCTAATACTGGTGTCCCCCAGAGATGGGAGCAGTATTCCACGTGATCACGGTCGAATACTAACATCGGTCAAAATCTTTAATAGAGGGAGACAGTATTTCATAGTACTGTCTCGCTCTATTAAGCACGTCCAATTTTATTTGTTTCAGTTTTTATTTTGCTTCTACAATAACTCTTTTAAAGGTCCTGCAAGCAGAGTTGTACTTTTTTTTTAAACAAGACGGATTTTGCACCCTGTAACGCTGCTTATAGCGTGACACTATTTTACAGGAGCAATCAAACCAGGGCTGGGATCTGCCCCCGATTGGCACCATTGAGGAGGAAATGAAGAGTTCCAACCCCTGATGTACCACATCCGAGACAGAATCGGAACAGCATTGGGATCACCCAGTGAGAAGCAAATCCGCCCCCATGGGTAGGATGCAAAAAAGACCACATTCCGTCCAAATCCACTGATGCAAATAGCAACGGGCACGTTCGAGGGACCGCACTCCGGATCAAACAATGGTCCGATGAGCATGAACAGGGGCATCGACGGAGACTAGATAGTTGTCCGGAGTTGTCAGTAGAAGGTCCAACAGGGAAGGCGAAGTGACCAATTGTGTCAGACATGAACAGATCTCCCTTCATGATCGGTTGTAAGCGATCCAAGCCAGTTCGGCGTGGTGAGCGTAAATGTCACCAAGTATCACGATCTCTCATCTGCAGAGGATCTGTTGTTGCACGGAGTCTGCAGCCGATAAGTCGGTAAGTTTTTAAAAATTACCGCCACCATGTTGTTTTAGGAGGGGAGGGTGGTGGGCCTTCGGCCATCGAACTCTCCGGATGAAATGCAGAAGTGTATGTACACATCTACTTCACGCCTGTTCTGTGAGGCGGTGGTACTTTTCCGGTCACCCATTCGTGAAACACTATAAACTCTACCAACTAATATGGCTCTTCCAATTTGATAAATAACGATTCACACTTAGCGATTAAGTTATTTCTTTTTCTTTCGAATCAATGGTAATTAATTTTTTTGCCACACGTTTGGCATTGTCCCTTCCGTCCATAGTTTAGCATAGTTAGGCAGGCCGTAGTTTGAGTACATGGCAATTCATATACTACACTATAACTCGTGATCTGTTCTATCCTAAAATCTCCATCTGGACGTCCTTGCTCCAATCAACTTCTCTGCGGAGACCGAATGCCAAACGCAATGCGATAATTAGTTTGCTGTTGTCGAAGTTCTGGTTTAATTTTCCTTGTAAAACTGACGTATTCAATTAAACCTCTATGGAATAATATCTGGTACAAGAAACAAACCTTTACATGATATATAAAACTAAATTTACCGTTATACTAGTAGTTCTACTCTACCTAATTCAATGAACATACTAAACTAGAGTTTTGAAAAAACAATTATTAATGCAGATCGTAATGATAAACCAATTAAAACCATCTGAAAACGATTTTTGTTGTGTAAATATACGTTTTCCAAAGTACTGCCAGTGGCGAGCAATCAAAAAGACGAAGAAAAAATACTATATATTTTTATTATTTATTTAACGGATTTTATTAACGAACTTTCTGATGTCATCGGGCAAGGAATTCCAGAGTAGTAACGCTCGGACAGCAAATACAAAAACACCGCAGTGCGGTGAGGTCGTTATTAAACGAAGATCGAAGCAGTCTTTCATTAGATAAAAAGAGATATTGGAATTTAAGTTTAAGATAAAACGGTGATAACAGATCATTAAAAATGGGGAAGACAATAGGCAAAATTCTGGATTTACGCCTTTGCTGTATGGAAAAACAATTAAGCTGAGATAAACCTAAAAATAAATCCAATGCAGTTGTTCAACAGGAGCTCCAGCTTATTAAGAAGATAATAGCAGAGGTTCGGGTAACACACATCTTCATAATCAATGATAGGCAATATTATTTTTTGGACAAGCATGACCTTTGTTTTCATGGGAAGGAACTGCTTTAGACGATAAAGAGACTGTAAGATGGCAGTGACTTTGCGGCTAATTACTGTGCCTGGAATTCGCCATTTAAAAGTTTTGTCAATATGTAGACCAATATTTTTCACAGAACTATTAAATGGTATTAGATATTAATATAATAGATAGAATTAAAATAAATAAATATAAAGAAGGGAAAGTGCTTCTGACCTTTTTTAAACACATCCGCCAGTATTTGAATACAATCTGACCATTAGTTAAGGGGCGATGAGGGCAGTAACAGTGCAGCGCATTAGCTTAATAAATGTCTACACGAAGGTCCCACTAATAGAAGTCTCCACGATAAGCACTCGGTCAAACAGGGGCCATCAGCCCGAAGAAAAAAACCTAACGGAGACATGACTAAAAATCAATAAAGCAAACGAGTAATAGTGCTTCTTCCGAATGCGAGGATTTTCCCAAACACCTCGTAGCCGTAGGTTTATATATTTATATATTAGATGGTGGACGGGTTATAGGTAATTAGCAAAAAATCTGTTCATTTACACTTTGTTATGTTGGTATTTGCGTAAAACTTCAACACATAGAAATGAACACATAAAGGCTTGTTTACTTAAAAGGGTCTTTAAATGTAGAAGGCACTACAGAAATGTTGTAAGGCGTCTTAATTAACTACGATCGTCGTTTGATCTCCGTCAAAGCTCATTTTACGGGTCGCCGATTCCTTATCGTCTAGAAAAGGAATTACCGTTACTGACAATTCTTTACCTTTAATACTTAGCTCGAATTTGTATGCTCATTCTCCAGACAAATGATCATCCGTATAAAAACATTTTTGGATTCTACCAGATGTTTATCATTGAAAATTGTTATAAATATCTAATATGCCGCTTAGAAAAAATTATTAGTTTTTCTTAGGTTCCAAACTATATTAACTGCGTTCGAGTTACTATAACATAATAAAAGAGCTTCACTTCGTCTTCTAATATTTTTTTTATTTTATAATATTTATTCTTTTAACAGATGGTTCAATATGAATACGTAAACATTAACAAGATATATATATAAAAAAAAAGGATTAGGCTCATTTTAACAATCATTTTTTTACAACATAGCCAATATAAAGAATTCACTTTTTAAAAATGATATCGTTTAAATAACCTACCGTCTCACCTTTGGCATTCTTCCAAGAGAGAACGTAATTTTTCAAAGAGTCGTCGTCTAAGAGACCCTGAGTTAGCAGACACCTCTTTCCTAAGTTTTGTTTTTAATTGAAGCAGTGAAACATCTCTTTTACTACCGATTGGGACTCGTTAGACGTGTGACAAGTTACTCTGTCTTGCTGAAGCTACGTGTTCCGATTTTATCCAGCAAATCGTAGCTGTGGCACTATGAACTCCTATAAAATTTTCATTCAGATACTGATTCAATTCCTGCAGATCGTACTCAACGCGAAGTAAGATCCTAACAGTAATCAGAGAAGCATTGCTTAAATGAAATAGTTTTTCACAAAAGGCGAGGCTCTATCGTGATAGCCTATCTTCACGTCTAAGAGCAAATGCAGCATGTGCTTACGATAATGAAAAGCGGGGTAGTGTTTAGATTGGCATTCAATCTTGACATTGTAAATGCAATTCATCCGCTGCCCTCGTGAATCATGGAGGGCCTGACGTACCATCGCATGCCTTTCTACTCGGAGCACGTCGTTGAAATGTATAAAGTGTATTGTATATATAATGAAATGTACTGTTGACTTGTACAACAAAATAAACGTGGGCAGAAACGCGTCAGTTTACCAGAGGGAGGAGAACCTTGGGGACCGTGTTTATGCCTCTATTACGGAACGTCGTGTATGTCGCGGTCTTACTAGTCAATCTCTCATTTGGTTTAAGTGTCGCTTGGTAGATAGACACTCTGGTAGTACCAGACAGCAACAGCCCCAGCTCACCGAGGCACGCCTTAGGTGTGGGTAAGGATCACGCGAGGTTAGGCGCCAAGACCTATGATGCGGGGGACTAGCGAAAGCAGATGCACAGAGTGAAGCATGAAGCGTGGGAGTCGAAGAGCCGTGCAACATGCAACAGCGCACTACTCGTGAGGTTCAGTCAAGCCTGCCTGATCTGACGCAGGTCCTCCCTGAGCATGGGTACTTGGGTGCACTGGAACACAAACCGCCTTTTCTTACGGGACACCGATAGAGCGAATACTTGAAAGCAGCTGCTCCCCAGCGGTGAATGTGAACTGTTCCTCAGCCTCCATGAAAAAGTACATTTCAATAAACAGTTACTTTTAAGATAACAAATACAATAATTACGGAGTACACCCGCTGAAAATTTAAGTTAATTTAGAGTTAAAATGTGAAACTGTGATATTTACTTAATGCTATTATAATAAGTCGCTCAAGCTTATTTACTTGCTCTTCGATTATGGTAACAAAGTAGTGACAGTAGCACGAAAGTAACCATCTCAACCATGCAGCAAAATAAACGAGTAGGTTTATGTAGCTGAAAAGGCCAAGATGATGCCCTCCTAGTCGGTTTCGACCTTGACGATATTTTCTGGTTATTGTCAGTTGACATCAACTGCGCAGTTTATTTTATAGTGCCGTAAGCTTTTGTGCAAATAAATAGGCACTCACTCGGCGTGCCGTCCTCTAGTCAATAATGTCGAAAGAAGATTCTGATGCAGTTTCAACGACACATACAAAACACACAGACACTAAATACAACAGTTTGTGATACAAAAATCCTCAGTTGGGAGTCGGACCCACAACTCGCGATGCAGCAACCCTCCCTACCCTACCCACTCACTACACCACGTGGCCGTCAAGATAGCATGTGTATTACATGGACAAGACACTTTGCGTTCCCTAAGTTTGCTTATTTTTCATATAAAATAATCAGAATTTTAATAATAACTAATATAAATAATAAAACAATAATAAAAAGTCAAGAAAAGTTAAAATAGCATAAAGTAAAAAAAGAAATTAATCAAAGAAAAAAATTAGGATCTTTGTAAATAAGAATATAAATATTAATTATTGTTATGCTGATTAAGAAAGCCTTAAACGCAGTTCCTACGCTTTTTATATCTATTTTAAACCTAACCACGTCTGCGCATATATCAAGGCTGTCGCATACGCGGTTCTGTTACATGATAATACTGCACCCTTGTGCGATCTGATAGTTGATGTCAGAATAGATTAATAAATTGTTTTTTTAAATACTTCTGGTAAAGTATTATATTCCACTCTTTTTTATATTGGAGACGTCAAAACATGAATACATATACACACATAGACAGGCATGCAAACGTAAGCACGCCTGCATTCTCACTCGCTCACAGATGATATAGGTATATGTATATATAGATACGCGCACACACGTAGGTAGAAACAAAAAAACATGTGTTTTGGCTAAATTGGCTGATAATAAACATCTAATTAGTTTGGATAACCTATTTATGTAGAGATATTACATTACTAGATCAATAAAATTAAATTAAAAAATCCTGTTGCAGTATTTTATTTGCTTGTTATTTTCTATGTGCACCGCTAAGGATTAATATTTTATTTTTATTATTTACAATTTTTTCCAAATTTAAGTCTAGATCGACCGCTTTTATACATATATATAAATTAAAATAAACCTAAAAATAAAAGGACTATGCTATAAATGGCTCTAAACTGTCTTAATGTTGTAGATTTGAATGCTTCATTATATACCCACACAAATATTGCCTTATTTTAAGACGATGGCTTTAAACAATACATTTATAATATTTAGGATGTCAATCGAGCACATAGTATAATCTTTTACAAAATTGCTATAACGGTAACAGAAAGTATTGTAATACTGTCCAATGAGTAAGACTTATTAGAACTTACTGAACAATCTTAGGTATGCTTTTATCTTTTTATCTATAGACTACACATTGTTTCTTAGACAAGAAGGAAGTTAAATTAACTTCCCGTATTCTTAGCATCGTTTTACCATCACAATTAATTTGAATACTGGACTGGTACCGTATATCCTACCATGTAGTTTGAGTTGGTCCAACAAGGAAAGGACCACATTTTCACGATCATAGTAAACAGTTACTGTTTAAAACAAAGAGAAATGTTTGCCACAATGTAGCGGAAAATAAATGGAGGCACAGTATTTCATCCTTTCAAATGAAAGTTTCTGTCATGACAACATATTTTCTTGTTTTCTCTCTGTTTCCAACCTTTGTGCAAATGTGTTAGTGTTTCTTTATTTTTGATTAATTTATTTTCAGAACAGACGACATTATTTTAGTTAAATATGAAAAAATATTTAATGTAAGTGACATTACCAGAAGTAAGGTAAAAAGCCATCATTAAAATTATAAGGAAATTGAGCGAGACTCTTTCAATAGTTGGTTTAATTAATAAATACATTTATAATATTTAGGATGTCAATCGAGCACATAGTATAATCTTTTACAAAATTGCTATAACGGTAACAGAAAGTATTGTAATACTGTCCAATGAGTAAAACTTATTAGAACTTACTGAACAATCTTAGGTATGCTTTTATCTTTGTATCTATAGACTACACATTGTTTCTTAGACAAGAAGGAAGTTAAATTAACTTCCCGTATTCTTAGCATCGTTTTACCATCACAATTAATTTGAATACTGGACTGATACCGTATATCCTACCATGTAGTTTGAGTTGGTCCAACAAGGAAAGGACTACATTTTCACGATCATAGTAAACAGTTACTGTTTAAAACAAAGAGAAATGTTTGCCACAATGTAGCGGAAAATAAATGGAGGCACAGTATTTCATCCTTTCAAATGAAAGTTTCTGTCATGACAACATATTTTCTTGTTTTCTCTCTGTTTCCAACCTTTGTGCAAATGTGTTAGTGTTTCTTTATTTTTGATTAATTTATTTTCAGAACAGACGACATTATTTTAGTTAAATATGAAAAAATATTTAATGTAAGTGACATTACCAGAAGTAAGGTAAAAAGCCATTATTAAAATTATAAGGAAATTGAGCGAGACTCTTTCAATAGTTGGTTTAATTAATAAATACATTTAATACAATTCTTTTATAATATAATAAATTTATTACACTTAATCATCTAACCTTAATTATATTAATTTAATAAAATTTTACTACTTAACTTACGGGTGATCTGATTGGCATCGTTACTATAAAATAGCAGCGTTCCCAATAACGGTTCAAAGTTTACACAGCAACAGGTAAGAGGCAAACGAGCAAGACGGGTCACCTGATGGTAAGTGATTCACCTCCGCCCACGGTCACCAGCGACGCCAGTGCGTTGCCTACCCTTCAGGTAAGAATATGCTCTTTTCTTGAATAACCCAATGTCGCAGTTGTTGTTGTTGTTGCTAGCACTTGCCCAAGAAATTTACTAAACACTTCGAATTATGTGAAAAAGATTAACTAAATATGCAATAATAACAAAAACAACATTGTAAATAACCAATCAAAGTGGCGATTAAAAGACTAAGTAAGCACACTAGGAAACACAGACAAAGAAATGTTACAAGCAAATGTCACACTCTGCTTAGATGTAAACGCAAATGTACGTGCGTCAACTGGCCATAGCCAGACGCACCAGTGCATAGGCTTAAAAAGCCGCCCAGATGACTACCTATCACAAAAATCCCTTTACTTTAAAGAAATCCGAACACCTGGAAAGAAGCAGATAGGCATCCTCAAGCCATCGTCCGGAATCGTAAAATCTACAGTTGCACCGCATCACGGAGCATATTCATTCCAAGGGGTGCGCTCCGAAGCCCATCTCGTTTGAGCCGGTGTATCACTAGGCTCTGTATTAGGTCCAACCCTCTACCCACTCAATGTTAACGACGATCCGCAAATTAGTAGCTTGCCCTTTTCGCCGACGATACTGGAATCTGCGTGTTTGGACTTAATACTGATACTATCAGTATTTAGGGATTATTAGTGATTCCGTAAATAGTAGATTCAAGTGAATCCAGATACGAATGCAACTATGTTTCTACTTCTGTCGGTCGATAACAACGAACAACTACCATCCAATTGTTCCATTGTCCTTGGGTGAGGACTGTTCAAAAAAATCAACAACTAGTCACCGACCAGTCATTATTCGGTAATAGCCGGATACAATCGGAAAAAGTTCTTTAAATAAATACAATTAAGAAATTAAAGTGTTTGTCTGCTAAACCTCAATAAATACTTTATTCCTGAAGATTAAATGCCATTTAATTAAGAATATGCAAACAAGTGCCTTTGGTAATAATCAAAAGAAGTAGATTAGAAGGTCATTATTCATACCCAAAGTCAAGGGTGAATAAGAAAGTATGATAAAAATTCTATGAACAATTCAATACAAGGATACAAGGTTATCAGTTTTTACTACATAGTGGAGAAAATCGATTAAAAATAATTATACAGCTCAAATACAATTCATGAACAATACGGCAGCGATTTCAAATTCTGCGACTGCTTTATTCTTTGTATAAAGATAGATTTAACTTAGGAACTAGTTTAATACATACGGTCATTAAGAAAAAAATTAAGCATTTCAAAATATATAACTACATAATTCTTTTCTAATGTAGATACATTAGAATAATTGTTTTATGGTGCTGTGGGAACAATATAAAACTAAGATATCCTATATAAACTATAAAATAAGAATATTCTACATATATAGGCAACATCATACGGATTACCAGACTTACTATACTGCAGATTAGCAGACTTCATATGTCTTCGAAATTTTTACCTATTTTATAACGTGTTTTTTTGTGTTTATTTTTTATAAACTATGTTTGTTTTTCACCGCTGAGTGCGTTCTAAATCAACACGAAGCTAGAAGGTCTCCATAATTTCTCTCTGAATCTTCGCTGAATTAGGACTTCCCCATTAATTGCCACGATTCTATATCTATCGACTTGCCGCAGTTGCATAGATCGTTTTTCCATCTAGTGGGAGGTAGCCCAATACCAGAACCACCAGAGGGTTAATTACCTGTTATTTATATAACTCAGAAAAATGAATTACACTAGTTCCCCAGGGATATCCTTAGGGCATCTGCATCTTGATATCTAAGGCAGGTCAAATGTTAGTAAAATGATTATTAGCTTTATTCATATTTATATTACTGTACAAATTTTTAGATACAATTACCTGTTGTAATATTCTGGTTCTATTTATAAATCCTAGTCTGTGATTAATAAAATGTCATAAAGTACGTAAACCACACTTAAGTTCGGCGTATTATTGTGACAATCCTATGTAGTATCAAAAAAATTAAAAGCGAGTTTTTTTTATTTAGATACTATTCAGGGATTAGTATATAAATATTGCCACCTCAAGTTGTATAAGCTAAGGCGAAACTTATTTATATTATATTTTTTATAGATTTTTTATCCTAACAGCGTCTGCCCATATATCAGGACTGTTTCACGAGAGCGTTTCAATTACATTAATTTAGTACACTCTTGTGTGCTCCGTCTGATAGTTGATGGCAGAATGATTTAATAAATTGTCTACTTTCTTGATTGTATAAAAGCATTTGTTCTAAAATATAATAATGTAAGACCAAAGATATATCTCTTACGCTACCAAGATTTTATGCATAATGCATACACAGTCTATAATCAGCAAAATAATTCATTGGCACCGAAATTAATCGAACATATGAATATATATATCGTTCATATAAAACACTACAGCTACAATTTATTTAGCAACAATATATTTATACTTGAATTACTGGTGGGTGGGTGAGGGCAGTGGTTCCTCAGTGTCTAAACCAGGTATGGGCAACCTATGACATGTTGAGGGCCAAACTTTAGCGTGCAAATACGTTCACGGGCCGCGTTTAAAAGTACTTAGTGCAGTTTAAGGTAGTGATAATATTTTTTGCGATAGATATTAGACATGAAATAATACGACAATGTTATTATAGTACAATTTATGAAAATAGCAAAATGCAATTTAATAAAATGGTACATTTTAATTAAATCGTTAAATATGCAATTATTACAAACTACGAAAGTTAAATACACTGAAATCAATGAGACACTTGAGCTTCAATTTGGGAAACTAATCCATCGATATTTGGATTGATTCCACTGATACAAAGACGTGAAGAATCGTTAGTCAGTCTTGTACGATGTGTTGATTTATTAACTTTCATCAATGAAAAGAACTGTTCGCATTTATAAGTACTGCCAAACGCACAAATCGATTTTCTTGCGAATTTTATAAGCTGCGGAAAATTGTATTTTTCTAGGTATTTTTGTAGAAATCGCACAACTCTACGTCTTTAAATTTGGGAATTATTTTAGGAGTGAGTTTTCTTGAATCTCTATCAACTACATTTGTAAGTGTATTGGAGCATTTTGTACATTACATTTTCTAGGAGTAGCAAAAAAACTGAAGCAGTCTTCCATGTTTTTGAAGTCGCTAAATCTATTCGAAAATTATTTCAACAGTAACTTGAGTTCTTCAGCAAATTGAGCATAAGCAATATTTTCATACGCAGAGAGCGTGTTGAAATGGTAACTGCTACCAGACAGCATCTGTGACTCCCACAAGCGTAGTTTGATCTGAAACGCTTTCAAATGTCTGTACAAATCATTTACTAATGTCCTTGTTTTTGAAGTTTCAAATTTAAATCATTCAAATAGCCTGTAAGATAAACCACAAATGCTAAGTCACATATCCATTTTGGATCACTTAATTCAGATAGTGGCTTATCTTTTTTTTCATAAAGTGAAAATCTCATTTCTAAGCTCATAAAACCGTTTCAACATTTTTCTTTTGCTCAGCCATCTGACTTCACAATAATATGTTACGTCATTATATTCAGCTGATATTTAATCCAAAAACACCTTGAACTGACGATGTTTAAGCCCTCGGGATCGAATAAAGTTGATGGTTTTTACTACCACATTCATAACATTCTGGAGTCTAATGGACTTAGAACACAAGTTCTGTTGGTGGATAATACAATGAAGGACTATCTAATGATCTTTTTGCACATTAAGTTCTGAATACCTTTTGAATTTCAATAAAAATATCCTCTCCTGTAGTGGTACCTTTCAGCGGCTGTAAAGCAAGTAATTCCACAGTAGCAGTGAACGCCTTATCAATCGCCTCGTCTAATGCTATGGAAAATTATTCAAAACCAGCCATACAGTCAGTCAATGTTGTTTTAATATCATTAGCCATCATTACTATACGTCGAACAACAGTTCGACAAACCAATTTTTTCAAATTCATTTTACTTTTCAGGACACAAAATACCGCAAACTTCTAACATACAGTCCTTGATAAATTCTCCTTCGGCAAATGGTTTTGCTAATTTTGATATAACTATAAAACTAGCTTTCACAATATTATCAAGTTGTGTTCTTTGTTTATGAAACATTTGTTGCTGTTTCTCCAAATTAGCGGTAAGCTTCAGGATTTTGTCTGTTCTTAATTGTCCTGTCAGTGAGTGCAGCGTAGCATGCCTAGTTGAGTAATGCCTCTTTATATTGAATTCTTTCATTACTGAAATGGATTCATGACACAGCAAACAAATAGGCTTACCATTTTTTTGAACCACAGCTTTGAAATCCTCTGCATCTACTTTTCGTTTCTTTCCACCAGACATCATTTTTGTTTACTTTTCTTTCAATAAACTTAATAACAAACTATAGTTAGTAACCACTCAAGATGCACTCAAAGTCACAACAAAGCAAGTTGACGGCTCGAGCAGTTCGCTAGGATATCGCTTGTCACATCGGTGAAATGGTGTTGCACCCAAATATCGAGGCTTTTTGAAATGGGTCAAAACTGTTTAGTGATCAACCCATAGCTCTTTAGCTATGTCGTTAGTACTAAAACGCCGATCTTGCTCCAAAAATGGAATCGACTTTGTGCTACTCATAACACTACGTTAAGTTTATAAACGTCACAATATTTTTCGTGATTTGTGTTGCATTGTCTCCTTTTTTGTAATAAAATTTCAACATGTATCATTCTTTTGTTAGATTCACTAATTTCGGCGGTCAGAATATGTATATATATATATATAAATGAGTAATATATATAGTGACTCTGCTATCTTAGCCCCTAAATAATCTAAATATAATCAATATTACATGGATTACATTTTGATTGTTTAGGGATTTATAAGACGATACAAAAAACGATATGAAAAGATATTGAAAGAACTTTTATCAACTCAAAAACGAATATTTTATCTAATCGATTTACTTTACACAATTGTGATCAATCTTTCTTATATACTACGCCATAAAAGTAATATATTATTCACTGGTACCATCTAAACATAAACAATTCATGGGATACTGTTCGGGTACACAACCTATGTACGTGCAACGAACAAATTTGTGTGCGTTCAGAACTGAAACTTATTACTAGCTCATATCTATATATAGTAGTATATTTCTCGATATAAAGAGTCATGGTGTAATATTTTTGCGAAATAAAACTGCAATATTTTAAGATGTTTTAAAAGGATAATATGTTTCAAATTTTATCATTTAACAATTGATATCTTTGGAAACTTAGATTATATTTTTATAACACAAATATTAAGACGTTTCAAAATATGTAGTTACGAATAAAAAGAAATTGTTTTTAAAAAATTGAATAAAAAAGGTATATTTACGTTCTTTTTTATTAATTTTTTCCTTATTTTTAATCGGTATTGGATAAGGTTTATTAATTAGATTTTTTATATTAGTTAATTAGATTTGGATGAAAGATCTCAATTTTTTTACGTTCACGCACTACTGACGTTGTAGATACAGTTCCCATGGAAAAATAAAGATTTTTGTAACAAGTCTTATTATTTAATTTCCCTCTAAAATATATTCGCCAAAGTTTGAATCATAATTTTTTTATTTCATGTGTTTCACTTGTAAATTGACAAAAGCCATTACAAGTTTTTACATCATTTTGAGATAGTTATTCAAACTATCACAAAAGAATTAGTTGTTAACCTTTGTTCCACTGTCAAAGATCTTTTAGATGATTTGGTACCATAGAGAATTACGTAGAATTTCGCTTTCTTCTTCGTAGGACTTATTCCCTCGTAGGCATGGACAAGTTACGTCGGACCTAATGAAAACCCACACGATGATTCTACTGCACTATACAACAAGCCATGAGAACACTCTCAAACATTAATGAACTCACTGTCGTCTATTATCCACTGAGAGCCTGGGGAGGAAAACGGTGCTCCCTAGGTAAGAACATGGGCTGAGCTTTCGTACATGGCTTTCCACCTTCTAACATCGGGGATCAAGAAAGGGAGCACCAACTTTCACGGCCAAAAGCATCATCTTACGTGTCATTGGATTTATGAGTCCACCGTCGATTATACTTTGGCCCCTGCGGATAAGGACAACAGCGAGATGTGTGCTTCGCTATTCCTGTGGTTTATTTTCTACTGTAACAATCAATTAACGTTACAGGTTAGTTTCCATATACAATATATACCGACTACAGATTATATCAAATGCTAATGTAGTATAGCGAAATTTCAAGATCATATCTGCAACATAACAAAATTTAGCCACATTTGTATGTAACAGCAATAGAAGAGATTAGAGAGGTAGAGGTGTAACAAGTGGTAGAGCTACACTCCAGTTTGTTTCTAGGTGCAGAATGAGTGGGGCTCGACCGGGGTAAGACCACGCCCTCACAGAATACCAGTGTAAAATAGCAGCATAATGCTGCTGTGTTTCGTCTGGTGAGTGGAAGGATCCGGAGACCTTTATTACTGGTGATGAGGCATTCCATCTCAGTCCTCAAGGGTGACAACGAAGCAGCATTATGAATCCTTTTCGAGGATGAATATAGATGCCATGGGCCGCAGGAATCACTTGCTTTCAGGTGAACTGTGAGCTCGTTTTTTACTCTCAATGTAATAAAAAAAATAAGAATAAAAACAAAGATAGCCGTCATCGATCCGAGGAGCATTTATTTGTATGTATTTATTTGTGGTCAAAGTTCAATTTTACATAAAACACGTACATAATATTGGCTAGCCTTTGTCACGTCCGTGCCAAGTCCATGTTTCATTGAGCTCTTCTATTGGCTCCGACGCCTACTGCAAAAATAAACAATATATCCTTAAATGGTGTCAAAAATATTTTTAAGGACTAAAATATCTTTTATAAACGAGCACATGATTGCAGTCCATGACATATATATCCATCTTTTAATCAGAATCATGATGTACATGCATTTTAAGCCCTGAGTACTGCGATCAGGATTCAGAGACTTTATAATATTAGTAACGATGTCTATAGATAATGTGTATATTAAAAATTAATTATTTGTTGGTATGCTAATACCATACATCTAAGGGTTAATTTGGTAAATTAACCCGAACTTGGTTTGCATAGACGCTACTTAAGATTTGAGAGGTTGGGAATTGGGTTTACATCAAGGCAATTATAATTATTATTGTAATGTTTTTCTTGTTATCATTAGTTTTAATTTACGTTTAATTGCTAGTTAATTTAAGAGTTTTTATCTTTTTTATAGGATGGATGTAGATGTCATGGGACACAGTCGTCACTAAAATTAAGTGAACTGATTTGTCACTTCAAATATTATTAAAAAAAAAACAGTATTCCTACCGATCTTCTTACCCAGTTGTAACGATGTAGTCATCGGAAGAGGTAAGACTATGCTATCTTAATATATTAAATATAGCTATGACGCAAAATGATCGAGGAGTATCCATATTATACGAAAAAAGTTAGTTGCTCAGATCTTGGTTGGACTTTGAGTAATGACGGCGCATTCGGGACGAGGGACGCATATTGCGTTAAAGGAACGGTCAAATCTGTTGAGTTATCTTATTAATTGCAGATATTCTATTAAACCCAGCTAAATAAGAATGATTTTATAGCCAAAGACGTGATACAATGATATCCCTTGAATAAAAATTGTTAAGCGAAAAAAACTAACGACATAAGCTTTAATTCATATTTTTTATATAATCATGGTTCCCTTCACATAATAATAATTTGAGGTAAATAGAACCCCTTCTTTTGTTATAAAAAAAAACGTCTACTAATCATAATATTTTAAGAGTGCTATAAGTACGTTGAAGATATGAAGGGGTCGTACTGGCCGGGTTTCTTAGAATACCAGCGTAACGCTGATATGTTTTTTATTGTGAGTTAAGAACCAGAGATCCCGTTACAGATGACGAGGCAATCTATCTGGGTTGACAAGTGTTGTTGCACTGAGAAAAACTACTTATACAGGATGGATCTTAAATAATATCAGTCCCTCTGACTAATTTTGACCACGCCAATATCGTAAAGGATAAATTCTATTTTTTTTTATTATATTGAGAGTAACAAACGAGCACATAATTCACCTGATGGCAAGTGAATCCTACGGTCCATGACATCTACATTCATCCTTGACAAGAAACCATAATGCATATGCATTGTCACACTTGAGAACTAAGATGAAATGCCTCTTCACCAGTAATAAAGATCTTCGGATGGTTTCACTCACGAAATAAAACACAACTGAATTTTAGTGCTGTTTCACGCTGGTATCCTGTGAGGGCTTGGTCCTACCACGGTCAAGCTGACCCACTCATTCTGCAGCTAGAACCAAATCGCAGTGTAGTCGGATAAACAGGGGCAATCATTCTTCATCTCTTCCTTCTCTAATCTGATATCACTTTGCTTTTAGGATTGGTAGTCATCAATAGTATTTGGTGGCCATAGCTTGCGATAAGAATCGGAGACCATTTATCAGAGACATTACCACTGCCAACCATAGAGTTGATGAGGATGAAATTTAGAATTTTGTCGCAATGTACGATGTTGAAATTTAGTGGCTGGAATTAATCCGTACAAATCCTCAGAACGCTCTCCATGGTAAGTTCGGTAAAAAAACCGACCGGAAAG
The DNA here is from genome assembly GCA_029286865.1 of Teinopalpus imperialis. Taxonomy (NCBI): domain Eukaryota; kingdom Metazoa; phylum Arthropoda; class Insecta; order Lepidoptera; family Papilionidae; genus Teinopalpus; species Teinopalpus imperialis. The sequence continues at coordinate 5,059,586 of JAGSMU010000030.1, read as the reverse complement.
TACCTGGTCGACCATTTCGACCGATTCAAGCTACTCTTCGTTGACTGGAAGGTGCCCCAGCCCAGAGATGATGAGATGAAAACAAAATATATAAATTAAAAACTTTGTTTAAGTAGCACTTTGACTAAAACTAGGGCTTAAATTATTTTAATCTTAATAATTATAGAGAGAAGTTTGAGCCACACGACAGAAAATCAAGATCAGAATGTGTTTTATAGCTAGTTTTGTCTAAACTAGTTGCAACATACTTTTTAATGTATTCCTATAGTTAACGCCTAAAGTTTGTATTTGTTTAGTTTAAATAAATAATTTGGGCTATTTTGTAAACCCATATATTTACAAATCTTGTCTACTCTTTATCTTTTACTGTCCTAAAGTAAGATGCCTCAGCAGAATTGTTTAGCAACGCAAGCTTCTTTGTTCTGGTCAGTCATTCTATTCATCACAGTCATTCTATTAATGTCTAAAATACTTACGTGTTCTACGTACTGCATGAAGGCTAAAAGTAGAGAAGAGAAAATCTGAAATGAGGTATGTGATACTCAGGTGATGCATTGGTTGAATTTTAATATCTATACAATTTCAAAATGTTAGCTGTAGTTTTATTTAAAATTTTACGATAGTGTAAATTATAGGAAAATAGCAAGTCTAGACAGATCGAAAGGCCACAAAGTAATAGGATATGTGAATGGGTACACGCATTAAGCCATCCGTAGATTCAGGCATCCATTAGCGATATCGTAATTTATTGCTTTTCGTCAGGATCCATATAAACCTTCTTTGCAATTGCAGACAAATGGGAAAAATGTACGCTTCATTTAACACTAACTGCGTGAAAAAGCGAAGTAAAGGAGTGTATAAAAGAAAGCTAAACTTTTCCAATATTATTTATTTTAAAAGTTTAGCAGAATTATAAATCGAATACCGTTTCACATTTTCGCTAAAATATTTACCTACGCACATAATTAGTGTTGTCGACGAAATATTGTACTTGCAGTATTTACTTCCCTTTCGTTGACCTTCTTTTTATATTAATGAAGATACGAATACACTTGATGTTAAATAATTACTGCAACTCACGCTTGTCTTCATCCATTCACTAATCCTATTAATGTAGGAAACTTATTTCCTGTCAGAGCTAGAATTGAATATTTCCTTGCCTCGGTAAAACATCAGCAATATATTAATATTATTTCTCGATAGATTTAGTGATTTGGTTAGTTGGTGGACCTTGATATACGCTAGAAGATTTTATGTCTTGTATTTTTATATGAACATATGTTACAAAGTAAACACCACGTGCTCATAGACTCCTATAAGTATACTCATTGGTGACTGAGATAGAATCTGTTTTATGTTTGTTATTTAAAGCGAACGAAAATTAATTTACTTAGCCTTTCGGGAGTATGATTGGCAGTTACTAAAGTTTATTATAATGACTTAGATCTTTGTAATGTTTTAATCTTCTAAATTGAATCATATGTTCATTATACCCTTTAAACCATCTATTCAATGCAGGATTTTTTAAACAATCGATTATAACGGAATGAATTCTCGTGTAAATAATAATGCTAATACAGGATTAAACGTAACCCAAAAATTCAAACGCATTTGGAAGCTTTACTTTTCGACATAGATCCTATATAATGAATATTTACAAATAATGTCAATAAAATGAACATTACATATAAGATATGTAAAAGGGCCAAAAAGATAAATTCAATTCAGCGTTTGCAAGAAGTTTTACGTATTATTATTAAGCATTTTATAACACAAGGTAACCTTTTCTTACAAGCACACAACGATACTGGTAAAATGTTAAATCTACCTCAATTCAATGCGTCAAAACTTTTTTCTTTGTTGTTTAAAATCAGTTTGGAACTAATTTTGGCGCTCTTAAAGATTTCTTCTTTGATCTCACCTTAATATAATCATTCAATACCAGTTTAAGCTTTAACTTTTTGCACGGTGCATATTTTTGACGTTACATACTAACATTAAAAACGGTGGTAATCTGAATATGACATCGAAATCACTATTAAGGGGATGGAAATTGGTATCCAAGATGGGTCTTACCAAAAGGTTTACATTTTTCGGATACTCACATGCCAAAACCTAGTATGTAAAATGTGCAATGTGCTTGCTATCGCCAAAGCACTTAATTATTTTTCATTCATATTCATTCGTACAATCGATTATCAAACAAAACAAGGAATACAAAAAAAAAAATGGGACGGTGAGGTCTACTGTAGTTGGGCTTGTAGCACTCGCTTAGAAAATTAATCGTTAAGAAGAATAAAATAGAATCCTTTAACATAAAAGGCCAGTGATTAACGGTGGAAAATTCTTTGGAATATCCAATAGTCTGGAATAATCTGGGCAACAGTAAGCTCGCTGATACCACTACCGTGCAAATAATAGTATAAGCAATTTTATGGTTCGTGTACTGAGCTTCCGCACTGTAGTGGCTCTATGTGTTAGAAAAAATCTTTACAACTTCTAATATTTGTATATAGCTCACCCATCATTTTGAGCGGAAAGAGTGGTAAGCGCTATCTGTCTCCGAGTATAGTGATTGTGGCTAAAACCTGAATAGCCAGTGCGAATCATACATGGCAGTGTCCGCATATGCATATATATTAGTAAATATATTTTTTTATATCATGTAAATTGCAATTGTTCAAAAATAACAGCAGTAAACTTGGTATTTATTTCCCATTGAATGCGTGTACTCATCTATATATATATATATATACTCATCTAAATGAATAAACAGTAAATACTGTTGTGATTTATATGATGAGTATAGGACCCGGATTCACACGACGCACTCCACTCCTCAAGGGTTTTTTTTTATAGAACTGGTGGCAAACGAGCAAGCAGTCCAGCCGATGATAAGTGATCACTGCCACCCATGAACATCCGCAACACCAGAGGAGTAGCAGACGCGTTGCCGGCGTTTAAGAAAGGTGTAGGCTCATTTCTTGAAGATCCATCGTGAAAGTCGTATCGGTTCGGCAGCTGATTCCAAACAGTAGTTGTGCGTGTAAGGAAATTTCGCGTGAAGCGCACAGTGATGGTTTGCCAACCATCGAGATAATGAGGATGAAATTTTTAATTCCGTTGTGATTATCGTTACGCATGGTTCATCTTGAGTCCTTGTTGATGTTATGTAGATGTTTTGGGTCAAAGCCATGTCTTGCATCGCACGGCAACCTTATTGACATTAAAAATAGAATATCCAACCGTGCTACTTTAGTAGCTGCTATATATGCTATATATGCGACATATTTTAATATGTAGCATAAAAATTTGAGCTACGTATTCACTACGTTATATATACGTACGAACTGTTAAAATATTATGGCAAGACGTCCGAGAAAAATTTTCTTTAAAGACTTATAAATTGCATTAAGTTACAGTAAACACTCAAATAACCTCTCGGAATGATATACTTTTTTCAACAATTGTACCACTTATGATATGTTTTACTTTCTTCTGTTTTTTTCAATTACTCAATACTTAAACTTCAAATATACTTAAGTTCATCACACTTCTACTTCAATCTGACATTGAAAACTTTAAATCACACTTGAAAATTCAATTCAGTGCAGACGAGCGATTTCTCTTAGTTTACTTAGTTTAAAGCATGAAGGGTTTTTAACTTTAAGTTTTTAAATTTTGAATAATTTTCCGTTTACTTGGGAAACTAAATATTACATGACGTAAATTACATTTCATTGATGGTGTTTTATTTATGAATTTTCTGCATCAACTTAGTAAAGATTAAAGATTTGAATTCGTACTGTATGTTAGCTTTTTCTTGCGAGGCAGTTAATGTATCAACGATTTATTTTAAATTTAATGACACTACTGAAAATGTTTAAAAGTTTAAACGATATTAATTTAGAACATGTAGGATTCCCTGAAGAACAAGAATAAAAAGAACAGACAAGAAGCTCAGGTGTACTCACATTTAAAAATATTATATTACTATTATTTCTGATTCATACATTTCTGTACCTGTTAACTCGAAGTGAATCTATTGCCACAGATCAACCCTAATTAACGGAATTTTTTGTTTTTCTGAGCAATTTATAATTTATTATAAATACTTGGTCGCCTTTTTCTGTTTCCAATTGTTACTTTGAAATCGGAGGAAATTGCACATGGAATAATAGTTACGTGGGTTATTCATGATTCATTATGATTCTAAACTTTTCATATAAGTTGAAACTAGTGGTCAAATAGTTACTAGTGGGTAGAGCATGTGGGTTCTGGGTAGGTTGCAATAATGTACCGTATCGTTATCGATACCTCTGTTCTTATTGCACTTGCATTATATTGCACTATGGAAGGCGACGACTGGTGTGTGCCTTAGTGTTTACGAAAAATTTTAAAATAAATATGATATACATAATTAGCATATTTCGTATTATTAAAATCACCATAATAGGAATTCTTAAAGCCTGAATGTTCATGGTGCTGATCAATAACAATCAGGTAACCTGTTTAAGCGTTTGCTAAATATTCAATATCTATGAAGAAGGGAAACATGGATATGTCATTTGTTAAAACTGTCCTAGAGTTTGACACCATAGATAATGCATGCCAAGATACATTCGTCGATACATTGTGAATTGACGACCTCGTCGCCTAGTGGTCATAGAAACTATTGATTCGCAGTTTCCGCAGTATCGATGTAAAATTGTTGATTGTAAGATCGTAGTATATTTTCTCAACAAATAATAAATTAATACTTGTATCGAGTCATCAGTTTTATTATTTCATCAACCTTACCATAACGTACCATGTCGTTGCCTCCCCTGGTAATGAGATGGTGTAACGAAATATGACCTATCGAGTTTGCGTTTAAATTTACAGCGAAGATATTAACATCAAAAAAATAAAGGAGCACGTTGAGACACAGAAATAATATCGTTTATGTACGAAGTGAGAAGGTTTGCAAAATTGAGCTGCCTTTTACGGTCGCTACGCTTTAATTTACATTCATTTGAGGCAGTTTCATTCCCCTTCATTACATTCATTTGATTTTTATTTGAGAGTGTTAAAAGATTCATAAACTACACGAAGTAATTTATATAAACTTTAACTATACTTGATTGTTGATTGTAAATTTAAAATAGTATTTGATTTAATTTGCGATGACACAGCAGTTGACTATAAAATGCGGTAATACAAAGGCTACCAACAATCTTGTTTGCTGTAACAATAACAGTCAAAATAAGAGGTAGAGCTACACTGCAGAATGTTTCTAGCTGCAGAATGAATGGGTCAGCTTGACAGGGGACAGCCAAAGAATACCAGCAAAATACTGCTGTGTTACGTCTGGTGAGTATAGGGATCCGGAGACCTTTATTACTAGTGACAAGACATTCCATCTCAGTCCTCAAGGGTGACCACGTATCTGCATTATAATTCCTTGTCTGGGATGAATGTAGATATCATGGGCCGAAGTAATGTTTTGTAACTCATTTTTTACTTTCAATGCAATAAGAAAGTGTTCATATATAAAAAAATAACCACTAATTTTACCATTATAACTTCTAATAATAGTATTTAGAATACAGTATATAAAATACGGGATAATATACAACTAGACTTGAGATCATTTTTCATGGCAAAAAAATTATATGGTGCATTTAAGTTTATTATGCAATCGCTTGCAATGAAATTTTCAAATTCATAGTAACTGGTATTACTATACTATATTATTACACCCAAATGAACAGATGACTGAGGTCCACGAAGATAGGATGAAAACCACTTTAACACTGTGAGAGCGAATCTATACTGGGATAGGATGGAGAGGAGTAAACCTTGGTCGATTGTGTTAAAAGAGTTAGAAAAGACCACAAACACCGTCACTATCACTTTTATTTTCCTTTCCATATCTTATGTCATCGGTAATTTTAAGTAATGCAGTGATGGTATCCACATGAAAAAGTGTAATATGTAGAGAATGAAGAGAGTCTACTTAAACTTTAGTTTGAGCTTGGATTGCAGGGCCCATTGCAGTTGTAGAGGTAAAATGAATCCAAGGCTAGTGAACTTTCCACACCAATAGAATTGAGGAACTTCCATACGACGACGAGCTATCAATGTTGTTAAGGATATATCGGCGTTTGACAGTACGTACAACCTGGTTGCACCTATTCTTAGCCAACTTAAAAGCCATCCAACCGATTACGCCTTGCACTTGCCCTGGACATTCTCATCTACCCAGGGAGCTGGAGGACATTTGAGTTTCACTCTATGAATATGACACACAGACCTTTACGTCAACCGTAGAGGCCCTGGCAAAAGAAGCAAAATCCAACTTAGATAGATAATCAGCTAACACGTTTTCAACGTTAATGCAACGGGATTTTTAGTTTATATGCAGAATATATAAGGTCATTACGAGAAAAACCCGGAGCAGGAAATTGACCATGTGTTGCCAAAAGATCTAGCGAATCGGGAATAATAAGATAAATCAATACTGTGATGTGTAGCCTCTACAAGAAGATTGTTGAAATTGAAAACTCAAATATTGTGTAACTTGAAGATTTTTCCGTAATGTTTAAATCTCCCATGTGCAGTGCCCATACCCAGAAGCGATGATTTAGGTGACCTCTTCTAATTGAGTGAAACAATAGAGGGAGGCCCATACACAACTCAAAGAATAATCCTCATACCCTTGACGTCTAATTATAAGAACAAGAATCGGCTGATGCAGAATACGGATGACAAAACTGTTTTGTATGCTACAGACTTGTTTAAGCAAATGACACCCCTCTTATCGATGCGGTCGTTCCCAATAAGTACAAACCCCAGAAGTTGATACAAAGTTGAATTTAAAGACGGATTTAACCAACTCACTAAAACCATGTAAATTGTTAGTTGAAAGCTGCTTCAAGCACGGAGTAGTAGCTTGGAATGCCTTGAGCATAAATATGGCAAATATTTAATGATTTGTCATTGGTATGAAAAATATTGAGTTATTGAGTATTTATACCAAAATTATATCAGTAGCAGTAAATGGCATTTTTAATACATTATCTATGAAAAATAATATAATTGGTATTTTTTTTAATAACATCATGAAATAATTTAAGAAACCGATACAAAAGTAACGTAAAAGTACCTACTCATCATTATTAGCCTTACCTTTCCCTATTAATACTTATTCGTATCCTAGTTTTTCGTTAATCGCTCTTTCAATTCCACTACTTTAATATGATATATTCAAACAATTAATTATTGAACTAAGAGGACATTGATTAGGACTCATTTGTTATATTTCATAAAATATTAATAAATCAAATAAAAGTTACAACGTAAGATAAAATATTTTATGTATGACGAACACTGGGAATGTTTATTAGAAATATGGATTATATAAATACGATTTTATGAAATATCCGATGCTCGTAACCTTTCCAATAAAACGCTGTTCTAATATATTACGATATTAAAAATTCTGTTGTAACTGTTGATGTTTTGCCTTGCTTTCTTTATTGCCAACAAAATTTAATACTTTAACATCATTACACATTCTAGTCCTAATGTTAACCGTCTTCTTTTATAGTAAGGAGGGTGATAGACGACAAAAACCACCTGATTTTCAATAATAACTGCCACTAGTAACAACCCACATTAAACTTCATTCAACCATGAATATAATTATAAAGAATACATTTAACCAGTTATTGGGTCTCACGAGGAAAGGACACTCTCTATGCGCTACACACGTACGTAGTTTTGTAGTCTAATAATATTCTATTTTTGCTAGATTTTATTATTTTCTATTTCTAACAAAATTACCTATTCTTGCTATTGCTGCAGCGTAATAGAAATTCGAAAAATTATGTATAGAAATAAAGACTATATTATTAATATCGACAAAATAAATTTTGCATCTAAATATTTTTTTTTATATTTCTCTCTATGTTACGATTATAAAATAATGTATAATTTTATTTATTACTTTTTTATCGATTCAACTTTTCAACGTTGACACTACATTACTAGCAGGAGAAACCATTGAAATAAGGTTTTTTGCAATCACACTTGCAGTTTGTAAGACACACATAGACATATTAAATTTATATATATATATATTATATTTATAATATTATATTATATTTATTCTTTCTTAGTATTAATACGTATTGCCAGGAGTAAGAAATCAGATTGCTTAAATAAGATTGTTAAGTGTTTAGGATTATATTCAATTTATTGTAAATAACTCATTTATATAAAACTTGCTCTATTTCACGGGTCAAAACAAACTGAAACCGTTAAAACAACCATATACACATACATAAAATAGAATACGAGGTATGCGGATATACTCGGACCATGCATTAGCCAACACAAATAGTTCCTTGAGAAGAGATTGTATATCAGATTATGTAGAGAAGAAAAAAATATGAAAACTCCGCAGAAGGCGAATGAGCATAATCATATTTGCGTAAATCAAATTTGAATCGTATACAAATCTTTTGAAGTCATTCAAGTTTATTAAGTCACATTCACGCATCTATCCATACATACTCACACATTTATCATCCATCCATCCATACATACACACACGCATTTCACGTGTTCTTGAGTATAAAAGCCCATATAAAGCAACAAATTTGCACAAAGCACGCATTTTCAGAAAAAAAAATCATATGGATCAACCTGTTTTTAAGCCAATTAAAAATGAATTTCATTACTTATTAAAATTTCCGGTAAATTCATCTGAAAAATATATGTTTTTAAAAAATGACTGAAGCTCGCTATAGAAACTGTCTAGGAATAGATTTCACAACTATTTTACAAATATAATGCTATCAATAACGCTAATTTTATCATTAACTGGACCAAAAAGTATCGTACTACGAAAAACCTTCATGCTACGTATTAATGAAGTCGATTTAGTTTTAATATAACAATGTTATACTTGCCTAATATCCCCGATTCAATTCTTATGTGTGTTAAGTTCAGCTTATAGTGAATAAAACTCGAGTATCTAATAAACATAAAAGACTAGATTTATTTCTAAACAAAACAAAACTATTCTATCATAATTAAAAATGATTTCAGTAAAGTCCCAGTTGACACAGCGAGCTTCGTAGCAAAATTGAAATATTACCACTTGTACACAAAAATATAAACAATTGGACCTCTCGAGATTGCCTCGCGAGATTGAACTTATATTGGAAAATATATACACTTTTATGTTATAAATTTATATTATTTTTTTATTGACTTAAGATGTTGCTTCCTTTTTTTACGCTTAAAGACATGTTAGGCTGCCTTTTCATCAGAGATGATAAAAGGCAGCTAAGCGATGAGCGAGGACAAGTCTAAGCAACAAAACTATGTTTGTATTTCCATCAAAGTTTAGTTGCGAATCAGGCAAGATCCGCTAAGTAAATGCTTTTATGCGTATCCTCTTTTAATTGGCATAAACCGTTGGAAATAAATTCTTCTGTCTTCATGAGTTAGGATCGCGTATTCCGAGATATAAACGAATTTCTAGCTTACACGACGGTTTATCTATACTCAGTCATGCACGCCGCTCGAATACTACGTCTATCCAGCTCCTACTTTGCATAGTTATACCATACCAGGGGACCAAGCCGAGGCTCCTGCTCGGGAGTCTTGGTAGAGATCTCGACTGAGGGTAGAAAAACAAACCGTGTTTATTTATCAGTTGTTCATCAGAAGTTGACCTGTATTTGAGTCTCTTTGGTTTCTCCAGAATGTGATAATCAACAACTTTATAACCTTTAATATTTTATTGACTTATAGTGCTTTTAAACTTACGAAGTGTACTAAATGTAGGACATTTGGATCACTGCGAAAATTTTATGACAAACTATCCGATGTTGGGAAAACACGTATATTACTTTGATAATTAAACGTTAAGTTTAAGATACACTGACACTGTTGCAGATCTTTGCATGGTATAAAATGCTTTCAGAAGAGTCCCTTCCATCCCTGTCCCATTTTATAATTTGCTAAGTGCATCCATCTTCACCAAGGATTGAAAATGCAAATGATTTGTTACGCTCTTATGACTAGTTGTACTTGTGGATCCCAACAATCACACGAAACACCTTATGCTCTTGTTTTACGCTGATATTGTAAGGTCTATTCATGTTGCAATAAAAACCTCGTTACAGTGCAGCTCCCTTTGAATATCTTTTAGTTAACTTACACTTAAATGTCTGAACAAGAATTAAAGAAGAACCGATAGATTCCAAAACATTTTAAATCTGCTATTAATCCAGAACTAGTAGAGCCACTTTAATGTAATTCTTTAATGATACTTTAAATAAATATTAGCTAATGCTTAAAATCTACTAACATAAACACTTGTGAAAGTGACAGGAAAAGAAAGTCTAGACAATTTAATAGACTAAGTCCACGGTTAACCTAGATGGGTATGCGTATTAAGCCATCAGTAAATCCAAGTATCCATTAGCGATAACGTAATTTATTGCCTTTCGTCAGGCCCCATTTATACCTTCTTTGCAATAGCAGACAAATGGAAGAAATGAACGCGTGATTTAGCACTAACTGGGTGAAAAAGCGACGTAAAAGTAAAGGAGTGCATAAAAGGGAGTTCAGAATTTTCCAATATATAAAAAGCTTAGCCGTGAAATATAACTGGTATGCACATTAACTCTAAAATATTTTAATGTTTAACTACACAGAAATATTTTTTGGAAGAACAAAAGTATAAATTTAGAGTTTAATATACAATGGTAATAATGGAAGATATTGAAATTTAAAAGATCATTGTTGATGTATATATCATACAGCAAACGCAAAGATCATAAAGGAAAATATAATTACATCTTATCACTCAGACGCGACACTTTGTCTTAGTCCTAAGAGATGATTCGTAGGAAGACCGTGGTCTTCACGGGCTACACGAATCAATATGTGAACCATACGATTATAGATTAATCTTTAATTTAGACAAAATAATTTCTTCCCCTCCTCTGCTCCTCTCCCGTCAACAACAGTCATAACCATATCAACAAAAACAAATATCAAATAAATAATCAAATCAAGTAAAAGGTTAAAACGTAAGAATTGTATTAAAAGATTTTATCTGTAGCACAAACATTAGGAATGTTTAAATCAATACGTTTTTAGACATAGGAATTCAATAAAGAGGATTTTATGAAATATCTGATGTTCGTGGACTTTTCTAATAAAACCCCTTTTCTATGTTGGAATATTAAAAGTTCTGCTGTAAATACCTGTCATTGTTCCTAACAAATTTTATACTTTAACAATTCACATAACAAACTATTACTATTACATTAACTAACCTTTTGACGGTACATACTCTACCGTGCAGTTAGTGAACACTGATAACTGTAACCCACAAATGCATGCATCCACTTCGAATTCAGACAAGAAGGTACGCCGTACGACGCTAAACGGGAGGACTTAAGTGATACACTACGGGTATTTATATCTATAACTGTTTTGGGAGTCTTTCACCTCAACATAATTTTTACAGCAGTGGAGTCATGTTAGAGTTATATATTAAAAAAACCATGCAACACATATGAGCCATATGTTAATTCATATTACTTTAAATTTTACTTTTTAAGTTCCTTTCTGCGAGTTTTTTATTATATATATATTTCTCGTGATCCTAAAAAGATTCTCGTGATATTTAAAAGAATTTTTTTTTTACAAAATATTCATTTCGTATTATCGATACTTGACTAATAACAAATTCAGCTGATAATTGGCATAAACATACTTACACTTCTTTCAAAGTGTTTTAAAATCACAAAAAACGGACACAGAACACAAAGTCCACATTTTTAATTACTCATAAAATCGTTTTTAAATGATGCTTAAATTGACTACATCGACCGCATATCACACTACACACTATTTCTCACAGAATGCCTGATAAAATAGCATCTAAACAGCTATCATAGCATGCTATCTTTGGTTTTATGAGCGATTTGAGGGAATCCGGCTATCCAATTGCTGTGCAGTTCAGTGCATTACGTGATGCATTATGATGGATTTTATGCACTGCGGGAAACACCATCAGGTAAACCTTGTGCTCGTTTGTCACCCACCATCACCGTATGAATATAACCTGGGACCCATGCCATCCACATTCATTTACCACATAAAATATATCATAATACTGAAAGGTCAAAATCAAGAATTTTTAAAGGTAAGAAGAGCAGGATGTGAGCTGATTCACGGTTTCTTACCATGTCATTATGAAAATGAAAATAAGAACAGTGACAGGAATATTAATAGTTTTAAAGGTAATGAAGAATTCTCGCAATACAGGCGAGGCTAGTAAATAACTTGTTGTCGTCACTTCTTGTCCTTTTACGACGCATCTGTTACTTTATTTAAAATATGTCCCACAAAACATTCGCAATGGACTATAGGTCTTTGTAAAGGCCGGCAATGCACCTGCGACTCTTTTAGTGTTACAAATGTTTATGGACCGCGGTTATCACTTACTATATGCCTATTCCTATTACCTATTCTTTAAAATACAATTTCGTGTCGTTCCAGTTATTGTCGTTCCTATTATATCATTAATAACTGACATGGTTAATTATTAATAAAATAATTTAATTATTCAAAAAATAAAATTGAGTAAATTTTACTGAAACATTGTTTAAACACTATTTTTGATATAACGCAGTATATTTATTTCATGTTCTATTAGTATTTAAAGAAATGTACGGAATCGAAAGAGCTAAAACTTTCCACTGAACTAAGATAGGATATGAAACTATCCCTAAATCCTGCTAACCATTAGAGACACCTTAATTTATTGCCTTTCGTCAAGCTCCATTGCTACATCCTTTACAACAAGGGAAATGGAGGAACTGAAAACGAAATCTAACAATAGCTGCCAGGAAAGATTGAAGGAAATTGTTTTTTTAAAGAGAAGGAAAAAAGCGCCAGTGCTTATGTCATAACAAATGTGTGAAGACGTAATATTTTAGTTTGGACATGATAATGAAAATATATTCCGAGTGGTGCAAATAGTGTATTTTTAATGTAAAATAAGTGGTACTGTATACTTGATGAATGAAGTTCATAATAATTGATTGACAAACTATCTCATCGGCTATTAGAAATGGTCTTCTACGTTATATAAAACTAACTAATAATTAATGAAAAATTTAGTTCACTGAGTTAATTTTTTTTGTTTTTGTTTTTATTTTATTTGTTAAATACAACTGTATTAAATTACTAACTGTTATAAATCGATAATGCTGGACTGGAAGAAAGTAAGAAATATAAATGTGCCAGCTGCTTTCGTTTCTGGCGTACATACTGTAAAGTCAGCTAAGGGAGTGTTTTCGTATACCCGAAGCGACGGCAAACAGTGGTCAGTGGAACACAATATATATAAAAAATATCTATAGTACTCTAACCATAGGCAACAATTGTGTTACCTTTAACTCTTACCCCATATCGAAATAGTTTCTTTCTAAATCAAACGTCACGTCCGTTGTCAAAATATTTTATACAAATTAACTAGCAATATTATACATTAATATTTATTATTATACAGTTAATATTACAGAATAAATTACATATATTTTTGACTACTCTTTTTTGACATTTTCATTTGACTTTCTGACATAAATTGGTTGTATATAATATTATTATATACAACCAATGTATACTTTTATATTGGTTGTATTATATTCAATATAATACAACCAATACAAATCTATTACCATATTACAAAATGTCTCAGTTTTATTATATATACAACATTTAAATATAATTGGTAGATATTAATATTAAATTCGTAGAATTAAACAAGAACTTTTTTTAAATTTCATGTTTTCAACATACGGTTCTTAAAATGATTACAATCAAAGTATTCTGTTACAATGACAAAATGTTTCCACCGAAGTCCCAGCTCGCGCAGCCAACCGCAAAACAAAATTGAAATATTGCTACTTGTCTACAAGAGTATGAACTATTAGACCTCTTGAGATTGCTTTGCAAGACTAAACTTATATTGGAATATATAAACTCTTACTTGTACTACAAGTTAGCTATTAGATACACTATAGTTGTAAACGTTTCTATAACAATAGTGTTAGTTTAATACAATCGTTACACCTACCTGCCCTGCCGGCCAAAAGTTTCAGACCGCGCATAAACAACGTAATTATCCATCAATTGTAATAAAATTCCATAGGAAAAGAAATGCACATCTGCATATTCTATTGTTAGTATCGAATATTTAAAGAAGTCATTATTTTGCTTACTTTCAAGTTATTGGACAATAAACATCTATTGTTTTCGAACACCGACAAACGCTGCGCTAGAGCCAGGTGTTAGAGTCATAACAATATTCTTATAATATCCCCATTACTAATTAATTTGCTTTTGTTACGTATTGGTCAATAATTAGGATTATTTAGCTCCTGAAAACACTTGTTTCTGACTTATTATTACCCGAGTTTACTTGGGCTTGTTCATAAACAATCTCAATTAGTCTAAACTTGTGGTTTCTACAGTGAAGACGTCATATAAAGGGAAAACGAGAAATTAGCAGTAAAGTGTGTTCTGCCATCGTTGTTTTACATAATGAAAGCAAATGCGAACGTGAGATTGGTTCACAACTGAAGTTATCGAAGACTTGTTCATGGCACAATAACTCGATACAGGGAGACAGCCAGTTTTCAAGATCGTCCACGCTCGGGAACCGAGAGCTACCACGTCTAGTGAAGATAATTTCATAGTTGTTACCAGCAAGCCAAATAGACGCTTAACAGCACCAGAAATCCGCATTGAGGTAAACAAAACTCGAGTTAAACCTTTATCATTGACTACAGTAAAACGGCGACTGAGAGATGCAAAATTGTATGGTCACGGTGCCGTTCGAAAACCTCTGCTAAGGCCGCAAAACAAGAAAAAACGGATGCAGTCGGCTCTTGCCCATCGAGATTGGACTGAAGAAGATTTTAAAAAAGTGATTTGGACCGATGAGTCCAAGTTTGAACTATTCAGTTTAAAACGTAGAATTAATGTTCGATGCAGTGCCCAAGAAATAGCATTTAAGCAATTAGTGCATAGTCGTGGCTCAATTATGGTCTGGGGTTGCTTCTTTAGCTAAGGAACTGGCGATTTAATTAAAATTGATGGAATTTTGAAAAAGAACAGTACAAAAACATTTTAGTACAGAATGCCGTTTCTTCCGGGTTGCGATTAATTGGAGATTGGATTTATTTTCCAACAAGATCCAAAGCATAGCTCAAATATTATGTAGAGGATATTTAGAAGTGGAACAGGCACAAGGGGTGTTAAAAAACATGTTTTGACATCCTCAGAACCCGGATGTCAATCCTATTGAACTTTTGTGGGAAGAGCTTGATAGGAATGTCCGTAAACGTGGCCCATCCTCGCGAGAAGAAATGTGGAATGCTTTATGCGAAATTTGGAACAATATATAACAAGACACCATTAACAAATTGATTACCCGCATGACGAGACTTGTGAAAAAAGTCATAAAATGTAAAGGAGGATTTTTGATGAAAAATCAGTTTAGCTAACTATAACGTTTTTTTTGCATGGACTGTTAATATTTATGTACACTTTTAAAGTTTATTGTTTGTCAATCAATGTTCTATTAGACGATTAAACAGGATAATTAAACATTTAATATTTATTTGGAATTTTACTTTATTTTCCTACTTTAATTAAGGGGGTCTTAAGTTTTTGGCCGGTACATGTTAATTATACCTCCTCAGATAAAAGAAACCAAATTACATTTTTTTTGTGTACAATTTTGTGCTCACAGGTCAAACCTGTAAACTGTATAGTTAAATACACAACAAGTATTTAAAAGACAATTTATTTATAAAAATGATGACGCTTTTGGATGAGAATTACCATATTACAAAAGTATTTATAACAATAATTTAACGGTCATAAATTAACCTATTCTTTTAAAGCCTCTTGATAAAAAATATTATGTTTGACTAAATATACATAAATTATTTCATTTACAGTTCTTAAATCTGAAATGAAAACTAGATGAATGTAATGAATGTAAGAGGAGCGAGACTGCCTCAAATAAATATAAATTAGGGCAGGAATGTTAAAGAGGCCTGGATTTTGTAAATATTCTTATTTCGTACATAAACAATTTTGTTTATTATTCATTCGACATGCTATGTTATAATTGATTTTAATCTTCTCCTCTGATTTAATCGTGTAGGCGTTTTATTGGGCACCGGAAAATAAACGAGCACGACCTTTTTTTTATTATTTTATTAGGCTAAACAAAATGTTGGTATTTCAAAAGTATTTTTTACTGTTGTTGGTAAAGTAAAAAAATATATTTTACAATTAATACTTCTTTTGAAGACATTGTGGACTCTTATTAAACCCATTGAAAAAGTATATCACTATTATCTGGTACAAAAAATACATATTTAAATTGCAGATATATTTTAATTACGGGTTGAACGTGTTGGCTAGAACGGGTAACGATTAAGTCTTAACAATATAACAGGTTGCAATAGCAGCATATTGGCGCATACTTTTTATGGTGAGTCTATGGAACTGGAGATCATATTAAGGAAACGAAGCATTCCATCTCAATCTTCAGGGCATTACCCCTGAAGATACACGTGTGTGTATTGAAATAAAATTTTCAATAGTTAAAGCTACGCAATAAAGGAAGATCGTTGTATTTTGTTGCAATATCGCATCATTTCTTTCGGCGTATTTGTAAAGATTGATGCACCTGACAATTAAGGACGCTGTGCTGTCAGTTAATCATCTATCGATCTACTTAATCAAGGGTCTCCTATTCTCTTGATACAGCAAAAATACAGAATATTATTACATTATAAAGGGTACAAACGAGCACGCGTTTCTTCTGTACGTGAACGTATAAGATCCACGTGATGACCTACTAAGACCAATCAAAGCAAATACAGGTTCGTGTAATGTGTCATGAGGACTAAATTAACATACCATGTCACCAGTTATAAAGTTCAGTTTCTTTCTAGTTTCTTCAGACGAAACACAGCTGCAGTAAAAAACTAAACATAATCATTACGTAGAATAGAAGTTTCTTTTTGTTGAAATTTTACTCAATAATTTCTGTAAATAAAACTATAGATACATTGCTTCTCATTTTAGTGTGTGAATTTTCTAAACTAAATATTTATCGCTGATATTTAAATAAATATAATATACAAACTAATAAAGTGATCTCATTTCTGAGACGATACAATCAGAACTTACTGCATTCGTAAATTCCAATGTTTAGAATTCCAATTTTAAACAAATTTTATAACGAAAACGGCTTTACCTTTTAAATTTCCAAAGAGATAGTTTATTTTATACATGTATAAGTTCAATTTTGATTGTATAAGTTACGTTAGATTAATTTTGCAATAACCATTGTTGTTGAATTCAGTGGTATTTTAAATTTAGTATTACTAGATTCTTCTTTTACTATTTATTTATACTTAAAAATTCATTGGTATATTGAAATATTTTGGATATATCGACATATTCTTGACTCTCATTAGCTTTTCTGAATTCTCATCCCAATCAAATTAATCGAAGATATGAAGTGCAGTCCAGGTTTTCCAAACATGTTAAAAAGTGATCCTCACATTTTTTGTAACTATTGGTACACTATATGGTGCTATAATATAACTATACATCCTCAAAAAGATGTATGAAGTCTATTCAAAAAATAAGCCAGTATAGGAGCATTTGCACTCCTTACGACTGGATGGACACCTCGCGACCAGTAACAGGGTCTCCTGATCCCTTTACTTATTGTACAGTGGTGTTATGTTGCTATTTTATGCTGGTAATCTATAAGAGTCTCTTTGTTTCGTGATCAAGCCCAAATATTATGCTGCCATTAGAAACAAGCTGTACCTCTACCATAGTTTGATTTTTTTATTTGCTAATATCAAAACGATAAGAGTCTTTGTACATACACAGGTATGAGCTTGGTATTCTTGCTTGATCGGATAGCTTACGGTACATTATAAACGTTGGACAGTAATCTGGTAATAACGAGAATATATCACCCTGTTCAAAGCCGATTAGGAGGAGATCAACGGCGCCAATTTATCATAAGTCTGATTGATCCCATTTAACAATTTTCTACAATTTATTGAGTATTTTAGAATCACCCAATATTAAAAATAGCGTTAAAACAAAGAAGAAGAATATTCGATCAAACTAGATCTTAACGTATTACCAATATCGCTTAGTGTTCTTGTAAAAGGTCACCATGTCGTGTAAACTACGCAATAACAATGCGCTGAACGGCTTCCAAACGCTGATATTGCAAATAAAGATGAACCCATGGGCCTTTTATGTGTCTTGTTTGTTATATTATATTATAGACTGTATATGCAAATATTTTTTATTTTTAAAATATTTGATTGCAACAGTAAAGCTTCGTTTAGTGTCTTAGTTTTGTACTACCAATCACTTTTACCACTGTTTAAGAGTAATCCATTGTTTGAGTAAAACGTCAAAATGTCCAATTTAAACGTACATAATTCTAAACCTATATTACAAGGTTAAAATTTAAAATACATGAAATAAACTGCATTATACGAACTTAAACTGTAGTAAGTACGTGTAAGTTACGATTTCCCTTCAGACACGATCAGGAACACAGCTATGGGAGACCATACTTTTTGTAGTAGCACCAAAAGTCAAACTGAGAACCGAAAATCACTTTGTTATAACAATTTTAAATCTGACCACGTCCGCCCGTATATCAAGACTGTTCCACTCGCCAGTTCAATTACATGAATTTACTACACCCTTGTGTGCTCCATCTGATAGTTGATGTCAGAATTGCTTAATAAACTGTCTTCTTTATCTTAAAATGTTTGTTGTGGAACATAAAAATATACGGTTTAAACAAATAACTGTTAAACTTATGTACATATGTACTTTGTAATGTCATACATATACATACTGCCCTTACTACCCCGTTACGGGTAGGCAGAGTATTAATGGCTTATAATACCATTACATGTGAACAAGAGTCATAACACGTATTACGTTGTCTCGTAGTAATACATCGCCACCAAATTTCTTAGTCCACAAAACTGACTTTAATACCGCTCACAAAGAGGAAGTGGCATATTTCTCATGCTCCTACTTCAATTCCATATTTATTAGGGCTTCTTAATTTTTTTGATTACATCATTCACTATTTAATAACATGCTTCCATGTTGTATGATGGTATATCGGTTATTTAAGTAATCAACTGAATTACTCTCATAAATTTGTACTAGGCTAAAAGGCGTAGTGCATAATTTTTTTATTACTTTATTAGGTAAGAGTTTATGTGCATTTGAACAACCAGATAAAATCTTTAAAACTACTATACACTTATTTATATACTACGTATTATATTTTTTAAGTCATAAAAATGTATCATTGAAGATTTATATCTCTATAACACTTATTTGTTACGATAAGTACAAAAGTTGTATCCCTAACAGGAAGTAATGTGATAGAAGTACTAATACGTTTAAATGAAACGGGAACACCATTTAAGTTAAACGTATTAGTACTTACGGAGAAATCGAAACAAAGCTTTTATGTATTTATTCAATTGATATATAACCGACAATGTATTAATGTATTAATGGCGGCAGCTTTAGTAAATAAAATTTCACACTCAGCTAAAAAGAACATGCGTTTACATTTCTTGTGTTTTTTAAATTCAAACTACAAATATAGAATAGACAATCTTTAGAACTACCTATATTTTATCATTTAGAACTTGCATGCAAATAATATTATTCAATAAGATACTTAGATTTATAGTAGTAAGAGAGTACCTCTAACTACTCCAGTAGTTTATTTATTATTTGCATTTTACTGTTCAATTTAGAATGAACATTAAATCCAGCTCCGTAAACGTTGCGTCCGTAGTTTTACATTTCTATATCTCAAGGCATTTGCGAACGGTAAGATTGCAATTGGTTTTGAGAAGCGAATGTATGAAAATATGAACTAGTGTGAAAAGGATTTCTGGCAAAGTTTTAAGAGCATACTTTGGAATAAAGTTTTGTTTTGCAACTTAAAAAAAATGATCAGCCACATCTGTCAAAACCGCACATAGCTTATTCACTGTTTTATTTCATATTGGAAAAAACAATTATACTAAAATTGCACGTAAATTATAATACTGCGACTTCATCATGAATAAAATATTATTTTGATTATTCTTACACATCAACTGCGCTAGATATTTTATAGAGGCATAATCATTTGCGTTAACAGAGGTATAGAGGAAGGGAACGAACGAAAAGCTCTTATATTCCCTAAATATTGACCCCCTAGAGAGTGGTACATACGGAGGTGACGCCTTGTTGCAACGTGTCGCTACCAGTTGTAAAAACTTTTCCATCGGTTATCAGTTGTAGAGGCAAATCCACCCCAGATATCTGCAATAGAACTGCGATGACCGACATAGCTCATTGGATATTTACGTTAACCGTATATACAAACGCGAAAAATAGTCAATGTTGGCTGTTCATCTCGTTGGACCCAATTCCATGTTTAATTGAACTTGACTAATATTATACCTAGTTCCGGAACCTACTCTAGTTGTTAGTAGAGTTATTCATCGTTGCTATTTTTTGTATAACTACAATACAAAATGATACAGAATGATCAAAGAATTGCCATATAATACGAAAAAAAGTTAGTTCCTCAGATCTTGGTTGGACTTTGAGTAATGACGGAACATTCGAAACGACGGACGCATATTCTGGTAAAGGAACTGATGAATCTGTTGAGTTTCTATATTAAAGTAAACAAGTAAAACTCTTTTATAGTGATTACGATTATGATAAGGGTAGTTAATATAATCCACGGGAATATTTTTCGCTTGTTACCCATCTGGTAACCTATTATCTTATAAAAGATATAATAGTGCCGTAAAGATGTTGGCTTACACATAGTGGACAATCTTTCGTCGTCTGCTCTTCTAATCTGATATAATGCCTTTGTAAATTTACAAACAGTATATGAGTCCAATAGTTATCTTATATCTGATAACCATATTCGATTATGCATACTCCTATATTCCTTTGCTAGTCATCCATCGATAAATCATTACTTTAATTAATAAATTAAAGTATTTAGCTCGATTAGGCCAGCCACTTCTAGTAACATTGATAGCAATTGACTAACTGTTATATCTCTAATTTTCCAACAGATTCCACAGAGTACCTCCTCCTGAGCCACCTGCATCCATCGACTTTCCTTAATAGACTTGCATAGGTCGTTCATTCCATCATCCTACTAACTGCTTTTTTAATGATTATGAAATATAATGATATAATGATTAATGTGTAATTGTGTACAATTATGCAACGTACCATATGTTTTTTATATAGCTATAAAAGAAATAATCTGAAGGTTCATATGGTTAAACCAAAGTAATGAAACTTCTTACATATGAATTATATATAATATTTAAATAAACATATATATATATATATATATATATATAATAATCAATATTTAAAATGTTTAATTTTTTCCATGTTTAATTTAATTAGTATATAATTAATTATTTTGGTTTAACCATATTGAGATTGTGATTGATATAACATGATTGATACATGTCGAGGTGATTTATGTAAATCAATCACAGTTCAGTAGAGCAATATTTTAATGTCCACTCGTTATCTTTCATTATTCTATAGTAACATGATTCAACAGAATTATTCAGCAACGAAAGTTTCTTTGTTCTGGTCAATCATATCATTTATGTCTTAAATCCATGTCCTCCTGTTCAATATCGAAGACAGTGACTGTGAGTGATCTGGTTACTACCAAACACTAACAACGCAGGATATTTTAAAGCGCATAAGCATTTGTCGTTTGCATCCCTACTCCAAAGTACTGCAAGTGATATAAGATCAGAGAAAGATACAAGTGTAGTGTCAGGAATATGGGGGATAGAAACAACAATCGACAGAAACTAAAACCAGCAGTTTGTGCAGCACAAATATTTATTTATTTATTTATAAACTTTTGTACAACTAACGTTTGCACAAAGGCAGGACTTAATGCCTAAGGCATTATCTACCAGTCAACCTTGGGCAGTGTTCAGAGACATCAAGGTAGGGACAGAAGAATAATAATAAAGAAAAAAGATACATACAGTACATCTAAATACTTAAACAATTATATATACATATCATTATATATTATCTTAGGAATTTATAATACTAAGTAAAATAATAGATATTTATATACATTTACATAAACTATAAAACAAAAATATATACATATTATAAATACAAACATATCTAAAAGTAAATATATATATAAATATATATATATATATATATATATATATAAATGTATACATAACTATTATCGACACGCAGAAATCAGGTAGTCTGATCACAAGACTAGCGCACTTTTAAACTTTTTAGTTTTTTTAACTTAATCACGCCTTTTTTACTAAATGCTTAAATATCCAACTCCTCGTAGTTTACAAGTGGAGTCGGAGGATCCCAAATTAAATTAACCAATATTATTGTTATTTCCAGATTATTCAATGAGTTAAAACAATTATTTAAACTTTAAGTAATTATTTTAGCTTAAATTTCATATAACCTACACAATTATTAAAGTGATGAAAAATAAGGAAGTATAAACAAATTTATATCTTGTTACGGAGACGGGTTAAAGGAGAAGTTAAAGTAATATGTTAATTCATTTTGCATCATTTACAGGCGTTCTTAGCAGGTTGAAACATTTTTTCAGGCTATTCCAGAGAAAGATCTAAAACATACCAGTAAATCAGAAATCACTCCAAGTTACTGTTTCAGGACACTAATAACTACACTTAGCACTTTTTCCTGAAAACCCATTTTCAGGCCGTTTCAGGTCTAGTTATAATACCCCACCTGTCTCCGGAATATTCCGTAAGGTGCGTGAGAAGGACAGCCTATGCGTGTGAAAGAGGGAGTGATGAGTATATGCGATCACGTCTCTGGAACATTCCAGAACTGTGAGAAGTAGGGATATATGAGACCAGTATATTCCAACATGTTTTCTAAACACTTCAGAAGAGGTGTTAATAAGATGGTTATATACGTGAAAGAGAGACGATTGTTTTGAACATGTCTCCGGAATATTCCAGAAATGTGTGAACAAAATGGCTACACACGTGATAGAAAGCGATTGTTATGTTCAACTGTGATCTGGAATGTTCTCGATTACGGGTACAAGGGACGGCTGTACGCGTGAAGGAGAGAAACAGCCATATTAAACTGGAACATTCCCGAATCTTATAGAGCAATTTATCGCGCGTTTACAAGTGGGTCGAGTCACCACTACAGATAGTTTCGATTGAAATACAAAGCGATATACATCGGAAAAAATTTAAAGTGACCTGAGCGAATTAGTGAGTGAATTTCCCAAGGATTTTTAAAGTGAATGTATTCACATGTAACAACAAGTGATTACTTTAGGTTCAATAAATTATCACGTTAAAGGCTTTTTCTATCCAACGAACCCTACAGCTCATAACAATATCATAAAGCCAAGGTATACGTAATATGTAATCCGTAAATCCAGGAATATATATTCTTATTAAACAGCCTATTTAACCAACATATTCCCATTGCCAATCTTTTTGCAATAGCAGGCATATGGGAGAAACAAATTCGTAAACACACATACACAAATTGCCGTATGAACCTAATGCAGTGTCAATAAGCCAAGAGATATTGTTGGTCACGGTTAACGAAATGTGTATCACTTATAACACTTACGAATAATCTAAAAATATTGCTGTTTATATTAATATCGCATATTATAAATTTAATTACATGTAATTTTTTTTAACATATTTGAAGAAATGTATGCAAACTAAAGATGGCACAAACTCTGAAAATCGACCAATCCATTATAGACACCTTAATTTATTGCCTTTCGTCAAGCTCCAGTGCTATATCCCTTACAGGAGTGGAGAAATGGATAAACTGAGCACGAAATCTAACAATAGCTGTACATATATCACAATTGGCTAGATTCGAGATGATACATTTGTTTATCTCCATAACCTAGTAACTTAGTGATAGACATCAATTTGGTTGTTTTAGGACGGAAGGCCAACGCTTTTTTGCTTGGAAGCACTTGAAAATTAACCTTGAAAGTCATAGGGTATCAAGATTTTTTTGTCAAGTTCAATGCTCAAAACAATATTCAGTGATGTGAATAAGTTTTTACTAACAGTATTCGATACTTAAAATAAAATCGATCTAAAGCTAGAAGGGATTATACTTATTAAAATATTCACACCAATGAACAATAGTAAAGCATGAATTGCAAGATATCGGATAATGCAATCGTCGGTTTGTCAAACGTTACGAATTCGGTAAATCCCATTACTCGTATATTGTCTAGACACTAAAATATTTAAATGCAACGCTCCAAGCGACTAGTTAAAGAACTATATAGAACTATAAGTTATAATATGAATTAAAATTTATCTTACTATTTTGGCACAAGTTAACCTAATTTATTATAACGAAGGAAATACAAGCGGATTTTTTTTTATTTTCCTTTAAATTTCTGATTAAAACAGACTTTTGAATTGGACTTTTTATCGTATTTGTTGATTTCTATTCAATTTTAAAAGTCCGGCCAGCTCCACAATAACGTCTGATTGTAATTACCGTCTATTGTTACAGACACTTAATATTCCACCTGATATGTGGACACATGATAGCATTAAAATGCATTTGTGTGTCCACATATGTGTCCATAGAATCACATATTACTAATTCTGCGTTCAAAAAGTTTATTACATTTGCTCGTTAAGTTTCCTATCTGGTATGTTAGCTAAGTTGCGTGTAGGCGTCTGTACCGCTGTTACTATCTGTAGAAGGTGATGATCGCTGGTATGTATTATTGTTGGACTGGCAGACAGACTCAGAGTCTGAGTCGAGGCCAGTTTACGTATCACAAATAAATAGTTTTTATGTCTGGGTGTAATGTATGTATGTTCCGTGTCCTTGACGCAGCATGTGGACATTCCTCCGATCTCATTGCACATGCAGAGGGAAGAGGTCGTCGAGTGATTCTGTGTTTTCGCAAATGCTTACGGCACTCTAGAAACATTCTGCGCAGTTGTTGCCATCTGACAATAACCAGAAGATATCGCCGTGATTTAAATCCACCAGAAGCTTAAATCATTATAATAATACAGAATAAATAAATGTATCGTAAACAAAAAATATATTTTTCATGTGGGTATGTATTGATTTAACATATTTTAAATGATAATCTCTATTTACAATAATCTTACTAGATATAATGGCCAACAAATAAAAATTACTAGATTCACTGTCACACAAAATAGTGAATGAATCCTAAACGTGCCACCTACCTATCTTTACTAGTTTTGTACTAAAGTCTAAAATTAATATTTCTTTGAATAACTCGATGCTTCTGACTTTCTACTCGAATTAACTTTTTTACTATTATTTACACTGAGATCAACTACGGTTCCGACTACAACGCAAATAAATATATGAGTATACATAAATTTATGGTTATATATATATATATAAACCATAATCTACAATTATTTTGAGATATTTATGTAATCAAAAAAGTTGAATATAAGCAGAAATTCAGTTTAATTTATAACAGAAGTTAAGTTAAATATAACACAAGATTATGTAGTATATAACCTAATAACATTCTAACATAATTCTTACATTTATATAATAATTTTAAACCGTTAACCACGTCTGCCCCATGTACTCGTAAATCAAGATATAAGGCGCGCGGCCAATTACATGAATTTACTCCTCCCTTATGTGGTTCTTCTGATAGTTGATATGAGAGAAGCCTAATAATTTCTCTACTTCCCGCCAAATATATTTTCTGTGAAATGTAAAAATGTAAGATCAAAGCAATGTCTATCTAACTTATACATATATCAGATACTCGTATAAAAATGAATACCTATAATTGTGCACAAAAAAAGGATGGCCGCATGTCGAAACCGTTACACTATTATGTGCATCGATTCCTAGCTGATATCCTATATTTTTCTATCACAAATGTGTTTGTTGGTGTACAGATATAGAAACTACATCTGAACCATATTCCGACCTCATAGCACGTGCATCGGGCATCGGGAAGGGGATGAATGAGTGCTTCTGTGCTTACGCAAATGTTAGTTACAGCAGTAGCACTACAGTATCTCCTGCGCAGTTGAAATCATCTGTTATAAAAAATTACTGATTAAATAATAGGTCTTTACCTATGAAATTGCCGTTTTGTATGAAATAAATTAAAGTATATTTTTTTCTGTTATTCAAAGTTATCACCCATGTAATCGATGCATCTTTGCCAACGCAATGGTAGTTTATTGATGCCCTAGTAAAAATCAGCTGGACGGGAGGCAACAAACTCTTCAAAGGCATTTTGTACTGCCTCTCGGGAATTGAATTTTTTCCCGCTAAAAAATTGTCGGAAGAAGTAATAGTCAGTAGGTGCAAGGTCTGGTGAGTACGGTGATTGAGGGAGAGCTTCCAACCCCAACTCTTGCCGCTTGGAGACTGCCTGTTGTGCAGTATGGGGTCGAACGTTTTCGTGTAGGAGCAGCGGGGACGACCGATTGACCAAAGATGGTTGCAGATGTGCGAGCTTCTCGATCATTGTCTTCAGTTCTTTACAGTACACATCTGCAGTAATGCTCATGCCGTTTGGTAAAAAACTGGGATGACAGGCACTAGACCACCAAACAGTGACCATAAACTTTCTAGAGGTAATTTTTCGTTTAGGGCATTGCTTTGGTGTTGAACCAGGATCTAAGCAAGTTGCTGAGCGCTTTCTATTGTTAAACAGAATCCACTTTTCATCGCACGTAACAATTCGGTTCAAAATTCTTTCATTTCTGTGCCTGTTGAGCAGCGTGAGGTAGGTCTCAACGCGTACGTTACGCTGGCGATCGTTAAGTTCGTGGGGCACCCATCTATCAAGCTTTTTTACCTAGCCAATTTGTCGTAAATGGACCAATATTGTTTTGATGTTAACATCAAATGCTGCTACTAGCTCGGCTGTAGGTTGAGTATCATCAGCTTCCACAATCGCCTTTAATTCATCATTATTGACCAAAGTGTCCGGACGACCACGAGGTTCGTGTTGATTTTACGGGCCGTTTGTGCCGCATTGATGCCACGGTGGAACTCATATTCCATAATTACGTAGCGGTAGCTCAGAGTCTAAGCGCTCGCTAATTCATGGTACGTAAGCAAACAGAGTTCGATTCCTGAAGCCGGCACCAACGAAATTGTTTTTTGTTTAAGTATATACCTATATATATTTAAGTATTCCCAGCGTGCTCGGCGGTAAAGGAAAAGATCACGAGGAAACTGGCATATCTAAGAAATATGTAAAGAAAATAGTTAAGATATGTGAAATTCGTAATAGAGCGTGGCGGACTACCCTACTCTAATACCCTTTCTAAAGCATATACCTATACCCAACAATGGGACTTATAACATTTTTAATATAATAGTATTATACAAAAGTTGTATCCTTAATAAAAGGAAACGTGTTACTGTTCCCATTTGAGTTAATCTCATTACAACACACGGAGAAATCTCAGGAAAGCTTTTATCTTTTTATTCAATTGATTTACAACCGACAAAGGGACTGGTGACCGCGCCTTTAGTAAATCACGCTGCCACTTTCATCAAAAAGGAACGTACATTAGGAAGTCTATTTTTTTTTAATTACACGCACTTTTTCTATTCAATTGTGTCTAAAATGAGCTTTGTATTTTATATATTACCACTGATATTGACCGCGTACATGTGCACAAAATTATAGACTATTAGAAGAACGTTGTTGAAGATCCCTAAGTCGTATCGGTGCGGAAATACCGCTACCGACAGTTGAATTCAACAGAGTATTTTGGCAAAAAATTTCAAAGGGAACTTTATACATTTTATATATTTTCTAATTGTTTATGTGTGAACCATTTACATGAATAGTTAATTATATCGTGGAATATACTTCAATGCTTAAAAACAAGTCTTTAATCTGTGCGTGTTATCAGTCAATGACCCACGGATGTGAGACGTGGTCCTTCACACCTGGCCGTATGTGGTACGTCAAAGTCGCTCAACAAGCTATGGAGTGGGCTATGCTCGGTGTTTCTCTGAGTTATCGAATATAACACGTGAATATCCGCAGAAGAACTAAAGTAGCTCCAAATATCAGTAAGCTGAAGTGGTATTGGGCCGACCGTGTAATTCGAAGAACCAATAACCTATGGGAAAGAAAGGTTTTGGAGTGGCAACCTCGTATTGGCTATCGCAGCGTAAGACTGGGGGTTTTACTCTGCTATGCTAGATGCTAGATGGAGTGACGTCTTGTATAGGTCTGCGGGAATTCGATGCTGTAGATAATTCTCAGTCAGAAGTAACTGACCGAGCCGAGATCCAGCCCTCTCGGGCACCATCAAGTCAGCTCCCTCTCAGGAGCCCTTGAGCTGGTTACCCATTACTAAAAGTCTCGGCTGAGTGCCCTAATCGCTCGGCCACCTTTCCACCAGGTGAAGGTATAAAAGCCATAAAAAAAGGGAAGAAATTGTGAATTATAGAAAATACCAATGTTTTGCGCCGTAATCAAGTTCCTTACCAAACAATGAAAGTCTGTTCAAACCATAATGCAAGAGTTTACGGGGACGCTTTCTCGGAAAAAACGATGGTTTACAAGTGGCATAATCTCTTTAAGTAAGGTAGGGAATCACCTGAAGTCGACCCACAGCGCGTGGATTGATCCAATGTGTTTTAGGATATTTGTAATGAAGACAAGGATGGTGTCAATATTGAGTCAAATTGTTGGAGATGAAAGCTGGGTTCATAATTATGAATCTGAGTCCAAGCAAGAGTTTAGGGTGTCACTCGGCTGGAAAACTTCTGGTACTCTGAAGGATTCCTATTAATCGATTACAAATATAAATGTATCCATTAGAGAAAAAAGACAGGGGAAAACTAACGAATAGTCCTACTTGTCCAAAGCAATGCTTCCATCCACAAGAGTCGTGTTGCACTGGCTGTAATAATTGACCTTATCCAGTCCAGCCTTTTCTTCCAGCTATTACTACCTGTTCTCAAAACTGAAATATAACTGAGTGGGAAAAAAAAATATTAGCGATGAAGAAAAATAAGGACGCATTTTAGCGTATTTTTCAGAAAAGGAACAAAACATTTTTCATGAATGTATACATAAGCTAATTGAAAGGTCTGAAAAATGTGTTCGTATTTCAGGTGGAAATAATGAAAAAAAAATTAGTTTTTTATTTTCACTCCTTGTCCTCCATTTCTTAAAACGCTCTCTTGTATTTGTCGTACACTGATCAGCAGATATTTTTATGTAAGAACATTCCCTTGTTAAAGCAAAAGAGCAAAAAAAGTTTGATACGAATTAAATTATATTGATGTGGAAAATAACTCAAAAAATAAACATGCCGAAAAGTGTCGAATACAAATATTTACGAGCATAGCCCAGCGATTTATTTTCCAGATTGTTGGCCAACGTATATCGTACACTATATCAGGGAAGTCATATGTAACACACCTGGCACCATCTAAAAATAAATAAGTCATACGATACTGTGCTGTTAGAAAGTTGTATGCACGATGGACAAATTTGTGTACATTCTGAACTGGACTGATATTGCTTGTTGTTACTTTATCCATTGCACTATATTTTACGAGAAAAATATTTTTCTCTTAATTTTTTTATTTTTACACGATTTTATACGTTTCCATAGATTATGTTGAAAATATAATACATGTATATAATATTAGAATAAAACATGGCTACTTTTGAATTATGTTTTATAAGAAGAAACTTTTTGGAATTTTTAAATCTGTTGTAAACTAAATTAATGGTAATGAACGATACTTCTCGTTGTTTATAGGCTCAAGAACGTCATGAGGAAATGAAGTTATCAGACATGTTATCTCAATTAATTTATTTCTTACGTTGAAATAAATCTTATATCAAATTTACTATTTTAGTTCAAATACCTTCTATTCGATATTTATATATATATAGAGATCTTATATATGTATAAGATATCTCTTTTAAATAATATATATGATATATAATATATCATACCTGATTAGTTTCGAATTATACGCTTCCATATATTATTTTTATAAATTAGCGTTGTGGAGTTTAGAGTTATAAATTTGGTGCTACACTAAGGTTATTAGCTGGTTGTGTCGTAGTACGTTTACGTACTAATTCCAATAAGTACAAAACTCGAAGTAATTTAGTACATACACGATACGGGTTTGCTTTCAAGTTTAGAATTGATACCTTTCTACCGAGTTCTGTAGTTCAACAACAAAAACAAACATGTTTTAACAAATAGATTTAGGATTTAAATATTATTCCACAGCGAATAATGTCTTTGTCGATTTTATTAAATCGAGGAACCGGTAGCCTGGCCCTAATCAGTCTGAGTGATTTTTGATTCGTATGTCATTACTGGCAATATGCATTGATTATGGTTTGAGAGATGTTGGACATGAAGCACTAGTGAATGGTACGCATACGAGGCATCCTGGCGATCTTTGCAAGTTATAAAAAAGTGGAAAATTGATAGATGTAATAATGTTCAGGATTATGCTTCATGGCATTTATAATGTAACTAATTGTGTTTAATTTAATTGGAAGTAGTTTCCTTTTATGCTAGTTTGAAATTGATCAATGGTAATTCTTAACCATACATTTCTTGAGTAAGTACTTAAATAAAAAAATATTACAGACAATATAACAGCGACTGGTATTTAAATTCACATTCTCTTTCATAGTACATCCGGTTCGTGAGTGAGATTTTTGATGTGTATTTTTTCTGTAATTTTTCAATTAACTAGCTATGTTGCTTTGAATTTTGAAAGGTTGGGATAAAGATTAAGCTTTTATGAGTAGTGTTTCAGTAGAATTTTTTTGATGTACTTTTTGACCTTTATTATACAAATAGACATACGAAAAATAATTTAAATTTAAAGAGTTTCATAAAATAGAGCTTTGAAACAGCGGACTTATTTAATTAAAATATTGAAATTTTTGTTTAATAATTACAAAGGCTATGTTTAACTGACGGTCTAGCGGTAATGGTTGTTCCTGGTCAAATAGGAACTACCTTGTAATAATGCCGAAATGTATGTACTAGGGAGTCTTGATAGGATCAACACGAATTCTTTAGGACCTTCATTATTTCAAGTTAGAATGGGACATCTGATGATTACAGTAACTATTTCTATTCAAGTTCAAATTCAAGACATACTAGTTCAAGGTCTAAAGCACAGATCACTCAAGGTGTTAATAAAACGGCTACTGGAAATAATTGTTGAAAGAGTGGACGCAACAACTAAATTTATTATGCGTGTGCATAATACACTAGTTATGTATAATCTATGGACCGCTCACTTTTTATCCTGACGTAAGCGATAGCACAACGTATCCATTTTGTAGTGTATATTATTATGTTTAATAAATCCTTGTTAATCCCCAAGTCGCTGCTTTAATTCCATCAATAATAAACAATGGAAATGCACCAAGTTGAAAATTATATTTCAAAAGAAATATTAATTTTTCAAACTATAATTATGTATGTAAACAAAACTAAAGAAGATGCAATTAGAAACAAACAATTCTTTAGGAGAAATGCGAGAAATAAATCAATTGAATCAAAAGATAAAAGCATTCCACAATAGACAAGGGACACTGTCATAATATAATAAAGTGTAACAAGACTGACAGAAATTTTCCATTTATTAATATTTATAAAAAAATATATATAGTGTAAATGGTAGAGCTACGCTGCAGTTGCAATGGGTCAGCTCGATCGGAGTAGGACCACACCCTCACAGAATACCCGCGTGAAATAGCAGCATAATGCTCCTGTGTTTCATCTGATGAGTGCAGAGATTCGGAGACCTTTATTACTGCTGACGAGGCATTCATCTCATTCTTGAAGGGTGACAACGCAATATGATCCCTTGTCTAATATATATATATATATATATATATATATATATTTATATGTATATATGTTGTCCATGCTCAATTTAAAAAAAAAATTACGTGATATGGTATTTTATATAATAGATTTCTAAGGATATACATTTTTTAAGTTTTTTTTATTATTTCCCATACTTTCAACTGCGCTTTGTTGTGTTATTAATTTCCTCAAGAAGTTTAAGCTGCCTTATAGTGTACATAGTATGTCTAAATTACTCTTTATTTTTAAAATTATAAACTTCTTTGAGTTAAAAATTATGTGAAACAATTATACGAAAGAACGTTGTGTAATATCTATATTCCCTCTGCAATTTTTTTCTTTTACATATTTCAATTTTATCGTATATTATCACTTGTTTCAATTTATTTTTTATATTAAATAAATATATTTCTTAATGTTATATTAAGAAATACATTTAATAAATATAAAAAAATATTTATAAAATATGTTTTAATATATTTCTTATTGTAACTTGCTACAAAATTTGCTTCAAAAAGCTTGTTTAGGTTATATTATACTCGTAATTAACTTTAAATAAAATGGTACTTCATTTCTTACTGAATTCGTAATAGGTTTTTTATTTCATTAAATAATTATTAAATAGAGTCGTAATACGAGTTTTTCCTTAATTCTAAAAGAACCAAGAGAATCTCTTGTACGAATAGAGTTGACTTTTCAAGCTTAGGTCTGAAGTGTTATTAGGTGAAACTAAGGTTATATAAATAACACACAGTTCTCCTGATACTAAGTGATGACTACGTCCCATTAATCATCTACGTCCGTCGTCAACAAAAATTCAAGATTGTTTTACACTCTGATGATTGAGATGGAAGGTCTCTGGATCCTTACACGTCATAATATTACCAACGTAATATTCATACCTTTCTAATCTAATAAGTAATACTAATGAGTGTACAAATATATCTTAACTAAATACATCTTAACTTTTATGTGATGATAACATCGACCACGAATGGAATATAGGAAATAAAAGAAGTCTAAAGTACATTTTACAACTTCCACTTACTACAACTTTTTGTAACGTAGTTAAATGGATAGAAATACCACACTCTGACTACGTTCGAAGGTTCCTGTCAAAACTATGTACACGAATTTTAATAACGAAAATCATCCAAATGAATGTCGTCATAAAAATCAGGGTCAAATACTCTTTGCAGCAAAAATCTGATCTAATTCGTATCGGAAATCCAGTTTCTAGTGTTCCAACTAAGTCTTTTGGTCTTGCCTAGTCATAGGCATATATTAAATCTTTGTTAAAGATGGATGTTGGGCCACAGTTATCATTTACTATCAGGTGTACAGTTAGCTCAATTGTCACCCTTCGTATCATAAAAACAGTTGAAACCATTTTACAATACGCATCTATTATTTTACTTACAAGGAATAATAACTTCAGATGTTAACATTTTACCAATATCGCTTAGTATACTTTCGCAAAAAGTTCACCATATCGTATAAACTACGTAATAACAATGCGCTGGACGACTTATGATATTGAAAATTCGGTAAAGCCCTATTACATCTTTTATTTATTACTATATATAGGAGGATGTGAATGAGGAGATTCGAAAATGTAGAACATTGAAAATGAAGAATAAGAAGAAGAAGGTTGAAGGTTGAAGGTTGAAGATTTAATTTTGAAATTTGAAGACTGAAATAATAAAGTAATATAGTATGTTTCTAATAAAAAGAATATATTTTATATCATGAACTAATTTCAAACATTATCAAAAATATGACATTTAACACATCGCTTTCGTTAAATTTTATCATAAATTAAATAAAGTTTACAAACTTTTAATTAAAGTGCTTTCATACTGCGCCTAAATGTTATTTTTTTGGCTTACTTTGACGTTAACTTGAAAAGCTTAAACTTGTTAATAATTATGCGATAAGGTAATATGTAGTTTTGAATTTGAATTCTCACTGCAAATGTGAAATAGTTTCAGCATTAGGCATTTCCAGATTTTATTCATTAGTACTACTGACAAAACTCGCAATTCGAAGTTATTTTTATACCGAATACCACGCCCTCAGAATATTAGCGTGCACCATGTTACTGTCGTGTTTTGTTTGTTGAATGTATGGAACAGTACATCCGATCACAGGAAATGAAGACAGGATACCTTGTTTCTCGTAATCGAGAGTATTGTTAGATGCAGTTCATGGTTTCACTTCTCAAAGGCGGCAACGGTAGTCTATAAATGCTCAAAAATAATTTAAGTTTATGTTTAATTATTTTTGAGCATTTATAGACTACCATCAAGTAATCTGGCTTCTGGCTTGTTTGTTACTTCCTAATTACATAAAATAATGCTAAAATATTAAAAGACATCGCATTTATTCTTCATCCAGTATATATATATATATATATATATATATATATATATATATATATATATACGGTATGATAACTAAATACATATATATATATATAGTTATCATACCGTAACCGGGATTGTGCGTGCAATTAATAAGTTTTTTACTAATAATATACGATTTTTACTAATAATACTAGGTTTTTGGAATATTTTACTAACAAACCTTTTACAGACCATACTTTTGAGGTAAATGCCGCTAAAAATCAGTATTTAATTATAGTTTTAAACTCTATATTATATCATGAAAGATTACGTTAGGGTACGTTAGAATTGTCAAAGAAGATGATATATTAATATATTTCTTATTATATAAAAACCATTGTTCCCATTATTAAATCTTAATTTAAAAAAATAAATATATCATAGGAAATAAAGGGAAAAATAGTAACTATGCTACTGAAATTCTGTATGATATTGAGTAATAGACTACATCATATAATATCACATTTTAATCTTAAATAATTTAATAGCATTTATTCCTTGAAACAAGACATACATCGTATATTTTTAGGGCTTAAGTTGATTTACTCATAAACGATTATAGCGTTTGATTAATGTTTAATCAGATAACGTCGAACTTCCCTAGGGCTTCATTAATTCAGTCTTCACATTTAATCTATATCTTATAAAGTCTTCTTCTCGATATAAATCACATGGGAATTTTAACCGTGTCTTCTAGTCTGACGTTAACTAGTATTTTGTTTATAATTTACTCCGTTGGACGATAAAAAGAATTTATATAGAATCTGGGAGATCATTGGTACTGTATCTTATGGTATTGATATCGGCGTGATCCTTCCCCGTTCGAGCTGAAAAGCATTCATGGCGCAACTAGAACTAGATGCAGCGTTGCGTCGCCATTGTAGAAAATTGCTTTTATAATCATTCAAAATGAACGCTATTTTAACAGCTAATCTACACTAGCAATTCCATCTAAGAATAAAAATATTCTAAATATAAACTTTTTCTTTGTACTTCAGCAAGCAAGCCAAATGTATAGTGTAGTTAAGCATAGCAGAAACATTGGCCCAAACATGAGGCATTACTTAGGTATTGACCAAACTTATTCGTGAATACTTGCCCAAGTCTATACTTTTACAATTATGTCGTTAGGTAAGTGTCATGTGCTTCAGGAATAAGTTACAATCACTATACTATCATGTGACTTATGCGCTCATTTTTCATCCCCAGTATGATAAAAAAAACTGAGTTAACTTCCCACCGTACGAAAACTATATGTAAGAATGTGTGCAAAACATAGGCTTTAAAAGACACTTAACTTAGCATGATCTTATCCCCTTAGAATGCCAAATTAGAAGAATTCTAAAATTACGGTTCAGTATATGACTCGTGCCACCGTCTCTATACGGTAAAGAATTCTGCAGGTTTAATTAATTAATTAGGTGTCTTTTCTGGGGGATAATAACGTCTTAATTAGGATAGATGGTTTCGAAAGCAGTGCAGCACCAGTCTCGTGTGGCGTGCCACAGGGGTCTGTATTGGGTCCACTGCTATTCCTTATCTATATTAACAACATTACAGAGATAGGCCTACATGGACATATAACCCTATACGCGGATGATACATGTTTATTTTACTTTGGGCGCAATTTACATGTTATCATTATATAAGCACAGGAAGATCTAGATGTATTATTTGAATGGTTCCAATATAATTTACTAACAATAAAAACTACTAAAACTTGTTACATAATATTACAATCTAAAAACAAACCTGTACCACCACACTACGAACTAACTGTCAATAATATACCTTTAGAACAAACTGTGGTTCAATGAACATTACATTCGAAGGAGCGAACTTTACAACAAGTTACCTCCTATTAAAAATGTGAGCTCATTTAATATATTTAAATCTTTGTTATCACCATATATTTTAGAAAATTGTGTAAAAATTGGCAAATAATGAATACCGGCGACTACTTATGGTATAAGTGTAATATTATTCTCATGTAAGTGACTTTGTAAAATTGTCTTTTTGAGATTAAAAATCTTTAAATCTAAACCTATTAATTAAAGAGAATAAAAGTTATGCTGCGTAAGAATTTTCGCTTGTCATTCAGTCACTTTGCGCTACATACTCTACCATCGCTCCGCCACGTAGGTTTTTTTAACGGCTCGCTTTTACACCTTCGTCATAGCATGGTTTCTGTAAAAATAAATGTTTTTAAATGGCTTATAAGCCCTTTTAAATTCTCTAATCACTCTCTCTTTCCTCGGATTAATTACAGGTGATTTTAAACTCTATCTATGATATCTACATTATACGTATATAATATGTAACTAATTTGTGACCACCTGTAATTGAAATTGTGTTACTAGTAACTTAAGTGCTCATATTTATATAGTGTTAATTACATGTAGTAGTTGTTAATAAAAAAATATTCTGAAGTAAAGATTTGTGTTTAAAAATATAATATGAACGAAACGAATTGTTTAAATAGTCGATTTGTCACGACCAAAATTATATTTTTGTGGTGATAATTAATAAATTATAATCAAGGCAAAATACTAAAACATATATTATCCACAATGCATATATCAGTTGACAGTGACAGTGTTATTATTTTTTTTAAAAATAGAGGTTAAGAATGTTAAGTATCTTTAGGTTTGCGAATAATTCATGCGTATATTTACACTTAGAGTAGCTTCAAATGTGACTCAGAAGTCAGGTAACTTCAATCGCAAGGTCACGAGCATTTAATTCACCGTTATAATTGTAGAAAATACTTTTCCGGCAACAATATCATGCATAAATAAGTATTGAATTGAATTCGTGGCCTCTTTCGCTTTGTCCTAATATTTTAATTCGTAACATATTTCATTCAACTACTGCAACCACACATTCGAAAATCCAATTTAGTTCGCATCAGTTAGGTTTCACTTGGCTTATTTAGATTGAATGATGTTCAACCAGTATTAAGACAATGCACAATACTAAACGGTAAACCCATTTAATATGTAGAAAACTAGTTTTTAACGGTTGAAGGTTTATTTAATTAACAATTGTCAAAGAATAAATATAGATAAACCTGTTTCTTGATGTTTTCTGTTTTTAGAAATGGATTAAGAGTGACAAAAGGGCACACTATCAATCTGATCGACAAAGGCTATTGTTTATTTTTAAGGTTAGTAATGGACTTATATATTGTTAATTGGAACATAATATTGGGTGGTACATTAGAAGGATAGAATCCTAGACTACAGATTTCTTAGATTAATTATCGTCGATCGCAGAATAATTCCAAAATTTAAATACGGGAACATTCTTATATATTTATGTGTATGATGACAAGGGCCATTGCCTATTAAATATTGAATGACTTCCTACAGCACCGAAGAGTTTGAGTATGAAAACTTCAACAAGAGAAAGTACCGGATCGCCTAATGAACTACGACCTCGGCTACGGAAAAAGGACATCCACTATGACATGCGGTGAACCTAGAACGTGCAAACTATGTTGCAGACCGTCAAGATGTGGTAGATTGGTGAAGTTCTTTGCGAGTATAAACTAGCCCTGAATGCGCTACAAGAAATAAGATGGAGTGGAACGTGGCAAATCGACAATCAGCACTTCACCATTAACTATAGCTGACCCGTGCAGGGTATGTACGGAATCGGATTTATGACAAGTCGTAAATTTAGCAGGAGCATTCTTGGATTTGATCCTGTATAGTCAAAGGACACGTATAAGTCTACCTACTTATGCTTCTATGCCACCGTAGTGGCATAGAAGCATAAGTAGGTAGACGAAGCCACTGATAACGTCAAAGAACTACTCTATAACGACCTTCAAAGTGCGTGTGACAAGCTTTAAGAAGTATAATGCTGTAATAATTCTAGAAGATCTCAACGCCAATGTAGGGAAGGAGGAAGTATTTTTGGATGTAGCGGGTAAACACACTCTCTACGATATTTATAGTGATAACGGGGAATGATTGTACTTCATCTACTTGCAGCTGCCAACAATCTTTTTATATGCAGCACTAAATTTCCTCACCAAACACAAAGGCACGTGTATGATGCCAGGAAGAGATCGTATTAATCAAATCTTCCAGATTTTATCGTGGCGCAAACTGTGAGTCTGATCACTTTCTGGTTATTGCTAAAGTAAAATACACATCTGTAGTGCTGTGTAGAGGGGAAAAAAGAGTAAGATGAAAAATCGATAGGCTCTATGACGAAGAAACTAAGACAAAAAACATGCTTGATGTAACAAAGCAGCTAAGTCTACGACCTAAGAATGAAAACATAGAGATGGAATGTAAAAACAACAAAACGGACTAATAGAAGCGACAAGGAAAGTAATAGGAGAAAAACAGCATATTCGACCGAAAGAATGGTAGGATGAAGAGTGCAGAGTAGCCCTTGAGAAAAAGAATAAAGTGAGGCGAGCATATTTGCAAAATATGGCATCAGGCCAAAATTCTGAGCGATATAAAGAGGTAAGAAGGAAGACTCGTAAACTCCTAAAGCAAAAGAAGAAGAGCGATAAGGAAAGATGAATAAGTGGAGGAACAGGGGTCTAAATCGAATATTCTTCAAGCTTATGGGCATTGTTTGTAAAAGTGATATCTACGGTGATAGCCCAGAACTAACAAACACGTGTCGTGATAAAGAGAGGTAATGTAATCACGGAAAAGGCGGAAGTGTTAAAATGATGTGGCAGCACTTCAAAGAGCTTCTGAACGTAAACCATATACGAGAGTATCAAAGAGCACCACATACTATGATGTCCAAGAAGAATTACCCACACCGAAATTGCAGGACATGCAAGCCAGCAATAAACTCTTACGAAATAACAAAGCGCCAGGGCTGCCACCATTACTGCGGAAATGCTAAAAGGTCGGAGTGAGTGAGTCGTTTGCATAGTTTAGTTAAGGAAATAGGAGGCATGAGGAAAAACTACCGCAAGAATGGCTTCTAAGTATATGCGTCCGATGCTTGTTTACAACAACCCAAGTTTCTAAACGAAAGAATGGAGAGGAGGACTAAAAACCACTGCATCAAATACACTCATACGTGCTAAACCAATGATCTCAAAATCTTGTCTGGGATAAAAGGAGAAGTACATACGGAAAACTGCAACAATATCATAAGTCTAGAAAATATGAGAGTTTTCCAAGCAGAATTGCTAGCGTTTATGCATATTTGAGAACTATAAATATTTTTTTTCGCTGTAGTTGGGACGTAAGTGCATATTATATTAAATTTCTTAAAATACACCGAGAACAATATTTGTCGAGTCCCCTTTGTCTTAAGGAAAATGCCATGGAAATTACATGAAGTTAACATAGCCACGTTAAAAAAGATCATTTTAAATTAAATCTTATGTGGATCTTGTGTGAAGTATTTTCTTCAAAAACCGCATATAAAACACACACAAACATTGTGTCCATTGAAAAGAATCTTCTAAATCATTTGTTTCAGATCTCTATGAAATAGTTATTCATTTCACTAAAAACCTAATTGATATTGAACAAAATTATTATATACTCGTACTTAAGTGGTTATTTTGATGTGGGAAGAGTGTCATCGAATTTACCTTACGAAAACGACTACGAACAAAATTGGGTTTATAAGGGGAGTGAAATTGAAGTGCGATGGATATCGCGACCCGAAATTGAAGAGGTATAAAAATTTGAAAATCATCTGGCCCTGCCTAGATATATTCTTTTACTTTAATTTTAAATGTTTTCATATTATTATGATCCGTTTCTGTATGTATTAAAACTTTTAAATAGGTTTTATATCCCTCTCAATTATCTCACAAGGCGACATAGTTTAGTTTTGAGCCACCGTTATATTGGGATATAAATACTTGTTGAGGAAAATGTATGTGAATAATTTTAAGGTTTTATAAATCAGTCATTAGTCCGTTTTAATTTTCCGAGAGATTGACTTATCCTATTTTATATCGTATATTTCCAGATAATGTATATAGAAGGAATGATTATCAGAAACCAGACTATTTCAATCATGCTAATATTTCGTAAGGAAAATGCAAAAAGAAAAAATGTATTTGGTATTAAGCTTATTTTGTTCTACGAGTAATTTATAAATTCTATTGAAATTTACATAATGCATTAACGATTGCGGATTTAATTATAAAAATTATATTTCTTAATATTTTTATACATTGTACCACCCCTTTTTAATTTATCTTTTTGATTATTTTGTTGTAGAAAGGAAAGTTAAAGCAATACAAATATGGAAAATATATGTAAGACATGAATAAAATAGTAGGGCTATAGAATTTAGTATGAGATCAGCAAAGTTGAAAAAATACACAACACAAATACAAGTACTGGCACTAACTGAGTCTTCGGATACCAACAATCACCAAATGAAAGACTTCAGCATTATTTAGTTATTTCACGCCTCGCAGAACCATTGATGCTGCAAGTAGCACCGTGGCTCTATCATTGTCATCATATAAAAGTTCTTTCCAATACCCTCTGCTGTCCGATAAATTTCCCTCTCCATTTTTACTTCTTTACTGTCTTGGGTTTGTCCCCGCAACGAATGTACTTTTGAGGCCTCATTACTTCACTAATTTACCCTTATATGTTATTATTTATTTGCAAAACTCTATTCTACCGAAATATGTACTATTCTTTGTTTGCTTTGCTTTTGTTTTTTACATTTATTCCTTTCAATATTTCGTTTATGTAACGGCAAATTGCAAACCTGTCCAAATTTCAGAAGAGGATAACATCTTCAAAGGTCTAACTACGAAACTATTTCAAATTGCACAGAGAATTTAAATTGAAAGCGACATCCTGCCGTGTCGCATAATTGTTAACCCGTTAAAGCTTTTCAAATTAATGTCACAAGACAAATACTCACCTTTAGGCACGATATCAAAGCTCTTCAATTAATAGTTGCTAAATTTCATTTAGGGCAATACACTGCTTTAATTATTTAGGTAAAGGTTAATTCAGTGTTTTAATTATTTTACATGATAGATAGTCTTATTTTTGATCTTAACAGGAATATATGCGGTATTTATTCTAAACATTTCCTACCAATAAAATACGTAATAATTGTATTATATGATATAAATTGTCTACTGGCAAACATTG
This sequence comes from Teinopalpus imperialis, assembly GCA_029286865.1. Classification (NCBI taxonomy): domain Eukaryota; kingdom Metazoa; phylum Arthropoda; class Insecta; order Lepidoptera; family Papilionidae; genus Teinopalpus; species Teinopalpus imperialis. The sequence continues at coordinate 5,017,940 of JAGSMU010000030.1, read as the reverse complement.
CATTTTAAATGTGGTAGACCCACGGTGCAACTAATCGGTTTTCGGTGATTTTTTTTATTACATTGAGAGTAACAAGCGAGCACACACTTCACCTAATGGCAAGTGATTCCTGTGGCTCATTCATCCTTGACAAGGAATCATAATGCAGATGCGTTCTTACCCTTGAAGCCTGAATTGGAATGCTTCGTCACCAGTAATAACGGTCTCCGGATCCCTACACTCACCAGATAAAACACAGCACCATTATGCTGCTATTTTACGCTGGTATTCTGTGAGGGCATGTTCTTGCCTCGGTCAAACTGACCCATTAATTCTGCAGCTAGAAACAAACTGCAGTGTAGCTCTACCACTGTATACTTGCGCGAAATAGAAGTGTGAAACTTTTGATATTATACGTGATAGAAACCGTACATTCAGTTTTCTGATTTTTTTTTCCAAGGTGCATGAAAGTTTCTAGGGCTCTTATCATCAGGTGAAGTAAATGCTCATTACTCACGCCTACTTCTTTAAAAAGGTTCATAATAAGTAATTACTGATTAACAATTGCTAATAATTAGGCATTACGTCTTAGGCTTTAATATATCTCGATTCCTCAAGGATACAGACAATGTCATGAACTGCCACATTCACTCATTTACCATCGCTTATTATAACTTTAACTTACCAAGCATGAGACAGATATGCCCGTTATATATAGATCACAGAGATGAACGACAAATGACCACAGAGATGAAAAAAAAAAAAAACATTAATTCACCAAGATTTCTCTTGAGAATGAATATGTCTTTTATTTTCGTTTAGGTAGTAAGAATATCAATCTTCCAACAGTTTTTTTATAATAAGTGCATATAACTGCAGCCCATGAACTATTATCTATTCCCAAAAATTATTTAAGATGCATATGCGATTTTAATCGATTCGGACGTTTTTGTGTTTGTGTTCATTAAAGTTTTTGAAACTTTGTATTCTACTTACATTGTCAAAATAAAATTCATAAAGCACTCTGAAGTGAATGGAACTCAATTTGTAAAAAGAAAAGTTTTCAATCGGATCTCCAAATTATCGCTTGTAGAATTAAAGAAAAAAAAAGAGAAAATCTTGTAGAATATAGTAATATTGAATCAAATTTAAGTAAATTTTTTAAGTAGAGCATTAACTAAGATTGCGTTTCATCATACCTTCATGGGTGCCATCAAATTGTTTGTATTTATTTGTGAACCTAACTTTCATTAAAAGAGAAAAGTACAAGTAAATAAACTGGATTATGTTTTGTAAACTATTTCATATTATTGAATGACCATCGTTTAAACGAAACATTTACCAAATATTTAGATATAAACTAGCTTATCACAATCTAAATGAGTTTGTTCCTTTATAGTTTTTACACGGATTGAGCATCATTTAATCTAAATAAGCCAACTGAAAGCCAACGCTGATGCGAACGAAATTGGATTTTCAAGTGTGTTCCTGAAGTTGAAAAGTGGAGGATATTGCGTCTTAAAATCTAAGAATTTAAATAAAAGATGGATAAAGAAATAATTTTAAATACATTTTATTGCCTCATATCCTAGTTGTGAGAAGGAACTTTAGAATTTTATCTTTTATGTGATGGGCATAGGGCAATGGTTATTTGTCCGTGTAGAAAAAATAATTTTCTGGCCACATTAATATGTGAAATGTATAAATACTTTACAGTGTATCTTATCTGTATTCAATGTATTGTTTATAAGGGCAGGGCTCATTTATATCAGCGACACATCAAAAGTAAGACAAAAAGCGTGAAGGATTGAGCCTACAGTATTAACCCTATTATTTGTATTTTAATTATTGAATACAAGTCGATGGCCCTATCCAGCGCTGCCATGTCACGGAGATGTCATTTATAAAATTATATTATTATCAACATCTTTTGTATGTATGTATCATTGTTTATTTGTATTTTTTATATTAGTAATTCTTAGTCTTTTCTTTTTATTAATTAGTTTATTGCTACATCCGTAACAACACCTTTTCCAATATCTATCTGTGGAGATCACTGCTCACCTTTAGTTATTGGAAATCGAACCTCAAATATGGACGATTCATCGGTGAAGATAGCTGCAAAAAAACTTGGGATTCTGGTCAAAGTGCAGCGGTATTTCTCTGCGGGGCAGCTTTTAACACTCTATAGAGCTCAAGTCCGGTCGTGTGCAGAATACTGTTGTCACATTTGGGCAGGCGCCGCTAAATGCCATTTTGCAGCTTTGGACTCGGTGGAAAGGCGGGCTAATGGTTTTAATGGTAACGCAGCTTAAACCAATCTCAGTCTTGAGCACAGGCGTAAGGTGGCTAGCCTTTCAGTGTTTTACAGAATGCATTTTGGAGAGTGTGCTCAGGCATTACATGATCTAATTCCCCCATCCACCATCGGACCTCACGACGCACTGCTGGATTTCATCTTTTCTTGTGAACATCCCTCAAACCCGAACGAAGCGCTTTGCTTCGTCTTTCATTATTCGTACAGCAAAGGAGTGGAATAGTTTGCCCGCGTCTATCTTTCCCTCCGATTACAATGTGGGTGTTTTCAAGAGTGGAGTGGTGTTTACTGAGCTAGTGCGCCTTACCTTCCAGGACTGAATTTCCGCTTAACATTAGGTGGGATCGTGTTCAATCACTTGCTTTGAAAGTTTGAAAAAAAAACACCTTGGGTTGACTGGTAAAAAATGCCTTTGGCATAAAGTCCGCGCTTTGTGGTCCTCTTTTTTTTCCAATTTTGCTAAGGTTAATATAAAAACAATATATAATACATAAATAAATTAATAAACATCACTAATAATAATATACTTTGCAACGTAGATTGATCGCTGGATAAAGTAACAGCCTATGCAAATTTCCAAGAATAGAAGTAGGTGGCTAAGGATTGTTGGGAGAGTTCACATCTTAATTGTACCGAAGCGTTTAGTCGCTTAATACTGCTCGACACGGAAAATATTTAAAATTGTGCATAAAAATATAAACAACCGTACCGAATCTAATTCCAGTGTCAACATATTCTTTTATGTTTGTTTGAGCTATCATTATCAGTAATTTAATAAAATTACACTTGGAATGGCAAACAAGCCAATATTCAGAAAATCGTAAAGATTCGTATTTTTTTAAATTAAACTTAGAGAGACAAAGGAGCGCACAGTTTAGCTGATGGTAAGTAATAACTGTGGCCCATAAATACCTAAACCCATCCTCAACAAGAAATTACGATGCTCGTTGCTCACAAAACCAAACAAAGCAATGTATCAACTAGTATATGAAATAGCACCATAACGAATGCTACTATTGATATCTGATATTCTGTGCGGGCATGGTCCTTCCCCGGTTTTATAGACCCTTTTATGCTATAGCTAGAAGCAAGCGACGATGTGGCTTTAACGTTGATAAATATAATGAAATAAATAGATCCCCTCCAAATATCAACTGGGTTTGTCCATGGCTATTGTATATAAAAAAAATGTTTATAAAATTAAAAAATGACGAAGTATTAGAAACCCAATATATATGGTTGCGTCCATCCCTTGCTCATAATGTATGTTATGTAGGCGCCAAAATGGAATAGGCACATTTCAAGCGCAGCAAATATGACTCAGAGAATTCGTATCTGCTACCTCGGTTGTTTCAGCCTTCCTTTGTCTCTTCTCTTGTATAGTTATCAAAACGATATTCTTGCTCCCTCTAAATACAAACTTTTAGACTCTTTTAAGTTTTTCTACGTTGTAAACGTAAATTTTACATTACAGTTAGAATTTTAGATTTATCATCAACATTCATGTCATAGGCTTCTTCTAGCTTGGTTTAACGTAGTGTAATATAAGTGTGACTCAGTCCTCAGGGGTAACAAATATACATCTTGTATCTTTGCCGAGGATGGATTTAGGTGTTTATAGGCTACCATCACTTATTAAGTGAACTTGGAACTCGTTTGTGACGTCTAATATTATACTAAACTAAAAATATCACCAAGTGAATTGCGCGTCAGTTTGGGAAATTATTTCTGAGTATTTGATGTATGAAACTTTCATATTAACATATTTAGAAAAACAAAATGATACATAACATATTTACTATTTTAATGCGCCGAATAATCATACGACAGAGTATAATTAACTTAAATTGTACGATGCTCTATTCAACAGATTTTTGGTTAAGTTTATTTAAATTGCTTAATCAAATTTTAAGGGTAAGATACAATGAATTCTGACTGCAGTAAAGCTTGCTGGCTACTCGCATATTAAAAAGCCGAACAATCCAATAGAGGATTGATTCCCTTTGCTTATTTTCTTTTATTTCGATAGATATTAAATTTTGTTGAACATCGATTGAACTTTACGAGATTGTTTTTTTACAATTTCTATTTAGATAAACTCATTCCTTACATTTATACTTTGTTATATACTTATTTAAACAAATAAAATTTATTCAAAGGCGAAAGGGGTTTAGTGATTTTGCAATATCAGCGTTGGCAAGTCGTTCGGCGTTTTATTATAACGTAGTTTACACGACATTGTGACCTTTTCGTGCAAGCTCACTAAGCAATATTGGTAAATTGTTAACATCCAGCCCTATCCAATTTCTTCTTTCAATGGTAGACATGTTTAATAAGTTATAGCGATATTATCTACTAACTAAAAAAATCTAATGTTAAAATTACGATATGTCTAAGTGATTCTTTTGATATGGGATAAGTGCCATCGAATTTAACTTACGAATACGAGTACGAAAAAAATTGGATTCTTAAGAGGAATGGAATTGAAATGCGATGGGTATCGCGACCCTCGTGAAGAAAAATAAATATTTCAAAACCATCAGGGTACAAATTTTTTTGCTGTTCATCCGATATTTTTGAAAAAAAAAAATATTTATATTGGTTTAAATAAAAATTTGAAATTTTATCTAATTTTAGTAGATTGATATAGGCTATAACTGCGCCCGTTACTTGCGAATAAAGTTTACTCGTTCAATCACGAACTGGAAACCGCTTGCATCAAACGTTGAGTGCTAAGTGTATAGGGTGTGTTCACAATGTAAAATTGAACCTTAAAAAAATATTTAACAAACTAAAAATTTATATTTGAAGCCCTTTTTTGTGTTTTTAAATTTAACTTCAAAGTATTCTAACGTTTTTTATATTGTTTTAACACTGCTATCTAAATGAATCCCATGAGCTGGTTACCGCCCAATGCCTTGTTAACAACTGGCTGATATTACAGATTACGAGTATATTAGTAGACAATATTATTTGCTTTTAGATCGGTCATAAGTAAAAGAACAACATCTCTAAAACAATAAAATATAAGAAATTGTTGATAATAATTATTATATTTATATAAATTTAATGTATGTGAAACTTATGAGACTAAATAAAAACAAACAATATATTTCGTACTGTAATGAAGTTTATTTTGTTCTCGACTTCTTTTGTTCGACTAAGGTTTTCTTTTCTTTATTTCTGCAATTGGATTTCAGTTTTGTGTTGAAATTTACATATTGCATCGCTGAGTGCTGATTACATAGTCAAAGAAGAATAGTATATTTCGTTGTGACTACATTTTAATATTGACCGTGCGTACAAGGTTTCAACGTCAATTTTTACTAGATGTCTCCAAATTTATGGTACATAAATATTATATATAATTATATATTCACACTTGCTAGAACAAAATTCCCATGGTGTCGCAACCTCCTAACGGTTTTATTTGTACTAATTTTTTTGGGAATGATGTCGATGGCCAATGATATCTACATCCATCTTGAAAGGATATTTAAGATGCACATATGTGACCGAGATGGTATGTCTCCATTACCTGTTAGGATCCCATCGTGCACGTTATAAAACTGCTGGTATTTTGTGTGGGCATCATTTCCATTAGACCAGACCCATTGCTGTTAGAACCTAGCTGTACCGGATGTACCACTGCCAAAATTAATATAATCAAAATACTCTTTACAGGAACATGCAGTTTAGAATATACATACGCAATAAGTAAAAGTAATTACGAGATTCCTAAGAATGTTTAATTTTAGAAATTATTATGTTAAATTTTAAATTATTATATTTTACATATACTTAATATTTAATCTTGAACATCTTTGATAATAGATGTAGGTGTCGACAGCTTATAACGAACACGAAGATAAGCAACGAAGCAGGGGACTGCCGAAGACAGTAGTGTTTATAATAATGACTGACCATTAGTTGAAATAAATGCTCTTTAGTTTCTATGAATGGTACGAAAAAATTTAAACTAATTGAAATCATATTATTAAATATTGTAACATTCGCACGACACACACACGTAAATGTCAGCCCCTTTCCATTTCTACGCAATTCCATCATTAAAACCATTCATACACTAACCGCGAGCCATTTAGTCTATGTCGAGAATCCACGAACTAACCCTGTGATAGTTTTTCTTTACTTTACCACTCTGTCCACTGATCACATAACGTCAAGAAAATATTTAATACTTGCATTTGTTAAAATAAAATTCTTCTAATTTGTACTTACGTATTACACTTTACGTCATCTTGAGTAAGCACGTTTTAAGACTAATGGTTAAATTAATGAACCTCTTAGAAAGCTCTACGTACGAAGAGAGGATTTAAATTATTTATAACACATGCCATATTATTCGTTATATAATGAATAAACATTTCAAATTAGTAACTTTGATTTTCATTTCGACTTATTTACCAATGAATTTACAGTGGTAGAGCTACACTGCTGTTTGTTTCTAGCTGTAGAATGAATGGGTCAGCTCAACTGGGGTAGGATTACGCCCTCACAGAATATCAATTTAAAATAGCAGCACAATGCTGCTGTGCTCCGTCTGGTGAGTGAACGGATCCGGACCTTTATTACTGAGGCATTGCATCTCTATCCTCAAGGGTGACAACGCATCTGCATTATGATTCCTTGTCAAGGATGAATGTTGATGTCATGGGTCGCATGATCACTTCCCATCAGGTGTACTTTGTGCTCGTTTGTTACTCTCAATGTAATAAAAAAAAGAAAGTTTATAGATAATAATATTATTTAATTATCATCATATCAATCCTGGCAACTTACAAATTAGTTATTATGGAAAATTTGTTAAGATATACAACTTTATTTAAAAGAATGCAACAGTATATGAGATATATAATAAATTATTTAGAGTAATAGTCAAACGTTGAAATTCGTTGGCACCCACAATCACAGGTTTTGTTATTTTGATAATTTTTATATAATAGCATAGCTTATCATTTAACCTTGCATCTTTTTTCATATTTTGAAAATCCCACTAAAATTCGTAAATAAAACATTTAAGTAAGAGTTTTACTCATATTTAATAATAATAACGATAAATGAAAACGAACATTTTGTGAAAAACACCAAGTGAAATGGTATAATTCATAAAAAAAGAAAACTTATCAATTGGGTTTACAAATTATCGTATTTAACATTAAGAAGTTAAATCTTCTAAAATATGTCAATACCAAATCTAATTTAAGTGTAAATTGTACATTGATTAGAGCAATCAATAAATTAGTAAAGAATCGCCATTTCTTCATTTTCATACATCATATTGATTACACGATGAACACGTCCTCCTGACCAATTTCGATCACAGCCATATCTTCTGGTTATTACTAGATGACATCAACTGCACAGTGAATTTTATAGTGCCGTAATCATATGAACAATTAAATGATTACGTAATCAAATGATTACTACATACTTACTCGTCGCCCCTTTACCTAGTCTAACATAAAGTATGCGCAATAATATCGGAAGAAGGTTCTGATGCAGTGTCTGGGACACGGGACGTTCATACAAATATTATTCTCGGTCTGGGAATCGAACTCAGGACCTGCGACCTCGCAGCCAGGTATTCTAATCACTTACCAACGTGGCCGTTATTGACTATATACCAGTTTAACATCCATAGTCTCATTTGGATGAAGATAAAATATGCTATACATTACAAACATATCTATACACCAAGCTAGATTAGAATTAAATAATTCTAATCTAGCTTGTAATACTTTGTGATCACGCATATAGGTACGTATACACGTACGGAATTCTGGCTCGTTATCATTATATCATTTAATTTATTTCGATTAAGCGCTGAAACACATGTAATTTGTTTTTCATACAATGGCGTGGTGTGACTCAATTTCTCAAGGTGAAAAGTGACAGGAATTTTGTCTTAACATTAATGGATATTAGAAAATAAGCAAAAATAATTACAATACCACCCGCTAGCTATAGTGGTAGTGAAATGATTGTTTGTTTGTATTGTATTTGGGTAACAAACGAGCACTGCAATTACCCGGGCACACTGCCGCTGCAATTAACCAGGGACACCGGCACTGCAATTAACCCGCGATCCCCATTCATATCATACGAAACACAGCAGTCTTATGCCGCTCATATTCTGTAAAGGTGTGACCCATGCCTAGTCGGGCCGACCTTTTTATTTAACTTTATTATCGTTCATACATATTTAATAATGTTCACCTTGATTCTATATATGATATACAATCCGATTCTACCACTGAAAATTTGTTTCGTGTATACGATCCCATTGCACACATGTGGAACCCGCAAATCATTTATGCTGAAGAAAATATATACAAATATACTATACGTAACATTTACTTTAATATAATTTTCGTGATAAGTAGAAGCATGCTTTGAGACTAATAGTTAATGAAAAATTAATGATCTTAGTGGAGCATTATGTGTGAAGAGGGAATTTAAGATGAGGCATATAATAAAATATGCTATTTTGATTATTTTAACACTACTTCGTTAGTTATAGGAAGACTTAATTTTAGGCGGTTTGTTGAGATTATGGAAAAATCTGTCGCAAGGAAGCTGCGAGTCCTTGGAAACGTTCGGTGGTACTTCGTGAATGTGTTGTAAATATAGATTATCCCCAAAGCTCACTATAAGAAACTGATATTTTACGCTAGTACGCAGACAGCTTGTAACCAAATGCAACGCGGCTCTAACACAGATAAAGAAATCTACGTTTATTTTCCATTCCAGGAATACTTAATATAACTTAATTATAATAAAGTCAAATTAGTTGCGTATATATGAAAATTTTATGTACAGAGTGGGAAGGTTTACAGAATTGAGCCCTCTTTGACGCTTGCTATGCCCTAATTTATATTCATTTGAGGCAATCTCGCTTTTCATCATTACGTACATATGGTATTCATTCCGGAATTTCCGCGTTGGAAATCAAGCATATGCATATATATGTATATATATATATATATATATATATATATATATATATATATATATATATACCTAATCCGGCCATAAGTTCAATTACAAATGAAAATGCATTATTTTTTAATGAAGTAATGTAACATGATTAAAATTTATACCTACATATTTATTAGTCAGTCAGCAAAAAATAAAACAAATATTCTATTCAAAATGGCACGCACGCACTGTTTCCAAGGGAAATTTCGCCACTGCTTGCTCCAAAGATTTATTAAGAGACTCAATGTCACCGTGTCGTTTAAAGCAGGCCATGTCCTCTAAAACTGACCATAAATTGAAGTCTAAATGGTGGAGGCCCGGGCTAGATGAGGGCCAGTCTTCAGCTCTTATAAACTCCGGAACGTTGGTATCAAGTCAGGCTCGGATAGTTCGTGCCTTGTGACCAGGTGCAGAGTAACGTAGTAGGTAATAATAAGTGAGAAACATGTGTTTTCCGGAACTAAGTAAGTAAAGTAGTTAACAAAAGCAAAGTAATTAGTAATGAGGACGTTATAAAAATATTATTACGACTCTACTACCTAGCTCTAGCGCAGCGTTTGTCGGTGTCTGAAAACAATATATGTTTATTGTCTAACTTGAAAGTAAACAAAAGAATATATATATATGCGTATAGTATTAAATTTGCCTTTTGATATAAAAATGGGAAAATAAATTGAATAATTAATCTTATTTTGACAAATGTAACAATTTAATATTCCTTAAACTAAACTTGTAACTGATATTTAATTTGATTTCAACTACATCCTGAATTAAAATGTTGTAGGAATTTTAGTAACATGAAATTTCGATAGATCGCCCTTAATCAACGTACCGGATAGCTGGATCGGTGAGCCGTAGTGCTGATACCCTCGAGTTAGTAATGCTATTCGATACGATCCCTGGTCGTTAGTTTTTTGTCAACAGATATAGCAGGTGATTACAACCTTATCAGTAACCATAAAAATAATAATTAAGCTAAGTAATAAGAATAATAATTAAGCTGAGCATTTAAAGACAACGTTGATAAACATAACAGCCGTATAGTTAGTTTGTCCATAGCGTGAAATATTGCTGACGCTGTTGTTTCGTATGGAGACTGTATTAAGCAGGGAATCCAATTATTAACGTAAGTCCTCATGGGTGAAAATGTGTGTGCTCTTGAACTTTTTTTGAGGAGTTTTGATTATTGTAGATGTCATTGGCTGCAGCCATCGTTAAAATAACATTTTAGAGCAACTTTTTCTTTTAACCTTGTAGCTCCCCATACATTTGATTTTAATTCTTTTTTGGAGCTTAGAAGCAATTATCAGTCTAATCAGACTAGAAGTTAAATATTCAGATTCATTATAATTTATTGTTATCAATGTAATATTTAATCATCATTACTACTATTACAACTAAAATAATAAAAATGTGATTTGAGTATATATCGTTAGCGGAAAATTCTTCGACGATCTAACTAATTCCATTGCATGATATGCCTTTACCAACAAAACCACTAGCAAAATCTGGCATTTATTATTCACGATGAACACGCCTTTCTGTGATCGCATTATAAGTACTTCGCGCTACGGCGATAAAAGTACTTCGCGCTACGGCGATATAAGTACTTCGCGCTACGGCGATATAAGTACTTCGCGCTACAGCGACTGCTGTATAATTTTTAATAATAATACAGGTTAATACACCTCACTCAATTAGCCTCTGGAACGCGTTACCATCTAATACTCGAGTATCTTATAGGAAGGCTTCGTTCAAATATTTGCTCGGGAATCCTTCAAATAGTCGGTTATTCTGGAATATCGTTACTTTTTTTCTCTTGTCTGTTTAATACATAATAATATTTACGCATAGATAAGAACCCGTTTATATTTATATATATAGTCGTATATTTTCATTTATGTATATGTGCACGTATATATATTAGTATATATTTACTTTATATGTTTATAATTATCCTATCTAAAGCAATATGCACCCACCGCATTTTTCTCGGTTCAACCCGTTACTTTATTAGAAAGGGAAGAAATGGGTTTTGGCAATAATTTACACAATTCTCTTTAGATAAAATAAATAAATATAATAAAAATAATATGTAATAAATAATACGACATCCTAGCCGTTGCAGTTATATCGACACGAATGTATTGAATTGGCAAAGTTCTTAATATTTAAATTGACATTAAACTTTAATAAAAAATTATGTGTATAATAAACTGAAAATATATTTTTTACGTGAGCTCAACTCTATTTTAACGTAACATACGAGCACATTCGAAGCTGACATTTTGAACATTATTTCCAAATGGAGAGATAAGCATATTAAAGTGGAACAATACAATAGCATATTGATTTTGTTTGCTTTGTAGTATTTTTTTAAATTGTCGTACTGTTGGATACTGACATGTGTCAATATTCTTTTATATTTCCACGTTTGTACGTTCTATGCTTTTAATTACATAGATACCATATGAGTGGATTAGAACCATATATATTTTTACCCGACTGCCAAATAGGGATACGATTTTGCGCTAATGTATCCATGTGATTTTTATTTCCTTTTAACATTTATACAGATTCATTAATTATAATAATTGAGGTATATTTAAATTATTCGTGACAGTGCAAGTGACGTCGTGATAATCATGCAGTGAGAGGTAAGTGACGTCTCTTAAAAGTAAATTAGTAGTCGTAAAATTTTATTTTTAAATGTATTGGAAACATTTTCTTCGAGCGCCATACTCTGAGTAGCATCTAGAAGCGTTCATAACGAGGATTTCAAAAATATATATTTGTACCCAGATACCAAATTTATCTATATATACATTTTATGTTAGATAGCAACGCAATTGGATTAATAACTATGAGTGTTATTTCTATTTTGCTTAGTTCCTTCAAAGTAGAAAAAGCCTTTGTCCTATAATCAGATGCCTTGTAGGATAAAGTAAATGAAAACAAAATTGGTTTAATAATTCAAACACATTCTTATTACTTCGTCCATGTGCAATCGTTCAAGTGCAAGGAATATCATCAACGAAATATAGAAAGGGTCGATATATAGCTCCTCTGCAGACTCTCTAAAATGTATCCTGTAAAAGCGCTTGTGCTTAAGGCGCAGTTGATTCATTTAAAATAATTTTGGGTCACCAAGTAGCCTTTCACCGCACATATTCACACAACCGCAACGCAAAATATAAATTATAAATTAAAAAATATAATTTCAGCAGGCGCTCTTGAATTTCAAGTTGATATTCAGGAGCGCCTGCTGAAAACTGACAGCAGGATTCCACACATTTTCAAACTTTGTTTTATAGGTCAAAAGCTGCCGCGTTGTAAAGTTCCGCCGTACTTGTCATGCATGGACTCAGTTTCCTTACGGCAGTTTTTAAGGAAAGAACCACGGAATCAAGAAGTTAAGGTTCGATGAGACTTGAACTCCTAATAACTGAAGACTTCCAATATTAAATATAGTACAAAGTAGGAGCCAAGCTGATCGGATTTCTTTTAGCGGTGAATACATACGTCTGCCTTTTGGTGATATTAAATCTCACAAGCTTGGAATCGCCCTGATTGGAAACTACCTGTAATGTGAGATTAATACACTCTACTAAAACCCATACAGTTAAGAACGTACGGTTTTGA